>CM040755.1:20915062-22115062 GCA_022829145.1 Albula goreensis | reverse complement strand
CTTCACATTTTTCTCTTTGTGAGAGCATGAAATCAGTATTTGTCCATGTACTCAGTTGATAACTTTTGGAATGTGTTACTGTGGTAAAAGGTGGGGAAGCACAGTTTTGGCAGAGGGAACAGACTGGGTGAAGGCTGGAGAGCACAGGTGTTGTTTCTTTAACCCCGCCCCACCCACAATAAATCAAGCAAACTGGAAATCACTCACAGAACATCAACCCTCCTGATTATGGCTGTTTCTTGATACCAGATTTATGTCAGCAATAAGGGCTCATATCATAAAATGCAAGAGGCACAGGTGTGCTGGTGGCAAGTGCATGCCTACTACTTTGTAAGAAATGACCACACGTTCGCAAGAGACTTCATTAGCCACACCTGAGAACAATTATCCATCTCCCTGGAGACACAGCACCTAATGACGTCTCATTAAACCTGCAAGCTGCAATAACATACTGCCTGAGTCCTGATATGGTGAGGTAGCATGAAATTAACATAAGACTGTTAACGCTAATGTCTGTGATTTTTTTTTCCTCCTTACTTGCTATACTGTGCAAACAGAACAGCTGAATGTAGTACTATTCCTCTTTGTCAGACATGGGGTATGATTTATTGCATATAATTAATTAGAGGAAAATATATTGGAACGGCTTACACTACTCAAAAAAATACACTTTCGATACACAAGTACGCACACTTTCACATTTACATACACATACAGGTAAGGAAAAGGAAGAAAGTGCCAGAAGGCTAGGCTGGTATCCATAGTAAAGATTCTTCTCCCCAAATGTGCTGGGACTGATCCTATCCATGAGTGCAGAGAGAGAGGCTGGAGTGCTACTCTGAACTTAAAATATTTCAACCTGCATCTACTTCCAGAGGGGGCTGCCACATTGATATAAGTACCACTTCGTTTTGAGACAGCTTCTTGTACAGCAGCAATATCCAGCAATGTTCTGTTCAATGGTGAAAGAGTCCAGAGCTGTGACTCACAGTAAAATGTACCCCTGGTGTCAGTATCACTCTATTAAATCTGCATTGAAATTGACCCTGAAATCTCAGCCAACGGCCCCCCCCTCTTGTCTTGTATCCAAGATATAAATGGATACTTGTAAACAAATAAAGATTAGATATGTTATGGTTCCTACATTTTCCCTGCATGACTACATTTCAGTGTTAAAAATAGGCTGCAACTGTAGAATGGTAAATATCTCATTATCATGAAGATACTGACTAGTAGCATGAATGACCATGAAAAACAATTAAGCAGTGCAACATTTTGAATGTGTCTTGCCAGTTTACATGAGAGGAAATTACAGTTAATATATTGTTTGAAAATGAATTTTTTAAAACTGAGATAATGATTTGCTCTCACAGTGAGCAGTGTCTAACTGTTCAACTACTGCATACCAGCTTGACATAAGACTATCTGAGAAAAGTAACATAAAAACACAGAGGACTATTTTCTGCCAGTTACACCACTTTCAAAGGGAACTCAAAGTGTTGAGTAACTGGATAACTGAGTTGTAAACCTGAGCTTGATCCAGGTATTTGACCACATACATTATGACTATCAAATGAGAGCTATGAGTAGCTTTAGACGGATCCTGTATTCAGTCACCTCTGTGGGTTTGCACAAAGGAGCTGAGTGCCAGCCAAGGCCCAGAGCGGTCTAAGATTAGTGCTTTAACTCAGCTTGCACATGCCAGTTATCGTTGGCATTTGTTTTAGCCAGTAGGATAGAGGTATGCCACATGGGCAGCCTCCTAGGGCACCTCCACCATGCCCCTGAAATAGGTTATACAGTCTAATTAATTCTACAATTACAAACCTAATATGGTTTACTGTACAGTATGATTTACTGTAGAGTTACTACCCTTAGATGTTTGAGGAGAAAGGATTTTAAATTGTATTACTGTTGTGTTCCTATTGACTCCTTGCATTCCTCTGTAATGACTAGGCAGCAATGCATAGCCTAACAATATTCAAGAGTGCTTCTCTTGGACTGGGTACTTCTCTCTTGAGATGGTATATTATAAAAATGTCCTTAGAAGTATACTCAAGTACAGTCAAGAGAGTTTCAGGACATTTTTATGCCGATATATTCAGGTTGAACACATAAGCAATTATAATCTGTCTTTGTACATGAGGCTTCTTGCACAAAATAATGATTAGAGACTTTATTTCTTCAGTTTGAGGAGATTTCTCCCTCAGCACTCAAATATTTTATATTCCAGGGTTATACTCTAACCCATTTGCTATAATGAATCTCTGCACATATTTTTACACTCTCTAAGTCAGTGGACTTAATTGCTTCCAAAGCACAACTAGCCCAATCAGCTATTCGGCCTACAATCCCTTATTCCATTATGTTATTGAGCCTCAATGAAAATCCTGTACAGAAATTTTGAGTGCTGCAGTGCTTTATGTGAGGGTGATTATGGTTCTTTTGGAGCACACTGGAATCACCTATGCAACCCAATAGGCTGGGAGACTCCTGAACCTCAGTGTGCCGCCAGGTGAGCAGATGGGCCGCAGGGAAGGGTGAGGTGGAGGTGGCAGGGTTAAAGCAGTGTTTGTGTTCGTTATGTGGGGGGAGCTGAGCTAGGAGCCCCTCCTATGGTCATGCAGCCACTCCTTAGGGGGATGGACCTGAAATCTGATCACCAACATCTCTGCCAATGCTAGGCTGTGGATTCCACATCAGAGACAGGTCATCAGAGGTCATCATTCCGCCAGAGGCTGGAGGAGGGCTGCTTGCTTGGTCCACAAACTGTCCGGGAATTGGAAAGCTAAAATTAGCAACTACCACAAATCCATTTTTTGGGAGGGTTTTCAGTCTTTGATGTGACTGGAAAATCTGACCTGTAGCCTATTTTTCATACAAAACTGATATATGAACTGTCAAACAACAAGAGGAGGGCAGACTAAACACAAAATGCCATTTGAATCAAAAAGAATAGCGTGCTAAATTGTAAACATCAAGTCTCAATCCATCTGGAACAAAATTCTGTAAAACATCACATCTTCAGTAAAGACCTGTTCATCATTAAATTTCACATCTGTTTCACTTGCTTCAGATTTGGTTTGCTTTGTGTGTTGTCAACCATGTTGATTTAGTTTGTCCTAGCAACTATGTAGAAGTGTCGAATGGTCTGTGAAGACATAAGGATATTTACTTTGTTTTATTCAAATAAATGTATTAGTAGATAAGGATGGGTGTAAAGGTTTACTGACTTTGCATGATATGTTTCAGGTCAGTTGCATTGCTCATTTGGGACCCCAGGAGCCAAGCCCAGCAGTCCTCGCTCCCTGGCAAAGCAGGCCTGATAGTGGGGGCAGTGTGGGTCTCAGCAGGGTAAAGAGGGCCTGGATCATTCCTCCCATCAGAGTCTCAGAGAACAGCAAGCAAGTCCCTGAAAAGCTGGTGGAGGTACTCACTCCTCAAAGGCTACTAGTGAACATCACAAGTGAACATCAGTACATCGGGAATCCCAAACTACTGCCCTGTAGGGCCACAGGTTCTGCAGAGACTGATGGTATCCTTTCAATTAGAAATCAGTTTAGGAATCAATGTTTATATTAATGTGTATGTCAGTTTAAATTAAGCACTTAAATACTGAAACACACAAAAACCAGCAGACACTGTGGATCTCCAGGACTGGAGTTCAGAATCCCTGTCTTACATGCTCCAGGTCGACAGTATTTTTGCTCAGTGAGGATTCCCATGATGTGGTTCAGCCCGCATTCCTGGTCTCCACAAATAGGGAACAGGCTTGCTTTGAGATGCAAAAGTGAGCTGGCATTGATTTTAAGATAAATAATGTTATAGTCAGAGTTGTCATCAGGTCACAACAATTACAGTATCTGTGATTACTGAGGAAGCAACAGAGGCCACAATATCTTGTGGACAAACAAGGCATAGTCATGTAAGTTGGATGACAAAGCGTAAATGTCAGCATGAAACCTGGGGGCCATTTTGCAATCAGGTCACATTTTGCTAAAGGAGCAACTACTGGATCAACACAAAAAATAGCATGACTACACAGATGCTACTACCATCCATATCTCATGGGTCTTTTCACACTGATATATGTGTTAGACTTAAATTTGGAGCAGCAAAATGGTGACATGACAATTCAAACAGGGACAATTTAGTGGAAAATAGCACAACGTGGTGCCAATTTGCCTTGGTGAGAAGGGTACTATTAACTCACTATGACCAGGAGTCTGCATCATTGGGATATAATTGGCTTCATAGCATCAGGGGTAGACTAGGTGTAGCTCAGTCATGGCCCCCTGAGCTACTGCTCCAATTAGACCCCACTGAATATGCCACGGCTCCTTCAGTGGGTTAAAATGACACAGTGATAGGTAAGGAACTTTCCCTTGCAGATCATGAATGAAAATGCAGTCTATTGGTATTGGTATTCGCTTCAGTATCGCATCCCGCTTTGTCTCATTTTCAGATTAAATCAGACAAAATTTTCACTACTGAGGTGATCTATAAACTGGAGGGCCCAGGTGTGGACCAGGATCCAAAAGGACTTTTTGAAATTGAGGATCGCACTGGATGGATCAAGAGCCTGATGCCCCTGGACAGAGAGCAGTACAGCACCTTCACGGTAAGATACTAGGCATACTTAAGACAAGAGTGACTAATGCTCTACATCGCACCAACAATTTTTCACTTTTCATGAACTAGTCACCATACTGCATAGTGCAACAGGTACCTGCTATTTGGATAGTATACCTGATGGAATTTCCATTTAACTGATCGGTCTGCATAAAGAGAATTTTCTTGATTCACTCTCATATAATTCTATAACTTCACAATGAACAGCAGCACCATGGGGTGGTATCCAGGGTTGGGTCAGATTACTTTGAAATGTAGTCAGTTACTGATTACAAATTACATGTAATTTGTACAATTTTTGTAATTAGTAACGTAATCCATTGGATTACAAAATAAATGTAATCTAATCTGAATACTTTTTGATTACTTTTGGATCACTTCAATCAAACATTGAAAATACTACACCTTATACTGCAAAAATGGACACAGCCACAAAAATTGGTAAAATCATATTGGTAAAATAAATATCAACCATACTACTGTGGCAGACGCAAATGAGCTGTTGAGCTCTGCGGTGAAAATGGTTGAAAGAAAATTCCATACCCAAGCTAAAGCTATGGCTGTGCGATATGACGAAAATCTCATATCCCAATATAGATCATTTCTTATCCCGATCATACATATCACAATATAGCACATTTTCTGTAAATTAAATGAATAAATAGTTTATATAAAATGACCACATGGGAAAGCCAATTTCTTATTACATTTAGAAATGTATATACTCAACAAATAAAAGGTAGCCTACTTACTGATATTTGATTATTTTTCTCCTTTTATTGAAAAACGTTGTACAAAACAAAATACTGATACAGGTATGCACAGCATAACTTCCGATTTATTATTATATTATGTACACAGTACTGTAAAGTATTGACCTACTTAACCCATAAATCATCTTGCCAGATACATTAGCTGAAATACAGTACTGTATGTGTACAGTATCTTCGCTATTTAGTAAATACAGGTGCACTACAGTCTCCGATAGTATATACGATAATATCACATAACGTATCATGGACGTTAAACTATGCATACCTGTATATGTAAGTGTGCCGCGGGCAAAAGCCTCTTGCAACGTCTGAGCCTGAGGTTTGTTTTGTGCACTCGACTGTCCTTTTGTGGCTCTCATCCGTAGACTCTGTACTGTTTTACATGATTCTTGCATAGACTGTACATCCATGCGATAGAAGTAGCCCAGAGGTAGCTTTTAGGTTCGAGCTCCTTTTGTCTTGCCTGGTTGGAGTCCTTCTCCTGTTCAGATTTACCCCGTTCTATGTCACGTTCACAACGCCACAAAGAAGTAAACGACAGCATAATATGAAACGATGTAAGTTTCTCTATCGTTACACGATATATATCGTAATATCGCACAGCCCTAGCTAAACCCATACCACATTTTTCTGCAACGTTAGCTAACTAACATTAGCTGATTGACGTTAGTTATGCTAGGCTAACTGAGAGGGAAATTTATCTCTAGGTGGTTCTTCAGATTTGAATTCAACGTCTTTGCAGATGACAGCAACTTTATTTTTGGCTTGCACAAATTGCACTGGTCATAGACATTTTGTATTGCACATATAAAATATTGTACTGCACATATTTTAAATCAAAGTGATGACGATATTTCCGGGAATGGAAGGCCGTTTTGGAGGGACTGCTGCTTGCACCTTCCATCTTGACTCAGCACCGTTCTTTTTTCCCCCGCCACAAAGTGGAGGACTTGTCAAAGAAAAACCCTATGTCAGACGCGTTTTTCATGAGTTAATAACATTGGGTATCATGAAAAAAGTTTAATGATTTTAAAACTGTAATACTTTAAAGACATAATAAAAAATGTAATCAAGTAATCCTTGGCAATATAACTTGTAATATGATTGCACATTTTTTAAAATTGTAATCTGGGCTGATTACAGTTACCTATGTTTTTGTAATATGATTACATGATCCCTATTACATGTAATCAGTTACTACCCAACCCTCGTCGTATTAAATAAGTCGTAGCAAGGAGGGTCTCTGTCATACATGGTCAAGATTTTGAGCACAGAAACCTTTACCACATGTTTGGTATACAATCCCTTAAGTAGTACAGCTATGAAGTTCTGCAAATTGTGTCTGTATTACAATATATATGCCATTGTCCATGTAGCCAATATACTATTAACCTTATGTAAACAGGCCAGTCCTGATCTCAGTGTGAGTCTTACATGAAAGTAGTTAATGCATCTTACTTTTGTTCCTCAGTTAAAGGCCTTTGCCCTCTCTCCAAGTGGTGAACGACTGGAGACCCCATCCACCATTGAAATAGTTGTGCTTGACCAGAATGACAACAGGCCGAACTTTACACAGGATCAGTTTGTTGGGCATGTCCCTGAGTTTTCTGTACCAGGTAATATGCACATTTTACCATGCAGCATCTTTAGCACACAAGACGTCGACACTTAGCCCTTTTTAGGGATTTTTACCTGCAACATCCCGACAGGTACCGCTGTCACCAATGTTTCAGCAACGGACGCGGATGACCCCTCCACAGAGAATGCAGTCCTGAGCTTCTCTATCATCGATCAAGAGAGCATCCCACCATTTCGCATCAACAAGACCATGTTTGGCATTAACAATAAAACTGGGATGATCTACACCCGTGATGTGGGGCTAGACCGGGAGGTAGGTGGGGCACTGTTATTTTCTGGCCAATCAGAGAAACATACAGCCAGCCTCAATCATACAATGAATCATACAGCTTCAAGTATGCATTCACAACCAGTCTCTAATTCTGTCATATTTATAAACTGCTGGGTTTCCAGGGTGTAAGGGCATCCCATGGTCTGGTGTCCTGATCGTGCCAGTGTTACCTGTGACCAGCTGTCCTACAGAGCTGTATATAATTGACCATAGTGCCTAGGAAAAGAGAGTTTCAGTTTTGAATGTCTTAGTACACAATATCACCCCCACTGGTCAATCAAGCACCTACAGTCTGCCATGCAAGTACGTGTAATGACTGCACAGATCAACTGTGTTGACTATGGATGGCTGTCAACATGTATACTGGAGACGTAGATTATTTGTGCTCCCCAGACCGTTAGCCAGTGCTTTTCAGTGACAATCTAGGCCAAATACATACAACTTGGAATGCAAAAACTTTACATTAACATTTAACAATGGTTACATTTACAGTATTTAATCAAGATATAAACCCCACTCTCAGCCTTTGGTCTATGCCAAATCAGAGTCAAAGTGTTGCTACTAGTTTTGCACAATATTACTCTATTCATTGAATGGCTGAGAGGTATCTACCTCATGTGCTCTAGGTTGTGGAGGGCTTCAGTTTGACACTACAGGTGGCGGACATGTCGGGCATGGGATTGTCGAATGTGGGCCATGCTATCATACATATCATAGACATCAATAATCACGTCCCCCGATTCTCTCCAGTCACCGTAAGTCCCTTTACTCTGTGCTTGAAGTCGTTATGTCTTAACATTTTCGGTTGGTAAAATAAAATGCAGATATCCCCTGTTAGTAATACTATTTATAAAGATTATTTATCCATATGCTACATGTTCATAGGCTTCAAAACTAATTCATACAGTGAGTCTCATTGATATAATCTTTCTTTCTTATGACTATATAATCACTTATGAGAACTATCAACATACAAAATCAAAATGGAAAGAGAGAAGAGCCATAGAATACCCTAACTAAAAAGACAGCATCAATTGAGTTTTCAGAGTTGTTATTAATGACAGGTGTGAAATCAGACTTTAATGTTGGGTTGGATGTGTTTTAACAGATTATCTCTTGCTGTTTCTGTTGCCTGTAGTACAGTATGACAGCAGTAGAAAACAGACAGATCGATGACATCGGCAGAGTCAATGCCACAGATAGGGATGTGCCAGGTACGGTCAACTGGAGGGCTAAGTACACCGTTGCCAAGGGAGATCCGTATGGACATTTTTCCATCCGAACTGATGCAGAAACCAACCAGGGCATCCTGTCAGTTGTAAAGGTGAGCAGTTTGACAGCCAGTGAATATATCCAGGGAGGCCCTGAAACATTTGTTTTATCTCAGTCTTCTGTGTGATCTGCACTCTTGGGGAACAATGGCAAGAGACTGTGTTGGTAGACTGTAAAATTGCATGCCAAGTTTTCTGGTTAAAATTTTAACCAGGCTGTGAAACTCCAGCAAGTGCATTACTTCCACAAAACCACACATATAATCAAGAGAATTTATAATGCAATAAACAGTGTATTAGGTCACAACAGAGACAGAGACTCCAGTGCTGTTCAAGACTAGTGGTAGATATGTTCTAGACAAGAGGTGAAAGCTAACATGACAGGTCTGGATTGGCTTGCATTAAACATGAACATCAACCCCTTGAACTGTCAGGTTGTTCCTGATAGGCAGTCTTACATCTGTGACTCCTAATTGATTGCTTCCTGTTATGCAGCCCCTTGACTATGAGTCTCAGATGGAGTATGAGCTGGTTCTGACTGTGGAGAACGAGGCCCCCCTCAGCCCCAAGGCTCCACAGGAACCTATCAGCAGCGCCACAGTAACCATCACGGTTGCTAATGAAAACGAGGCACCGCGCTTCCGGGTGGACCCTCTAAAGCTGAATGTGCCTGAGTCCGTTGACCCGGGGACTGTTCTGGCCAGAAACATTGTAGAGGAACCAGATAACAAAAACCTCAGGTTAGAATTTGTAACTATGTGAAATATGTACCTTAACAAAGACATAAAAGTAATGGATTCCCATTATCACTATTCTAAAATTCAATTTAAAAAGTTATGTCTGTCCCTGGCAGTGTTGTAGACATTTCTACTATTCATGATTAGATTTGAAGTCCAGTTTGACCCTGAGAAGTGGCTCTCGATAAACCCTGAGACAGGAGTAATCATGGCTAGGAGGAAGTTTAACCTGAGGTCGCCCTACGTCAGAAACAACATCTACCATGCTGTGATCAAAGTAACAGACACAGGTGAGAAATATATATTAAAATTCTTTTCTTTTATTATGAGTAATTGTGATCCGTGTAAAGTCTGCCCAGGGTGAGGCTCACCGACACTATCTGTAGTACCCAGCACTGGGGAAATATCAATGATACACATGATAAAATGAGTTCACACAATGAACATGAATGTTTCATGTTTTCTATTTGGTTATGTGACATTACACAAACAACCGTACAATGATTGTGGTTTCAAATCGCCTGTCATAGTCACAGAAAAAACTTCCCAGAATGTACCATGGGTTCTTACTCACATGAATGCTTGAAGGAAGGCTATTCTTTCCATAATTATCACATCAGAAGATCCTAAGCCAGTTCTCTTTGTGACATCCAGGCTATTTAAAACCAGCAAGAGAAAGGATTTCATTCACATGACTGTAGGGGTCCGACACAAACATGGAAGCAAGCCCTTGACTGGCGTACCAGTGCATGTTTGTGTGCCACAGATGCTGCCGGTGTCTCCAGCTCAGCCACAGTGGAGATCATGCTGAGAGAGACCAATGACCACGCCCCGCTGCTGGTCCCTCAGAAGGGGACAGTGTGCAGTGATGCTTCTGTGACATCTGGCCTGTTGCTGACTGCCATAGACTATGACCTTCCCCCTCAAGCCGAACCCTTCTCCTTCCTGCTGCCAGATGAGGTCACTGCAGCCAACTGGACTATCATCCAGGTCAATGGTAAGGAAAAGCAGGGACCCATGGCAACAAAGAAACATAAAAACAACAAGGTAGAACATGAGCATACAGTATCATATGATTGCAAAACTCAATGCTAAACACAATAAACTTTAGTCTTTCTTTGTCCAAAGCTAAGGGCTAAAAGAGGGGTTTTCACTTAACAGGGTTAAAGTGAACTAGAAGGACGGTTTCAGGCAACTACCAGGTATTATGTCTATGCTTGTGTGTAAATGAATAAATGGGAGAACAGTCCTCTCTTTCCTTCTCTTTCCCCTCTGTCCCTACTTCCTTTTCTCTCTCTCTTTCAGAAACACATGCTGTCCTTCAGCCTCTGGTGGAGATGGACTCAGGCCTGTACTTCATCCGTGTGTCAGTGTCTGATGCGGGCAAACCCACTCTCTCTGATGTCCACTTCGTAAACGTGACTTTGTGCGACTGCGATGTTGTTGGAGACTGTGAGGCCGTGGCAGCAGTGTTACTGGGCATGGGGGCAGGGCTTAGCTTTGTTGCCCTCCTGATCATCATCGGCAGTATTTTGCTCCTGCTCTGTATGTGCAAGCCAAACCAATACTCCCTCACACACAGACAATACCCTTTCTCACAGCATGAAGCTCTGTGAAATATTCCTTTCTGATCATCAAATTGTCAGTTAGCTGATAGGTATTGCACGTTGAGAGCCAGCAGATGTCTGCTCTCTTAGAGGTGATTGGGAAATATATTTTTTGTTAAACCCTCTTAAATCTGTGAAAATTTGACTTCTGTCCTTTGATGATGCCCCTACACTTGTCCTCTCTAATCTCTTTACATAGTGTTGCTGCTTCTGGCAGTCGCCATGGCTAACTGCAAGAGCCGGCCGGTCAAAAAAGGAGTGCTCCTGGTCGGCGACTCAGAAGATGATATCCGTGACAACATTGTAAACTATGATGAGCAGGGAGGAGGAGAGGAGGACGAGGTCTGGTGCCATACCCTCCTTGGAATTTTGCAGCACATGCACTGCAATGCATGCGCTTGCATCACTTAGCATTAATTTTTCATACCATCATCACTCTTCTTTTAACATCATATCTGAGTGACAATGGATGCTTTCCAAAACTTTCACTCACCACCTCTCCTCCACTTCTCCACAACTTCCCTTCTCCTTTTCAGAAGTATGTGGAGAAAAGAGTGAGGAGATTTTAAACTTGGACAGCTTATCTGGTTCTGTAATTCAATATCTCTTACTACTTCATCCACTAAGAATTTCTCTGATCATTTATCATACCGTTTGTGGTTCTTTTTCCCTCCAGAATGGTTATAACATGGAGCAACTGAGGAACCCCAATGCATTCATACCACCTCCAGCTCCAGCCTTGGCCCTAACCTCCTTCTCCCCACCACTTTCCACTGTCCCGAAGGGGAAGCAACCGCTCAGGAAAGATGCCCCTCAAAATGTCCTTCCTTCCTATCCCTCGTACCCACGGAAACCCCCATCAGACCCTACTGACATCAAAGACTTCATTAATGATGTAAGAGCCAAGAAGAGTTTTGACTCTTCAAATATTGCACCATCATTAAAAACATGGGTTTACAGGTTTTCAATGGAATGAAAGAATATATTATCACAAGAACATTGAGCCATTCAGCCCAACTAGACTCACCACTTACCTACAATCCAGTACAAGTAAATACTACACTGCCTAAAACCTAGGCTTGTACATACCAAGGGTCTGCCTCTACTGCTTGACCTTGGAAACCTGTTCCAAGTATTGACAACACTTTGTGAAAAATTATATTTCCTGATATCACATGAGAATGCTACTGATCCATTTCCACATTGACAAGTAATACCTTTACTTAATCAGCTGAGGATTCATTGGTGTCTTCCTTGCATTTATCTCTCTATAGGGTGTGGATGAAGCTGACAAGGACCCAAATGTTCCACCCTATGATACCGCTCTCATCTACGACTACGAGGGTGACAGCTCGCTAGCAGGCAGCCTCAGCTCTATTGCCTCAGGAAGCTCTGAGGGTGACCAGGACTACGACTATCTCAATGACTGGGGGCCACGCTTCAGGAAACTAGCCAACATGTTTGGCCCACATTAAGGGAGACCTTATGTCCACCTCAATGCCTCTAACTACCCTTGCCATCACCAGCCCCAAAGCCCACGCTGTCCCACACACAACCAGAACCTCTGCTCATCTCAACATTTGGATCCAGACTTAACTCTTGTACTAATAAATGAGTGCACATTCATGTGAGTGACAAACTATAAATTATCTATTTATGCTTCCTTTAGTTTTTTTGACTGGCTCTAATGTGATAATTCAAACAAAGCAGAGCTGTCTGTCATTTTGTATCAACCGTTAACCTTTACTAGTAGATTATCTTAGGTGTTTGATGCATTTTGTGTTGAAGAATTCATCCTGCCCTTAAACATGGTTGCCTTAATCATTCATTTTCATGCCTAAAAATATTTTTTTTTTGACTATAATAGGAAAAATAGTTCATTTCACATCAAAATGCAGTTCAGAATGAATACCAAAATTTGGTTAAAAAAAAAAATTATAAACAAGCATGTGTACATGTAGGAGTACTGAATTGCAAAGCAATAAACTGTATGAATTATGAAAAATGTATGCAACATCTGTCCACATTTCCGTTACTGCTAGTATTTGGTTTCATTCATTGAACGATTTTAATGCCAGTTTTGACTGTGGGGCATGGGGACCAACCACCTGTCCAAAATGGGAGAGGGGCAGTGCATGTACGTATGCTATGGCATGACTGGAAAAGAGATTGGGCAGAGGAATCATAATTGATTATGCTATAAATCAATTAAATAACAAATGCTAATCCATGGAAAAATTACCTTGCTCACATTTTAAAAATTGTCGTGAAACTGTTGGGGAATGGCAGGGAGAATGCTTGGAGATCATTTTTTACATTTATAATATGCAAATAGAAAACCTCAATGAACACAAGGAAAATGAAAAGGAATAATGTTTGTAATGCTTTGATGGAAGACTGTTTCATGATTATTTTAACCTTATATTTCTGCACCATTATTAACATATTTACAAATATACTCAGGACTTGCACAAAAAAAACAATTGCAAACCATCCGTAGAGCTACCCAAATCAACCGTGTAGGTATCTTGTAAAAACATTTGCGTGTTTATACAGAATATCAGCTTTTAGTTCTGTCACAGGAATTTGAAATATTTTTTATTCAGAAATGTGTATATTGCTTTGGTATATTTACTCTTTGTTTTTGTATTTGTGTATATAAATATATGCAGTTCAGAGGAAAACTTTCTCTTTCTGTATTACAATTATGCTGTGAGCAATTTTTTTTCATTTGTTTTAATTTCAGGTCATTGTAAACAATTGTACATTGGATTTAAATTTGAATTGATATTTTACATCAACAAATGATTTCAGATAAATATAGCACATAACAGCAAGTTATCAGTCCACTAGTTTCTTGTTTTGTAGCAATAATAAATTGTTCATTTATTGAGCAAATGATACTTGGTCTGTCATGTTTATTACAGGGTTTTCCTTGTGTACCAGATAGTGACGCTATTCTACCATTACCATGTCCTATTCAAGAAAAAAGAAAACTTGACAAGAGACCTGTTATGCTCCTCATGTCACGCAGGAAACTTCACCAGATTTTATTTGATCCCGGTCATTAGAGATCCATTTTCAGAAACTCACACAAAGCTTTATATCCAATATATTACTGATCTAATGCTCCTGTATGCTCTATATAGTGAACATTTCCATGGCCAACCCCCCACAGTCATAGAGAGGAGGTGGAGCAGATTACCTCAATATAGTTCCCTGTCATAGCCTGCTATCACTCCATTTTCAACAGCACTGCAAAGGTAGCATACAGTTCACCTAGTCTACAGTTTCTACAGGCCCGTGGGCAGCTTATTTGCCAGATTAGTGATTTCCCCCGAAGAGCCAGATTTCTAGAACCTCAAAGGATGCATTTCAAAGACAAAATACATTGGAATCAGTGGCTGGATGGAAGATCTGAACAGACATACTGCAAGAGTCAATCATAAGAGGGGGATCTGGATATTTTGAGGAGAAAGACTGCAAGCACCTGGCAACACAATGATTTAATTTATAGGGGGTGTTGCTGTGGGCAACGAGATGGATCAGGAAGGCCCCAGATTGAGCTCCTCTTCCTCCTCCTTCGGTGGACGCCGCCGGCGCCTGGGCGTTTCATCATCCCCTGTGTCCTGCTTGTCCTTTTCCGCCTCAATCCAGCTCTGTGGGGCAATCATCTTCTTTGGGCCATGTGGTGGGGGACCCAGAAGGGCCTCGATGTCATCATAGTTCACAACCTCCCGTTCCAGCAGAGCGTTGGCCAGCTGAAAACACAAGAAGGGAGCTGAACCGAATAAGAGCTGGCCAGATAAGAAGGCCATACCCTAGAAAAAGTGGTGCTGGTCAACTAATCTGTGCTGTGTGCTCAGTACTCAGTAACGGTACTAAAATATGGGAAGGAAGGGAAGCACTAA
Organism: Albula goreensis; assembly: GCA_022829145.1. Lineage (NCBI taxonomy): Eukaryota > Metazoa > Chordata > Actinopteri > Albuliformes > Albulidae > Albula > Albula goreensis. Next base: position 22,100,222 of record CM040755.1, on the reverse strand, counting down.
CCACAATCAACTTGTCTCTGTTGTCCAGGAGTAATTTCTCAGTATGCCTGTAAGCACGGGCAATCAACATTTTTGCCTCCTGAAAGAAAAAAACAATGTACAGTTAGTTTACACTCTGCACTGAACCAATTTGACCAATACAACACTGAACCAAGTCTATGTAACTTAAAGGCTATTTAAACACCAGATTCAGCTTGTTCAGATGAAATAGTAAAAGTGTCGGGTGTCACATCTCCATGTGACACCCTAACACAGGGTTCACCCACATGGTCCATCTGCTGCTGCAGCCCCTGGCTGAAGGGCCTGCGTCCGATGGCGCCCTCTTCCTCTGTGTCAGGAAATGACACCTGCCCCACATTGGGCACCATGCCATACTGTTTCACCATGGAGTAGGCCACTCGAGTCACCTTGCGCAGGTCGTCCTGAGCACCTGTGGGAAGGAGCAGGACATTACGCACATGTCACAGGGCTCTACGTAAGAGTGCAGTACATAAGTGTGGTGGGCAGACTAAGTTGAGTGTAGAGGTGAGACAGACAGAGCAGATGGAATTGCAGGTGGGTGTAGCAAGTGCGGTATACAGAAGTGGTAGACAGATCGGGAGGGGTACAATTGTGGGAGGATGGGTGAAATAAGCCTTACCCGTGGTGACCTTATTGAAGGTGATGGCTTCAGAAGCCCTCCCACCCATCGCCATGCACATCCTCTCAAACAGCTGCTCTTTGGTGAACAGGTACTGGTCCCGGGGCAGGATCTGGGCAAACCCGAGGGCAGCATTGGTGCGGGGTGCAATGGACACCTGGAGGACACGATACCAGCAGAAATTAGGCTCTCCGGACATGCTTCACCATTCAAGGTTTCAATTCCAGCTATATTTAGAGTTACATTTTGAATCAGTTTTACCAAACAAGCACTTCCATTCAATATCAAGAAAAACTCATTTTTGTTGCACCACTCCATGCAACTTAGTAGTTTAGCAAAGTGGTGTCACTTTTTCATGATGTATCAGAAATGTTTTTACATTATTACATTTCCATTATAATACACTGGGTTTCCAGTCAGCATGCAGGTGCTGCTCTTGTAGGGAGTTGCTAAGGGGTTACATATGGGTATAAAAGTGGCTACCTTCATGACTGCCTCTGTGTGCTCAAGCAGCCAGCCCACCAGAGCATGGCCAGACTCATGGAAGGCCACCACCCTCTGTTCCTCTTTGGACAGTATTTTACTCTTCTTTACGCTACCTGTAAGCAGCACAAACGTACGCATGCACACCCATAAACAGTGAATACATGAGTTTAAACCTTACATTACTGTTGCTGTAAGTAGGTTGACTCTGCTCATACTGTTGTCTGATAGGATGGTTCAGCGCACACTGTTGTCAAAGATGGCGATACCTGCTATGACCCTCTCCACTGCATACTCGAAGCTGAAGGTGTCGATGCTCTTGTAGCCCTCCCTGGCCGCATGCAGTGCAGCCTCATTGCAGATGTTGGCAATGTCAGCCCCTACAAAACAGGCACAGAGCAGCACACTCTCAACTGTGAACATCAAAGTCACAAGTCCTTTATCTCATGCAGTAACATGCAAGCCAGAGTAAAAGACAACAGAGTGCATTTCTGTGGAGTTTCCTCTGTCACAGATTTCAGACTCAATGTTCTGGGTACCTTTTAAATGTAACAGTGAATGTGGATAACTGCGATCAGAGAGACATAATAGCAGTGTTTACCGCTAAACCCAGGGGTGAGCTCAGCTAGTCGAAGTGAGTAGAAGTCAGCAGGCTGGGTCAGCTTCAGTATCTTCAGGTGCTGTTCAAAGATCTCCTTCCTTTCCTGTAGACAGACAGATGATTACAGTCAAGAGCCAGGACTAAAAATAATGCAATGTGGCTCCACAGCAATGCAGTAACAACTCTTAATGAGTAACATGAATGCCTTATTACTCTAGCAACCAAGAAATAGCAGTGAAATGAGTGAGCCTGGTCAAAGATGACTAGCTGCTGTTTAGTGGCAGATTGGTTCCTTAGAGGACATTACTGGCAAGACACAAACAAGGAAGTTCCCTAGGGAGGAGCTGAGCAACACATGCACAAAGGCATTAGCCTCAGGTGAAAAGTAACATACATATATTTCACAAGTGGATTATAAAACCAATTGGGACTTTTAGACTTCATATTTTCTTTGATACTGTGTGAGATGGCTGAATAAACTGAGAGTGGGGCAGGGTACCCACCTGCAGGGTTGGGAGGTCAATGAATATGTGTCTGTCCAACCTCCCCGGTCTCATCAGGGCATTATCCAAAATATCTGCCCGATTTGTAGATGCCAAGACAATTACATGATCTGTACTGCCCATTCCTGGTGACAAAGAAAAGAGTGAGACACAATTCAGAGGCTGCTCTCTGATCTTACAGTATTAGTGCAGTATCTCCATCTAATGGCAGGAAAAACTATGACTGTTAACTCAGCACCAAAACTCCAGGAATGAGGGACGTTTCCTGGCAGTGACTGGAGAATATTTTATGATCCCCAAAAATTGGTGGAGGTAAAATTAGTTGAAATGCATTGAAATGTTTAAACCAAATGATTGCACTCTTCACTGAAAAGCACATAATGCTTGGTTTAAATTGATATGTCACCGATAGGCTAATATAGCTTTGCTGATTTGCAGCTGATGCCATATAAAACTGCAGTGTCCTTCTCTGCTCACCGTCCATCTCAACAAGGAGCTGGTTGAGGGTCTGCTCCTCCTCAGTGTTGGAGAAAGCCGACATGTTGGTGGATCGCTTCTTCCCCACAGCGTCGATCTCATCGATGTAGACTATGCAGGGGGCGCGGGCACGGGCCTCCTTAAACAGGCTCCTCACTCTGGCAGCACCCAGCCCTATGTGCAGACAGAGAAAGCACCTTGCTTAATTTCTCAGACATACAAACAAAACAAAAACAAAAAAGCAAGGCCAAGATCACCTCACCCTCAAATCATGAGGGCACAAATAAACCTCACCAGCAGCTGGTGCCAGATGGAGGACCTGCTGGTCAGAACACTGTGCAATACAGCCAAACTATGCTTTGGAGTATTTACCTGTCTAGGGTTGCAATGTTTCATTTGATTATTTCATTGTTTGATTTAATGCTTTGAGGTGTACATATAAGACACAAACAATGACAGGATACATAACTTCCGCACAGGAGTTTTAGTTCATCTATATCTTTTAAGACATAAATAAAGTACAGCTCTTTTTAGATAGTTCAGAAAAGGTTTAAACTCACCCCCGATGACCTCCACAAACTCAGATCCTGCCATGGCCAGGAAAGGCACCTGGGCCTCGGTGGCCACGGCCTTAGCCAACAGAGTCTTGCCACAGCCTGGGGGCCCCAGAAGGAGGGAGCCTTTGGGTACTTTGGCTCCCAGCTGGAGATATCGGTCTGGGTTCTGCCAAATAAAACAGAAAAAAGTGAATAGATCACCATCACCACCAGAATTTCTTCACACTACTTGACATTCTAATGCCAGGCCATGTGAGCTGCTGGTTTCTCACCTTTAAGTAGTCTACGAATTCCTTCACCTCTGTCTTTGCCTCATGCATTCCTGCCACATCTTTGAAGCTTACGCCCTTACCAGACTTGCCATCCACAATGGTGAACCGTGCCATTTTCAACTGGTTCTGAAATTTCACAAGATTGAGAATGGGACCCCCATGTGAGAAGAAAACAGGAAGCCATGAACTCTAGCTGCTGACAGTGACATCAGCAATGAAGCTGTAGAGCCAATTACGAGCCTCTTTAGAGAAGCCCTCAACACTGGATATATCCAAGGGTGTACTTACGAATGCACTGAATCCTCCCTCTCTGCCTCCCATGCCAGACAGGCGAAAAATATACCAGAGCACAGCGACCGCAATGGCTGCCATGCCAAGAGCATACAAAGCACTGCAACAGCAAGAGATAAGACACAAAATTACACTGCAGACTTACCACAGTGCTGTTCAATAAGCAGTGAGTTAGCAGTGATTAACTAGTCATGTATTATCCAGGCCTTCAGAGCATCCAAGTGCAGCTAGCGACTGAAAACTCTCAACTCACTTCCCAAAGAATCCTGTCCGTTTGTAGGACACAGGGATCCTGTCCTTGGTGTTAATGTTGAGCTCCTCTTCAGCTGCTCGTAGTTTCTCCTCAAACTTATCAATGTTAGCCACCTGCATGCGGTACATCAGGGCCAGCCTCTGTGGAAATTGGGAAAATTTACTACAGATCACCAATAAGACAAATCAGTCATACCCTAATTAACTTTAATCATTCCTGATAGCATTAATCTTCAAGCATAAGACACATTAATGAATGTACTTGTCGAGTGCATTTGTGGGATAGTTAGTTAAAGACCCTTTTTATGCAAATGGCTGCTAAAGGTCTTACGCTGTCTTAGTACTGCCTAATATATTACACTGGCCTTAGATCACCATCAGATGAGCTCAGTGCATGACAGTGAAAGATAATAGGACGGGGGTGAAGATGTACCGGCCTGCCAAAAATGATGGCCCCCGGATGCAAGTAGATCTCCACAATGTCACTCTCCGGGACCACCTGTACACGTGCCACCTCCCCTTTAGCCAGCATCTCATTCACAAAGTCGTTCCATGAGATGTTGCCACCGCTGCTGCTGATGGTGTTGAGCAGGCTTATCATGAGGGCAATGATGAAGAGCATGCGCAGTCTCTCCCGATACATCTGGTCCTCCCGCTCGCGCCGCTTCTTGTCCTCTGAAGGATGTTACAGGTTAGAGGGTTAAGACATAACACACATACACACATGCATGCATACATGCTACAATTTTTTTATGTTGAGTCAAGTTCCTTTTAAAGAGGTCAATAGAACAAATAACCTCAGTTAGAACAAAAGGACAAGTGCAAGAGTGTCGTGATGGACCCGAACATTGAAAAAATGTCTCCTCCATCCCAGTAATATCCAATTTTTGCAGGTAAAGATAAGAGATGAGGTAGTAGCAGAGGAAAGGAAGACATATATTTTTCAAGTACTGGGACACACCTTGGAAGTTTGAGAGGAAGGAAGTATTTATTCTGAAGAAATCACCTCTGTTTGATTAAAAACCATTATCAGAAACATGTTTGCATTTTATTTCACATTTAAGACACTCCTAGCCAGAATTATTTACACACTCGCCATACATACACTTGAATATGTACTAAAACAATTCAGTATAAGAACCTTGCTCAATGGTACAACAGTCGTGTCTTTTTTGGCAATCAAACCCACAACCTCTAATTTGGAAGGCCAGCTCCAAAACTATTAAACTACATTGCTACACCCACAGAAATTGCCTGAGGATGAGGCTGGCACAAATAAGAGTACAAGTCCCAATGTCAATCAATGGTACAGTCAGGAGTTGATATCCAACTGTCAGGTGCAACTCTTAGCTTTAGTTACATATGTCATCCGAAAGTCTCATTGCTGAATTATTATATGGTTTTCATTTGTTATAAACCTAGTGCAGGGGACATGTGTCAACATGCTTCTTTTCCCCTCTTCGATAAATACCTTCATCTTCCTCAGGAGTTTGTCCTTTGGGTCCATCCCTCTTATTCTGGTCTCGTTTTGACTGGGAAGTGCTGAAATAACTTGTACTTGCACCTAAAAATGACACATTTACTTACCCCAGGGTTTATATAACTACCTGGTGCAAAAAGTAAATTGCATGACAGAGGTATGAGTATATACTATGTAACATATCGTTGCTACCTTACCAAGAATATTCCATATTGCAATTGGGTTTTTGATAAGCTGGTTTTTAAACAATGTTTTGCTTATCCCAAGCAATCTTGGGGTGAGTGGTCGATGCAGGACTTCCTGCAAAAAGACATAGTTATGATTTAAAAAAAAAAAAAAAAAAAAAAGAAACACCCCAAAAACATACAGAAGTCGGAAAGAGACAAGACGCAACATTTTTATATAACAATTAAAATATCCACAACTTCGCTCTCCATCTGTTATTTAGATACACTAAATAATTATACACTGAACGGCACTGACAGGAGTCCTCCCATAAACTGACATCGGTATTTATTAACGAACTAATTAAAGAGTTACAGGTAGTTATTACTCAAACTCCTCTGTATCCCAAGCTAACGATGTACACTCATAAAAGCAAGCCACGAACGTTAACAATTTCAATTACCTGTATAAATCCTGTACCGAGGCCACGACGTTGTTGCTTTGAAAACAACGGCGGATATGTTAAATCTCTGGAAAGATTACAACTAACACAGGTCGTATGACGATTTGTGCACTGTACATATGTCCTGCTCCTGATATTGAAATCGCTGAAATTTTGCAAGTGTTGCCTTTTGTTGTTCAGCGAGACGGTCCAAACTGACCTACTACCAAGATTTTGGCAGGACCTTCTGTTCAACTGCGTAAACAACGCAGCCATGTTCCAGCGTGTCTGCAGCTAGCTCTTTAAGGATTCCACTGTGTTGGAAAGAGTGTAAAGAACCAATCATTCAAAAAAACATTTTACATCTATCGCTGTCGATCATACCATGTTACTTCTAGAAGTAACATTAGCTACAGTGAGCCAGTTAGGCTATGTTATTCAACCTCGTACTTGTCCCTCCTACCATAGCGAACTTTCACCTTTGGGTAACGGCTTACTTGATATCAGTTTAAACGAATCAATATTACATACAAGTAACCTTACTTTACTTCTAGGAATATTCATTAATTTCAATTATCTCAAATGCTACTCAAGTAATTTACGGACGTTGCAAAATGCAAAATGCTTGCAAGTACGGTAACCTTTAAACTCAGTGATGTCATCAATACGTACAATGAGCAGCAATGGCACTTGCATAAAAGATACAAACGTAAACTATGGTGTCAGCAATCACGTAAGATAACGATTTAAACCGCACGTGTGATCTACATTCTCTGCACTAAAATTTTTATTTGACAAAACCGAGAAACAAAAATATTTCGGCGTAGAGAAACATAATTGTTCTTTTACTTCTTTAAACAAAGGCAAAGTAAAAATGTGATCCTCTGTAGCTGATTCACATCATGGTTTAAAGTATTAATTTTGATTGTGCGATATGCCAATATCACAAATATATGTTTTACCTCCTGCCTTAGGTTGATTGTGACATGATTTTACAGTTACGTAGCAATACAAATATTTTCAGGTTAGTTGCACATTTTAACCAGCAGAGAGCGCGATTTACAAAGGTTTATGAACTATGTGTCACTTGAATTATTGTGAGTTTGACTTAATGACTGTTATCGATTTAAAAATGGGAGTCGGTGAATATGGAGTCAGTCTAATTCTCGATTTTAGAATTTTGAAGTCATGATAATGTTGCTCACTTCTTCATACTTGTCTAATCATGGTGGAGAAACTGTGTTATATACACAAGGCTTCATGCATTGACTTTACAATAATTAGAAGTTCCATCTGAGATGAACTTCTTGTTGTTTTATAATATGTATTATTTTATTATACATATCGGCTTGTTGTTTTATAATATGTATTATTTTATGTGGGAAGTCTTTTGGTTTAGGATCACCCATCTGCTGACTGATTTCATTTATGGCATCAAATTCAGTATTCCCTGAAGGTTTAGGGACTGTAAGCCCTTTTGCATCATTTTATGCGGGTTGCTTCACATCCGAACTTGATCCGGGTCACATCAAATGATTCCAAATTGCATTTTTGGAATAGCATTGTTTTTATAATTAAATAAATACATCTGAAGCGCACAGTCCCAAAATTGGAAAACCAATATCACCATAATTTGGCACCACTAAATACAAACAAACAAACAAACAAACAAACAAACAAACAAACAAACATTATTATTATTATTATTATTATTATTATTATTATATTATAAGAATAATAACATACCATTGCAGACATTTAGAAAACATGCCACTGTACTAATATGCATCAGAAATGAAGCGATTCGGCACACTGACTCGCAAAACAAATCTCTAAATTTAAAAGGCTGCTATCAGTGTGATTGCCATGGGAACAGTGGTAGCATAACGCTGTCAGCATTAACAGTAGCAAACCTACGTTTGAATGAGCTGTCTAATGGATCAACATATAAACATCTAAACCAACATTGGTTTGGTTCTACTTGTAATCTAATGACTAAGGTAGGTGTTTTGCCGACATATTGATGATAATCTAAACGGGCTAATAAAAAGCATAATCACCCGGTTCTAGGTCCAACCAAAAATGTATTTTCTCACATCCTCGTCATATTGATGCAACATTTGCCTCTAGTCTATTCTGTGCAAAACCACCAAGCAATCTCCATTTCCTCTGCTTATTGCAACGATTGTCTAATGGAGAGCGAGAGAATAGTATGAAACTGTAGTACCACAGTTCCATGTTGGCTCTACAGCAACACGACCATTCAGAAATGTATGCACTTCCACTTGATCCAGAATGGCGTTAGCTCCGTCCGCGCACAAAATAGAAACCGCCCACATCCAGTGGCCTATCACCTTCCGTGTTTCAAATCGACTCATTCTCTTTTCGTCAGCAACACAGTCGAAGTCAAAGGCCGCTAGGAAACGGTTCATACGGAGTGGGACAGTGAGGATTAAAGAAAAAAAAACACGAACTGTTACAAAACATTCAGTCAAGTAAGCCTGCAGAAAGAGACCCTACACAAGTTTGGAAAATGTGGAACGATTAAACGTTTGGCTGAACTTGACTGTTGGAGGAGTGTTTGAAAAATATTTGGTTCGTTCTTGGGTGTACGGGAATTAGGAGAAGCCGTTCGTTTGTGTGAGATGCGTGTCGCTTTTGTCGGATGTTTCCAAACTGCAGTCTGTTGAGCTGCAAGGCCTCGGACAGGAGTATTGAACATAGAAAGTGGACGCAGTACAGCTTTGGCTGACGGTAAGGCTTACATTGTTCATTGCTACCTTCCAGAATACATCTTAAATAAGAAAACTTAACTCAAAACTGAAACTTGTGCGACAGAATGTAACTTGGTGTTAACTAGTTAGCCAGTGTTGCTGAGTTACAGAGCTAGCTAGCATGGTCGACAAGCGAGCTAGCTAGCTAGCTAGCTACGTACCTATTTTGGCCTCCTGAAAGCAAGTTCGGATACGTAATTGGCTCGGTTTGAGTTATTTACGCGTTATACTAGTCGAAATGACAATTAAAACTGTTTGAAGAGTCAACATAGTTAAGCAGCCAACTGGTAGATCTAACTGGTTCCCAGGGTGTATACATTGCAGCAATAGCCAGTTCTAGTTAGTTCAAATAATGTTAGCAGTTGTTTTGTATGTTAGCTACGGTGCATGATAGCTAGTTGTTTTAATTGTTAACGTTAGTTTTTTTGTTTTGTATTTTTTGTTTGTAATCTGAGCGTCCAAACTACTAGCATTTTTCTGCACATTTAATGCTAAATATTTGAGAGCAACCTGAGTCGTTGAAAGCAGGGTTAGCGAAATATCGTTCTGCATGTCGATGCCCACGTAGCTAACATAACTCTATACTGAAGATGGCCACAGTTACATAACGTTTTCCCCAAAAGTTATGGTTTGAATTCACTTAAAATACGAATTGAAACAATACATGTGATGCTACACTAAGCATTCAATCCACATTTAGCCAACACAAGAATTAGAATATCTTGTTTATCACTTGATTAGCCTGCTCGAAACTGCATTACTGATATGGTACCTGCCTGTATCAGGGTATATTTTGGATTTTGTAAATCGAAGAATAGGTCTTGTTTTCTGATGGGCGAATTCCAAATACGAATGCAGTGGCGATGGCAGTGAAGCAACGCAGTGAACTGTGTTTGTGAAATGATAATGCCGTGGTGCAGTCGCCTGTGATTTCGATTGCTCCATGAAGCAGAAAATTCATTCTGTGTTGGGTTGTAGTTTACCGTTGCTGCAGAAGCATTTCATTTGTTGTCGGCCCACTGGATAGTGCCTTAAAATTCACTGTAAGATAAATAACGTAATTGTTTTACCATTCAGTGGCACATATAGAGCTTCTAGCGAAAAAATCTGGTAAACTCTTAATTTACGTGCATGCTGTTGATGGTGGCCCTCAGAAATCGGCCAGTTTAACTATTGGTTGCGTGCATTGTCTTATTCTTCAGCCTCTTGTTGTAGTATTAATTTTCTAGTCTTTGAGTCCTTGTCAAATGTGTACCATTGCTCTGGGTGAAGTGTCTTTGCAGTACAGTGACTTGGTCACCTGTATTTTATAGGAAAGCCATGAAAAGTGATGCAGGGAATTAATGTAGAAAAAGAAATCTAAAAAAAAAAGCAATGGCATCTGAACCAGCAAGAATCCAGTCTGACGGAGGCCTAAACCCTGTATGGGCCTTTGAAGACATTGCACCCAGCTGAGATCAAAATATCTGCCTGCATGACAGTTGTGAGGCCGCTCGTCTTTACCAAATCATTGCCAGATTAATGGATGTAGCATGGAGGCAAGTGTTTCCAGAGGCATGGACAATGGTGTACTGGTGCAGTATCAACACGGGGGGAAAACACTGCAGAATGTCTGTGGACTTTGGCTTTTCTTACAGTATACATTGGTAGATCTGTAATTGCACTGAAATACACTGCTGGAAAGCTCCAAAAATGTCATGTTTGCAGCATGGTTTCTGATCAGAACTGCAACTGTGTAAACCATTAATTCCACATCTGTTCTTACTGCAGTTATTTTGCAATATCTTCCTTCCTGGTTTCACAGTTATGGGTACATGCTGATCATGTTTAATTGTGAAAATGTGGGTGGATTTGGAAATATGTAAAAATATTCTGCTCTGGCACCACTGTGGAGTCTAGGGTGTTTGCTGGAAAAATTTTGCACTGCTGAAGACCTATAAGATCATATTATTTTAAAGGGAAGCATGTCCTTGCCATCAAATGCTGACATATCAGTGACACTGTGTTTATGTGACTAGAGAGGTAGACTGTTTGGTACAATACCAATGTGTTTGTCGTTGCTGAATTGTAGAAGCAAAAGGCCAAAGCTATTACCTCCACCATCTGCCTAGTCATATTTATATTGAAATGTTTGTATCAAACTGTAGCCTTTTTCTGCAGTGATATTTTAGTTTTAAATCCATGGTTCCGGGTCTTTATTGTTAGTGTTGATGTTGAGCAGAGGGAAAAAGCAAAATTCTAACACAAAAGAAATATAAATATATAATTGGAGATTTGAGTTTTTTCTTTGTGGTCTGATCAATGGGAGGATATGTCTTCAGTCAGAAGCTGTTGAATCAGAAGAAACACGGGCCTCACCATGGGATGGAGACCCTTGCATTTAATATGTTCAATGGTGTCCTTTAGCACATCGTCCCAGGACCTGTGCCTGAAGTTGCCATGTCAGAGGTCACATGCAGGACCAGGATCACTCTGGTTGGAATTGTGTCCCTGGAGGCCCATTTCCCATCATGGGGCTTCTCTCTAGACTACCATTTTCTCCAGCTCTGGCTGCTCTTGGGAGACTTTTAGCAGGTGGGAAGGCAGGGGGGAAACTGACTCTTGTCTCTGATTACTGTCTCCTTTGCTTGTGGGTGCAGGTCTGCAGACATGGCCTCCCTTTTTAATGTATTTCACGGTGCCCTGTAACAGGATGCATCTGCATAGCAGAGACCTCCCAGAACCAGAATGGCTACTTTGTCTACGCAGGGAAACCAGTCGAGATTCATACTACCAATGCCCTCCATTTGGTGGCTGCTTGCTGGTGATGGGATGGTGCTTACTCTGTGTCCCCGGTTTCTGGATATCCACAGGGTTGGTTTGCTACAGTCAGCTTGTTTATCTGAGAGCTCTCTGCAAAGTGTTTCCACCACATCCTCTCTCTTTTGCTTACTGCACTGAGGTCAGCATGCAGGGCAGCATAACAAACCATACTAAACCTGTGCGTTCAGATTTATGTAGTGCTGTGCTAAATACCTGTTTGTTTTATTCTGTCATAAAGCTGCGTCAGTGAAATGACAACGAATCCGCACAACATGCAAAAGAGCATACTTTCTATACACCGTCTTCTTTTTTTGAACATTGTGTGTGCTGTATTTTTTTCTTTAGTGCAGTTTTTGGTCGAAGAATGATGTTTTCTTCATTCCTTGTGGGACAGTTTTCACTGTAGTGGTCAGTGGCACTGGTATCTTGGTAGCATTAACTGTGTGCCAGTTAGACCTTCTGCAGCTATGGCCTTCGCAGGGAACATATGCTCAAGTGCTGAGTCTCAGCTAGGTTGCAAAGTTGAGCTGTCATTAACAGTGCACACTTGGAAGGTTAAATATGTTTCTTTATATTTGCGTGACTTCTAGGGGTGAGACCTGCCTGGGAAACTTTTGATACAATTAATCAGAATAAATAGGCCATCATTTTATATAATTGCGATTTAATACTGCATTATACTACTAATAATACTTGTCAAATAAGGATTTTAGATTGACCATTAAGAAAACAGTTAGTCAAGACCAGGTTCTTTCAAAATCTATAATAAAAAAAAAAGTGTCAGTACAATTTGCATGAAATTTATTTTTCAGTAATGAGGAAATTTAATTAGGAAGCTTTACAGAAATAACTCAGAATCACAAACATCTATATATTGTGAAAATTACTCTGCAATACTCTATTCTATTGATTCTTTTTCCCTATTCTCTACTGATATTCGCTTAACAGAAAAAGATGATGAAACAGGAAGACCAGGGAAAGTCTCACTCATAGAACAAGTAGGGTTGTGTGGCTGCTGAAAGCCTGGCAGAAACTTTCATCTGTACTTGAGATGCGTTTTTGCCTGGCCCTGGCCCACCCCACACCCCTGCGGCTATTTCCACACCCTCTCCTTGTCTGTCTGTGTATTTCTTTTAACAGGAAATGTGGCTCCTGCCTCTCTTTCTCCATGAGTAACAACCTTTTATGCCCTCTACCTCACAGTTCACACTCTCCTTGGACAGCCAAGGGCCATTCAGTCCCCTTTGAAATTTCCCCCTCACTTTAAAAACAGAATAGCTACAGCTCTTCAACCTCATCCTGCCCTCTGACAAGGGGTCAGAATTTTTTTTGGGGGGGAGGGGGATATTTTAGTGACTCTGCTCTAGTGTTTCACCCCTTCTGGATGTAGTTGGTGTTTGCATCTTCTGCTGCTGTTCTTGTGATAGCCTTGTGCTTTAAACTCAACATCAAAGAGAAGGTTCTCTGCTCCAGTTTGCAGCAGTCATTTTCTCATTTTCTTGATTACATGAGCAGTGTTGCTTTGGATTTTTCAGTCCCCGTCTATCTCTTTTGAAAATTCATATTTAATGAAATGATTTTATTGACATAGATCAAGAGCCATACCTCACACCTGCACTTGTTCTTCCACTGAAAACAAGGAAAACAATGTGATTAAATGAAAAGCTGTGAAAAGCTGATTTGCTTAGTTTGGCGGAGTCAGACACAAAAGAATAGGCTTATCCATCGTCTTTGGTTCCTTTAGTGGTGTTCATAGTGCAGTTACCGGCATTTAGTTAGATTTGGCTGTGTTGAGTCTGTGGTGTGCATGTGTTTGAGGACTGTTCTTGGGTGCATGTGCTCATATGTACGTATGATGAAGGTGATTTGAAATTGGTAAAATAGGGAGAGGTGGCACACAATACTGTGGGATTGAAACAAAAGATCTCCTGTATGATTGGTTGCTGTGAGAACTGAATTTGTCAGAATGCTGCAGTTTGTCCCAAGATAGCCACCGTCCCCCAAAAGCAATGCCTCCAGTCCCTCTCCAGCAGCACTCTAAGGAGACACATTCCCTGCAGTCACAGTCTCAGGATTGCTCTCCGGAGACAAATTGCCTATGCTCTCCTGCTATTCCTGACATCATTATACAAACAGGAGTGGGTTGTTTTGCATTTGGCCTCCATAAATATGAGTAGAACAATTTGAGCTGAGGCTTGTTCTGTGCATCACTTGACGTCTTGCTCAAAATGAAACTTCCTTTTTTTGCTGTCCAATGTGCACCCTTTTTCTCTCCTCTCTGTTACATGGCTCATGGTTATGTTGTGCCAGTTACATAACACTGTAAGATTCGATGAGGAAAAGCTGCAGGTAAATGTTTGAACCACATCAAAAATCAGAAGCATTGACTCTGCATTGCTTCTCTTTGGCTGAACTTTCCTTCAGTCACCTGTTAAACTGATCAGAGCTTAAACATGGTTTAACAATGTGATACATACATTGCATACATTTGGTCTCTGTTCACTTACATCCATCGTTTTCCCATTACTATCCTGGCTCCATGCAGCATTTCAGATATTTACTTTGTTGAATAAGCTGTGAGGCTGAAAATAAAGGCCAAACAATGTGGTGTATGACATTAAACATGCTTATACCTTACTGGCCAGTAATTCAAAGTTCAGTGGTTTCTATCTGACATGATACTTTTAATTAGGTGATCCAGCCACATATTCTGAAAGCATGTGGTCATTCTTTCTTCTTTTTTTTTCTTTGCCCCCTCTGTCCCCTACTTGTGGTGGGGGTGGGGTATCTTAGAACAGCTGTCTTCCATTGATGGGGCAGCTGGAGTCATTGACTCCAGGGTGTTCTCATTGAGACACTGAGCCATGTCGAGTTGGAGGAGGTGGCTAGAATTTTCTGAAATGTGAAGTTAACCATCCAGTAGAGACACACCTTTTGTTTTTGCCTTTTTTGTAGAAGGAGCCCTGCTATCAAAGAGTGGTTGAAATGATCACATTGCGCTCTCTCTCACAGAATGTTGCATTATAATCACTGCCAGTGATGGCATGTCATATCTCCACCCCTTTTTAGGGCCAGTGAATCCTCACTATCCTAAGAATACATTGTTGTATGCAGAAAAGACGCAGCTATATTTTTTTGATAAGCAATTTGTTTTATCTCCAAGAAAAATGTTTTGCGATTGCAGATTTTTTTGCATGTTTGAAATGCTGTTGTTGGTGATATAAATAGTGTATTCAAATGTGTATACTGGTTGAAAACGCAAGGTAAATAGGACTTTTTTTATTATTTACTTTTTTCTAATCTTCTTGCATAGGTACTCTCAGTCATCGTAAGTCTTATTTTCATGCGTTTTGCTTATGCAGTGTAATTTCTCCTTCTGAGAGAAAAAGAAAGCAAACTCACTCACATACAGTGTTTTTAGAGAGTTCTAGATTCCATGCTCTGTGTCTGTTGCCAGACAATAATGGAGGTCACACTGTGAGCTTGGATGTTTAACAAGGCCTGAAAACAAGGGACTCCTGCTATTCACTGTACTTGATGACAGACAAACCAGATTCCAGACAAATTAGGCCAGTATGCCTCAGCACAGGCTGCTTTTAAGCCCTACAGGAAATGTGACATGCTGCAGTTGGGCACCCTTGCATCTGATTGGTTGATTGTTGGGCTGAGATTTGTTTGCCAAGGTGACAGTAGTAAGGACTTTTCATCAAGGATTGAAATGTTTGTTGGTTACCAGTACCCAGCAGGTTTCTCATTTTAAATGTCCATCCACTCACCATTGATGATAATTTAATAGCGGTTGTTTTTCAGTACCAGGTTCTTTTATATATCATGTGTTTGCGTATGTGCTAAAGCCAAAGAACATATACCTAAGATACTGTGTATGATGCTCAGTTAAATTTTCCTGTATGCAGTCATAACTAAAACTTAAACTATTCTTAGTAACTCCCCCTCCCCAACTAGGATGAATTTTCAGGCCTGAGGTTTTGTGTAGATCTTTCTGAGGACTCTCCTTTCTGGCCCTCAGGGCCTCGGGGTACCCTGGCCTTTGTGTCCATTCATTTGTGTGGAGTAGCCCATTTCTGCTTTGTTTTGAACCCAAATAGTCTCTCATTTTCCTTAAAAAAATAACAAGGGCAGAAGCAACGCTGCAAACCTGTTTGTGGTTTCAGTTTGTTGAGTTTCAGCTGTTCGCTGATAAACGAGTTCCTTCGCTTGTTTTTCTGAGAGCATTTAACGCCACTCATGCGAACTGGAGAGAACAAAAGGACCTGGCTCCTCCCATGAAATTTGATCCACGAGTCACCAGTTCTGACCACGAGGTAGTAACGACAATAACCGGTTACTCCCGTATGCTGCCATGCATTTTGGCGCCTTGACTGTTTGACTGGTTCTTTAAAAACAAAGCAAAACAAACAGCCTTTCAGTCTGATGAAATGCCAGGCCTAACTATTTTAAAAGCAGGGTACTGATCCTCCTTGGTATCATCTCTGTTCAGGGTGGAATTCACAGCAGTTGTGGCTTGGAAATGCCGCCCCCTGTTAAACCAGGTGGGACAAAAGCAGGCCTCTTTCAGTGCAGCCCTCATTGTTTTTGCATCTGGATGTTGTTGTTATGACACTGCACAGCTAAAATGTTCTGTCCCACAGAGCTGCCTACACTTCCCTGCTGGTGTGACAGTCCTACGTAGATGTGCACATTACATTTGTAAAAACAAACCAGCTTTTCCTTTTTAATGTATTGTTTTACCTGGTATGTATGAATCTCTGTCGCCACACACCTTTTACTTTCAGTCCTGCTACATATGTTGTTTTCCTTCAGAAGGAATATTCTCTCTTTGCTGTTAAAATGAGAAGTTGGGCAAACTGCTATGACAGAAAGAAGCTCTAGTTGAACCTTTAGTTTACCCGTTGTAAATCACATTCCAGCCATGAATATTTCAACCACCCGGCTAAAACCGAAGTCTATTTAAAGCACTGGCTGTTACATTATGAATGTTTTAGAGGATGAATAATTAAACTGTCCGTAATGTCATTATTTTTGGAGCCCTTGGAACAGCAGAAGAGAGGATGGCTAAGCAGCAGGAGAGCTGGGAGAGGTGTTGGACTTTACAGGTGTAGCACGGAGAGTTCCCTCTAACCCTCTGCCCATACACACACCCCAAGGTTGTCTGAAGATGATGTTCACAATGTGATATTGCGGTGGAGTAAAGGGACATGCCCCAGAAAAACCTTGGAGCATATTCACTGGGACAATAGGTAACAAGGGCAGTTCCTCAGGAAGCTATGCTCCTGCAAAATGAGTGGAGAGGCTAGAGGAGTGGGTTGTGTGCTTTGTTTCCAAGTGAAGTAAATAGGTTTTTTGGGTGTGAGCACCTACTCCACAGACAAGGTGTTTGTTTTTGTGTGTGCATCAGTGTAGAGAGGTTGTGTTTGAATACAAAAGTTCTTCTCCTGTACTAGGGGCTATGTAGTGATGATTTCATAGAGCTCAGAGAACTCTTGCAGTGAATATAGACATTGAGTCTGATAGCCATGAAGCATGCCACTGACCATTTTCACACATTTCCTTTTTTCCCCGGATATGGCAGCTTCCATGTGGGTGCTTATTTTTTTTTTGTCATGCTGATAGTGATACGTCTCCAGTTTTAAAGAAAATGAATAGAGGTGAGTCTCAGTTTATTTTTTCTCTATCCCAGAATGAAATAACAGGTTGGTTCTGGTGAGTCTAGTGCTTCATTGTATATACCTCATAGAGCTCAGAGAGACATGGATCACTATTTTCATCTTTCTGAGCAAAGCTCGAGGAGGATTCTGTGTTTTCTGAGCTTAATGCCACACTGCTGTGGGCCATGGTGATGGCTGGGCACAGTCATCCTAGTGATATATTTAATGTGAATTGTTGGTGCCGGAGTGGAGTGGAGTAGGTTGGAGTGAGAATAGAAGAGCAGGGAAGAAGGGGGGCTGATTTGGGTGGTTGTGGTTGGTGATTGAATATGCATGGACTTGCACTCCTGATAAATTGTCTTTGGCACTGCAGGGCAGAGAATAGATTGTCTGCCTACAGTTAAGTTGCAAGCCTTACCTTTGTAGCTCAATTCGATTCTGCACACCTCCCCCCCACAATACAGTTCAGATGATGTATTTTACTGCAGATTAAACATTACTGAGTGGGAAACTGCAGTGAGGTCTTATTTTTGTTGGTGTAAATGTGAAAGAAGTTAAAAATGCCTTTTTTGTTATTTGTGTACCTGACATGACCTGCCATTGTGCTTTGCCTTCAAATCACCATTTTCGTCCCAAAGGCTTGAGTGCTCATAGTAAAAAGTAATGGAATACTGCCTATGGGAGGGTACTACTTTCTGGATACCCAGAAGATGGAGTATATCTAGAAAGTATTTGCAAATCATTGCTCGTGTTCATCTGTTGGTGTCTCTATCTTAAGCCTATTTTATTGTAAAGGACATCATCAGGCAGAATAATATATTTCTTGATGAGAATATAATCACCGCTGAGGATAAGAGAAAGAAGAATCGTTTAAGGAGTTGTAAGACTTTTCATATTCTTTTCATGACCACCTTCTCTAAAGCCCCATGTTTGCCATTATAAAAGTAAAAGGGGTGGGGGGTGATGACACCCATCTGCATGTTTTAAGTGTTCTTTTGAGGGAGGGAAAAGGAAATGCACCACATCCCTTTTTGCATATAGTGTATGCACCAAGTCTGCACTGTTAGAGAAGAGGTCATCTTATGAGGTGTGTCTTCACTTGGTTTCAGTCAGTTGCAGGCCAGGCCAGATGACTTTGATATGACTTTGGTTCAGTCTTTGAACATGGAATGGGGAATGCATGTGTGGGGGAGGTGGTAGTGGAGCGGGGGCAGAAGCTGCAGCAGCCTCTCTAAATAAATAATGTACTCGCTGCAGTAGAGCTCCTTTGCCACTCACTCAGTCCTCCTCCATTCCTGCTAATTCCACACAATCCGTAATTCATGCACATTCACTTCTGGACAGACAGGATTTAAAAATTAGACATCATGGGTGCTGTGAGCATGTGCACGCATATGTGTGTGGTTTCGGGGTTAGTGTGCATGCATCTGCCAGGAGGGCTGGCTGTGTAGCAGGGCTGCAGCGAGGCGATTGGGTATGGCGCTGAGAGGTCTTTCAGAGGACACTCTGTGCTAAAGCCTGTGCTCCACAATGCACCAGACCACTCCCAGGTTTACTGTCAGAGATGGGGCCCCCTCCAGAGTGAATGTCAGCAGTCTCCTTCAGCACCAGTGGTCTCAGTACTGTATTTATCTGAAAATCACACAGAGGCTACATTACAGTTCTTCTGTCTTAGTTCTGAGGTGGCCACTTGAACTCATTGACATCCCTTTTCTTTAGTTGTGAGTCTTGTTGTGCTCACCACTGTATTTTGTGTGGAATTTATTATTTGGGAATGGATGGTGGTGTGTGGAGTACAGTTTAATTGTAGATTTCTTTGACTCACAGAGGGTTCTGATGAAATTACGAGCTGCATAACCTTCTTGCCTCTTCGGCATCAATCCCAAGCATTACTTTGGATGCCTGGTGTATTTGCTGCCATGGAAATGATAGATAATAGTAACAAGGCACAGGTAAGGAGCTTATATGCAAAGTGAAGTTTAAATTCTGGAGCTGCAGGAATGAACCAGTGCAGTAAGGCTAATGACAGCCATAACTGAAGAAGTAGGAATGCATTGCATGTGTGTTTATGTACTCTATTTGCAGAACAATCATCCAAACATCTGTTAAAATGCCAGATAGTTTCTATTTGGAGGAAAAGATTTGCCTGGTATAGCCATTCCTTATGCCTGTCCCCATCTAGCCCTACTCTATTCCTTTACCTTTCACTGGCACATTCCTCATTTAAGTCCCTCTTCTGTCATGAATTCCAAGATAAACGCTGTTTGACCCTAATTTATTTTTTTGTTCCCTGACTGACTAAGCTGTGTAGGGGAACCGAATGGTACATTATTTTGGCTTTGTCTTGAATGTTCGGTTTTTTTCCCCAAAGTTTATATTGTGATGAAGCAACAAGAAGAACAAGGTTCCTTCCTTACATTTTGCAGTGAATTTTAGGGAATTGATCATTTGTGTAGTGCTTTTTTTGTTTGTGCTTATTCTGTGCTGTTGTTGAGGTTCATGTTCTCGCCAGGAGGATACTTGTGACTGAGAAGCTCACACAAATGTGAAGAATATGTATTAAATGTCATGGTATGACCGACAACTGCTTTTTGACTAGAAGGTATTCTGCCACTAAATTACCTTGGCTATGGAAATATTTAAATTCTCAGTAAATATTGCTATGGAGACCAGGACTAAGCTCCTGGGTGTAGTAAAGTCGGAAAGCTTGTGGGGTTAATTGGACAGTACCACCTTCTCCCTCCTGTCACCCCTTCTAATTGGGCGGTCTAATTAGAGCAGTATAAGAATTGTACTGTGTAAGAATTATATGCTGTCCGGATTTGCCAAAATCTTTGTCAAATAAAAGGAGAGGCATTCTGTCAGTCAGTCTGCCTGTTAACATGTGACATGAACACAGGGAAGCCATACTGAAAAAAAATGAAAACATGTGACATTACCCATAATGCACCTCTGCTCTGGCAGTCAGAATGTCCTGTGCCTGTGTGTGTGTGTGTGTGTGTGTGTGTGTGTGTGTGTGTGTTTCTGTGTGTGAGTGTGTGGAAGGGGGTGGAGTTGGGGGATGGGGCACCCTCATACGATGCCTTCAGTCTTGCACACAACCACTTTCAGCCAGACGGTCCATGCCCACTGCCTGCTTGACATTTGGGCTTTTTTTCCCTCTCTGTTTATATGGATCTTTTCAGCGGGAGAATTCTTCTGTCTGCATAATTTGCACAACAGGGCGTTTTCAGTGTTATGCTTGTTGTCTTAAACATATTTATTGTTAGAGTGGAGAACGGTTTCAGCAATTCAACACAATTTGCCCTGCTTTCCTCTGTGTGTTACCTCAGGATGTATTCTTGACGGCCATTAGTTTCCTCCCCCTTTTTCCATCCCTTAGTCACTTGATAGCTTTGGAGACATGCCCTTGAGGTGCCTAGTGCACAGTATTGATGCCTTTAACAGGAGGAAGTAACATATATTTATCTGTGTGGGGTGGTGGTGCTTGGTGGTTTGGGGTTTATTGGAGTTGATTGTACTTTTTTTTTTTTTTTTTTTTTTTTTTTTTTTTTTAAAAATAAGAATTCAGATCAGTTTTCACATTGACCTTGAGGATTCACAAAGTACACATGCATGCCTTCTTCATGGAGAAAGGATTATTACTTGACATATATCGGCCCACTGGGGGACTGTTACATGTGCATTACAGGCTTTTTGCACATCTCGCCCTTTCTCTCATCTGCCACACTCACTCCTCCATGCCCAGTTCGCTTGTGCATGCGACAGTAGTCATGCTGTATAAAAAAATAATAACAGTGTGTTGCCCATGCTGTTGGCCAGAAAAGTAATCCGTTGTGTTAAGACCGCCATGTTGCACCTTTTTATCAAGGCCAGTGATTTTTGAGTATCTCGGAAGGTGGCTTTCACAGTGTAGAGAAAGAGGGTTACCTTGACAACAGGCGAGTGTTGGGTGTTTGGAGAGGGCATGCGCCAAGCATGGCAGTCCTACATAAACCGATGTAGTCGCTGTTTCAGCTACCACCCCCTGGTATTGGTTGTTAGATCTCTGAGCTAGAAGAGTGAGAGGTGGGGGGTGGGGAGGCGGGGAGGCAGGGCAGATGCAATGTCTTTTCTTCCATTCCGGGTCAAAGGATAGGGGACTTGTAATCTGGATCTGAGCATCCTTGGATGGTAAAGGGTCGCTTGACCTCAGTTTGCCCCAGTGTTGTCACTCCCTTCTACCCCTCTGAACATCCTGCCCCTGCAAGCTGAGGGCTGTGGACATATCCTATAGACTAAATAAACTATAAAACAAAATAGGCTAAATGAACCTGTAGTGAATGCTTGGTTTGTGGCATGGCATGTTTGGTTGGTGCGCTGTCATTATGTTCGGGGGGTGTTGAGAAAATCAGGGCTCATGTGTCCGTCTGGAGATGTTACAGTGCAGTGTTTTGGAGGCCCAGAGCTGGGTGATCTGCATCATCGATGTTTTACCCCAGCATGGGTGAGAAGGTGTGGCATAGTCCCTGCAGAATTATGCCTGATCAATAATGCAGATATTTCTGTGCAGTCGATCTCTCTCTTTCATTTGATTCTTTCTCGGTCTCTGGCCGGACTCTGATTTCTGTCATTTAGCTGTTTGTTTATTTATTTATTTAAAGATAGGACTGTCCCTTTGGCAGTCTTTATTTAAAAAAAAAAGACAGGGCTGAGACACAAGATCAGCCGGGAAAACCCGCTAGCGAGGTAGCTTTATTGCATGAACATACCCTTTACTATACAATTGCCTGCTTTCACGGGTATGGATTGGACACTTGTCAATGAATGTAAAAATGACTGCTGTGTCTAAATGCCACCCTGGCTGTTAGCTCTGATGTGTCCACAGTGTAATGTAAAGGTTAGAGCATGCTCCTTGTAATGTGGAGGGGCAGCCGCCGTGCTTGGCCCACGCAGAGAACACTGTTGACTGAGATGCAATCTCTGATATGGGAGCCAGCACACAGGCTGAGGGCTGAGCTGCTCTGTGGTTCGGATGAGGAACGAAGCAGCAGTGTGTTTGTGTTTGTTTGGGGGCGGGGCTTGGGGGGGTCTTGTCCCGTCCTCATTTCCCAGATAAGTGGAGCTGACCGGATTGTGGAAATCTAGAAATGGCTGCTGTTCCTGTAATCTGATGCCTCGGGGGGCAGAAGGGGAGGAGGGGACAAAGGAACGAATGGGGGAAAAAAAAACACAAAAAAAAACCAGAAGAGTCAGGATAAAGGATGGCCGTGCCCTGAGGCAAGCATTAGAGTGCCCGTCTCCTCCTTAATCCCACAATGCCCACTGTCCCACATAGGGTTCGCAAAGCCCAGCCAGAGCTGCACAGCTGCAGGCTGAACTGAAGCAACATGGAAACCCATGCCCCCCTTACTTTAAAATCCCCTCCCCCCTTCCCTGTACCCACCCAGCAGCCCTCTTAGCAGTGCACAGAATAGGGCTTGTTGTTACCATCTTTTCCTCTAACTTTTCATGGGCTATTAATTCCCTGAGTCTATGAACAAATCATTGCTTAAACTATAATCAAATTTTTAAAAAGTGATTTTGTGCTTTATTCACTCACAGCAATTTCAGGATATGTTGAAAGGTAGCATAGCAAGGTCTGTGTGGAACTATCTGTGCTACACGTTCATCATTCCCAGCTGCTCCGCTTTTATAAACATGCCGAGACAAAGCCTCTGCACTAATCCCACTCAGAAATGTATTGTGTTTAAACCAGATGTGAAAAGTTAACGTTCTCTGTCATGAGTTTGCATGTTTGCTGTTGTACGTGTTGCCTCGTTTGTTTCCCAGGGCCATTTAGGTCTCAAGCTGATCATTAGCTGGTCAGAGCATGTTGTTCCCTGCAACATTGGACAGACAAGGCCCAACTTTCTATTACGGCCAGCGAGGAATGCCAGGCCCGTTTCATGAACCTTGTATTAAAAACCACGGCCGCCCACAAAACGGGATGGCAGTTGAAACAATTGACAGGCCAAAGCTCTCCGAGTCCTCTGAACCAGCTCCTGAAGACCTTTGGGGGGGGATGAAGGGTAAAAAAAAAAAAAAAAACTACCCCTGGCCTGCACACTTTACTAATCCTTTACTGCCTGGTTTCTGGGCTTTGATGTTTGAAAATCTCCTGATTTGATTTATAGGAAGATCAAAAAGCGGTCAGGTTATCGCTGGGTTGCTGTAAAAAGAGCTTTGAGAGATACCTGTTATCCCTTGTCCCTGCCTGTCTTACACAGTGCAGACCTGAGGCTGTGGTGTGCTGAGAGATAGCAGTAGGAGAGTGGAGATGAGACCTCTTTCTGAAGTGCATAGTTTGCCCTCTTAAGACTGGTTTACACATCCCCAAAGCTCAGGTTATTGTTACAAGTCACACTCAATGATCAATTTAATTCTCATTTCTTCTAAGAGGAGAACCTGTGGCAAAGGGCGTTCCAGAGGCTAGTAGAGCCTGTGTGAAATGGTAATGAGCATTAAAGTATTTATGTTTGTGTGTGAGAGAAACGCTAGGAAGAGTAGGTGACTGTTGTCCTTGGTAGCACATTACAGAAGTGTCCCATTGAAATTGAGGAACTTCAGTAGAACCGCAGAAATGGGAACCTCGGTTGTAGAATGACAAGCCAACCGAATAGGGAATAAAGCAGGAGGTGGTGTACGTACTTACACTAGAACGTGATCACTCATTCCACATATTGAGAATGCAAACTAAAAATAAAAAATACTACAGACAGGGTGTGTCTTAGCATTAAGGCTATGAAATACAATGTATGAAATCATTTAGTCATTGGTTCTAGCTATAAAACTAGATGCAGGTGCTAGTGAGTATGTCTCTTCTGGGAGCTGCATTTCCAGGTAAACAAATAATCCTAGTATAGGAATATTTAACTGTTGTTGTCATTACAATTTGGCTAAAAACATTGTAACATTATCACAGCAAGTCAGGAACAGCATGCTTGTGATGAGCCGCTTTCATCTTTGACACTGCTTTTTTTATTGCAGTAAATTAAAAGTAAAATAATGTTTACAGCTTAATAGGTAGTCAGTCACTGTACGTTGTACCTTTGGCAGTGATTCACATGATGTCCATGTAGTCCATGAGGTAACGTGGAACGAAATACTCTTTGGTTGTAGTAAAGGTGCTAAAAAGTCCTCTCCCCACTTTTTTGCCAGTAGGATTTTACAGGCTGTGTCCATATGGATACAGCGATGACTTGCTGCTGCAAATGATAGTATACATTTTAGGCCTACTGTTTTGTGGTATTTCACAGAGATAGTTTGAATGGTTTCCTATATTTTCAGTTCATTTTGAAATGAGGTGTTGCTGAGGCTTTTACATGCACTGCTTAAATCTGCTCATATAGGCCTACCCAGTGGAGGCATTCAGAGCAAGAAAATGAATTAGCTTGATTTTCAGAGTAAACTCTGTTAAAGCAAAAAAGTAAATGCTCATTATAGTTTGTCTCAGTAGCATAGCTGCAACCTTAGCATTCAAACTGGCTATTTTATTGGAAGTTTATTGGAAACATGTTTAACAATAAAGGATGTTTGATTGTTTCATTAATTGTGGTTCCAGCTAATTAATATGTTCAACAAACACCAGCTTGTTTGCAGTATATGATGTTCAAGGGTTGAATGTTTCAATGAACATGATCTTCCTAAAAATGCAATGTGTTATTAAATTACTTCGTTGCATTCACATTTTTATCTACACCACAACAACTTTTCCTATCGTCCAGCTTGTTGCCATTTTTGTTTTTTAATTCTGTTGTATCAGAATAGGAATTAGACTCCAAAATTATCTTACCCAGCAGGTTCATCTCAAAATTACACAACCTTGTTGTGGATGCACAGTACAACAATCAAGAATATTTAGTTGTTATAAGCAGACTCTATGGTTTTAGCACTGCTAATTATTCCATGATGTTCAAGAACACTGTAGCAATATTATACTAGCCCATGGTGTACTTACCTGATAGCTGTTGACCCCCTGCATTGTTTTGGGTTACTAGTCATGGAGCTTACTGATGGTCTGCATGTCCTTCAATTCTACCCTCTCCAAAGTGAGCAACATTGTGTCTACATTGCCAACACCAGTGCTGTCTGGCCTTCTCTCTCTCTCTTCTCTAAAGTTTTTTGGACAGTTTTGGCATCCATCTCTCAGTTATCGGGAATCACACTTTTTAGACTGAGTGGTGGTGCTCTCCATGATGGTACAAATTTAGAAGCTATAGTGATTTGGAGTCAACATGAGCACTCTAAATATAGGGGTCTCTCTGGAGTAGCTTGTCAAACTCACTGAACCTGTTTGCACAAAGTAGGAGGGTAGCAGTGTCTGGTTTGCACCACTTGTTCAGAGAGTTGGTTGCATTGTGAAGGAGAGGCAATATGCAGAGAAGACCTGGGTGTGTCAGGGAGGCCCTTTCCCCCTCCAGGCTGCTTCGGGGCAAAGGAAGAACAAACATTTTGAGCGAACTCTTGAGTTGTGTGAGACGGGATGGGGTGGGAACTGAATTAAGTGCAGCCCCTGGGCCTCCAGTGCTCATCTGGACTGAGGGCCTCATGGAGGCCTCCTCTTCCTGCACTGAAAAATGCCAAAAATATCCCAGTTTTTTTTCCCCACTCTCACTCTTCATCACGAGCCCCTGCCTCCATTCATTAAAGTCTAACCAGGATCACTGGGTTCGCCTCCATACTCCAGACTTGCACTGACACGTTACCGTTTGAGAGGCCTCAGATTGTTTCTCCAGACCTAAAGCTGCACCGCAGTGATTGATTACAGGGCTGAAAGCGATTGTTTTCAAATGTTAGGCCCTACTCCTCCTCACTCTTAAATGTATAACATAAAAAGAGCTTAACTTGTCTGCCGCACACTGGCAGTTGTACTGTATGGACTCCCATCCAACTCCTCATTAGCTAGCTGTGAACTGGACTTTGTGATAACTGCAGAGTATGTAAGTCAGCCTTTGACTTGGTACTAAAGAGGCATGGCTTGCCTTGAAATTGACATGTTTGGTTAATAATGGCTTTAAGTGCCTATTTTCTTGCTTGTAAAGGAAGAAATACAGAACAACCTTTTATCTGTATCTCATTAGGAGGGTAAAATTGTTTTGCAGTAAGTTGATTCACATAAGTAGTTAAATTTTTCCTGGCTTTTTCCTCCATTTCCCAACTCCTGCCAGTCCTCAAGCGATAGAGGAAAGGAGATTTATGTTCACGAACAGGGCCTATTAGGAGACGGATAATGACCCTGTGTATTGAAACACCAGAGCTAACACAGCATGCAGTGTTAACAAAGCCTGATGTCTTCCCCATACAGAAGATGCAGAAACAAACTAGCAAGATCGTCAAATGTAACCTCACTGACTGACCCTATGAGAGAGTGAACGGGCCATCAAGGGCTAATGAGATGTGGCTAATGAGTAATGTATGCTCCGTGCTGTTGGATCACTCATTGTGGCCTTACATTAGTTTGATCTTCATTTATAAGGGCCTTTGTCTCATAACATCTGTCAGCACAGATGAAAAACACTTCTGTGTCACACATTTGGTGCTGATGCACCACCTAATCTTTTATGGTGTTCATTGCTATCTGTGAAGTTCCCCCATCACCATCGCCACCACACCCTGCTTAAGAATCTATTTTCCTGCATAAGCCATTTTCACATGTGAACTCCAAAAAATGTCCAGAGAATCAGGTCCGGACATTTTCGGAGTTGCCCTTTCATACATGTATCACCGAACTGGAGATTTTCTGTGTCAGACGCGTTCTCACCAACTGGAAATCTGTTTGGTTTAGGTGAGGAGTGGCGCCTGGGTAGAGCATGCAGGAGGCAAGACATGACGCAAAAAGTATGCTGCACATATCGCAGTGTTTTGTTTGTTTACAGCACATTGAAGATGGCAAATGAGGCAGCTGACCCATCCGTAATGAGGACTGTTTTTACGTTAACATCAATACTACATGTATTTGGATGTATCACCAATATGAAGGAAAGAATGGAAAGCAATATACAGGCAAGCAGAGAAGAGTATGAAGCAACTACCCTAAGATGTTTGTACTCTTCCCGTTTCACGCCAGTCTCATGATAGAAATATCATCAACATGCCCATTTGCTCACTGTGAATTCTCTGAGAAATTACTTGCTGTATTCACACATGGACTCAACCGGACATTACCCGGACTTTGTACTAGGGAGCTAGCAGGATAAAGTGTTTAATATCCGGTGCGGCTGATTCGTGCATCTGTGCTCGCACACACAGCTCCTCCAGGTAATGTCTGGAAAAGTTCAGGGTTGCAGTGCATGTATGAAAGGGGCTTTAGAGAGGGTCATTTCTTGGCAAGATTATAGCTCAACAGCTACCCCTATTAAAGCAGAGAACTCAATATTCTGTGTTAGTCAGGCCTGCCATAGTCCTGCTGTTAGATCTCCTCCATCCATCCAGATATGCTCAGTCCCTGTACCACCAGTCCATGCTGCACTATATCTGCCCTGCATTTCTGCTGTTCCTGTGTCTGCATGCCCCCTCCTCTCCAGAGAGAAGCACCAGGGCAGTGTGTATCACAAGGACTGCTTTCATCTCTATTGGAGGTGTTAAGCTCAGGGAGCTCTTTCGCTTTCAGCTCAGCAACTGCTCTGAAAACACTTAATTTTGTGTGCCAGCAGTGCTGGGATTCTGTTACAACATGGTGTCAGTACATTTTTACACTCCTAAGTTGTGATGTACAGTACTGAGACGCCAGTCTTCATTTCCTACTTGTCAGTGGTTAGTCATGGTGAAAAGATGAATTGCTATGGTTTAGGAAGGTTGTAGTGGTAAACCAGAGCCCTTATGTTTATTTCATACAGTCCACTGTTATTGTGAGGCACACTCACCTAACTTTCATACTCTCACAAAAAACATTAGTGGATGCTAACTTTGAGATTTGGTAATGTAGAGATTTTAGAATTTGTTTTTGAATCTACTGATTTTCAGTGTTTGAGCAGTCTAATTGTACAGAATGCACACCCATGCACCTGGCAAATTCTTCACTTATAAGTGATCTGAAACTGTCTGGTACCTGGGCTAACCAGTTCATTTGTTTTATATTCTTTTTTCATCCTGTATTCTTTTCAGGGCAGTTTTTTGTCAATTTTTATACATGGATAGAATTGTGTGTGTGTGTGTGTGGGTATTACTTTTCCATTTGTACTGCTGTCAAACCCCCTTTCCCTCCTAACCCCTTTGTAGTGACATGTTCAGTTTCTGCTGCATTGTCTGTGCAGTTAAAAATATGACCATCTGCATCACTGGAGAAGCAACAAGGGTCTGCTGGAGACATTTGTGCTTTTGAATTCATGTTGGATACATGACAAGCATTCTCATTGAACAGTTGTGGGTTGGGGGCAGTTTTCACAGGAATTTTACCAGCATGTCCCAGCTGAAGGCCTTTTAAAAGCCCTCCAACTGTCTCTGTCCGATCTCGATAAGCCCCTGTCCTCGTCCGTGGGGGTGACACAGACTTCCATGGAGGGGCTGTAGATAGGCGGGTGACAGCGGAGTCAGGTTTCAGCAGAATTTTTACTGTTGAAATGAAAAGAAGCTTTAAAGGGGGTCAAGCTTGTTACAGAAAAGGAATTGTGCTGTGTTTAGAATGTTTTCCCTCATATTAACTGGGTACATCGTGCTGTTCAGAGACTTGTGTTTTAAGGTGAAAGGCATAATGTAGTAAATTAAATCTGAATGGGGTAAGATGATTCCTCCTGCAATATCAGGTTAGGAATGTGAAACTCCATAGTGTTTCTATGAAACTCCCTAACAGCTAATCCTGCCTTTTTTCCTTCCTTTTGTCTTCTCAGGCGTTTTCAGAGTTTGCCGCAACCTCTTGTTGGATTTAAACCTCGCCTCGCCGAAGACAGCCATGGAATCGGTAAATATCTGGCTTCCAGAGTTTGGAGTAGCTATGCTCCGTTTGCTTTCTTGTTTGCCTTTCTTGGGGGTGTGTTGTGATGTCTATGGAAACACAGGCTAACAGAACGTTTACAAAATACACGATGGGTGTGAATCATAGCTTTGTGTTTTGCATTGTGACTGCTGATGCATTGCTGTTGTTTCTCACCACTCTGCCAGTGGGTTGGTGGGGTTAAGCAGGCACATTTAATTTTACCTGGAAGAAGAGATTCTTATAGTCAATTCATCTGTCCTTTGAAATTGGGTCTGTTATTGCCTTATTCACTGTTGGACCTGAAATCTAGATTCCGTGCTGTGTAGAGCTGTCATTCCAGTGATTCCACTGCAAGTAAGAAGCGTAGCCTTTTTATACAAGATTACAGGTGATTATGATGTGTTTTGAGTGGCTATGGCTAGTGGTCTGTGTGCTCGGTATCAGTCACAGTAGGAAGGGGCTCCTTGTGCTCTCAACAGCTCTTTCAACCAGTGAAATGTTTTAAAATTGTAGAGTATTTGCCCCTCCCTGTTTTTGTTTTGGCAGTTGTGTGGTGCAAATCATCTTGGTCTTGGTTTGCAATAGACACATGAAATGCTCAGTTTGATTTCATGGTGAAGGCACTACCCATTGCTCTCCATTCTGGCTGCCCTTTATGGCTTGGTTTTCACCTATGCTGCTAGCAGACAATGGCCTTTGGATGGCAACTAGCCATAATACATCTTTTTGTTTGTGTGCACATGAGAGTGCGTGCTTGTGCCTTTTTTGGATGCAGTGCGTTCCAGAGCCCTGTTATTACTGGCTGGGAACCATAAACCTCTAACTATTCTGGATTCACAAATCAAAATGATCACTCTGTGCAAAGATAGGATTCGTCCCCATGTTCTTTTCTAAATGGACAGCTTCAGTGGAGTGTGTGTGCTGTGTAAGTAGCAAGGCTGGCTTGCATGTCTGAGGAGTAGTCCTTGGGCTTGTGTCTGTGTAGCGGGAATGGCATGTCTGTGCCTCTCTGTGCTAAGAGCAGAGCTGGTATGTTTGTGTGTGTGTCCGAGACTGGGAAAGTGGGTCAGCACTGGCTCCCTTGAAGCATTGTCGCAAACAAACTGAGCTGTCCCGCCCTGCATGGCACTCTTGTGTCTCCCAAACCGGCCCACGGGCATACCGCCTGAGCCAACAGCCAACCACAGAACAGAGAGGTGGAGTAGCATGGGGGGCTGGGTCCCGTCAACTGAGCTTGTCTGTCAGGCAGAGAACACACTCCCTCCATATAGCTGCACTGTTCTGTCCTTACCCCAGTAGTCAGAAGATGTACACTGATTGGTGACTCCAATTACTCCTGAATTGAGACCATATCTGCTTGTGGATGTGTTCTTGACTGTCTGTCCTGTCAGTGGAAGCATATTTTCCTGGCATCACGACTAAATCAAAATCATATTTTATGTTTAAGCACCCTATGTCTCTGTGATGTGAGTGGCTTTAACTGTCCTGTGTCCCTCACTGTGTGGATGTGAGTGGCCTTGAAGTCGGCCAGAATGGGTGTGGTTACCTATTAGGGCTGATCTGTGTGTGTGTGTGTGTGTGTGTGTGTGTGTGTGTGTGTGTGTGTGTGTGTGTGGTGTGTGTGTGTGTGTGTGTGTCACTTGTCAAGGTCTGTTTTATCAGAATACTGAAAGCGGCTGAAAGACTTTGTGTGCTGTGTGCTCCTGAAAAGCATTAATCACAAAGCATAAAATCATAGCAGTGTCCATCAGTGTTATCATACATTGCATGTTTTCCTCTTATCGTGCAGCCTGAGTGCCTGTGCAAATGTTGTGCTCTCTCTCTCTGCCTGTCATAATGGGATGAACATGATGAATTTTTCTGGTCTTTATTCAGCCAGTTCACAGCTGTTACAAAAATGATCTGGTTAATTTACACACACTCTCTCTCTCTCTCTCTCTCTCTCTCTCTCTCTCTCACACACACACACACACACACACACATATACAATTATGCAAAATGTTATTCCTTCAAATTTGGCAAAGTGTTTCCTTGTGATGCTTTACTGGCTGCCAGATTTAATTCTTGAGGCAATTGTAACAATCTTAACTGCCAGTAGCTGGTTAAAGAATCAACATGCCATACCTTTCCATCAGTTCTGTTTGTTACTATCAAGAGTGTCAATTAGTTGGATGCTTCTTTTCACCTCAAATGTGTCCTTTTGTTGGAGAAACTGAATAATTAGTGCTCCCTGGACATCCTGCTCTATACCCCAAATGGTACCTTTTCTGACTCCTCATTGAATTTGGCAGGATCGGCTGTGTCTGATTGGCTGTACAGATCAAAGGCTCCCACACCGTAACTGCGCTCCATTTGTGTTCTATCGGCTCGGTTCATTACGGGAGGTTGTCTGCAGTGAACTCTGGCCCTCAGTAAGATTAGGCCTCCGAACAGGGAAACTGTTGCTGCCAGTCTTATTACATAACTCCCATAGCCAAAGCAGAGACAACCAAGGGTCCTTTGTTTCCTGGTGCTCCACTCTCCTTGCGGACCTGCATGCTAATGCTTTATTGAAAGACTGTGTTTGTGTGTGTTTGCCTGTGTTCACGCACATGCTTACATACGAGCTGTGGTGTGTGGGGATGGGCAAACTGGCAGACTTACCCCTCAAAAGGGTATGTGTCTATACAGGGGAGGAAATGAGGTTTTCGATTAAACAGCTCCCTCCCCTCTGGGAAATCCCCCTCTTTTCCTATAAGGTCATGTGATTTGATAGTATATTAATGTTTATCTCCAAATTTGTGTTCTGAACCATGACTGATCTGGGGTTTTGTATTGAACTGGCACCACTGGCAAGTTATGATGTAAGTATTTGCAGCTGCAACATAAATCTTATGGACTGGGTGTTGTAGAAATGTGAGTGCATCAGTAAGTGGTAATGTATGCAAATTAGTGATGAAGTACTTAACTGCTCGACAAGTGTCCAGTGCTTTGAAGAACTTCAAGGCACACATGCCTAGGCTGTGAAGTCATGTGTGGGTTTTGTTGGAGCCTTATGGGCCCCCTGTTTTTGGAGCACTTTCATTGTGGAGTTTTGAGATGGGAGAGGCAGTGGTCGGGGGTGATGTTGTGATTCAGCAATCACTTAGGAAGGGAACAAGCCTGAGGGCCCTCTTTGTAGATCTCTCCATGTTTCAGTCTGCAAAAACTGGCCAAACGTTGACTGAAAGTTGTGTGCAGTTTTCCAGGTCATGTGCATGTTTACCCTGCCTGCACATATGTTTATCAGCCATGCATTGTCATTTGATTCCTCAGCCAGTGGTGCCCTGCATTGCTGTGTAGTGGTGAAATGGAATTTGATCATTTAATGGAAGTTATGTGGGGTTGATTTTGAGAAGCTTCACTTGTGTCCCAGTGATTATACGGAAAGTAACTTGTAAGAGATCTTCCCAAAGCAGTGGATTGAAAAGTACTTTGTCACACATCATTACAGCACCACAGTGGTGGTGGCAGTGGCAGCAGAGCTGCAGGTCTCGTATATGTACTCTATTCCCCATTTATTTTCCCCAGCTCATTGCCTCACAGTAATGCCCTAGACTGGACCTGACCCATAAGAGCGCTGGGCTTTGCAGTCTGTCAGTGAGAAACTTGGTGACATTGATTCAGATTTTGTTTTGTGCTGACCCGTGGAGCAATCTCTTAAGGAAGTGTGGGAAACTCAAGATGGAGCCAGGGTAGGGCACTCTGCTGTCATACTGTAAGACTAACATGATGCTCCAAAATTGTATATATTCACCCTCACTTTAAAATGCTTATGAATATAACCTGAACCAGTCCAGCTGACTAAAATGTATGTAGCAAACATGCGCATATATGACAGATGCCTTGACCCAAAAGCAGTTAGAGAGGAGCTGTTGCCTTGGCATTGAAGGGGAGAGGTTCCAGCCTGCGTGCAAGCTGTGGTAAAGAGAGAAGCAAGGAGAAGCACAACACTGGGCCTCCCTATCCCAGTGCAGGAGGTACAGGAGGGAGATACAGCCTACTCAGAACAGCAGCTTCCCATACAATGGCACCATGGAGACTGCAAACCTCCCCAGGCCCAGCCCCTCCCCTCCTGTTACAGCCCCAGCCTCCCGGGCATGATGATCAGGAGGGGTCTTGGCAGTCAAGGCCGTCTGTGCACTTCTGCTTTTGAAATTTTCCCCAGTGCCTGCTCTGTGCCCAGCAAGTGCATGGGACTATGGAAAGGAAGGCGTGGGTGTGAGATTGAAAGTGCAGATAATAAGGAATTGTAGGAATAAGGACTGTGTGTTTTTGAGAGGCCGATCCACACATGCTCTTTCTTTGTCCCCTCCTGCAGAGTTGAGGGCAGTGAGTGAAGGTGGCTTGTTTGAATGCAATTATGTAATTTTTCAAATTAGACCACTGCATATCATTCAGTTACTGAAAGCGGACTGTTCTGGTTTTCAAAGAATGCATAGTGGAGAGCACAGGGGAATAATCAGTTTCTGGAACCACAGCTACCCTCAGCACAAACCTTTTGACCCATGGAGGAGATATGCTTGGTGATGGATCCACCTGAATGACTCGTGGATTCTCAGAATGTCTCTGGACTTGGATACTACTAGGGCTGTGCGATATCACAATATATATTATGTGACAATAGAAAATGTCAACCATTTTATATTAAGCTCTGTCGTTTATTTTGTTGTGTTGCAAATCATACTCTTTTACAGCGATATTTTTCGCCATTTGGACAGCTCTTTGCCTTCTTCCACACGGCACTGATGCAGGCAGGAAATTTGCATGAAAGCAACACAAACAAAAATGGAGGAGAGCTAATGTGACACAGAACGGGGTAATTCCAAACAGGTGAGGGATTCCCACCAGCCTAGATAAAACGAGAAGCTTGAACCTTAAAGAGGGGCTATTTCTGTCACATGGACGTGGTTTGGGTATGAAAAGTCTGAAACGGACCAGAGAACCGTACTTTGCATATTATGCTGCAGACTGGTCCCCACAACAGACTCAAACTCTTACCTCCTACGCAAGAATCATTTCGAACAGCACAGAGATAGTCTACGGATGACAGCTGCAAAAGTACAGTCGAGTGCTGAAAACAAACCCCAGACTGCAAGAGGCTTTTTCCCACAGCACACTTACATATACAGGTATGCGTCGCTTAACGTCCACAATTCGTTTTGTGAAATAGGACCTTATGTGATTTGGACGTTGTGCAAACACCATATTATTGTATAAACGTAGCAAAGCTATATCAGATTCTGTAGTGTGTTGTACCTCACTCAATTTCTATTAAATAAAATAAACTATACACCAGATTGGGAGCGCTTACGTCCATTTGTTGCTTGCTCACCTCAAACATGGATAGTTGTCCTGGTTACATGCATGGTGTTCTAACGGCATTAGAATACAGAATCCGAACACAGGTCCTTCTTGTAGCAGTTGTAAACATTACATAGTGTAGCTGTATTAACTAAATAACCAAGATTCTGTACATATACAGTACTGTATTTCAGCTAATATGTCTGGCAAGGTATTGATATGGGTTAAGTAGGTTAATACTGTACAATATCATGTACATAATAATATATTGTAAACATACAGACATGTATGCGGTCCTGTATGTACCATATGTATGTGCCTATATGTGCCATATGTCTTTTATCCTGAGGTGCTGTTGCTGTGGTGCATACTGTCTGTGGCTCAGTCAAACGAGCAGGAGCTTTGACTTCCCACTGACCTTGGTGCTAGGATGTTTATGGCTACCCTCAGCCATCAGTGCCATGTTTTCTGCTGGAGAAAAGAGAAATTCTCTGAGTCTCTGTGTACACAGATACCCACACAATGCCCCTTGTCAAGATTCAAGACCAGCATAGCTCCACAAAGCCTATTGAAACAAATTTGTGTTTTTCCTTTAAATCAATTTAAAGAAAAGGGGCCCTCCCACGGTGTCTCCTGGCTGCCTGCATTTGTGTGTATCTTTGTGCTTGGTTTAAGTCAGTGACTAAAGTGAGAGGGAAAGCTGCGTTTACTCCTGAATTGTGGAGACTCTTCTTGAGCCATGTTCTCAGCACGATTTGTAGCCTGTATTTGGATTTGGATAAATGTGTTTTCTTCTCTGATGTGGAGGAAAAGATCAGTTCAGCTATGTTTTTACTGTTGTTGGTTGAGAACAAAATGTCAAGTGCCTGCACTCAGTATACACAGTATACAACAAGGTCTGCTCCGCAGCTGTTTATGGTAGTGTTTGCTTCATAGGAAAGACATGTTTGACAATGGTGATAAAAGAGGTTCTTAGGAGAGATAAATTGTCCTTTGCCTCTTTGCCTCTCACCTCCAATTCATCAGTGTCACTCGGCTGGTTCGTCCCTCTCCAGATTGGGCTTGACACATTTTCCATCCCTTTTTCTGAGCATTTAGATGGTGGTGTGGCAACATCTCAAAGCTATGGTAACAGGGAGGGCAGGGGGTGGGGTTTTGTTGGTGGACGGGGAGGATGTGGTGGTTGAGTGGAACGCAGCAGTCGTCCGACCCCTTCCTTTGCCCTTCTCTGCCTGAGTGGTGCTCTTGTTTTTCCCTAGGCTACCTCCCTCTGGATCATAATGACTCTGCTGTTTGGCTATGCCTGCAGATTTAGAAGTTGAATGTTGCATGGGAGTTTCTCCTTCCTGCACCAGCACAATTTCAGCCCTTTGATCATAACCATCACCCCACCTTCTGAACCTTGGACACGCCAGGTGCTCTCTGATGCCTTTCAGAGGCCCTGTTTATCTGCTTCTGTTGAAGGTATGAATGCCAGGACAGCCTGCGCCCATCTACTTATCTGACTATAATTGCAGCAATATCGCTGTAATCGCCACTCATTAATGGCTGTCCAAGATGGCAGTAATGGAATGAAATTCCCCCTGTGTCTCAGCACAGTGGTTCAGTGTCACACTGGGTTCATAAACTCCACCCCTCCCTGCCTGATCGTCAGTATGAGTTCAGAACATTCAAAGGTACGGCGCCCCTGTCAACAAAGCCTATATGCTGGACCCAAACAGTAGACGTGCCTAATAAGCGCTTGTTATGATCCAGGAGAGCGAGTTTGACACCTTCTTTCTCTGACATCACAGTTAGGTGGTACTGCCTATTGACAGCACAACACTGAGCCTGGTTCAGACTGGTTCTTGGCTAGTGAAATTCCATACCCCTGTCTTGGCTGGCTGCCGAAATCCTGAAGTCATTTCTGCTCTGCCCACGCCAGCATTCACTAATTCATAGCTTTGTGCATGCTCTTGCTGTCCAATAATTTAAACCTCTGGAGTGGTTTCCTGTACTTGTCTCTGGATCTTGATGTAAAAGACTAAGCCCCCTCATTTAAAAGACTGTATCTTACGTATATATATATATGTGTGTGTGTGTGTGTGTGTGTGTGTGTGTGTGTGTGTGTGTGTGTGTGTGTGTGTGTGTGTGTGTGTGTGTGTGTGTGTGTGTGTGTGTGTGTGTGTGTGTGTGTGTGTGTGTGTGTGTGTGTGTGTGCATATGTATACGTATATACAGTGGGGTCCAAAATCTGAGACCACATTGATCTTTTTCTTTAATTTTTTTTTCCATGTAATCCTGCAAATAAACTACATTTTAGGATTTTGTAAAATGTAAAACAAGATATTTTTTACAAGGTATGACATTGAATAAATATTTATTAAAGAAACTTATTTAAGAAATATTTAAAAGCACTTAAAGGCCAAGAAAGCTTTTGGACACTTAAAGACTATGGCATAACATGGAGCATAAAATCTTGCACAAACTTGTGGAGTCCATGCCTGCTGCAGTGCACGCTGTCATGAAAGCAAAATGTGGAAATACCAAAAACGAAGGACTTCTGAAATTCATGTACATTTTTCAAAGATTTAACTTTTCACCCAAATTGTTAGTAAAATTTGTTATAAGAAATTTTGTACTACATTATAAAGGAATGCACTTCCACTAGTGGCCTCAGACTTTTGGACCCCACTGTGTGTGCTTGCGTGTAATATTGTTTAGCTGGAATTGTTGTTAGAGTTGTGGACCAGTGGAAAATCATTTTTACTCAAATAAGGATGCATGTTAAGGTGTGTTACAGTGTGGGTGTTACTTAGAGTGAGCCAACTTGTTACCACAGTGTTATTTGTAGTGTGGCTTGTACATGCCCAGTCACAGAATGCAAGTTAACAGGTCATTCTGTCAACATTGCCTGCTATCCGGGATGGAAGATGTCCCAAAGCAGGATGCTTGTGTGTCAAGTGCACTGTCTTTTGGTTTGTTACTATCATGTGTAGAGCTGTAGTCTTGCAAGAGAACAGTCACCTCCTATAACATGATACATGTACCTTGCCTGCACATGTTCCATCAGGATTACCTCTGGAATACATTGTAGTTCTATGTCAGTGCAAAGCATGGACATAAGAGCAGAGCCTCGTCCCAACGGCTAAAAGGGTTAACCCAGCAAAACCAGCTCCGGATCCAGGTGTTCCTCAGTTACTGGCTTCAGAGAGACAGGAGTCACTTCATGTGGGCCCTCTCTGTCCCCCACGCGCCTCTCTCTCCCCTGAGTCCTGGCTTTGATTTGCTACAGCTGGCCTCCTGGAATTGTCTCACAACTTGGGTAAAAGAGAGAATTCATGCTCTGAATTGTAATTGCTCTTGTATGTGTATGAGGATTTTCTTCTCATTTCCCTTAAATTGAGTTTCCCAAATGCATGTTCAGCAGAGGGTACAGATTTATGTTTTACTGGCCATACTACACTAATTAGGATGAAGTGGGAGATGTGGCTATCCAAAAAATGTTTTCCCCTTTTTTAGTGCTCTCTGAAATTTTTTTCCCTGTTGAACCCATTCATTGCCTTCCACCCAACGCACAGAACATCTCTGAAGAAATAGGCAGCCAACTAGCCTGATATCTCAGAACCGTTTATTGATTGGTGCTGGAGAGCTGTCCATTCCATTCTGCTCAGGTGTGTACAGTGCACATGGCAGACATGTGCAGGGAACATTCCTTATGCAAAAACCTGTTTTGATTTGTCTGTGTGTGTTGAATGCCCAGCCATTGTGCTCTTGGGTGGACTGACTTTCTGGAGCATTGAAACTGGGGATAGTCAGGAGAGGAAGGCAAAAGCACACCCCTCTGTGTCCATTTTGGTCTGATCTGTGTTTTCTGAGGAAGCGAGTTAGAGCCAGACTGCAGTTTGGAAGGGGCAGTGCAACAGATGGGTTACTGTGGCCTTAGCATTATCCTGTCCTGCCAGCACTCTGCTCCCAGCATGATTTAGCAGAAATAGTAGAACTTTCTCTTTTGGTTTTAGGCTTCTACATGGAAACAAGATTGTATCTTGAATTTGGGAGTAAAATAAATACCATCTCTCCAGCAGTTACTTGAAAACCATGAATGGTCTGTGCAATGTTTACTAATAAGCCATGACTCTGGTCTGATAAGTAAATGGACAAACATTGCCCATAATTCGGGCTAGCGGTATTTCTTGTTACTCTTAGTCATTTATGCAATTGTAATAGGCTGTGTATGTTGAGGTGACGTGCCCCGCGTTTAATGGTTGATGTTTATGCTGCCTATGTGCCCTCAGGTTGTAGCATGGTTTTGACAAGGCATTTTGTCAGGCCTAGCACAGCAGTGCCAACTAACTGCAGGCTGTGAGGGACTGGACACTGCAGCATTGAATTCCTTCAGATTTACAGTACTTTAGACACTCTGGCACACATCCCCCTCCCTTTTCTCTAATAATCTTTGGTGCCCAGCCAACTCGGTCAGATGATTTGTTTCCATGTTAGAACAGTCTGAATCCCTGACTAACAGAATCCAATGTCATGTGTGAGTCCAAACAGACATTGCTGAAGAACTGCAGCCATCTCCAATAAACACAAACAAGTGTTTTAATACACGTGAACCACCTTTTGCATCCTAACCCCCTTTGCATGATATTGATTAGGGCTGCAACTAACAACTATTTTCATTGTTAATTAATCTCCTGATTATTTTCTCAATTAATTGATTAATCATATGGTGTATAAAATGTAAGAAATTACATTACAGTTTCCTAGAGCACAAGGTGACATCATTAAATGTCTTGTTTTGTCTGACCAACAGTCTAAAACCCCAAAATATTCAATTTACTATTATATATGACCAAGAAAAGCAGCACATTCTCACATTTGAGAACATAGAACAATAAAACTTTTGGCATTTTTGCTTCAAAAATGACTTAAATGATTAATCGATTATCAAAATAATTGGCAAATATTTTTCCTTCGATTGACTAATCAATTAATTGACGAATCATTGCAGGTCTAATATAGATCCTTCATTATCATTTTATATATTTGAAAAGCAAAACAGTGTCCACCTTGAAATGTAGGTTTTCCTTGGAGAGTAGTTTAACACTAGTCCCCTGTTAACCAGCAATCAATTATTGCTCAGCAAACTTTATGGATGAAGCACTCTCCTTGGCTGTAGCGCTTAAAATAGAAGACCTGTGGCGAAAATCAATATAGACTCAAAGTAATTGATGAAAGAAGGCAGCACTATGGGTGGCTCATTCAGCATGGGGGAAAACTCTGGGAATTTGGCACGATTCCTGATTCCGCACGGGCCTCACCTTTTGACGCACCCTTACAATGTAACCTCTGTTGGGCTTGCAACTGTGCGGTCTCCGTCATGGGCCCAGTCAGTCCACAAGCGGGTCTTTGAGGCCCTCATCAAAGGTTTCATTATTCCCCCGTCAGCCCATCGACGTGCCCTTGGTCAATATCGACATCAGATCTGAGCACACCATCTCTTGGCTCAATGCAGGCTTGCTTTGGAAAGGGGTTTTGAGGAGGCATTGCTTCAAGATTTCTAGCGATTTTTGGATTTATAAACTTCTATGTGCAGCGTAATTAGTAATGGCTGATGTGAAGACATGGTGACAGATATCCAACAATAGATTAAGTGAACAGCCTTCCCCCCTTCCTGTGGACTGAAACACAAAGCCCCATCACCCCTGTGGCCCCAGTGGCCTGGGAGGGCACAAGTGAGGGGGCAGATTCGATGGGTGTCAGCAGTATCCCCAGTATGTGTATTAGAGTCTGGTCACTGTGGGATTGGGAAATGAAAAGTTTATTTTGCTTTATTTTGAGTTACTCAGGCCTCATCTTGAGCAAAAAGAATCCAGGCTTTGGACCATTTTTTTTTTTCCTTGAGCTGGCTTTGTACCTCCTCAGGACTCTCCACAATATCCCATTCACATTCTCTTTCCATCTCCCCCCACTACCTCCCACCCCCCATTGGGCCTCTGTTGAAGAATGATCTCCATGTCTTCTAGCAAAGGCCATAAAACCATCTGCAGCAACCTGTGTAAATCC
Organism: Albula goreensis; assembly: GCA_022829145.1. Lineage (NCBI taxonomy): Eukaryota > Metazoa > Chordata > Actinopteri > Albuliformes > Albulidae > Albula > Albula goreensis. Next base: position 22,059,512 of record CM040755.1, on the reverse strand, counting down.
ACTGCTCTTCTTGCCTGTCTGCTTCCCTCTTTCCTGTGGAGGATATAGAGCAGCTTGGTACACACTATGCACATAGATACAGTTTGAATTGCAAGTGTTTTATTGCAAGTGCAGGGTTGCATCTAAGGGATGAAAACTCAGTACTCAAAACAAGAGCTCAAATACCCAGAGCAAGGCACTATCCAGAATACCTGACATTATTAAACTGGCACTGTGGCCTCTCCCACTGAGTGATTGATTTTTGTTGTGTACTTTTGGGAGTAGGCTGCCCGCATCTCCTCTGAGATGTCACTTACAGCTGGCAGACGAAAGGGTTTTATATCTCTGTCGCTGGCCATGAGTGCAGTCTCAGGAATATGACTTGGACTTTTGGAATACCTGTATGTTCTCTTGCCACTTTCTGGAAAGGGGATTGTTTTCATTGGCCTTCAGTTTGTAATTATTATCTCTCCAAAACTGGAATGGGTATTGTCACATTTGGTACTCCTTCTACCCAGTAAAGAATTCCGGGTAAGGGGGTGGAGTCTGTCAGGGGAGCAAAGTCTCTGACTATCTTTACAAAAGCAGAGGGGAAATTTTTATTTAATTTTTAAAAAGGATAAAAGATATTAGAATGGGATAATAGCCATGCATGTATCATACCTCATGTGGTGCGTTCCTTTTTCTGGCCTTGTGATGTGATGATGAAACCACAAAAACCTGTGTAATTCATAGACCTTTGTTTTCTTACCTAGAGAATAATGCAAAATTGTTGAACTTTCACTTTTTCCTGCCCTTTTGGACTGGAGCAGTATTGGTCAAGGACAACCTACTGCTGAGTGCAGTATCCTCACACTTACACTTGCCTGCTTACCTTTGAATGTTGGAGGAAACCACTGTCCTTATTGGTTGACTGTGTTGTCTTAGAAAGGTCCCTTCAGATGCACCCCAGTTCGACTCATAACATCAGCATAGTGTGTCTGTTCTGGACCCAAAATAGCAGTGTGATTATCATATTCCCCATTCTCCTCTCACGCTGGCTCCCCACATGTACTGAGCCCCAGTGCTACAGAGGAATAATTGGCTCTCATTTATTGTAGTCGTCGCCCAGAAATGTTGCCGCCTTTCACTTGTTTTCAAAGCTGGGCCTATGTATACTGCCTGTCTTGAAGTGGTTTACTGGTGCCTTGAGGCTGGCTTCGTCATTTTAAAATAATTAAAATTTGTAGTTCCTCTGCTCTTGCCTTTTTTTCCCTGGATGTTGCCTCTGTACTGACTTTGGTCATCTGTGATAATGTTGTTTGTATTGTTTTCTGTTTCTTTCCTCTTAGACTTCACAGAATGTCACCGTTTTCACAGGTATTTTATGCAGAAACAAATTATTAAAAATACTACCTCTCAAGGCCTTTCAGTCTTCAGAAACAGCACCTGCAGAATTTGTCTTAGTTAAATCACAAAGAAGTAGTGCGAAACAGGAAATCTGGATGAAGTCTTTTATATTTTCATTTATAGGCTAAAATGCCCTGAATGACTTAGAGGACACGTTCTGTGTGCTCTGGCCTTGTTTTTGAGCTGGGGCAAATTCATGCTTTTTGAGCTTTGATTGTAAATTGTTGTGGGGAGCACTCATAACTTCTATTCACTTATAATTCAGAAAGAGATAGAGAGTGAATTCAAACGCAGAGAGCTCTTTGATTCCTGCTGAACTCACCAACTGATCTGGGGTTAGGGATTCGGCCCTGTACTATTGCGTTAGAAGTATAATCACAAGGCTGTCAGTCAGCTCCCCTCTCAGTAACGGCACAAAGGTCCCTGGACTGGGGCTGTTCCTGCTGTTTTAATCTCCTTCAGCAGAAGCTCTGTGTTTAATGCCACTGCTGGGAAAACGCATGAGATACAGGATTTGGCTGCCTCGACTGCTGGCCTCTTCTGTGGTGCCACAGTGCAGAATTGAGCCTTTGACGCGTTATTGTAATGTCCTCCTCAAGAACGCGACCAGAATCAAATGTCTAATAGCCACGTCGCAGCATTCCACAAAGACCTTGCCTTCTCCACTGAAGACTTTATAATGGAGTTTCCAAAGTTTGGTCCCCCTTCCTTTGGTTAGCAGTGTTATCTCCCTCACTTGTGAGAACTCCATTATTTACCCAGCCTGCCCTAATACAATGTTCCATTAGATTGCATCAGTCAGATTTATGGCTTGGCGTGTCTCACAGAGCCGCGGTCAGGCGCCAGGTTTCAGTGCGTCACTCCTGTGCAGATATGGGATCCATGCAGGAGATAAGTCCACACAGCAGGAAAGCGGGGCGCGGGAGACTGTCTGCAGCTTGGCTTTGCACCTGCACATTAGTGAGAGGAAAACGGAGATGACAGGACGCTGGATCGGCAGGAGGCAAAGCTGATCTGCACCATGGGACACACAGGGTATTGCTGTACTAAAAGATCCCGAGTAACCGAGCTGCCTCTCCTCCTGCCCTTCCTCCTGCTGGCCACAGTGGGCTTCTGGGGGTGTGGCTGGACAGTCTTTACAGCTCATAGTGAAAATGAAATCTGCAGGAATTTCTGGAGCTATCACTGAATGGGTTCGAAGTTGGCTGTCTGGTAGAAAGCAGAGTGTAACTGTGGGAGGAATTGTATCAGAGCAGGGTCCTGTAAGAAGTGGAGTCCCGAAGGGATCAGTGTTGGGGCCTTTGCTTTTCCTTATTTACATAAATTATCTTGATGCAGGGGTTAGTAGTAAAATAGTAAAATTTGCAGATGACACAAAACTAGGGGGTCTAGCCAACAGTATAGAATCAACTACGGTAATACAAGAAGACCTAAACAGTTCCCTGGCAGATGACATTCATTTTAGCTAAATGTAAAGTCTTTCATGTGGGGAAATAAGAACAGTCGACAAGACTACTTCATGGGAGGAAGTAAATTAGAATGTGCTCAATTTGAAAAAGACTTGGGAATAACAGTTGACCAAAGCTTAACAGGATCTAGGCAGTGTGCTGTAGCAGTAAAAAAGGCCAACAGGATGCTGGGATATATAGCCAAAAGTATTGATTATAAATCTAAGGAGGTTATATTAAAATTATACAATGCTTTAGTTAGACAATGCTTTAGTTTTATTATTTGTATTGTCTTTACTAATCAGCCAATTTGTGGTTGAATGGGTGTTCACTTTTACAATATTAAAAGTAGAAATAAAATGTAGTTTACACTTGAAGGGAATTTTGGTGGGTCATCCAGTGAAATTTGTGATAAGGCCAACCGAATCCATTAACCCAGTCCCCAGTTTTGTTGTGGTTCAGGATTTGTCTTAAGCTCCATTTAAATTATGTGGGTACCTCACAGAATTAGAAACCAAACACCCCCAAACACCATAATTCCGACAAACCAATTCTATGGGGTAGTGGATATTTTTTTTGCATAATTTCACATTGTTTTGGACACCTGTAATGGGCAATGAGTAACAGATAAAAAAATATTTTGTCAGGATTTTCTTCAGTGCTGTGGCACTACAAGTGGCTGTGATATATTTCGACTGTTGGAATAGCTGTACTGTAATCAGGTGTGACTTGTTATAGATAATCACAGCTCAGTGTGACCTCTGTGTTGTTGCTATTGCACACAGATTAACACTAAAAGAGCAACCTTCATCAACCATTGTCTTAACTTAAGTAAACATGCAAGTATTAGCTGCACAGACATATATCCAAGAGGTTGCTCATACAATGTAGGCCGAAGAACAGTGATGATAGAATGCCAACTGTCAACCAGGTATATCTAATTTATATCACGTACTTGCACTTTGCCATAAACAGTAATGAAACTGATTTTACCCTTTGAAATTTTAGTTGGCTAATTGGAAAAACTTTCTTCCATCTTGGGTCATTTTAACTAACATTACTTTTAACATATCAAGTGCTACATAAAGAGGTGTTGAAACCTTTGTTGGACGCAGGTTTCAATCCTACTCCTGACCAGTGTCATTGGACAGATTAACCCATTTACACCAGTGATACAGTCAGGTTGTTACCAGGTTTTGGGAGCAGTGTAAAGTATAATTAACAGGAGGTTCAAACAAGAAAGCACAATATTTCTTCTGTTCTCCCATCTTTTTTTTTTCTCTAGGTGGTTCCAGTTAGACATACAGACTGTCTGTGTTGGCCTGATAGTGAAAGTTTAGTCCATGTTCATTTACAGTCATGCATAAGAATCATAGAAAATGTATGATGTGTGACAAGTGTATGATGGAAGGGGACAAGAGGAAGGGCTTTCAGTAAACTGGTCAAAGTACAGTTTCGTTTTGATCAGAGTACAGACAGGAAAAACATGATTCAGTCTAGGTTGAAGGAAAGAGCAAAACTGGTTGGAGAACTTGTCAAATTGACACTTCCTGTCCAGAGTGCAGAAGATGCTTCATTTTTTTCTTTCTTGGCTGAGAGGCAGTGCTGACTCAGTCATCTCAGACTGAATAAATCCTTTACACTTCCAATTGTTCTCTTCCCAACCCAGGAACCATAAAGAGTAGCTTATTCTGAGAGGGGTTGTGCCCTCTGCTTTAATTGTTAAAAACTATAAAGAGAATTAGATATATATGCTAGAATGTTTACAAATGCTCCCTGTGTAGACAAAGGCCTACCTGCTGGTCTGACACCTAACTGTCATAAGTGAAAGTTAGCCGTCTCTGTGTGTCAACAGATGACAAGAACCTCTTAACATCAGGGATGTGTTTACAGGCATACTTGTAGCCATCCCTCACAGAAAGGATCATGTTGTTGACCTAATCTGATTGTGTGTGGGGAAGGTCTCTGTGTTCAGCAGCAGACTGTGCAAGTGATGTCCCCAGACCAGCAAGCCGCTTAATTGATATCTCAGCCATGCACAGCATAGATGGGTTTCATCCTGCTGTTTGGTCTTCCCTTTTGTGTGAACAGAAGAATTTGTTTCAATAGTGGTGTAGATCTGCCACAGAGAGAATGTTTCACTGTATAAAGTGTCATTTAAAACCACGTATTGTCACATCATCAGTCAGCAAGAGAGCTGCAATGACATTGGCCCAACCTCTGAAGAAGTCAGCCTGTGCTTTTTTTGTGTGGCAGGGAAAAACATAAGCAAATTCCTTATCCATTTTGAATGGGAAATCATTTACTATGTATTTGTTTAAGTGCAACCCATTCCCAATTTAGATTTGTCTGCATTCTACAGCCACTGTCTACACAGACTAGTCCTATTGGCTTGCATGCTCCCCACCCCCCGTGAAAATTCCCTGAGGGGGGTTAACGCATCTCCGTTGCCATGGTGATGGTGTAGCAGAATGCGAGCAGCCTGAGCTCTCGCTTGGTACGTGACGAGGAGTGCAATGAGAAGGATCCTGCTTTCACCTGCCTGCAGAGAAGGTAGCAGAGCCTCTGGCACATATTTTTATGAGCTCTGTGCCTCCTGCAAGCCTGCCTTTTACTATGCTCCCTCACGCAACAGCACACACGTGCATGGCTGTTTATGAAGAGGTGGTGGGTTTTTTTTTTTCTCAAGCCCCAAACATGTAATTCATGAAGAATTTACATATTCTTTTTTGCTTATAATTTCTGCAAGTTAAAATGGAGCAGGGAAAAGATCAAATTGCCATGATGGTAAACAATGGTTGTTCTAGAAGACAACAATCTATAAACCCGATGGTTTGTTCGCTGAAAAACTGAACTTGCGCATACCCTCACCTGTCTGGTTTCAGACTCATATGACCTACTCAGAGTATGAGTGCTGTCTCCTCTCGTCAGCAAAGCACAACGTTAATGGAGCCTCTCTCATCTGTCCAGGAGCTTCAGTGAAGTAGTACTCTGTTGAGCTCTATTCTTTCCAAGGAGATGTGTGTGTGGAGCAGATCATTGGGACCACGGTGGAGGGGAGGAGGAGAGGGAATGAATGGCTCAGTGTTGTCATGTTTTTGGGTTGGGATTTCTGTGTGGGAGTTTGGCCCTCCAGAGCTTGTGCCGGTGCTGGCATGCCCTGTTCCATTCTCCTGAGCCTGGGATCAAAGTCCACCCTGCTGAGCAAGGCGAGGGGTATGGCAGCCCAAGAAGGAGAGGTTATCCAGCGACCAACAGCACATGTTTCAGCAGTCCAACACAGCTAAACATGAGGCATGGGATGAGAAGCACCCTCCTACACTGCCACTTTCAAAATACTGGCTTTTCACGTGGTCCCTGTTCTCAATACGCAAAACCTGCATCTACATTCTTTCTTTCTCTCTCTCTCTCCTTCTCTCACGCACGCATGCACACACACACATACACACACTCACACACTCATTCCTGAGTGTCTGAGTATCCACTGCAGGAAGAGGTGAAATGTGCTCCCCTGTAAATCAATGAAACATGGCAGCAGGATCAGCAGAAAAATACTACTGATCTAGCATCAGGGGTGTGCCCTGGAAAGAGCAGTTTGACAGTGATCACAGAAGTTGTTCGATGTTCCTGGCCTGCTTGTCTTCGGTGAGATTCAGGACAAAAAGAGAGGAAAAGACTAGCTAACTAAGCCCTCAGGGAGCCATGCACAAAAGTTTCTCTGTTTCTCAAACCTGGGGTCATGGATATAGATCCAACATTGAGCGTTGGCAGAAGGAGAAGATTACATTGAAAGAGAGAAATAACAAGACAATCTGCTCAGTGTCTCTCCTTCCCTCGTTCGTCATGTCTTTGTTCTCTCCCCTCTTTCCTGTCTCTCAACCTGCGTCCAGAGGCATTTTGTTTCATACTGTGCCTGCTTCTCTCTGCTGCACTTTCCTGGACACCTGGGGCCTGGAGAGACAAACCACCAGTTCCTGGAATGCCCAGCACTGTGCTCTCCCCTCTGGCTTCGTACCAGCACCAACTTGGCTACTAAGGCCTGACTCCTCAGAGTTTGAATGTATGCTCTTCTCTGAGAGACGTACAAGGGTGTATTTCACATTCAAATGGCATGTCTGGCCCTACCTGCTACATGTGATGCCACTGTCCTCTTACTCGAGGCAGTTTAGCACAGAAGTCAAACAAAATGGAGAGGCAAGCCGAACCCAGCCCTGCTCTGTCCACTTAAATTTAGTTCTTTAATTCTTTAAAACAATGATGCCAAGAGTATACCCCCTTCCCCAATGCTCATTTGTCATTGGAACTGTCTCTCTCTCTGTATCTCTCCATCTCTCTCTGGTTGAGACTCTTCCCTCTTTCATTTGAGTTTACTTTGAATTAATTCTCTCTTTCCAATTACCTTTTTGTCTTCAGCCACTTTTAAGAGGGGCTGGGGAAGAAGGAGTAAGATCTCAGAACTTTTTGCAGGTTGCCAGATTTGGGAATTGGCAAGAGAGTTGTGAGTGCAGGTCCAGTTATTGAACATACTATTAATATTTTGTCTAATGTGTACAAAATCATTCAGTTATTTCTGTGCAGCTTTGCAGAGTTTGCTGTGTCCTGTGAACATTGCTTGAAATCAAACCGTTTGAAGAGAGAATATTGCTTGTCTGTACAGCAAGCCATCTTGTCTCCTTTGTTCTAAGGTAGTGGTCTTATTCCTTGGTAGATCTGTCCATCACAGTGAGCAGTGACTTTTTTGTTGGAAAAAAAGCTGCAATGCATGGCCTTATGCTGTCACATAGATGAGTTTATGACCCATGCACTGTTTTTAGTTTGAAGAAGAGTATTAAAGATTTGTTATGAATTGTATTAGAATAATTGTTGTATTCCTGAGAAAGAGTTTGAGAGAGGAGGAGGTAAGACCGAGACAGAAAGGTAGCAAGGGTGTATGGCTAAATATAACACGGCTTTAGTGATGTGATGTCATTAACCGGCAATGAGATTGGTGCTGTAGTCTGTCTCTACGCTCAGGTCATGCAGGCAAAGAAAACGACTTGGGTGGCATAGCAAATCAGGTGATTTGGATGCCATTGTGTCCAGAGTCTGTGTAGAATGGCAGTTAAAGAAAACAGTGGATGTGGGAATAATTCTAATGGGATGATAATTGAAATATTTGGCATGACACTGTGACTCACTATAGGATGGTAGGACAGAAGGAATTGGTGCAACTGCCCATGGTTGATGATAAACATTCTTTTAGTGAAAATGTCTGTACAGATACCCATGCATGCTTTCAGATTGTTTTTTTTTTGTTTGTTTGTTTGTTTTTTTTTACTTCATTTTTTTTTATTTTTACTTTAACAATATTTGTTTTTAAATGTTCTTTTCCCTTGAGTGATTGCTTAACACTGTCACCCAAGTGATACACCTTTCCTTGCACTTCTCCTTGAGTGCTTTGAAATGTCACCTGACTAGAGTTACAGATTGATTACGTTTATATAAGAGAGATTTTTCTACCCCCATGTGTGTATTATTGAAGTAGAAAGGTGTATATCGCCAGAGCTTTACTTCATTGTGCTGGAAAGGGAACAGACATGTGGGAGGTGGGATCGGATGGGTGCTTTGTGCTTGATCACATCTTTACTGGCCTCGAGCCATCTCTGGGCACTGTCATGAGAAAACTAAAAAGGGTCTGGATGCTGTTATCATGGGCTCCGTTTCAGAGCTGCCAGTCTATTCCACATCAGGGTTGCTCAGCATGACTGCTCCCCAGTGCCATTGGAGAGAGGCCATGGAGAGGGGAGGAGCTGTGTCCTCTACGCCTTCAGCTTCAAGGTGAAAGGGCAGGGGCACCACAGACAGGGCTGGTATATGACAGGGTCAGTTCAGGGCCCAAAGGGACGACCATCAACCGAGGAGATACAGAGACCAGACATCCTGGCCACTCTTGTGAGCCAGCAGAACATCATGCGCCAACTGCCCTCTCTTACTACGGCAAACAGCAGCCAGGAGTGGGTATTGAGAAATAATTAGAGAGCAGAGGACAGGAGGGCCCAGCACTGCCCAGGAATGTTGGGAGACATGGAGAGCAGCTGCTGTTGAGCAGCTGCCCCCTCTGTTTGGCCCCTATGACCCCTGTCCATTTGAGCCTAGCTGCCATCCAGACTCCCTCTGAAAGAGGAACAGCCCATGCCTGCCATTTTATAGCTCTGCTTTACTCCATGGCCCTTCCCCATTCAGGGTGTTACTCTGATCACTTACAATACTCATGTATTGCTTTGTCTTTCTGGCGGGGGTACTGGGTGGCGGGGTTAGGCTCCACCCACTGACTCACTGACTGTGTTATGTGTTGTGTTATGTGTGATGCGATTGGGACTTGAGAGGAAGATATGACATGTGTTTGAATGTGAGTGTGAGCATGACCACATGACAGGCATATGTCTGTCATCATATAGGTATGAGTCCATGGCTGGAAATGGGGTTTCAGTGACTTCAAGAGGCACGGACTTGGACAGAACTTACATTAGAAACACTCACCACCCTGCCTTCCTCCTGTCTCTCACCACCACCACCTGGGAATAAAACCACACCCTGCATCACCAATCGTCACACCCCAGGACACTCCAGCACATCCACACAGCATACATCCAAATTTTCAGTCACGTCAGCGCTCTGAGCACAGAGCAGGTGCAGCCTAAACACACAGTCCATCAGTGCTTTACTGCAGTTGGAGCACGCAGTGAGTTTTTTTTTGTTTGATCACAACACAGAGAGCTGGCCAGGGCACGTGTTAGCTTTGTAAAAAGAGAATACTTTCTTTGGATGAGAGCCATAGGAATTATTTTTCCTGTCGTGTGGCATCAGAAAGTCTGTGTGTGTAAATATAATACCTCTTATTATTTGGGCATATGCCTAAGTGCATGAAATCATATCCTGCCAGTTTTGTGGGTGTTCGGTCAGATTCTTTGCCCAGTGAGGATGGAGAGGTAGGAGGATGGTGAGGGCGGTTCTTTGTGTAAAGGTTTGTCCAGCGTCACACACGATTCCAAGCTGGGCCTGGGCATTCAGTGCAGGGTTAATTGGCAGTTGATATGGTGTATTCACCAGGGTTGTGTTTTTGTTTTTCTTCCAGGCTCCTGTCTTTAAACTTCTCAATGTGTTTATCAGCAAGGCTGATAAGCCTGGCTCTCCAGTGTTGCTGCTGTCAGGGAGCAGTGTCCCTGCAGTCTACCCCTTATATGGCTTGCCCTGCTCCTTCCTCCAGCTGTACCATGCCCCCCCATCCCACCCCAATCCCCAGAACCCCATCCTAAATGAGGGAACTCCAAATCCAGGGGGGCCGGCTGCCTTTTTACGATCACCGTAGGAACAGAATACGGGCGGTTTCCTTTTCTGCTCATCTCCTCCCTTTTGATCCATGTGCTCCTTCCTGGCCCCGCTGCTCAGGACTTGACACTTTTTATACCCCTATTGTCCCCTCCTGCCCTGTGCTACTGTGGAGAGCATAGTTCCTGCTGTTCAGAGCACATCCAACATGCCCTGCTCCCCACATGAAAACGCTGTGAAAGAGATTTTAGGAATGATCAGGGCCTGGAATACTAAAGAGAGCTAAGAAACAGAGTCAGCAATGTATTAGTAATGTAAATCAACTTCCATGTCAATAGGATGTAATGTTGAACCTTTTGAAAACATTCTAGGTAGGGACTACTGCATAATTATTAGTTTGAGTGTTTGGTTATTGTGGTGTCATGGATTAATGGTGGACAGACTAAAGAGTTTTCTGACATGTTGGACGTAGAGTGTACTCGAGTGAGAGTGGTTGTAGCACGTGTGTACTCATAATATTGTGGTCAGTTTGAATGGTTAGGATGGAGTGTGTTAGGATAAGTTAGCCTGTAAGGATGAAGAGTATGTTGTCAGGCTGTGGGGGTTTTGGTAATGTGTGTTACGGGGTTAGAGTATTTTATAAGCCCTCTGTAATTCCGGCAAATTTGGCAACGATATATGACTGCTGATTGCTCCGGTCTTAGCCATTTTCCTTAACAAGATGTATCAGGGCTCCAAGGGCCAGCACTTGTATGACCTGTCTGACAGTGAATCCACTTAAATATGGGCTAGGAGAACTCTCTGGAAGGTAGTGATGCAGCTGTATTGCTCTCAACCCTCCTGTACATGATACAGCTATTTTGTTTTGAAGTCCAATCTTTGCCCACACTTAACATGTCAGACATAATGCTACTTTCCACATTTATCTGGAATCAATCCAATGTTGTTGGTTCACTTCCCTCAAAGTCAGAGAATCATGTGTAAGACTACCGTAGTGTTTTGCCTGCTTGATCCGTAACCATTTCGGCTGTGGTCTCACTATCATTGAAAATGAATATTTGCATAACTAGGCTTTTCTGCAATGTCCAAACTCCAGCTCTCATTCACATACTGGTCAAACATAGAAATGTTATGTGACACTTCTTGTAAGGCTGCATGTTTGAAAGGAGTGAGTTTTTGGTTGGTAACGTTAAAAGGCTCTCCTGTAGCAGAGACTGAAGTCCCTGTCAGCGCAGTGCAGAGACTTGTGGGGTGGTCTATGAGGGAGGAAGACGGGAGGAGGGATATTGTGCGTGTGGCCAGCCCCGTCCCTCACAGGGACACCTGCTGTGTGGCTTGTGCAGGTTGCTAGGCAACATGTTCCAGCGTTCACAGGTTTGAAGGTCTTTAATTTGAGCTTGAAAAGGAAGCGTGATAGAGGGAGAGAAAGAGTGAGAGAGACCAAGGAGACAGAGAGAGAGAATGAGTCTGTTGAGTGCTTCAGACCCAGCTCCTCTAATCCAAGCTCCCAACGATTAATTTCCCCGTCACCTGAGAGAAAGAAAAAGAGCCTTTGCCCTAGTGAGGTGTAATTAAGAGGCTGGAGGAAGAGAGAGGAGGGGGAAATGGAGACTGAACTCTTATGTTGGGTGCTGTGGTGTTGGTCTCTGATCAGACATGCCTGGCTACAGCAGTGGTGATGGGGGGGACAGTGACGGTAGCAGGAACCAAAAGCCTTTGTGTGGTTAATAACAGTCTTGGCACACAGCCAGTGTCTCAGAGTGTGGGATTAGCCCGAACAATCAGGACTGCAGGCTGAAAACAAGGAGGCAGGAACGGTGAGGTCACGGAGCTGCCATCTGCACTGCTACTGCTGCAGTCAGGGGGAGGGGAGCCATACTACAGCACGCAGACGTGCCTGTACGCAGAGGGGTCTTTAGCTGGCCAAGCACTGTCTTTCTCTTAGTCTATTGCCCCTGCCATCAGACTCTTTTTTTCATACACACATGCCAATTTGCTCTGAAAAGCACACCACTTTGCATTCTGTTAGACCCCTTGATTCACCATAACTAGAGTTACTAGAGTTACTAGTGTTCTCTCTCTCTCTCTCTCTCTCTCTCTCTCTCTCTCTCTTCTCTCTCTCTCTCTCTCTTCTCTCTCTCTCTCTTTTCTCTCTCTCTCTCTCTCTCTCTCTCTCTCTCTCTCTCTCTCTGTCCATCTATCCTGCATGTTTCCTGCCCCCATCCACCCCCCACCAAACCCCAAAAAAGCTGCACTCCCTGTCAAAGACTTGCTGTGGTGGCAGAGACATTTAGCTGGAGCCTAGTGGCTGTAGTGATTTGGTTTTTATGTGTACAAAGGTGGGAGGTCCGTTTCTTAAACACACCCAAACAAACCCCAGCCCTCTGTGGTCATTCTGTTACATGCTGCACGATACTGCTGAGTCGCATAGCATTGAAGCGTACCATATCACACCTCAAGACTGTGTGTGTGTGTGTGTGTGTGTGTGTGTGTGTGTGTGTGTGTGTGTGTGTGTGTGTGTGTGTGTGTGTGTGTGTGTGTGTGTGTGTGTGTGTGTGTGTGTGTGTGTGTGTGTGTCTACGTCTACCTGTGTATCTGTGCTGATGCAACATGGAGTTGAAAACAAGTTCAAATGCTGTGTGTGGCTATGTGGTGCGAAGAGAGGGTGGTCATATTTTCATCACTGAAGAATTGTAGCCGGAAAGAACAGCTCTTTTTTCTGTCATTTGTAATTGTACAGAGTTGTATTCCAGTCTGCAGTGTGTCTCAACTCTGAGAGTTGTTTAAATGGTTCCCCATTCAAGCGAAAGATTGGCAGGCCATTCCCGTTTACAAATACTTAATGATTTAGAGCCACACAGTCCCACAGAGATGTGCCATTACAGGGCAGAGGAACCCTTTTATGTGCAGTGTAACTGTGGGCGCTTGGGTGCGTAAGTGTAGGAGGATATCTGGGTCTCCCTGAGCTTAGAAAAAGGCCTCTGCTGCTTCCACCGTCTCCAACACTTCTTCTCTTTCCTTCTCCATCTGCTCTGAACTTTTGACTGCAGTGTGACTCTGTTTGACCTTTTTTTCCTCACAAACTTTGGCTGGTAGGTCAGTCCAGTCCAGTAACCTCCCAGATGATGGCACTAGCTACCCCAGGTGCCCGCCATGTCTCAGCAAGTGATAGGAGCGTGAGGTCAAAAGTGTCAGTAGCTCACTGATTTGGACCTATGTTTGCATTGTCTGTGAAGAGAAAAACATTTTTGATAGGTTCGGACATGTCAGTGACAGGGACTCCTTTGTCTCATTTCAAACATCACTGCCCTCGACCCCAAGATTGAAGGTGTCTCCCATATGCAGAATTGCTGGGAGTTTCTGATTCCACTAGCACATGTGCTAATGCCAAGATACAGAAATAAATTTCTCCCCCTTGTCCCCTGCCTGCAGTGAATGGGTCAGCCTGTCTGTGACCTGACATGCGCTTCTCAGACCTCCAGAAGTGTGTGTGCTCAGTTCAGCTTTTACATGTCTGAAGCTCAAGCTTGTGACTGTCTCTGTCTCTGTCTGTGTTTGTGTGTGTGTGTGTGTGTGTGTGTGTGTGTGTGTGTGTGTGTGTGTGTGTGTGTGTGTGTGTGTGTGTGGACATGGTTATATGGACATGATTTATGCCTGTATTATTTTAAAGAATATTTCAGGAATACAGGCCGAATCTGATTTTATAAGTTTGCTCCACGCTCATCAGTTTATGGTGTCTGTAATATGGGTAATGGGGGAAGAGTGCTTATTTTAAGGAGTAATCCTGTCTTGGTCTGTACGCAGCAGTAATCAGCATTCTGGGAGCAGACAATTGCAGAACATTCATACATAACTCCAGCTCCCACACTTCCACATGCACGTAGGTTGGGGATGCTTATTCAGTGATAAGGTATAATGTTAAACTGCTAAAATATGTATTGTCTTATTACACAAATAAAAATGATGTATTATCACATATAATGTACAGTATAATATTTTATATACATATAATTGAAGTTGTTTGAATTAATGTGAGCCAGGTTCTGCTCTTCTCTCTCTTTCTCTCCTATGTGTGCATGCACCTAGATGCATCCGTATGTGCCTGAATGTTTGCTTTTGCATGTGTTCATGTGTATGCATGCACATGTGGGCACGCGTGCGTGCGTGTGTGCGCACGTTCGTGTGTGCGTGCGCATATGTGCATATGTGAGTGGGTGCCTGTTTGTGGTTCTCTGAGATGATGAATAATGAGCTGAGGAGAGGAGCAGCCCTGAATGGTGAGTGCTGACGGAAGGCCAGCTCTGTAGTGCCCTGCTGTGCTGGTGGAGTGAGGAGGCGTGGCAGTGCAGGGATGATGTAATGTGTAATAGTATCCATCCAGCTTTATGAAAAGGTGCTGTACATCAGAGCATGCCTGTCCACCCTGCCATTTCAGCCATCAAATGTTTATAGCATCTTTGGCACACCGCTGGCCCTCAAATCTGCCCTCGGCTGCCCAGCCAGGGTGGCGTGGTGTGGGCCTGCCTCTGAGCTCCTGCAACTTCCTGCCATTGTTACCTACTCCCACTCAGCGTGTGCGTGCATGCATGCATCTGTGCTAATGCAACATGGAGTTTAAAACAGGTTAAAATGCTGTGTGTGGCTGTGTGGTGCGAAGAGAGGGTGGTCATATTCTGATTGTGAAACCCTCCTCATGTGGCTTAGTTCAGTTAAAAGGCTTGTCTGGAGACTTTGGGCCGTTGATTAGTCAACACACACTTAGGCAGGCACTCTGGTGCCTCGGTCAGGCAACCGCAAAACAACTCGAGGATCTTTGCTGAGAGGGTTAATTAGACCTGTGTTTTTAAAAGAAAGAAAACAATGAGAACAGAGAAAATAATGTTTTCCATGTCTGACCTAAATGCTAACATGATACATGGTAATAAGGTGAAATGAGGTGTAATTTATAATTGCATGTAGAAGTAATTCATAATCACTTGTGCCAATACCCTTTGAGTTGTTTTCATCTTGGTTCAGGGACATTTAAGGTCACGAGGATGAAAAATGGTAGTGCAGCCATATATTTGTATGTGCTAGCAACTTGTTTGTTTTGAGTGTTGAAGAGGCACTCTGATTGAAAGCAGACATCCCCTGGGCTTGTTACTCTGTCCATTTCAGTTTGAGGGAGCTGAATGAGGACATGGGCTTTGTTTGTACTGAGCTGTGCTGCTTGTCCTCCGTTCATTGAGTTTGTGACTGAAGTGAATGCTGAAGGATTGGTGCAGGTCCCAGTGCCACTGAAGTCTGGGGTCTGTCCAGAGTTGCTGGTTTAAAATGGAACTGAAGTTGAAGAATGTTAGTGAGGATCGACGCTCCAATGGTTGCACAGAAAGGAGTTGTCCCCCAACATGTTCCTCACATAGCTCCCTGCCCTGCTCCCATGAACCAGGCCCCGGAGCGGGGCAATGTGAAGGATGCTGTGTGTGCATATGGATGTGTGTTGTTTGTTTGGATTTGTTTGTTTGTTTGTTTGTTTGTTTGTTTGTTTGTTTGTGTGTGTGTGTGTGTGTGTGTGTGTGTGTGTGTGTGTGTGTGTGTGTGTGTGTGTGTGTGTGTGTGTGTGTGTGTGGTGGGTGGGTGGGTGGGTGGGTGGGTGGGTGTGGATGTGTGTGGTAAGCGGAGCAGGGTCTGTCTAATCATCGAGGCAGGAACAGAGGTTCATAACAGGGGCGTATTGGGGAAGGGAACTGGCTCTCAGCACCTGCTGCAGGCTTTCCTGGAGGAATGGACTGCTCCTCAGTGCAGTATGGATGGCCTGGGCAGATAGGCCCACTGTCTGTGATAGGCCTGTCTCAGCCCTTGTGTTGATTTTTCAGCTCAAGCATGTTTGCTTGTATCACACACATTACTGAGCAAGTGTGTGAGCACAAGTACATGCACTTCTTACTTTGTGTGTTTCAAGGGTAGATAAAAGTTATTGCACGTGAGTATTGAAAATCATGACCAGAAGTCTTTCGTTTCTAAGGGTTTTTTTACCTACTATTCTGGTGATACAGCAAAAAGTGAAAGAGAAATGTCATCCAGAGCAGTGGAGGGGGAAGCTCCTGACTTTTGAGCATGGAGGCGTGCAATCAGGCACATAGTAATGTGTGCTGGGAGCACAGGGGGAGAGACAATGTGGGTGAGCGCAGCAGTAATTGCTCTGCTCGGCACAATATCAGGAGCATGGCTGGTAATAGCGCAATTTGTCTGAAGTCGGGCTTTTTAAACGTTCTGTTTGGAGGGGCGTCGATACTTTACTGCGGCGCAGGGATCATGCTGGGTTTGTTTGGCGCTCCCTTGCCCGCTGATCAATGCAGCCAGAGAGGAATTGGCACGTTGGGATTACCTGTCGTCTGATCCGAAGTGCTTTGAGAACGGCATAGAGTTAATGGCCTCTGTGAGCTCTTTCTGCCTCTGCAGGTTGCAAGCACAGAAGGAAGGCTGAACCCTGTCATGAATATGGCTTTTCCACCTGGGCCGGATTTGTCCCAAACAGGACCCGACAGCCAATCTTGCTGTGTGCGTTCTGGGGTAGTTGTGGCTGTAGCTGTGTGATTTCTAATCCGTTACAATTAAGGGTGATCAGCGATGGATTAAATACTCCGAAGTGCCTCTGAAACTGATAATTTAAAATGTAATAGTACCACAAAATGTATAATCTTACAGCTTCATCATAACAGGGCGCAAAAGTCCTGAATGGGCTAAGTCCAGCATGATTTATAGGTCCCCTTATCTATGTCTTTTTTAATGCCTTTTCTATTGCACGTTCAAGCGCAGTATTTTTTTTCTCTCAAAATAAAGTAAGAATTGTAATGTGTGGGTGTTTCCTCTTAGTATGCTGCCATTGTAATTGTACTAATTACTGCATCATCAATTGTAACTGACCAAAGCACTTTAATTATGATTTTAGTTGCTGGTGCTGCTGTAAGTATAATTGCAGCAGTAATTGTCCTCTGGTTGGCCTCAGTTCTGCCTGTGTGATGCCTGTTTGTAATGGGACCTGGAACAAATGCTGGAAATGGCACTGAAGGGGTAGAGGCAAGGGGTCGCCTGGGGGAGGTTTACCCACAGACCAGTTTTCAGCGTCTGGTTTTCAATCGCCATCTGTTTGCGTTTTCTGAAACAGACAGGTTTCCCCTCTCCCATCATGTGGAAAGGGTTGGGCCAGGGAGTGTTTTCTTGAGAATCTCTTTATCATGGCCTGGGCTCTCCTCTCTAAACAGAGTGCCCCACTGCTAGGGCTTCAAACAGCGCATGAAAACAACAATTATATTGGAAAGGAAGGGGGAGGGTAGGCGTGATTAGGTAACCAGATCCAGGCCTCCCATCAAAGGGAACTGAATACTTCTGCAGAGCCAATTGATTAAAAATGGAATGCTGCTGCATTCAAGTGCATGAGGGACCCCTTGAAAACAACAGACTGGAAGAAGGGAGGATCCAAAAGAAATCCTGTTTTATTTGAGTAATTTCAGGATCGCCAAGGTTTTCACGAACTGACCTGCTACGTCCACATCACTGACCTGCTACGTACATCAAAATGTAACTTTTTAAAATAAGACATTTTTTATACTAACATTTGAAAGTTAATAAGATGTTGATCTGATTATGAAAGCATATTTTAAAGTAAAATGAATAATAAATATTATGACATGGAGGTGAATATTTTGGAATTTGAATTATGCATGCCATAAATCACTTCGTAGGTGCAGGACCCAAAAGTGGGGTCAAAGCAATGAAGCACATTGAAAATTTATTTTGAATGAGACAGGTCTGAAAATTTCCATAAGGCCGGGATAAGCTATGCCTTTTCCGTGTCTGATTCTGTCTACTGCTCTTTTTATAGAGAACCCGGGGTGGGGGTGTGAGCTGTCTATTACACACTTGAGGCAGAAAGCCTCTGTAATGACTGTCTTGCACTGTAAAGACTCCTTCCTCTTGGTTTTTGTGCTGTTCATCCCCCACCCCCTCGCTTCCTGTGAAGATTTCTGGCCATTCCCCCCCAGCTGTCCCTTTCTCCCTCCTTCCCTCCTCCATCCAAATCCCAGCCTTCTGCCTGCAAGAACGCAACCATAAACCAGCCCCAGTGATTCTCTCATCCTCCACTCCTCTCTGTTGTTCACCATCTCTCGTTCACTCCCCATCTCTAGTGTCATTTGTCCTCTACCCCTCCCCTAATTACAAAGACACACAAAGAAGCCAACACTGTACATAAGTAAATGCTTAAATATGCCAAAACAGAGGGCTCTTTCCACACAGTGCATATATGGGTCATGCTGACCAGTAGTTTTTGTACGATTCAGATGCTCACATTCTTTGTCAGTCCCTCATGCTCTGAAGACTCTTAGATTCAAGGGAAATGAATTTTTTTCACCAATGGCAGTTTGAAAGCAATGTTTCTGTTTCTGCTTCTGCTGTTAGGTTCTTTGTATGTTGATGTTTTTTTTCAATGCCGTTATCTTTATTGGTTGTTATGGCGTTGGATTTGGAGCACTCCCCCAGGGAGACGCTGTGGCAGTTCAGATCCCTTGAAGGAAAGAGACTGAGACGTTTTCACCCCACCTGTCTGTTCAGGAACACAGCTGCAAAGAATTTAACACAGTGTTTCGTTTCTCAAACCACCTTAAATTCCCCTGGTCCCTGCTGAAGGAATGATTTATCCTGTATTATTTATAGTGACTCAGTATTGGTCCATTTCAGTCAGTTGAATTTTAATAGAGGTAACTGCATGGGATGTGATGTAAATATAGGAGGTGTTATTTTTTCTGTAGTTATCTGCAGTCATGAGCCTGTATGTTTTTCACACCTTTTACACTGATGTAATGGGATATTGAAAACAACGTTGTTTGGTCACTTGTTAATTGGTTCTCAAATGCATTGTGAACTTGTCCTGAGCCACTCTGTTTGTCAGGTCAGTCAGGAACAAAACTATGTAGAGAAACTGGGCCAGGATGGAGGAGGATGTGAGTTTGTGTCTGCGTGTGTGTGCGCGCATGCAAATTTGTTTCTGGCCTTTGCTCTAGTACTAATGCCAAGACATGTTTGCTTACCAAAATTTACATGAAGAGGGTCAGATTAACAAAGCAAAAATGTTGGCAATCGAAAGAATTTATGAGAGTAACTAAATAAAGCCTGAACATTTTCATAAAATTTTCCTGAAAGCCAGTTGTTAAAGTGCTGCGTGGGAGAATTCAGTGAAAAGTCCATGTAGTATTCTTCCTGGGCTGTCTTTTGTGTTTTATTTGGAACCGTCTGATAGATTGATGATTGTATGTCCAGATTTGGGTCTGTTTTGGGGAATGTTTTGGAAGTGAATGTGTTTAATGTTCAGCAGGGATTTTATAGCAGTGATTGTGAACTCTACCTTGGGGGCTGCAGCAAGCTTGCTTTGGTTTGTTTTTCCACTGTCAGTAAAGCATTGAAACCTTGCCTTAGTCTCTAATCAGGACCACTGATTTGATCCATTTTTGTCTTAAACTTTTAAGGTTTTATAAAAAATCTCTCTGTTTATTTACTTAAAGCCATGGATACCAGAAACCATGGTTATGATACAGTCTCAGTGCACAAAGTTATTCGTTTTTGAGGCCTGACATAGTGTTGGCCTAATATTTAATCTGTTGGAAACTTCAGGGCTGTTGTGTGTTAGCGTAGGAGGGTATGAGACCAATCGACCTATAGAAATTTTGTGGTCTGTGTGTCTGTTTAGGGTGAGAAAAAGTGAGTAATTTGATTTCTTGTTGTTTTGTGATGGGTGATTTTTTTCCTTCTTCCCAGGAAAATGGTCCAGTGTACAGAGGGAATTCCATTCATTCTGTTCACACATGGCCCAAGATCTGCATATCAATGTGTCCCTGCTCAGAGAGAGTAGTGGCAGGCCTTGTCATTGTCCCATCGGTCACCGGGGGGCTCACCAAGCCCCAACGGCTGTTATGCAATCCGCCTTTGCTGGGAGGAGGCCTGGGAAGGGCCGTGATAGAGGAATGCTGAAAGAGCGACGGCTGTTGGGGGAGGTGCAGGGGCCACAGGAGTAGGGGCAGACAGCTGTCGTGGGAGCTTAAGAATGAGGGAGTATACTGGGTTGACCCAGTTTTTTTCCTCTTTCCCTTAGGTTGTGTGTTTTTGTTTATGGGTATGTTTCCATGTGTGCATGCGCGTGCATGTCATCAACCAGTAGCTAGCTCAGTTTTTTGCACTGTTGGCCCATGTGGCAAGTCTTGTTTTTGCAGAGTGTCACCAACACAGGATTTTACCTGCCTTATTACTCTTCTCTGCCTCCCCCATCGCCACTCTGCTCAGGCAGAAAATGCATGCGGCCAATACAATTTTCTGCCAAGGTATCAGGCGCCACAAGCCAGTTCCATCAACAGGAAATTCCAGACTGAGGGGGAGCAGAGCTGTGCAGACTGTGGCCTGGCCTGGCTCTCAGGAGGAGAGAGGAATTGTGGGAATGCAGCGCACTGCATGCTGGACCTGGTAATGCTGCATAAGGCTTTTTGCCTGGGCTTGCGCAGTGACAGAGAAGGATCAAGGACTGGTTCTTTGGGGTTTTTTATTCAGAGCTATTTTGTATGTTACATTTTACTAAAACAGGTTTCATAGCAATGTGGGTAGATATTATGACTTTTAATTGACTGTGCAAACTTTTATACAGATACACAAAGCAGTCCAGCTTTACTGGTAATGGTGTTTTTTGCCTTACTTGTTGGACTCATAGCTACTCAAACTTTTCAGTGGAGAGGACTGTTGAGGTTAACAAAGTCAATGCTTTAAAAATTAAAGAGAGTTTAAACATGCACCAATCAGTTAGTTGAAGTTTTGAATGGATTTTGGCAATAATTTTAATCATCTTTAATCACTACTTACTAGGTATTCGAGTGCATCGTGTCCAGTTGCTGGTTTTACACTACCTTTTTAAATATACTCCCCACCTCCAGTGCAAAATATACCTTGTTGATAGATTATGCAATATGTTCTCCCTGAATCTAGTCAGTTGTTAGCTCTCAATTCTAGTTGTAAGCACACACACACACACACACACACACACTAGCTTCTAATGACAGACTCAAGGACAGCCTGGCCTTTGTCAAAGGGAGAAGGAGTTCTGGCCATCCATTCAACAACTGGCTGAAACCTAATAGGGGTAAAAGGCTGCGGATTGCTGATGGCGCCAAGACATACAATCGGGGTTCACTAGGCAGGGAGTGGGGGGATTGGGTTGTGCAGGAGAGTCTCTTTATGTGATCCAGTCTTAGAGATACATGTCTCTGGAGCAGATCAACCATCTTCCTCCCATATGCAAATGAGCTTCTCTGGCACAGTTTCCACTTCTTAATGAGGGACCTGTTTTGATGACCAGATTTGTTTGTCACTGTTGGCCCCAAGATCCTGCCATGTATTTTGCCACAGGATGACAAAGGATGCTTAACTGATGCTCTTTTGGTCAGAGACTTGTGGCTTAAGACACTGTTTTTGAACAAGGTGATGAGTTCATTCATACATGCGGAAGTCACCTCCTCTTTTGTACTTGTGGTGTACAAGGAGGCGAAGTTTTTGAGTGTAGGGGGGCTGTATTGAGGCAGAGCTGCCCAGGGCATACTGGGTCTTAACAACTGAACATAAGAGGTCGTACACCTGCTTGCTACCCTGCCTTCTACTTACATTGGGCCTCCTAAACAAGATCTGTGTGTGCATGTCTACCTGTCTGATGATTGGACAAAGCCTCCCAGGATGCATTGCAGCATGGCTCACTGTGCTCAGAACTGTGAGTGGCTACTGGTAGCTGAGCACTTGTCCTCTGCTGTGGGGAATGGTCATATTCTTTCTTACCATTTTTCTCTGTTGTCCCTGTTTATTTTGTGGAAGCCATAGAATTAAGTACCATACAAGCCCCACTTCCTCCTATAGCTGCACAGAGCCAAAGATAAGGCTGCTCAGCAGAGTCTTTCTGCACCCAGCCATGTTTGGTACAGTGGATGCACCAGCATACAAGCACATTCGTTATTTAAATGGGACACGGTCAGTGATTCCCTCTCCCACTCCAGTCGTCCAGCAGTTTTCATACTCCAATAGTGTGAAATTCAAGAGCAGCCAACACCACCTCTCCCTCCAGCAAAGTGGGAATGCTAATGCTGATTTGTCTGGAGTGCTTAGTGACATCCAGCCAGTTGAAATATTGTGTGTTGTGTAGATCACCTCGAGAGGGTTTAATGTGTGGACAATCCCATAGACACCATTTTAGGCTAAGCCATGTACCAGTCACTTGTGAGAATGAGTCTGTCCTTAAGGCTTTTTAAAGGACAGAATCCAAGATTTGTGCCTTCCACTAAAAGCTGATTAAGAAATGCAGTAAGTGCAGGACTGCTTTTATTCATTTTAGATTTAAAATTCCTAGAAGGCACTCATGTAGCCCACTAATTTGTCCTTGTTTACTTTGCCTAATGAATGAATTGATTCATCCATTGAGTGCCGGGCAGGCTGAGGATACTGGGGCATGCAGGGGATGCTGGGAGCAAGGAGGTGGAGGTATGGGTCTCCAAGACTCCATTCATCTCCAGCTCCAGGAGTCACACATGTTTGGTCTGTTCAGAGAACTGCACTTACTAATCTGTTATTAATCACTCTGATGTGATTCAGCCACAGCTTTCGAATATTTGCGTTGAATGACCAGGGAATGCCTGTCAAGTTATACATGTGTATATATATATATGTGATTTTCACCTTGGGAATAGGTTTTTTTTTTTTTTTTTTCTCCTCCAAGCACTAGCCTGTAAGTGTTGTGATTGGCTGCCAGAGATCCGGTTAGGCCTTATCCCCAAAGCATTCTTCATGTCCCCACCCTGCTTTTGACAGGCAGCTCACCGCAGGCATGCTTGGAGACACACAGGCCCCATGGCTTCTCCTTTCTCCTCAGTGCTCCAGCCACCTCAGTGAGAGTGGCTTTTATCCTCCCATTGATTTATAATTCATCTGCCCTCTGAGAGGCAGCTTCTGGTACCACTGCGTGCTGAGAATTCAAATTCAGTTTGGTCCCTGAAACCCAGCGGATGGCTGAACTTTTCACGTAGGCCACTCCACCAACCAAGGGAGAGTCGTCAAAGCTGCATGCCAAATGGCCTCATCTTTAACCTGCAAGTTCCAAAAAGATTGTGATGGTGATAAGGATGACGTGTGTATGTGCGTGCGTGCGGGTTAGCATTTAGATCTCTGCACATTTTGCTCAAATCCATTGTGTTGTCTCAGTTTCCAGCAGAATCAAGTTTCTTTCATCTCTGTTGTGTATACAATACTTTCAGCATCATTGGCAAATGTTCTCTGTCAGGCAGGAGCCCTTCACCCCAATCAGGGATTTCAATTGAAATAAAGAATCTGTTCTGCTATTCACCCTTATGTCTAATCATGTCTCTACTGCAGAAAAGCACAAGATCAAGTGCTTCCAAGGTTTTTTGACACCTTCATCTTTGACACTGCTTTGTGTTGTAGGGACCAAAAATAGTTGTGGTAAATGATGCTGACAATATGCATGGGCAACTCCCTTGTTGTAGCATGAACTAGGAATTATATGTAAACAATGCCATGATATCCTGTTAGGAGTAAGAACTGAAGTGTTGTAGTAATACACAAGTTGAGGGTACTACCTTCACCCAGAAGTTGCTGTGTGCTCAGGCACAAATTACTATTTTTCCTGGGATTGGCTAACATACTCAGCTTGGGCCAGTTTTCTGTAACAGAACCCAAGGAGGGCAAAGGACCAGGACAAGCACTTGGTCTGCCCTACAGCTCTGTCTGTAGTCCAACCATTAGGCACACATTTCACAGTCAAGCCTAGAGGAGTAATGACGAACCATTTCTTCCTTCCTTTTTACTATCTGAAACCAAACATGATGGTGACGGAACTTTTGCACTCACTGCAGATGATAAACATTCAGGCCCGTAATGTCAACATCTTCACAGTTAGCGTAAAAGAAGCTTTCTGAAGCTCTTTAGCCACCATAGATCTATGGAGCTGAGACAAACCTGACAAGGGCTAGTATTTGACACAGTGCTCTTGACTTACAGGAGGGCAAATTTTGTGTAACATAAGTGTCTGTTTGCAGCGCATCTCTGGGATGATGTCATGTTTATCATAGTTTCATCATCAGTGCTCATTAAGTGCATGCAATAACCCCCCCTTCTCCCTTGGACTCTTAAGTCTGTGAAACTGCCCCCTCCTCCTCCTTGATAACATATTCTCAGCACACTTCTCAGATCAGAGCAACCTTTGATGTTGAGTTTCAGTGACAGTTTAAGTGTGTCTTCCAATGGGATCTGACGCGTTTCATACTGTACTTAAAGAGCCGCAGTCTCCTGCTCCTGGCAGGCCGTCGTGGGCTGTAGGGGAGGCTGCTCCTCTTCTCTGCGGCATTTCTACATTTTCTACAGAAGGGTTCTGGGAATTTATCTCATGCCATGTGTTGTTTGTGACCCTTAAAAACTGGTCCATTAACAGTAAATGAGGGATATGTGGAACATTGGCGGGTATCAGCAGAATGTACAGCATTTTTTTGTGCATATCTCATAATTAGGCTTTGTTGCGAGTGTATGTTGCAAATTACAAACTCCCAGTTGTAATTGCCATGCTTCTATTTTCCCTTTCCTTGTCTGTTATCGAATCTTTTTAGGAGAAATCCCAGTGAATGTCAGCCATTGATGAACAAATAGGCAGAATAAAATTCTGTGGTTGTAATATTATGCCTTATGATGGAAATATTACAACATTATGTGTATATGAAGGATGGTTAAACAGTTTTTGTGTAGGAAACTTTTACCGTCCCCCCCCCAATTCTTTCATGAGAAAATCGGTGCTGAAGTATGTGGCAGTTTTTCTGACTTCGACGGCTTTGTAGTGAACACCACAGTATTTAGTGGCCAGTGTGCCTTAATGTCCTCTACAAAAAAGAGAAATACACAAAAATATCTGTTTTGTTTTTACCACAAAAGGCATGCAGTATGGTGTTGCAAAAGCAAAAAAAATGAAATGAGATATGCAATATGTGATTCTGGCTACAGCGGCAATGCTAGTCGTTATGACCAGCAATGTGACAATTGTTTATTTATATTTTTCTTGTTACTTATTATAACAGATGAAAATCTATAGAGTAATTATGTCTGTCTCTCCCTACTTGAAGACCAGACAGGGCTGTTTGAAATGATTGTACAGCAATACTGTGATGTACTCTTGCGCATCAGAAATGTAGGTTTTTTTCCTGTTTTTTCCAGTAAAGACCAAAGAGGATTGATGACCACCCCTCTGCTTTTATGCATCTGTAAACAACAGCTTACACTATTCTGTCAGGTTCAGTGGAAATATAAACATTGCTTATAAGCCATAGTGTGTTTAAAGATATTTATTTTACAGAGAAAATTGTCAGAGAATAGCACTCTGAAGGTTATACTTCTTGGTTGTCTGCACATAAACGTGAGATGGTAATACAAACTGCATGAGAGACTGAGTGAGTGAGACTTCACCCTTGCTGCAGTCTTTCTGGGGGCATTTGTGACATGATTCAGCTTGGCCGATGCTGTTTCCCTCACCTCTGTAAAGCGTCACACGGCTGGGTCTGTGTCTGACTCCAATTGTTCAGATTCTGTGTGTGATTTGTATTCTAATAGAGAAGCTGACCACTTCCTGGAGGACTGACCCAGTGAAACCGTTACAACAGAGTGAGTGTGCGTGCGTGCGTGCGTGCGTGCGTGCGTGCGTGCGTGCGTGCAACTACCTAGTGCAGAGCAGTTTAGTCGCTATGGGAACCGTAAATGACATGGTCCAATACGTAGGTGTGAATCCATGTTCAGTCTGTAACAAGCCTAAATTGGTATTGTCACTCACTTGGCTGGTCAGGGTTTTTTAGAGCTGCAAACAAAGCTGGTATTCAGGCATGCTGTGGGTATTCGATTTGTGTTGAAGACCGATGTCTGAGACCTACCGTCTATCAACAGTCTGCCCATGGAACTGATAAAAACCCTACAGTGCTCCCCAAACTTTCCAAGGTCTTGTTGCAGTCTGTGTCTGGCTAGAATTAGCTACTAGAAGTGAACTTCTGTGTAATTCTGTGTCATTACCCCCACTCATATCATGAGATTTAAACACCAAATTCCCAATAAGAATCCTGTAAGAATGGCTAATCCTATTATATTATTTGTTTCTTAAAACCAGTGTCCTTGTCTGGGCCAGTTTTGTCCAGCTTATATTTTTGTCTTGTTTGTTTTTACCTGTCAGTTGCTTGATGCAGCTGCATATTTTCTGAATCAGTCTGGTTGGACATAACAAAGCTATGCCTGCAGCCAGGGTTTTGAGCCTGCCATCTGAAGCCCAACTCCCTAACCGCTATGCCCACACAGCTGCCACGACCAGACCACATTTCTGACACCACACTGGTTTCCCCCCAGCAAGCGCCCCAATTACTTCAGTGCCCATTTCTGCAGGACGGGCCCCTCGCTTTATTATTATTGTCGCGATTATTTTTATTAGTCAGTTGCCA
This sequence comes from Albula goreensis, assembly GCA_022829145.1. NCBI lineage: Eukaryota > Metazoa > Chordata > Actinopteri > Albuliformes > Albulidae > Albula > Albula goreensis. Next base: position 22,032,853 of record CM040755.1, on the reverse strand, counting down.
GATTGGCCTTCCAGCTCCTCCCAGCAAGATTTATATATGTAGATGATTAGATTAAGCCCTGTGCGCAAGAAAACCCCGGTAAATTACTGTAATGGGTCGAAACAGACTACCTCTAAATGAATAATGTTTCCATTAAGGTGGAACCCAGACGCCGGCCCTGGGCCCTCCATTCTGTGAGAGGCCAGGGCCTGACATGGCTTTAGTTGGGATGGGGGGCCTATGGTGTCACGGAAACAGAACTGCGAGCCCTGGCATTGGTGGGCAGGATTACATTGAACAGGGAAGGGAGGGAGGAAGCTGTCACTCAGTTCTAAAGTGTGTAATTCACTTTTTCTCAGGGTTTTAAACTGCAACAGACATTATTCCAACTTGAATACTGACTGAGAAAATTACCCATCTATTCAGTGCTTTAAGTAGCCTGTGCACATTGACTAGATAGTCTCATTAACAAAGCTTGTTTAAAACCAAGTGCCACTGGCCATGTGGTTTATGTTACGGAAATTGGTTGAGATAGCAGGGTGGAGATTTCAAGCACTCTGATGACCATTAAAGCATTTACAACACTGTCATATCACACCCCTTTTCGAAGGAAACAGGCATACATTTAATCCAAATAATTATTTGATCAATGCTACAATGTGACAAAGCTGCGCTGTTGTTTGTTTGTATGACCTCTTTTCTAACCACTGGCACACTTTGTGAGCACCGTCTTAGATAGGTGGTTGACCATAATCAGACCTAACCCGTGAAGAGAAGTTTTTTCCATTGCTGTGGAAAAAGGCAGTCTCATGGCAGATGATAGGCCTGTCAAAGTGTTATTCTGTGGTTCAACCCTCCTCTTCACTTAATGTTTTGAATGCTGCAAGGTATGGAAAGTATTTTCAGGGCTCTGTATAGACTCTGTGTAAACAAGGTCCTCCAGATGTGAAACTCTGAGATACTGTCCAAGGCCAGCAAATGGCATTTATGTATGTAATATATGAATATATGGTTCTGTGTACAATGCTTTTCAAGCTTTTCTAATCCAGTAATTAAACTAATGTCTCTGAAATTTTCTGCTTGATTACTTAATCAAAGCCAATGACCCACTAGGCTTTGAAAATGACTATTTTCTGTCTTTCTTTTGGAAGGCTGGTCAGGAGAATTATTGCTATGTAATTGCAAATGACGGACCATATGCATCTCTGTCTATGCTCAGATAAATGTAAATAAATACAATACATTGACTGTACATTTTTCAGCCAGTACAACAGAATATCTTCTAAATTAGAATCTGGTGAAGGAGTAGGCTGTAAACCTCCGCCACCCCATATCTATTGGTGGTTGGGGAAGGTGCCATGACTGAATGGAACTGGCATAGGAGGTTGGAGGTAGGGAGAGGAGGAAAGGTCAAAACCAGGGGCCAGTGTTACAGGCAAGATTGTGGTGGTCTCATACGTGGAGGAACTTTTAAGTGGAAGAACCAGAGCCCTATTTATTGGCTCTCTCTGCTATCTCCTGGGCAATGCGTGCTCCAGTCAGGCATTGCTAGGCAACAGGCTCTGTATGTGTATTATTGTGGCTGTATGTCACCCTCTTCTCCATGCCTGCTATTCCTCTCATATCTGCTCAGTAAAGACTGCAGCATCTGATGCTGTGGTGCAGAGTGAGAAGAAAAGAGACAACAAAAGGCAGGAGAGACTGCAATGCAATGGGAGGGTGGAAAGAGAGAGAGAGAGTGAGGAGAGAAGGAACAGGAGAGATTGGTGGGAGAGGGAGTTAAGAGGAGTCGGGAGTGTGGGAGACAGTAGGAAGGAGGCAGGTAGATGTGGGGGGCAGGGTGAAGGAAATTGGATGGATGTTGTTTATCAAGGGAAGCCATCTCCCTCCTGAGGAAGGCGTGCGGAGGACATGACACACATCCAGGCCCTGCAGGAGAACTCCCAGACTGACAGTCTCAGCCATACATCTGCGTTTACCACACATGATACTCGTGTTTGGATAAGGACTAGAACTGCTCTCTGCTGTAAGTTTATTATGAAAGTTAATGGGGTTAACCAGCAGGGCTAAGCAAGACCACTCTCGCTCTGCAGACAAGGGACAGAAGGGTGGAACCCAGTGGCCTACCCTGTCCAGGTTTATTTAAAAATAATAATAAATAATAATAAATAATAAAAATTATATTATATAAAAAAAATTCCTCTCACACTCCCATAGCACCTGCAGGTTTGTCACTCCACTTTACATCAACCTCAGACTGACGCTTGCAGAATGTAAACTGTGTTCAGTGACAGACAAGACAGGCCAGTGTGATTTTAGAATTAGTGGGAGGCAGTGTCCCATCTCCGACTCTCTCCCTGCCGGGTAGAACAGAAGAAGGACTGAGGAAGTGGGGCGGGAGAAGGCATCCCCTACGGCCTTCAGAGTATCCCCAGCCCAGCTCTTAATCACGGGCCCACTCCAGCGCCATGCCGCTTGTTTGTCTTTCCCCCCTTCAGCACAGAGGGGGCTTAATGAATCGAATTTGCGCAGGTCATGGGGCTGTGGAGTTTATTTGGGTCCAGTTGCCTGGATACTGGAGTGGGCCCAGCTGGCTTTCTGCAGTCCTGTATTTGCACACCAAACAGTCCCTGCTGCACTGCCTCTTATATTAAATGTACATAGACAAGGGGCACAGTCCACATAGGAAGAGTGAGTTACAGGTCCTGCAAGAAGGACTTAAGTGATGATTAAGAACTAGTGTCCCAATTTACCTTTGCCATCGTCAACCAGAAATGATTTATGTCCCCTCCACTGTAGTCAGGGGGAAACCTGACCTGCACTTTGCCTTGCTGTGGGACAGTGGGCATATTGATGTGTTTTTGTATGTGAGCTGCGGAGTGCTGCTCCAGGGTAATGTGCTCCAATGTGTGAGGAGGCTGGATGGGATTATGAGTGCTAGGCTGTCTGAGGGGATGCATTGAGGTGGAGGTGTTAGCATCTCACTAACAGACAGAATGAAGACTCACCTACGACAACCTAGTGCCGTATGTGTGTGTCAGCTGGAGGTGTACTGACCTCTTCTTGACCACAGATGGGTAACTGGTACCCATGTTTGTAATTGGGAAATTTGCACTAGTCTTGGAGCCAGAGCAGTGCTGAGTAAGATGTGCTTTCGTGATCCTATTGGCCAAACCAGAGTATGTCGGTGAGCTTGAGTCAGCTGAGAGGGGCTGGCCTGTACATGGGGCATAGCTTAGACTGACTCCTCCTTAGTAAGCCAGGCTAACCCTGATACGCAGACCCTGCTTCTCATTTAGATGTGACAATTCTCCTTGGTATATCCCTCTAAAGAGTATTCAGCTGTCTGGATTTCTCAGCCCAAACCTGAGCGATGTCTCAAAGATATTGTTGGAATTGTTGGAAAACTTTATTTTGGTGCTTTTGCTATAGAGGCACCAGAAACTTGTGGATTCCTCTGGGCCTGCAATCAGTCCATGGTGTCCTTATTTTCAGCACGTAGACCTGATGTTTCTCTTAAAAAAAAAAAAAAAAAAAGCCTGTGTTGTTTTGAAAAGATGTTCCATGCTTGGTAGTCATGGTGGCAGTCTGTGCCCCATCTTGCTGCATTGCCATTGTGTGGTTTTGGTGGGGAAGGCCCACAAGTCCGACTCAGCCTTACTGTGAGTGGATTGAGGCCGGAGAGAAGGTGCTTTCCCACAGCACGGCATGCTCTCACAAACACCGATTAGGCCGCGTCACATGGTGTGCTGGGTGCTATAAAAAGGCCCCAGCTCTTGCAGTGGAAAAACTTAACCCATCATCGCTGCAGATCGGTTCTCATGAGGACTGCACTTGTCCCTTTCTCCTGCTCCTCTGTTTGTGTGTTTTCCCAGACTCCATGCCGACCAAAGGCGAGAGCCAAAAATGGCCTTTGCCATTTCCAAAAACTGTACGCTTTATGCTGATTAAAAAAAATACCAGCCCTATATTGTCTGAGTTATTGCCCCGTAAATAAGTTGGTTCCACGCAGTAAAAAGAAACTGATGTCCTTGAACTCTTGAATTCTCCCTTTTGAATATCTGGGTGTATTTTTAAAAGCGGAGTCTCAGGAAATATCCCTGAAATTAAGATTTGCTCACTGTCTGCCATCAAATGTTGAGGTGAGTTTTGGTAGTGTTTTGGTGCCTGTGTGCCCGTTTTGGCATTTTCTGCCTTTTTGCATAGTGTTGTCCAGGCAGCTGGCCATGTAGCAGGTGTCTGGATGGGTGTTCTCCAGAGGGGGAACCATAAGGAGAGAATAAAACCTCCAGCTTCCATCCTGGCTGCTGTTTAGAGGAGATGCAGTGCTTTAGCAGCCTCAGGGAACAGTCTGCGTGCGGCTGACCATGCACGATCTTCTGTGCCCTAGTGCCGGTGTGGAGGTTCATGCATTCTTAATGTCACGTCATGTTATATTTTCACTGAAGTGGGATTGAGAACACCACCACAGAGGTTGAACTGGGGTCAGTTGAGCCCAAATTTAGGAAATGAATAATAATGACACGCATTTATTTTGGAACACCAAAGTAGGCATAGTGGAAACATTTGAAAGTGTGGTTGATTCTTTATGTATCTCTGGGCATTGTCAGGTGTGTGTGTGCGTGCGTGCGTGCGTGCGTGTACTGTGTACTGTGTACTGTGTACTGTGCCTCTGGTAGTGACAATTTATAACTTTGGCCCAGCCTTTTTTAGGTTAGAATTGTTTTTTAGGCTACATTTTTTTGGAGCCTATATGTGTATATCTGGGGAATTACAATTAGAAGTTCTGAGAAACAGAGCCTAGGCATCTCTAGTAAAAAAAAAAAAAAAAAAAAAAAAGGAGCTTGGGAAGGAAGTGGATGACATCATCCCTCAACCTGTGCAGATTGTGCTGAGAACAGTCTTCCCAAGCAGCTCTCAGCATGCAGTTGTAGAAAGTAGGGATCGACCGATTATCGGCCGGGCCGATTATCGCCGCCTATATTCGGCACTTTGACGGATATCGGCATCGGCCTTTTTTTTTTTAATTCGCCGGCCGATAAGAGATAAATTTAAAACTGGGTGATTTTGGCTCTGATGCAGCCGCGCCTCTCTGTCTGCAGTCACTACTCTGTCTCCAGCATTGTCCCACCCACAGCACCATCTGATTGGTTACACGCAGAGCCATGACACAGGTAACAGCCAATCAACAGTGAAAGCTGTGCATGAACAGTGCTCACCCACACAGCGGAGAGGAGAACAAGTTTTGCCGAGTGGAGAAGCTCCAGAGAGCAGATATATGTTTCGAAGGGAAGTTAAGGAAGCAGACTCTCCCGAAATTGTAATAAACATCCCAGTCCTCTACAACTCATAATTACTAGTAACGTTACTGTAAGCCCAATAACGTTATATAAATGTAAGCGGCAGCTCTGCTCGATCGCAGTCCTTCCAGACATGTCTGTTAATCACTTGAAACAAGGTTGCTGATAATATCGATATGGAAATAGTCCGTGAGAGTAGAAGTGTGTGTGTGTGTGTGTGTGTGTGTGTGTGTGTGTGTGTGTGTGTGTGTGTGTGTGTGTGTGTGTGTGTGTGTGTGTGTGTGTGTGTGTGTGTGTGTGTGTGTGTGTGTGTGAGAGACAGAGTAAAAACCTAATGAACTCAATTCAGTCCAGTTTTATTGCAGGGAAGCACGTTGAGGTGAAGGCTGATTAGCTTTTAGTGTAACGTTAGCCCACCGGTCCGCTTTCTCCTCCTCTGGCTATGGACGCTCAGCAGACTGTGGCAATGGGGAGAATGTCTGTTATGGTAGAGAATACCGTGTGTTTGTGTGGAAGCCACATGAGAAACTCTACAACTCACGACTACCAACGTTACTGTGAAGCCCAATACGTTAGCGGCAGCTGTCTGTTCCTATGATAAACACTGATTATTAAAGTGAAGATTCTGTAGGCTATGTAGTGTTTTTAACGGTTCAATCACTTGAAAACTATAAGACATGTTGCTGAGCCTGGGAGCTCCCTGCACTTTTTGTTAGAATTTTAAAACAAGATGTCTATTGTCTAAGATAAAAAAAAAAAAAAACCTTTAACATGCTGCATATCTGAAAAGCTGTTTAATAAACATATGCTTAAATGCATTTAAACGAAGTTGAGTGTTGGAGTTTCTATTACTCAAAATTTTGACGCCAATATTTTCACTTTTACTGTAAATGAATATCGTCTCAAAATTTCGGTTATCGGCCTCCTTGACTACTAATAATCGGTATCGGTATCGGCCCTGAAAAAACCATATCAGTCTATCTCTAGTTGAAAGGCTGTAAATGATTTGCTATGTACTTCATAAGCTTTTGGGTTTGGATCTCACAAATGATCTCATAAATGTATGCCAAATTAATCATATGGAAAGACGTCTGTGGTGCATGAAGGTCACCCGAAACCCTCAGTGACCTCCAGCCCCTCATTGAGTCAATTATAATGGCTAGTGTATGATCTTTCACCAATGTTGACCGATAAGCTTAAATAAAAGCTTAAACTGAGACCTGTTCTCTGCTGTAGAAGGGAAATTTAAATACAGACACTCCATTTGTGCAGACCCTCAGAAAGGGAGTAGCAGTGTGCACCATACCCCAAGCACTAGTCATTGGACCTCTCAAAGCATACTGAGGAATCCGGGGGTGGGGGAGGAGGTGAGAGTTTTTATGTATTTATTTTTTCCTCCTTCAACTCTGCCAGATATTCAAGTGAGACTCTGGATGGCACCCAGTAGCACAAGTACATCCAATGCCTCTCATGTAATAATTTCTACCTCATGCTGTAAGCAGCAGTTTAACCAAGTTTCATTCTAAGCCCATGCCACCTTTTCAGTTATCCTTCTCACAGACACAACGTAGTCTAACAGGGCAAATACACACACACGCGCACACACACACACTTAATACCTTTGCTCCACTTAGCCATTGCAAGATCCTCAGTGTGTGTTATTGGGCTTCATGCTCATACTTGAATTTGGGTTGACAGTATGTCGTTGATGGCTCACCAGGAAAGACTCATACTCACAGACAGCAGATTCTCTGAGATGGTGTGTTAAGGGAACGGTGGGGTCCTTGCTTCAGGATGGTTGGTGTTGCTTGCGCCTTCCCTAGGTTCCCCTCCATGCCACTTCCCCCTGAGATGTTAAAACGTTTAGAACTCAAACTGTAAAAGTGCCCTTTGGTCCAACGCCATACCAAAACCCTTATGCATACATAGAAATGCTATTCTTTCATGTTGCCATCTTGGTTAATCTGAAACCTAAAACATGTTGTTGCTAATTTTTTCATATATATATATATATATATATATGAAAATAAATATATATAAATAAAATGTGTGGTTTGTGTGGCGTTGAGGGGTGTGGATGCCACATTTTTAATTAGTCTCTATAAGTACTTGACCTTATTTGTTTGCTGGAGATTGAGAACCGGGCTGGTCTAGAGCAGGGCTGAGTGTCGGATTTCCATATGCTCAGAGAGTAGTATTGCTTTTTCGCTCTGTGTTGTTGGCTCTGGGATATAAATAGCTTTCTTTGAATAAGAGAGCTGCTGAGGGGGGCGGGGTTGGCAGAGGGGGGGAGGTGGCGCCAGGGCAGTGTGGAGAACCAGTGTTTGCCTGGGAGGGCGAGAAAGGAGGAGAGTCTGACGGTGCCTTGTCCCCAGCCAAGCCCTCTGCACACTGCTTTTGAGAGAATGCATTATAGATGAGAAAATATTAAGGAACTCTTTACATATCATTTATTCATGCTCCTCTGAAGCACCCCTTCATGGGAGCTTGTTTTTCCCCCCCTCTTCTCCCCCCGCTCTCTGAAGAAGGGAAATGGATTTAAAAAGGAGTGCAGAGGTGCAGAGGATCAGGAGGAAGTTCAGTGTTGCCTTAGAAGCTCTTTCACCAAGCAGGACTGCAGCAGCACCTTTAGCAGGGCAGGGCATGTCCACCCCCTCACCCTCCCCTCCTTTCTCCTCCCCTCCCCTCTCCTTTTTCCTTTCTTTTCAAGACGTGGCATTTTGCAACCTTAGATCTTCCTGAAGAAATCCCTTGGCTATTTTTTTCCACCACCCCCCCACCACCCTCATACATCCTCTCCCTTTTAATGGAAATTTCCCAGCTGAGGCCAGCTGATCTCTCTGTCCTCCCTGCCATTGGACAATATCAGGTCAGGTGTACTATGTTAAAGCACAAAATGCACAAGCTCTGATACAGTTTGTGCTAGTCAGAGTCTTCAGCTGGTCACAGTATTAATTTGTTTGTGTCTGGCTGTTTGTTCACAGAAACAGTAATGTTTATACTTGAGTAAAAGGGGATTATTATAAATCTAGGGTTGCCTGGATACATAAGCCTAAGTGATTCATTTTATAAATGCAGGCTTAGGTATCAGAAGAGTCAGATCTGACGCCCCCCACCCCCATCATTGTTTTCCAATATAAACCTTATCAACATTTTTAATGCAAAGTCATGCTATTATCCTATTTAGCATGACTACAAAGGTATCCAAATATGAAACCTTTTTTGTTGTACCATATTGTACTATCTTTTCTAAGCTTCATTAGTGCATTTAGACACCTTGTACATTTGGGAGTGCAATCAGACCCAGCCCACCCTTAGCAGGGTGAAATGATGTACTGTGGCATGGGAATTACCCTGCCTGCTTTGCCAGCTAAAGAGCCAGACCTCAACTCTGGGTGTTGAAAATGGAGTGCTCCACTTAGTGTAAATGGGGGGCAGTGAGCATGGTGCCAGATCTGAAAAGCACAAAGTTGTGTTCAGATGAGCCAGGTGTTAACCCCCATCTCTCTCTATCTGCGTCTCTCCTGGCAGACTGTCGATGACGATGCGATGGAAGCGTGAATGAGTTTTGGCACGGCGAGAGCTGAACGATGCCCAAAAGTGGGGGTTCTAAAACACCCCAGCTGGAGGACTTCCCACTCAACACCGACATGGTGGAGAAGCAGGCGGGGAAGAAGGTAAGATATGCCCTCCCTCATTCACCCCACCCCAACTCCCCTTAGCCACTCTGTATGCTTACTGAAGCTGTTCTTCTCACTGTTTTTGTGTGTTCTGTTTTTTTATGGACAAAACATGTCCATGGCTGTTAATCACATTTCAGTCTTGCCTGCATCCCCAAATAATGATGAAGAGCAGAACAGTGCATAAATTGAGAATTTGCTGAAGTCATGGAGATTCACATTTTGAAACCATTTTTAACTTGCTATACCTAATGGTCATGCAAAGTACTGAGGAGCATTCACTTAAACATCTGCAGTAGCTTAATCACCACCCAGACCTGATACAGCTGTGTGGGGGATGTCCAGGATGAGGGAAGGTCTGTTTGACGTTTAGCAGTGTGAAATAGGAGGAGACCTACTTCAGACTCAACAACGACTCTGGGTCTGTTTCTCTCTCTTACCCTGTCCTTTGTGCTCTCTGCCTCTCTTACTCACACAGTCTCTCAGCCCCTCTCTTTCTCCATTGTGCTCTCTCTCTCTCTCTCTCTCATTCTCTCATTTTGCTTGACTCCTACAGAGTAGTGAAAGTCTGACCTTTTCCCTCATAAGACATGAGGGTTTCTGTGGCTGTGAGTGCAAACTAAGACAAGCAGAGGAACATGGTCCCACACTTTAGCAGCCATTAGATTAAAAAAAGAAAAACAGACATGAATGCTTCACCATTAGGCAGAGCTTTGCTTCCAGCACAGGCTGTTAATGCCAGACCCTCTCCAAGCTAATGGAACGTGTGACAGAGGCCTGTGACTCACAGCCCACCCGAAGAGCTCTAGTCTCTTGAAGTACACCTTGTTAACAATCTCCTGAGTGATCATGACTGCTTGTCGCTCAGTACGATAATGCTGTATTAAATTTCCTGTTTGTATATTTGGTCTGATAGCCACACATGGGCATAAAGCAGTTAATGATATGCTGTAGGTTAAAGTAGTAACTGTCTTTTCTGTGGCTCTTGGTTGTGGTATCGTCTCTTCCTGGTGCAGTAAATTTACTGTACACACTTCTGTAAGCCACTCTGGATGTATAATTTGCTAAATGTTAACCTGTAGATGTAAATGAAAGTACCCGCTAAAAATCAGCAACATTAAGCTGTCAATGAAGCTGGGAGTGTTGAATCTTATAGGTCATTATAGGTGAATTTTTGCTGTGACTAATTTAACTAATTTGATCAAACATTAAATGTGTCAAACAAAAGCATATCATGTGCCCCATTGTTGTCTGTTTCTAGTAGTTATATTATTTGTTTAGAGTTATTTCATGGAAACTCACGCATCAGACTTGCTGTTTAATGTGCTCCCTGTCTAGTGATGGGTGGAGAGCATGGCTTCATGAACCAATAGTTGTTGCTTTCTATCAAGAAAGAGCCCTTCATTGAATTGAAAACAGTTTTCTGGGTAAATTTGGCAGTGTCACAGTCAGGAGTGGCCCAGGAGAGCAGGACTGGGGAAGAGTGCAGTGAGATGGGCTGGGTAGTGCAGGCTTTAGAAATCTTTTTTTTTTTCTGCTGTTGCATAACCCCTTCTCTGTGAGTTTTGCTGGTGAGTGCAGACAGAGAAATAAAAGGGCTCTGCACTCTGCAGTGCAGCAAGGCTTTCATCACAGATGTCTTTCTTTCTCTCTATTCCTACCTCTGCTTTTCAGTCTCGCATTGTCTCTTATTCTTACATCAACATTCTTTTTCTCAAATGCTGTCCCCATTAATTCTCACCCCCCCCTTCACTCTCTGAAGGTTTGTGTTGAACAGTGACCTGGAAGCGTTTTCTTCTTATCAGGAAGATTTGAGCCTTATCAGAACATTAGTGCACTCAATAATGCTGCCATGTCACACAATCTTAAGATGTTACACAAGTCTCTTTTGTATCATGAGAATCATTTTGTTTTGAAGGTGTATTTGGCCAGTTTTAAAGTAAGTTTACTGTGTGGTATATTGTTTGAACCCATGCGTTTTACCACAATGTATTTTCCTATGGACTCAAGTTATTAAAAAGTAGAGATTGAAAAAATCACTGAAGCAAGAAAAAAGCTGAAAAAAATGTTCACTGATGACACTGTTTAGATTGTCATAACATGGACTGATTATTAGGGTTGTCAGAGTGGTAAAAGTTTCACACCAGTGCAATTAAATTGTTCAATTACAATTTAATTGCATGACATTATGTTCCTGATATAAAGGTAACAACAAAGTAATCACAATAGCCTGCATATGGGCACAGCTACAGATATTAAAAAACAGTCTAAAAAAGACAGCATAAATAAATTTGCAGCAGTGAAAGTATACATAGTCACATAGAAAATAAACGTATCATCACTACAGGATCCTCTCAAAAACAATCCTCTGCCGCTGCTCAGTCTATTTATGTCCTGCAGTTAGATCCTAGTATCCAGGAGCATCAACAACAGCTTATTTTGTGCCATCAGACACATACCCTTTACAATGTCTTTGCACACATATATCATCACACATGTGCATTTATGAATTTCATAATCATCATGAATTTCTGTGAATGTGCTTTTTATTGTTTTAATGCATGTAATGACAAATGAACAGTATTTTTTCGGTGTGGAGACAATTCCGCTGGTGTAGGCTATATGCACCATATACCATCTGTAAACCTCACCACTGCGACAGTCCTACTGAACACATGGAATATGTCTTGTAGATCACAGGCTTATGTCTTAATCAAATAATATAAGTGTACAGCTTCTGTAGTGCAGCAAGGAAGTGCAATTCTAAATAATTTGATAATGAAACATTTAATGCCTCATAAGACTTTGTTTTTAAATAATCAAAGATCAGTTTCTGACAAATAAAGTATTTAATTGCTGTTCTTTCTGTTTAACCGGCGAGCCTCTGTATAGAGAGGGAGATTCGCACACACTCTCAGCCTGACAAATGCCTCTTCCCTGTGTTGCAAGGCAAGCTGTAGTGCATCTCTGTGGGAATGGTGAGATTGGAGTACATGGTAGAGTGGAGAATATGGCTGTAGTGGTGATGTGCTTGTATGTGTGTAAGTGCCGCTGTGTGAGGTGCTCCTCTTTGGGCTGGTCCGGTAAGCAGAAGCTTCAGCAGCAGTGGTAGTGTGTATGTACAGCATTCCGAGTCAGATTGCATCAGATACGTGACGTGCAGGGGTTGGGGGTGGTGGCAGAGGGGAGGAGACCTGGGGCGTTGCTAGGAGACCCGTAAACATGGAGGCAGCTTTGAAGCGGTGCTATGGCTCACTGCTGTCACATAATACTGCAGCTTCTTTCGCTGGCTGCGGCAGTGAAGCACAGCCTTGTCTGTGTTAGAGTGCGTTTTACTAATTTATTTATTTATGGATGTCTCTTTTTTTTTTCAGCACTGTTTGCATGCGAGTGTGTGTACGCATGTATGTGCCTATGAGTGTGCGTGTAAGTATGTGTGCATTTGTCAGGCTGGGTGGGTTGGTGTGTGCATTCGTGTTTCTGCATCTCTCTCTCCCTTTCCTCTCTCTTTCCCCTGTCTCACAGTACCAAGCAGAGCTCTGGGAAACAGGAAGAGAGGGCTGTATGCACAAGGTGACATCACAGTCTCATGACTGAGTGAGAAAACTAAAGCCCCCTCTCTCTCTTGCTCTCTTGCTCTCTATCTCTCTCTCTCACCCCCCGCCTTCTGGAAGTCAGGGAAATGCAGGGAGAAAGACCAGCACACTGCTACTGCTGTATTTCTCTTTCCTTGCTATGTCTTCAAATCCTGCATCTCAGCACTTTCCATCCTTTCAGTCCACTTGAAAACACATGCTTCTGCTCAAAGGACTCTTTAATTACTCCATATTATTACACACATTTCTGTTAAGAGCTCCACTGCCATCTTATGAAAATAAACCCCGCTGTTGGAAAATAAAAACATGAATTGCGTAATTCTAGGCTTTTTCTTCTCATAATCTTGCTCGATCATTTCATCATAACACTTTTTAAGTTCTAAATCTTCTAGAATGCTTAATCCTTAATCAAAGTGTGAAATTAATCAGCATTTGAGTTCATAATTACTTAAATTCTTGGGGGATGATGTTGTGTGTACTGCAGTTACTCCATCTTCTCTCAGGGGGGGAAAGCCCAATGTTGTTGGGGACTGGAGCCTGCCTTGGCAGGGGTATCCCACCTCCAGATCTGGGCCCCACCACTTTGGGGGACTTGGGACTGAGATGTTCCTGCTGGGGCAGGAAACCACACACTGCCTCTGTCCTATCACAACACAGCAACTAGAGCAGCCATGCCTCTGTCCTATCACAGCACAGCAACTAGAGCAGCCTGCCTCTGTCCTATCACAGCACAGCAACTTGAGCAGCCTGCCTCTGTCCTATCACAGCACAGCAATTAGAGCAGCCATGCCTCTGTCCTATCACAACACAGCAACTAGAGCAGCCATGCCTCTGTCCTATCACAGCACAGCAACTCGAGCAGCCTGCCTCTGTCCTATCACAGCACAGCAACTTGAGCAGCCTGCCTCTGTCCTATCACAGCACAGCAATTAGAGCAGCCATGCGTCTGTCCTATCACAGCACAGCAATTAGAGCAGCCATGCCTCTGTCCTATCACAGCACAGCAACTAGAGCAGTCTGCCTCTGTCCTATCACAGCACAGCAACTCGAGCAGCCTGCCTCTGTCCTATCACAGCACAGCAACTTGAGCAGCCTGCCTCGGTCCTATCACAGCACAGCAATTAGAGCAGCCATGCCTCTGTCCTATCACAGCACAGCAATTAGAGCAGCCATGCCTCTGTCCTATCACAGCACAGCAACTAGAGCAGCCTGCCTCTGTCCTATCACAGCACAGCAACTAGAGCAGCCATGCCTCTGTCCTATCACAGCACAGCAAATAGAGCAGCCTGCCTCTGTCCTATCACAGCACAGCAATTAGAGCAGCCATGCCTCTGTCCTATCACAGCACAGCAATTAGAGCAGCCATGCCTCTGTCCTATCACAGCACAGCAAATAGAGCAGCCTGCCTCTGTCCTATCACAGCACAGCAACTCGAGCAGCCATGCCTCTGTCCTATCACAGCACAGCAAATAGAGCAGCCTGCCTCTGTCCTATCACAGCACAGCAACTAGAGCAGCCTGCCTCTGTCCTATCACAGCACAGCAACTAGAGCAGCCATGCCTCTGTCCTATCACAGCACAGCAACTAGAGCAGCCTGCCTCTGTCCTATCACAGCACAGCAACTAGAGCAGCCATGCCTCTGTCCTATCACAGCACAGCAAGTACAGCAGCCATGCCTCTGTCCTATCACAGCACAGCAACTAGAGCAGCCATGCCTCTGTCCTATCACAGCACAGCAAGTACAGCAGCCATGCCTCTGTCCTATCACAGCACAGCAACTCCTGCTGCATGCCTCTATGACAGCACAGCAATCTTGGTTGTGCGCTATCTGTGCAAAGCTTGTTGTCTACCCGCAGCATCTCCTGACTGACTGTCCTTACAACTTCCTGTCTTTCATGTGTCCAGGAATGTATTTATTTTAGTTTCATCTTCATCTTTGTTGTGAGTAGTTTTGTGCTAATTAGGATCTCTAGGTGTAATTAGCAGTCCTGTCTGGTCACTTATATTACTGGCCTGAGGCATGTCACTTCTTAAAACACAGAGGTTTATTTTTTTCAAGATGTGATAGTTCAATTATACTTTCACATAGAATCTTAGTGGGAAAATACTGGTGCTTTCAAATGAAACAAGGAAGAGGAGGCTCACTTAAATTGTATTCTTTACTTCTACCTTCTACCAGGATAAAGATAAAATCTCTTCAAACAAGACTCCCAAACTGGACCGAGGTGATGGAGTGAAAGAGATGAAAGAGAAAGCTCCCAAGAGGAAGCTGCCTTTTACAGTTGGAGCAAATGGAGAACAGAAAGACTCAGATTCAGGTAAGAGCCCTAGCAGGAAGCTGCAGTGCATGCTGGTAAATTTGAGGATTAGCCAGCCATGCGTGCTTGCATTGCCATGTCTTGCATCTTTGCCAAGATTGCTGCAGTGTCCTGAAAGAGAAGGCCACCCAGGACATGATCCAATTAACAAGAGATTTTTCAGACATGAGCCAAAAAAAACAAACTTGTTTTTCTTTGGGATAACAATGTTTCTGTGAATTAACCTACAGGAGAGTGAAAGACCATGGGTGTCGGTGTACAATGAATGAAACTATTGCAGCATGGGCTGTTAGGCTTTTATGTTTTCATAATTAGACATTTAATTCAGTGCTGGCATTTCATTGTCATAAATAGCTGGCTTGGTGTATGTTAAACTTTTTCATTGAGTAAAGATTTGATGTTGTGTTTTTGTATATAACACAATGCAACTTTTTGTGTCCTCAAGTGCACTTGCAGTCAAACAATGGGTATTCCCCCTTGAAACACAAAGAACGTGGTGCCACATGTAGCAACTGGCTATACAGGCCTTAAATCTGGTCTGGGTCAGTACACAAAGTGTGTGTTTGTTTCTTCAGCTGTCTCACTGAAAAGGCTCTCTAGGGAAAAAGGCTATGGTAACTCTGGAGTGTGGCTGCGGGGTTTGGGTGAATCTCTCTGTGATATGGCCTTTGTGGACAATCTCTTTTGGATTTTCCTCCCTCCCTCCAGAACAATTCAGCTGATTGTTTATTATGATGCAAATCTGGGGTGGGGTCCTGGGCCTTCCAGCAGGGCATAGGACATGTAGCTGTGGGGAGCTGGAGGGATCCACACTGCCATTGTGTCGTCTCATAAGACCCATGCACACCCAGGCGCTATCTGTGTATGTGCTCAGAGACGCTGCATCTCCGTGTCTGCAGAAACCCATTCATAGTGGTTTACAGTATATCTCCCCTTATCGCTCTAACACTCCTCTCTCTCTCTTTCTCTCTTCTTTTGTCCCATGTGTTCCTCTTTTCCCTCCCCATCTCTTTCTCTCTCTTTGTCTCTACCTCTGTCAACCTTTCTGCCCATTTTACACATTTGTGTCTGTTGGATATTTTACTTTTGTGCGTTTATTTTTAAACCAATCAAAACAAACACTTTTTTGTTCTGTTTTGGTGTTTTTTGTCATTTGTCTGCTGCTGAATTTGGTTACACCTTGACCTCTTCTCCACCCCCTCACCTGCACCTTTAACCTTCCTCTGACCCTCTTCTATGTCTGTGCATCTGCTGCCCTCTTTATGGTCTGTGGGTGTGCTGCCTCTGTGTTTCTGTGGTCATGCTGTCATGCTCAACCTGTGTGTGTGTGCATGCGTGCGTGTTCATGCGCGTGTGTGTGTGTGTGTGTGTGTGTGTGTGTGTGTGTGTGTGTGTGTGTGTGTGTGTGTGTGTGTGTGTGTGTGTGTGTGTGTGTGTGTGTGTGTGTGTGTGTGTGTGTGTGTGTGTGGCCCCTTCGCTCCTGCCCTCTGTTGGGACTGGTAGATTCTGACCTTGGCCTGTCGTCGGAGGCCTGGGACCCCCCCAGTGTGGCCGCCTCGCTCTGCTCCCCCAGGCCCCTCTCAGGTAAACCACGCTATCTTTCTGCAGGTGTCTTGTGTTCTCTCTCTCTTTGCTTAGACTGACAGTGCACTTACACTCTCTGTACCTCTCTCTTGCTCTGTGTGTATGTCTTTCTTTCTCTCCCTATCCTCTCTTATTTTTTAGGCTGTTTCTTGTCCTCTGTCTCTGCCCTGCTCTTTTTCTTCTTTTACTCTCTGTTCTGTGTCTCGCTTTTCTTATATACATTTATATCGGTCTTGTCTTCACAGTCTCTTGCCAGCCTCTTACTTCCTCTGTGTGTGTTTATGCAAGTATGCATGCATGTTCTTTCAGTCCCTCTCTCCCCATATCTATTTTCTCTGTGTGTGCTGATACTGTGCAGCATTTTTCCCGCCCTCTTCTGCAGTCACATTTTTTTGTTTTTCTCTTTAGCTCATTACATACTCCCCAGAGGGTCAAAGGTCAAGCCACACCCTGGTTTTGTTAGAACTGATGTGTTGTATGAAAATCTAATGTGGTGAAATGTATTTTCTGATGCAGGAAAAGGGATGTAATTGGCTTAGTTTGAATGTACTGCTATGTTTTAGTGCCCAGTAACCAGTAAGGAAACAATTTGTGTACTTCTACTGAGATGTTGGTGGCTTCAGTGAAACCATAATTATATATGGAGCCAGAATGATGCATCTCTCCTCATTGGTGCAAGTGTGATAAAGTGCATTCTTTCGCACTGTAGTAATTGTTACTCAGCATTAAACAACAGCGGTGATAGCAGTACCTCCTACATTACATCAGTATTCTGTCCACAAGTACTGATTACACTGCCTTACATTCCCTTGCTCAGACAAAAAGTATGATGTCTGTGTTGCTGTGTACCCAGATATATTTGTTTTGATTCTGGATTTACTTTGATACTGTATTAATTTCTGCATCTGCATGTACTGAAAGTCATAGCCAAGTCATATTAAGTGTGGATGTCTGAACGACATAATGATGATGTTGAGGGTGACAAGGGCTTTTTTGTTTAGAAACTGCACCTTTCTCAGTGTGTATGTCATCATTAAAAGAGGTCTTAAATTACTAAAGTGTCACGAAGAAAATTGGGGGAGGGGGATCTTCTGTGCTTTGTGTGTGCACCGGAGTGTGCATATTTGTTTGTCTGCAGAGTGTGTGCATGCACAGAGGTGTGTGCTCTGCATGTCTGAGTGTGCGTGTATGCACAGGTACACGTGCATGCATGTGTACGTGAGTGTATGTCGAGGTGAAGCTGTAGGATTGCATTGTAAGTGCTTCTGCAGCACAGCACAGTGGAGCTGAATCTGGCAGAGGAAAGTACAGGTAGTGCTGCTGGCAGGGGACAGAGGGGCGTTGTCTGGCAGGAAGGAAGCAGCACGTAGTGTTTGGGGGGGCGGGGGGCGAGGGGGGTGAAATATGTGGCAGGAAGAACATTTTAAGGAAAGCTGAAAAATAAGGAACTGTTCTTTTAAGCCATGGTACTGTGCTAGCATTGAAGTCGAGAGCCTGTGATTAACTGTGCAAATGGCTTGAGTACTGCAGTAGCTGAAGAAGGATCAGGGATGCAAAAGAGTGGGGGCCTGTATTTGGCAGGAAAGCTTTGGGAAGAGAGATCTGTATTTAGCATGAAGGAGACTGTCAAAGGCTTGTATTTGGCAGGAAGAAACTGAGTGGGTCTGGGGAACGGAAGGCTGTATTTGGCACATCTGACTTGTTTTTGCCAGCTGAAAATCCATTTCTGTTGTAATCACGAGTTGCTCATTTACCCTTTTTTAATTCTGTGGAATGTTATTATTCTTATATGAAAAATTCATATAATATATTGATATTTAATATAGAAATAACAATGGTTAAATGTTCAAGGTGGTTTCATTAATTTGGGCTATATGATACTGGCATAATTAGTTTACATTTCTAAGTCATTTATTATTAATCTACAAATATCCATAACTGTTGTAGTTCTTGTATTTTAGTGAGACACCATGTGTGTCCATCTTGGTTTTGTTGAATTCAGGTGCTTTTTTGGAAAAAGGCACTTTTGTTCATTAATTTAGGGTTAGTATGGTATATGAAATGTAGATGTATTGTTAGATTGAAACCTAGCTGTTTAGTCTCTGTTCCACTTCGATAATGGTATCTTGTGGGCACTAGCAGGGACAGGGATAGTGTTGGTACTCACAGGGCAGGGTTTTGGGATGTTAAAACTGGCATTTAAAAATATGGTGCATGTATTGAGGGCAGCCTTAGCCACAAACATTATTGTGCTGATACTGGGGCTATGCTAGCAACAGATGGCACAGTGCTGGTCTTGGAGCTTTGGTTGGGGATGGATGGCACAGTGCTGGCACTGGAGCTGTGCTAGCGATGGAAAGCACAGTGCTGGTACTGGGCTAGTGTTAGCACTACCAGCTACAATTACAGTACTTATTCACAATGCAAGGTTAGCTTTCAGGGTTCAGGAGGCAGAGTTAGCTGTGGCAGGGAAAGGGACAGTATTGTAACAGGGGAAAGTGCTTGCAGCAGACCATACAGTGCGGATATTGGGGTTAATATATAGTTAGCAGGTACTGTGATAATACTTATTCATTGCACAGGGTCCGCCTTGGCGGATGAAGGGATGCTGGTACAAGGAGCAGTGTAAAAGCTGGTTGGTTGTAGTGTTGGTAAGGGATGATGCTGGAGGATGGTGATTGTGTGGGAGAGAAGGTGAGGAGCCCTGCCATGGTACTACCCACACTACTGCCACCTTGCTAGCCTTAGCATTACTGCATTAGCCTCTGCCCTTGAGCTGCCCATCTCTCCTACACGCAACTTAGATATGCAGATATGTACAGCCCAGACACCCACACACATAGATGCTCTGACACATAGCCTCGGTTAAACAACACCATAACTCGGCAGATCTCATTATTGTATTTTAGAATGTACCATAGCACAATAGAGAGGCAGTTCGGAGTGCTGTGCAGCCGCCTTTTCTTCTATTCCAGTGACGGAGTCCTTATCTTATCACTACCTCTGCGACCTCATTCCAAAAACTGGTCCTCGCAAAACTATAATTGCCAATCTGCCTGAAGGGAGAACCATCTCTATGCTATGTTGTGTGTGCCATCTATCTTAACAACATTACCCTATGTTTACAGCTGTGGTTTTACAAAGCCCATATGCTCTCGGGTCTCAGCCCTTTTTTGGGCACTAATGTTCTGTGATTCATCCTGTGCTGACAGAGAGAAATGTTTTCATTTGTACTAAAATATTTTTGTTGAATTCAGTTCACCCATTTTAGTGATTTAGCATCAAAAAAGCACTTTCAATCATTTTTATTGTAGATATGTTAAATGTAGTTGTCTTCTGTATGCCCCTACTCTGCACATTGTTCAGAAATCTACCCAACATTAAGTGAAATCACAACCTATTTTATGGAAATAATGTCATTCGTACAATTCGCTCTTATTTGTGTTTGTGTTGGTAAAACATCTGGTGAGGGTGAGGATGTTGATACTGAGGATTTAGTGTGCAAAAGTAGCACAGCTTGCCTGCCATTCAGTTGCATTATGCACTGTCACAGGTAGCCCAATTGTCTTGTCACTGTAATTTTGCTTGAAAGTGTAACTGTTTTGTAAGTGTGTGTGTAAGTGTGTGTGTATTTTACATGTATAAATAAATGAGTGGGGTTGCCAGTATTTGCAGAGCTATAATTGGTTCTAACAGGTGTTTCTGCAAAAGGAAGTGCTTATCTCTCGGCCTGCAGTATCTTCTCTCTAGATGGTGTTGGTTTTGTGTCCATGTGGTGTTCAGGCCATCTCTCCATGCAGCAGTGGAGATTCCCCTCTCTCTAGAGGTGTCAGAGGTTTGTTTAGACCATGTTACTTTGCCAGTGGTTTGCAGTCATATTAATTAAAAACAAATCAGTAGGGGTGTAACGGTATGTGTTCGTCCCGATAAGTTCAGTGCATGTAGTCATACAGAGAATACGCAGTAGCCTATGTGCGAAGATTGGTGAATGTAATGCGGAACAAAATTTCACAAGCACAAGTTCCACCTGGAAACCTTAAGCTGTAAGCCGTTAGCAAGTTAGAAACATGCCATGCTGAGTCAATCACACTATGGTGAGTGCAAATGATGCACAGGAGCTAGAAGACCCACCTGCTTCTATCAAATCAGCTGTGTGGGAAAATTTTTGGGTTCCCAGTGAACTACACCAGCAATGGAGAGTGAGTGTTTTTTTTTTTTTTTTTCCTGTAGTACCGAACTCGTACCAAACCGTGATGCCCAAACCATGGTGTGAATCGAACCATAACTTTTGTGCATCATTACATGAGTGTTATTTTGATACCATAGGTTCATGTTTTTTGGAGAGACTGCTACAGGGCAAAGGTTGCAATGTGAGATCACAGGAGCATCAGCATGTACCTTCATCGCCTGGACCATGCCATCAGTAATCAGCTGGTCTGCTTCACTGCCCCCTGTTTTTGTGCCAGTCAACCCCTTTTCTGTTCTGCAAAAGCAGTCCAGATATTTCATTTCCTTTTTAGTTGTGGAAAAAGAAAAAAGACTGTGACACAATATCCTGTGAGTGCTTCCTGTCTGAGTACCCCTCATTTCCTGCTTGCCGGCTGTCCTTGGCCCCCCTCTCTTATTTGTCTGTGTGTCTGTGGTATTTCCTTCTGTGCTGATCCACAGGGCCCTTTTGGTTGATGTGTCCAATGTTGACCTCACAGCCGAGTGTGGGAGTGACCAGCTTTGTATGTGAGTGAGGGGATGGTGGCAGTGGTGAAACAGGAAAGTCCCTTTAGCTACTCCTGTCCTGACACAAAGAGAAACCTGGATTCTTACTTACAAGGATAGGACCACGTAAATACCCTCTCTCTGTCTTGGTCTCTCTCTCTCTCTCTCTCTCTCTCTCTCTCTCTCTCTCTCTCTCTTCTCTCTCTCTCTCTTTCTCATCTCTCTCACACAGACAGACACGCACACACACTTAAGCACATTCCAAGCAAGGCATGTTTGAGTCTGTACAGGCAGCCCCAGCCTCACTACATGGTAAGATGCCTGGGTTGTTGCACTGGGTTGTGATGTCTGTTGTTGGCATTTAAGACAATGCAACAGGTAATGTGTGTCAGGAAGCAGGGCCTGTTCAGACAGCATACCTGCCCTGTTGGTGTGCCAGGGCCGAATGCATGGGATGTCTGGGTAAAGACGGAGAGAGGGAATTTTCTGTTGCCACGTTCTCTCTTCAACAGCATGCTGCAAGTTCAAATTCTTGATCCTCTGGTTAGAGTGGATTGTCACAATTAACTTGTCTAACCACCCCTTTGAGAAGCTATTATGCTGACGGTTGTCAAAATAACTTCACACGCAATATGTTGTTCATGTTTGTCAGTTGACAGTTAGTGCGTGTGCGTGCATGTTTGCGTGTCTGTGTTTGCTTGTTGGTTGTATATGTGTATGTTCATGTATTATGTTCATGTTTTTAGTTTGTGTGTGTGCGTGTCTGTGTTGGTTCTACATTAACACATAGATTTGGCCCAAGGTTGGACAATGAGAGTAGCCTAATCCACTGTAGTGTACAGATGTCAGCCTGGAGCCCTGTCTCTGTTTTGGCTAATGCTATCAGTTAGCTTCACATCTTTCTCATCTACCACATTTCCAGACCACTTCTTTTCTTCTATTTCTTTTGTGTCTTGCTTTCACTTGTCTCATGCCGCCAAATCTTCTGCTGTTTTCCATTAGCACATACTTTGATTGTTGGCAGTAGATTATCATACTGTAGGTGCAATTAAATGGGCCTGTTTATAAAAGAGGTTTTTGTCATGGGGCCCAGTGTCTTAATTGTATCCCTTGTAATCTCTGTGGAATTCAGTCTGGAGGGTTTTTCCCTTGCTGTTCTGTGGTATTTGAGTGTGACGATTTTGTAGTGTAGCCTGAGAAGACTCCACCCCTCAGGATGTCTCTGATGTAGTTATTATGGTAAGCCCTTCTACATGTATTGACGTATGCGCCCTGCATATATATCTGTGAGAAATTGGTGTGGATTAGACCCCACACATATCCCGAGTCCCTGAAACCAACCTGGGGTGATGAAGATTCCAGGATTTATCATTGTAATTTCCTAACAGGTAAAAAGAGCCTGGTAATTGCAGTACCATGTGGTGTTTGGGTAACATCCTCCCCAGTTCCTCCATGATGCCAGCCTCTTTACTGATGCTCCTCACTTCACTTCCCCACACATGTGTAGACTGCTCCTGTCATTTAAGCCTGAATAAACAAATGTGAAAGCGTTCAAATGATGAGAGGAGGAGGGGGCATTTGGGGCTTATATTAAAACTCAGCTTTCACAGATGTTAGTGATAGTTCGTCAGCAGTGGCTATTGGGATGGGGGGGGTCAGGATTCCGGGAAAGTCTTGCAGACCGGAAGCATGGTGGGCCATGTTTTCCTGTTGCTGTTAATTATCCTGGTGGCTCATGATGTAAGTGACCACTGGCAAGGACCATTTTTTTCCTTATCACAGACTGTGCCACAAATTTTTCTTTTTTTTAATTGACTGCCACTACCCCCTGCTCCCCCCTCTTCTGAGATGTTTATTATATACACAAAGTGTAATTGTAACACTGTTCAATTTATTAAATGCACACAGAGGTCAGGTCAGTAAACAAACAATAAACAACTTCAATAAAGCTTGACAGCTGCAGTTCTAAATTCCCCCAATCCCTTCCTGCCCCCCTAAATTGGCCCCACAGGTCCCAGGGGTCTCTTACCCCTGTCATTCATATTCACCCTCCTGTGCTCACCCTACTTGTGTTCCGTAATGTTGTGTGGAGACTTTTTTTTAATGGCAGGCTCTTACTGCTGTAGTTTGTCAGCAATTTTAGTCATTGGGATGTCACAGGTCATGCATTTTGTGTATGGTCGACATACAAAGTCTTGTATTTGCAGTGTTTCTTGTGTCATGAATATGCAAGTTTACTCTGTTATAGTATCCTTTCAGCAGTGAATATCCACTCAGTCATAACCTTATCATCACCCCCCACCCTCCAGCACTGACTGCTGTACGCTCAATTATTACCTCCTTGGCAGCAATGGCTCTGTCCTTAAATATAACCTCCTTACTATGCCCATCCGTGAAGGGTTCACTCATTTATAACCTCCATCTCCCCCCAGGAGTGAGTACCTTCTCAATTATAATGTCCCTTTCCCCAGGAAAGACTGCACCCACTCATAACCTCCTGGACCCCAGTTGTGAGGATTGCAATGCATGTATCACACACTCACATGTCCCCTTGCCTCCATGTTCTTCACAGAGAAGCAAGGCCCGGAGCGAAAGCGGATTAAAAAGGAGCCCACCAACACCAGGAAGTCGGGCCTGGCTTTTGGAATGGGTATGCCTGGGATCCGTGCTGGGTACCCTCTCTCTGAACGTCAGCAGGTGGCCCTTCTCATGCAAATGACAGCTGAGGAATCTGTCAACAGTCCAGGTGGGTTCTTGTCATTAAAGTCACATCCCTGTAGCAAGAGTGCTGTACTGATACTCTTTTTCTCTGTTCCTGTCTTCCTCCTCCTTTCTCTCCACCTTTTCTCTCCCCTGCTTATCTCCGTCTTCTCCCTTTTTTCTCTTTTCTCACGCTTCATTAAAAGACAGACAACACCACCTAATTACAATCCAATTACACCAGATAACCCCCATCAATATCCATTACTCCAGCTAACTGTGCCACTGCTATCCTAATTGCATGTTGATGATTAGTGCATTCAATGAGGTTGTCAAAGTTAAAAAATTAGAATCAGATGTCAGTTTTTGGTGTTTGTTTTGTCTGTTATATGTAACAAAAGTGTGTCAGTGTCTGACTAGCTCGCCTGTTTTGGCCCCAGTGGGACTTGCAGTAGAATGCATGAAAAGATTTACCAGAGCAATTACATGTTCTGAACCAAACAATGGGTTATCCAGAGGTCAGGCTATTAGCTAGATTTTCTTATCTCGCTGTCCTTACCCATGTATTAGATTACCTTCATATTTAGAGAACATTTACGCACATTGCTTTCCTTTCATGTGCTGGTACACTGTTGTTTTTGAAGTGTAAATGGTGATAAACTACTTTGGTTATACCTTTAAACAAGTCCTGTTCAAATGTGCTTTACTTAAACCCCTCTTTATACTCTATGCATTTGTTAGTTTCAGTGACATTTTCAAGTAAGTTTCAGAACAATATCTGACAAGCTCAATAATGTACATGTCAAAGTAATTGGCTTTAGTAAATGTGAGAACCACATCAACAGGCAGTTAATAGAAACACTGCTGAGTGTGTCTCACTGTGCAGGAGCGCCACATGGTGGTGAAAAATTGTTTTGCTGTAGTAAAGGAAGTATGTTGTATCATAATGGCTTATGCTTTTCTTCCTCTCCTCGACAATACATTACTGTGCAGAACATGCAAGGCTTGTATAGCAGAATTGCTGGGATCTGGATTGATGTTTTATTAATGTATGAAAAAGGTCTTGGCACTGTAAAGAAAAACCTTTATTCAGTGTAATGAAATATATGCTTATAAGCAAATATAAGGAGGTCACCGCACAGAGTACTTTATTATTGGTTTGGTGTTTAGGCTTGAACACACCTAGTAAGGTGCTGTGTTCTCTTCCAGACACAACACCAAAGCACCAGTCGAGTCTTGGTCAGAAGGGAACACCAAACTCTGCCTCAAAAACCAAAGACAAAGTGAATAAGCGCAATGAGAGGGGCGAAACACGGCTGCACAGGGCAGCCATCCGTGGCGAGGCACGGCGCATCAAGGAACTCATCAACGAGGGGGCTGATGTGAATGTCAAAGACTTTGCAGGTGAGTCACCTCAGCAATGAGTCTTCAATGAGTATTTATGTAACTGTCCCTCTTCTGTTTTGATAATGCATTTCTATTTATATTGATGACTATATCTAATGCATCCTTTACAAGTGATTGGGAGTCAGTGGCCATCTTGTCCATGGGATGTTGACCCACAGGATCTAGGATACGGTTTTATTGGGATTTTTTTTCCTTTTCTTCAATGTCAACATTTTCCATTGTTATAGAAACCTAAAATCTTAAGGACAATATGTAAAGGTTTCTGAGCAGTGTTGGCAACCCTCAGCTGCATGTTTTCCATACTAAATAATTGCTTCAACCTGTCGTGCTGCGGCAGCAGTACCACCGTTAGCTGCCGTTTTCATTGATTATTTCAACTGATAGGCTGGACTGCGCTTCACGAGGCCTGTAACCGGGGCTACTATGATGTGGCCAAACAGCTATTGGCAGCCGGCGCAGAGGTCAACACAAAGGGCCTGGATGATGACACCCCTTTGCATGACGCATCCAACAATGGCCACTTCAAGGTGAGGTAGCCAATGGGGTTTGTGACAAGGTTGTTTTGAAGCATTTTCCTTTGACACATTTAATATGTGCATGTAATTGGAGCTTGAGAGTAATTAAAAAAAAAAAAAAAAAAAAAAAAAGTCAGTAAGCTCATAAGTCAATCAGTTTTTGAAATTAACCCCAGGTAAGTTGAATGAGGTTATTCGTTGCATAAGGTTGATATTGTGTCCATATATATTTTCAAGCTTTCCCTTTACAGATTTTCTTCCTCCAGATATTTAACCTTAATGCATTGTTGTGGAGATAGGAAATGTTAAGAGCCTAAGAAGTGGTCATCGATTGTTCCACCAAAAAAAATTTATTTGATCTTTTTGCTATTTTCCTTTTGTAGGTGGTGAAGTTACTTTTGCGATATGGTGGAGATCCTCGTCAAAGCAACCGAAGGGGTGAAACACCGTTGAAAGTAGCAAACTCCCCAACTATGGTGAATCTCCTGCTTGGGAAAGGCACTTACACCTCCAGTGAGGAGAGTTCTTCAGGTTAGTTTAAATGGGTTTGTGCTAGCATGTTGATTTTTGCCAGTGTACGGTAATTTTATTTATTTATTTATTTTATTAAAATTATTGACAGGGGTATGCTGCATCAAACTTTTGTGAAAAAAAATATTTTGGGAAATTGTACTAATATGACATTAAACAGACACACTATGCATGTGATTTTCGTTGAAGTTTTATGAATATTGAATATTGTTTTTATTTTCTTTATAGAGTCATCAGAAGAAGATGCACCATCATTTGCTCCATCCAGCTCTGTTGATGGCAATAACACAGACTCTGAGTTTGAAAAGTTAAAGTTGAAAGGAAAAGGCCTTGACCCTCCCAAGTCCATCACCACCCCTGTAAAGGATGAGTATGAATTTGATGAGGATGATGAAGAAGAGCGGGTGCCACCTGTTGATGACAAGCACCTGCTGAAAAAAGAATTTCGTAAGGATTCTGCTAGCAAGGCTAATAGTGTCATTTCCATGCCCAAAATGGAGGTCAAAACCTATTCCAAAACTAACTCGCTAACACCAAAGAAGGCTGCACGGCGCATCCTCTCTGATACCAACAGCTCAGATGAAGATGAGCGAACCTTGTGTTTCTCACAGACACCGGCAGTACGCCAACCACCTCCAGTGACAAATGCTAAGAGCCGGGAGTCTGCTACCATGAGCTCCAAGCAGCAAAAAGAGAAGAACAAGGTTAAGAAGAAACGGAAGAAAGAGATTAAAAACTGTGCTGGCAAGGAGGTACGGTTTGGCAAACTCAATAACAAGTTCTGCACCTCTGAGTCAGAGAGTGGGGACCTTGAGAGTGAGGATGACAAAGGCTCTGTTCAGAGCTCGAACTGTATGAAGGAATCGTCTGCCTTAGGGCAGAAGGAGTCCTCTGCCTTCAGCTCTCTTTCTGCCTCCTCTTCATCACATGGAAGCATGGGCTCCCAGAAACTGATACAGTCACTGGCAGAGCAACACCCGAAGCAGTGGAGAACAGACGGCTGGAAGACAGTGTCCTCCCCGACCTGGTCAGATGTCAGCTCCCTCTCAGACTCGGTCAGGACTCGAATATCCAGTGAATCGGACTACTCTTCTGCGGATTCAAGTGTGGAGTCTGTGAAGGAGGTCAAGAAAAAGCAGCAGGAAAATAGGAAAAAGAACAATTCCATGTACAGCAACATGTCAGAGAAAAAGAGCTCTTCTGATTTTTATAAGGCCTCCAATGCCGAAGGGGCAGTGTCCAAGACAGACAAAGATGGAAAAGTTTTGAAAAAGCATAAAGTAAAGCACAAACACAAAAGCAAGGAAAAGGAGAAGGCTCCAAGCCTAGTGCTCAACCAGGACATGAATGAGAAATTTGTCAAGAGCTTTTCCTTTGACTTTGACGACACACAGAAGTCGCTCATTGTGGAAACAGACTCTGCTGTTGAAAACAAAGTAAAGTTCTCTAAACATGACAAAGAGCATTTTAAAAAAGAAGAGCGGTTGTCTAAGGGAAAGTCTGAAGACTGGAGCTGTGGAAAAGAAACCATCAAGACTGCTAAAGAGGAAAAATCTAAGAAGTATAAGGAATCTACCAAGGAAAAGATAAACAAAGAGGAGAAAGATAAAACATTTAAAGCAGAAAAGGAAAGAAACACCAAGGAGAAAGAGAAACTCAAGGAGGACAAACAGAAGACCCACAAGGATGAGAAAAAGAAAAAATCCAAAGACAAGTCATCTAAAGTGGATAAGAAGAATGAACAAAAAGAGGAGAAACACGTTAAATCAGAGAAAAATGCAAAGGAAGAGAAGGAAAAATTGAAAAAGGACAAAGTTCCGAAGGAAGAACCAGACTATGAGGACTATGATATCAAGAGTCGTTTTTTAGATTTGGAGGACAGCAAGCTCAGTGCCTCAGATGACCCCCATGACCGGTGGGTGTCAGACCTCTCCTCAAATTCTTCTCTTTATGGAGATGACAGCTGGGATGCTCCAGATTACAAGGAGTATAAAGCTAACAGTGCCGTCAAACTGATTGTTGAGACTGTGAAAGAGGATAACAGAGAACGGAGGAAGGACAACAAAGTCAAAGACAAAAGACCAGAGCATAGTGAAAAAGACAAAAAGGAGGCTGCCTCCAAAAAGAAAGACAAGGACTCCTCAGAAAAGGCCAATGAAAAGAAAAAGGATTCAGATAAACAGAGGCTGAACTCTACGTACTTATCAGAGAAGGAGAAAAAGAGGAAAGAATGTTCTGAAAATATCAAGGAGAAAAAAGAAAAGGATTCCATTGATGGTATCAGGGAAAAGAAAGATCCCTATGAGTTTGGTAAAGAGAGGAAGGACTCCAAAACTAAGCAAGATGATGAGTTTGGGAGTGAGTCCTTTTTCAAAGACAAATCCGAACTTGAGATTGCTAGCAAATCATCTGAGCCCCGAGAGAGAAACCATTCTGGGAAGGAGAAGAAGGCAGAAAGCGTGGAAAAAGACAAGAAAGATAAATCTAATAAAGGAGATAAACACAAAGAGAAGCCTAAGGACAAGGACAGGAATTTCTTAGATTCTGAGAGAGAGAAGATGGAGAAAAACTCAATGGAAAAGGCTTTGAAGGAGAGAGACACAGACAGAGGCTCCAAGGACAGAAAGGAGGGGACAAAAGACAAGCACAAAGACTCTCACAGTAAAGACAAGGAGAGGAAAATGTCTATGGAACAGAGCAAAGACAAAAAGGAGAAGCCTAACCAGGACAAGCATGGGGACCGGGACCGGGATTTTCTTGAAGCAAAAAAGAAGAGAGAAAACCAGAGAAGGCTAGGGAAAAGACCTGGTTCAAGATTGCAGACATCTTTACAGATGAAAGCGAGGATGAGGAGGAAGACAGTTACAATGGAGGAGTTCTTAAGCTCAGTGATTCTCTTGGCTTTTCAGACGCTCACCGCAAGGACTCCACACCGGACCCAGATGAGATTGAGCTCTTCCAGAGTGACAAGCACAGGAAATACTCCACAGATGGGAAACAGCACTCCACAGAGAAAGTTAAAGATAAGGAGTACAAAGACAAGAAAAAGGATAAAAATTTGTTAGATGGTGGAAAGGAGAGAAAAGGCTCTTTAGAAAAATACAAAGACAAGAAGGAGAAGGAATTGGGAGATGTAAAGCATAAGGAACGCAAAGACCGGATGGCTGTTGACTCTAACCTAGAAAAGAAAAGCAAGCAGAAGATGCTGGAAAAAAGACACTCTGAAGAGAAGCAAAAGGGAAAATACAAAGAGAAGCCCGAAAAGGAGTACCTAAAGGATAGGAAGCCCTCAAAAGGCAGCGAGAATGAGAAATCCCTATTGGAGAAGTTGGAGGAAGAGGCTCTGAATGACTACAAGGATGACTTCAATGACAAAATCAGTGAGATCTCATCAGACAGTTTCACAGACCGAGGCCACGAGATCAGCAGCTTCTGTGATTCTTCGAACATCAGCCTACCAGACATCTCTGAGGAAAAGAAGGATTTGGTGCCAGTGTCCAACCCCCAGGAAAAATACAGAGAAAAGGAGCGACATCGGCATTTGTCCTCTTCCTCAAAGAAAAGCCATGATAAGGAAAAGGACAAAGTCAAAAAGGAGAAGGCTTTTGACAAGCGAGACAAGTCAGAGGAGGTGAAGGACACATATGGGTGCCGAGAAAGCCTGCCTTTTGAAAAGGAACCTATGCCTCTGGAAGCTGACCCCTACACTTTCCCATATGGAGCAAAGCCAGATGGAGAGGATGATTTAGACAAGACCCTGGAATTTGAAAAGGAAATGTCCAAAAAGGCTGATAAGGATAAAGCTGGTTTTATCATCACAAGCGAAAGGATGAAAGACAAAAAGAAAAAAGAGAAACACAAAGATAAAATTAAAGAGGACAAACACAAATACACAGATGGCTTTGGTTCATTCAAACACTCAAAGGAAGATCAGAAATCTGGTCTGAAGGAGAGTCCCCAGGTGTCCAGTTTGAAAGAGAAATCCAAGGAAGACAGTCCCAAATTTGAAATCAGAAATAAGGACAAAAGCAAAGATGTTTTGGACAAAGATAGTCGGACTGATCACACAAAGTCCAGAGCAAAAGAGGAGAATGACAGGGCAATCCAATCCAAAGATGCAATACGAAAAGATAGCCGTCCACGTGACAAGCTTCTGGTCGATGGTGTTCACAGGTTGACGAGCTTCGGGAAAATGCTCAGTCAGAAGGACCTGGAGATTGAAGAGAAACATAAAAGGCACAAAGAGAGAATGAAGCAGATTGAGAAGTTGAGAAACCGATCAGGTGATCCCAAACTGAAAGATAAAGCTAAACCTGGTGAAGACCTACGGAAAAACCGCTCTGATTTAGCATCTAAAAAAACTAATTCTTTGGAAACTGTATTAAAGGACAAAAAGCCCAAAGATACAGGGCTTCCAGCTCAGATGATGTCGCCAGACCAAAAACCACAGCCCACGGATAGCCAGAGTTCAAAAGACTGGCTGGTTGGACATCAAATTAAGGAGAACCTACCAGCTTCTCCAAGGCCAGATCAAAATAGGCCAACTGGCGTGCCCACGCCAACCTCTGTGATCTCCTGTCCTAGCTATGAAGAGGTCATGCAGACCCCACGCACACCATCCTGCAGTGCAGAGGACTATCCTGATCTCATGTTTGACGGCATAGACTGTCAGAACTCATCTGCTATGAGCATGTCAATGAACGCTTGCTCCCCATCCTTTTTCGATCGGTATTCAAACACACAGCACAGCTTCCAGGAAAACGCCTGCCTGACCCCTGCAAAAAACCTTCAGATGCCTGTTCTTAGCCGATCAGCCTTGGTTGATGGCAGACGGCCTTTCGATGAGGATTTCAGTGTAGATGCCGACAAGTTCTTGCGACAGCAGAGTTTTCCTGGGGCTTCTGAGTTTGAGTCCTCAGTTTCTCATCCACTCGAAGACAAGGTACCATCAGTTGAAAGGCTTGACTGTCTCTCTCCTTGCTTTTCCCCAAATGTTGGGAGGCCCTCATCTAGAGTAGAGCCAGCCCAGGCCACACTAGATGGAGCAGCAGCTGCCATTGCTGCCACAGAGAGCAGTGAGCACCTTCCTGAGAGTGTTTACAGCAATTTCCTGTCCAAGCCCTCAACTCCAGTAAACAGACTTGACCCTCAGGAGCCTTGCCTGGACATCGCTGCCCCACCCACTCCCGCCCCTGCAGCCCTCCCTCCTTTAGATATTGATGAGCTTTCAGAGCCACACCATCCAATCCCACTGTCACCACACAATGAACCCAGTCTCATCCCTTCTGACCCAGTGAGTGGCACCAACTTCCTGCTTTCGGTCAAGGAGGAAAAAGATGGGGAGGATGAGGAAGTGGATAATGTGGAAGAGGAGGAGGAGGTGGAGGAAGAGGAGGAAGTGGTGGAGGACGAGGAGGATGACACAGAGGCAGTAGAAGGTGAAGGCCAACCAGCTGATGAGACACAGCTTTTCAGAGAGGATGGTCCCTGTGACCCACAACTCACAGAGCCAGAAAAAAAGGATTGGGCAGAATCTCCAGACAGAAGAGACTCTGAGGACCCCCTCCAACTGTCACCTGGCCGTCCCTCTGTGAGCCTTATGGAGAACTCAAACGATCACTCAGTCAGCTGGACTGTCAACTCTGAGATGCTCTTAAACTCTCCCCAAAGGCCTTTCACAGACATGCAACCAGCCTCCAAGGTTGTCCCCTTGTTGCACCCAGAAGACAGCATGCAGCAACACCTTTCCACAGTACTACCCTGTCCCCCAACAGAAACCTCACCCTATGCTGGTTTCCCCAGATCATACTGCCCTGCAAACATTTCTGAATCCAGTTATGAGGGGAAAAAAGATACAGCAGATGGCAGCCCTTCTCTTGCACAACATGTAATTGTACCTGCAGAGTCAGAGTCTAGCTTCATGTCTTCTTCCTCCACTCGGCTAGAATCCTTCTTCACTGACTGCAAGCCCATTCCTGGGTCTCCAAGCTCGACTACAGAAAGCAGACAGGACTCCCTGAGCTACATTCCCAAGAGCAGTATCCCCCCACCGATGAGCCTTGAGCCAGTGGTGCCATGGGCAGATCCTTTCGCTCCACCAGTGGATGAGTTGGATGACATGGGAGCTTTCTCCCTGCCAGACTTGCCTTTACCTGAAAAGGAGGCCAAAGAACCTGTAGTCACTAAGTCTGAACCTCAGGACCACAAATGTGCTATTGAAATCAGGTCCCCAACAAAGGAGATCAGAGAGGAACCCGAAATGATGGAGCTGGACCTGCCTAACGTAGCCCAGGCCCCCTCCTCTCCAGCTGTAGTGCCACTGAGTGAGCCCATTCAGAAATCTGCCATGCCCTTGCAAGACAGCTGTAGGTCGGAGCAGGACCTAGAACTGGAGTCTCAGAAGGTCCCAGAAAGTGACTCTGCGGAAGTTGCAGCTCCAGAGGAAAAAGTGTCACTTGAGGAAAGTTTTGAAACTGACAGGCACTCTCCACCACCAACTGTCAATGCCAGCAGTGCCCAGGAGCTCTTGATAACAGACCAGGTAGCAGAGGAGTCTGCATCAATTCCAGTCACACCAAGCACAGACTTTGTGACCCCCATAGAACAGGTTACCTTTGAACAATCTCCTTCTACTACTATGGCAGCTCTCTGTTGCCCTGTGCAGTCTTCTCCTGTCACTTCCATGTCCACACAGTCCAGCATGGACCAGGCATCAGAGTCCTGTAACTCAGTGCCACTGAAGACGGCAGCTGCTGCACCTGCTATCGAGGTTGCCAAAAAGGTTGAGGAGATCCCTCAGAGAATGACGAGAAACCGAGCCCAGATGCTGGCCAATCAGAGCAAACAAAACTCCTCCACTGTTGTTGCTAGCGGGTCATTGTCTGGCCACACTCACAGCACTTCCAGCACACCCATGGTGGTCACCACTTCCAGTAGCCCTGTGGAGAAAGAAGACTCCACCATTACCACAACCACCACTACTACAGCTACAACTCCCAGCTCTTCCCTCATAGCCCCTGCTGTGGTCAGCAAGAGCAAAGTCCGGCCTGCTGAAGAGGAGGATGCACAAGCGCAGCACCCACGTAAGCGGAAGTTCCCCCGGTCTGGCCCACAGCAGGTGCAAGTCCAGCTGGTGAATACTGCCATGCAGCAAACACGGGAGATGATCCAGCAGACCCTTGCTGTTATCATCAATGCCATCAAGCTGGATGATATTGAACCCTACCACAGCGATCGCTCCAACCCGTATTTCGAGTACCTGCAGATACGCAAAAAGATTGAGGAGAAACGTAAAATCCTGTGCTACATCACACCGCAGGCACCACAGTGCTATGCTGAGTATGTGACTTACACTGGTTCCTACCTCCTGGATGGCAAGCCCCTCAGCAAACTGCACATCCCTGTGGTATGTTGTCTTCAAAATAGCCAAGGCCTCTTAGTTATAAATAGTGTACTTTATATAGTATTTTACCATACAGTGGCATTGTGTATGTTTAATCAGAGATGTGCTTTATTCATCTGTGGAATTACACTGACGACATTTGAAAACATTTATTTAATATTGGAAGGTTTACAGCATGAACAGCTTGTTATGTTGTAACAAGAACTGTTTGTCAGCTTGTTTTGAGCACCCATTGGCTTTTGAATTGTCATGAAACTGACAACATGGTTAGGGTCACTTTAATGAATGAACCTTTACCTATATATGTCAGTTTCCCTCTAAGATAATAAACCCAAGTATGAAAATTTTTGCTTATTAATAATGCAGTTGTCTGTATAAGTGGGGACCTCTTTAGTCAATTACTGTTCATACTTTCATCTAGTGATCTCAACATAACACATTTGATCATTTCATGATCTCGAATCATGAAATGTGCATGCCATTTCTTTCATCAACAACACACTCTGTGTCAACCTTCTGGGAAAATGTGCATAGATTGTTTTTATTTTGTGTTGGCTGTCTGCAAGCTTATTGATGGCCACATATTTGTCAGAATGGGTTTGGCTGGCCCAAAAATGTTTGCCTTTGTCTAATTCTGTTAGACAAACCACACAGGAATTTTCTGGCACTAAATAGCTGTGTCAAATTGAGTCCCATCTCCGAAAAATTGAGATTAGTCAGCAGTAATAACTGACAACTGTTTTTAATTTTTTTTAAAGCAAAGATGAGTTGGTAACATCAAAATATTTTCAATAACATCAGTGGAATATATCTATATACATAAGTACCTCACAGTATTGCCATTGTGATACCACATTTTATTTGACAGATTGTGTCCTTAGCAGAGCATCTAAATATACTTTTTATCTAGCATGTGCCAGAGTAGGTGTGTACTTGGACAATAGGCAGTCAGTGGAATCAATACCTCTGACTAAAATGTTGTGCATGTGTTTTTACATGGCAAATGTATAACTGTTAAAGTTTTGCAGTCACCGCTGGTTCTTAAGAAGCTGTAGAGAAAGCACCTCGGTGGATTGCTAACCCTGTGTCTTGGTCTGTTAGATTGCTCCACCTCCGTCCTTGACAGAACCCCTGAAGGAGCTGTTCAGACAACAGGAGGCAGTGAGGGGGAAGCTAAGACTGCAACACAGCATTGAGAGGGTAAGAACAGGATTTTACCACACACACCAAACAGCCCCCCCTCCCCTTCTGTCTCCTCCAATCACCTATAAATTCAAGACTTCCAGAGAACAGCTTTGATCATTCCATAGTCTTTCTTTGATGCAGGATCAAAGCTCCCATGTTCATGGAAAATAACTCCCAGTATGCATTTCTACAACCAAGCAAAAATATTACAATGCCAGCAAAAAAAATACTGTATTCACAGGATCCCTCTCTGAAGTGCTGTGCACAGAGTTTGAAAGCCTAGGGTCATTATGTTTAAATAAGTTAATGCTCTTGACTGCTACCTTATAAAGAGGTTGAACAAAGAGATTCAAATGAAAAGGTTGACCGAGTATGACTGTTGTCATGTTCCTTGTTGATAGTAAAATTATTGGCAGTGGTTTTCAGTTTCCTGAAAGCCCAGCCTCATGTCTCTTTCCCTCTCCCCGTTGTATCTCCTCCTTCCTTATTAATCTTTAATACCTCTCCTCACAGGAGAAGCTGATTGTGTCATGTGAACAGGAAGTCCTGCGGGTGCACTGTCGCGCAGCGAGGACGATAGCCAATCAGGCTGTCCCCTTTAGCGCCTGCACCATGCTCCTGGACTCTGAAGTCTACAACATGCCCTCTGAGAATCAGGTAGGTCCACAACTTTAGCGCACTGTCCTTTGCATGAATAACTGTAGTCCTTAAGAGCCGCTTCTTGAATTGAGTTTGGTAGTATGCTTCAGCAGTCACTCTTTTTTAAGTGACTGCTAGGAGAAAGCTGCTTTGACGTCATCCACACACTGCTTCCTCCCACCTGTTTTTTCGGACAGTGTATTTGCTATTCCTTTTGTTTTTTTTTTCAGTGTTGATTCCAATTATCACATGACATTTTCTCAACTACAGGGTGACGAGAACAAGTCTGTGAGAGATCGTTTCAATGCTCGTCAGTTCATTTCCTGGATTCAGGATGTCGATGACAAGTATGATCGTATGAAGGTGAGTATTTAACTTCTTCATGCACTGGTTTGTTTATGGTCAGACATTTTTGAATATATAGATTTAAAATATATTAAAGATTGCTTTACATTGGTCATACTTCTCCCAGCTTTGCATCAGTCTGGTTCTGCTGGTGTGTAATGTTGGTCTTTTTAATGCAGAGGGCAAACACCACTCTAAGACTAATATTGACCATGAATTGGAAACAGAAACATAATAAGGACTGAGAATGGTGGACTGTGGTTAAAATTACTAGGTCGTAATCTCTCTACCCCCTTCCTCCAGACTTGCCTGTTAATGCGGCAGCAGCACGAGGCGGCCGCTCTGAATGCCGTGCAGAGGATGGAGTGGCAGCTCAAGGTGCAGGAGCTGGACCCTGCCGGACACAAGTCCCTATGTGTCAATGAGGTCCCCTCCTTCTATGTGCCAATGGTCGACGTCAATGATGACTTTGTGCTGTTGCCCGCGTGACAGGAACCCACACACACAAGCTGTCTAATATCACCTTTCAAAAAGATATCCAACAGACTGTATGGTAAGGGCTAGCCAGTTTGAAAAGGAATTATTATTTCTTGAGGAAAACAAAAAAATCTATATTATATATATAAAAAGAAAAACCTAAAAAAAAAATTTGCTTATGACTCCCTCCTGCAAGAGGAGGAAGCATCTTTTTACCGGGAAAACACAAATTGCACTTTCATCGTACAAGTTTTTAATGCTTTTGTTCAAAAAAACAAAATGCCTTTTCTTTGAGGCTTGAACCCCCTCTGATGTTTTTTTTCTGTTTTTGGAAAAGGAGTTCTTGAAGATATGTTCTCTTTTGTTTTTGGTTCCCTTAAGCAAAAATTATGGTAAGGACTGTCCCCACCTCTGTTTTGTCATAAGTGCGGATTGGAACCGCAGAAAAGCAGAAAGGGTGAGCTAGTGGGGGCAGGTACAAGGAGTCCTGCATGGACCCTGACCCACAAAAACAGCACTACAGAAGGAGCGCAAACTGCAGGTTTCCCCCTGCAACCCAGGCCTCATCACCGGGCAGGAGTGCAACAGTCAGGTGGCAGCTCCACATCAAGCGCCCAGGAGTATGGCGATAGCTCTGCGTCAGTCACTCAGCAGGCCAAAGGCAGCCACGCACTGAGGCCCGGTGGCTAAATGAAGGGACACAGCTGAGAGTGTGCAACAGTGGGAGGGGATTTTAGGATGTTACAGATCAGAATCTAGTTCGGATGGAGACTGCACCTTCATCTGCACTGTGTCTGAAATGGAACGGAGAGGAACCGCTTATAGGAGTCCCTGAAAATTTGTTTGCATGCAGGATCAATCAGCCTCTACCATTACATACCTGTACACTGCAAACAACTGCACAAGGAAGGGGGTTGGGGGGTGAGACAAAAGAATGTTGTTATTCAGGAGGCAAAGACTTAATTTTATCTGAGAATATTCTTTTTTTGTCTGTTCCTTTACTTGGGCATTTCATTATTTTCTCTTTTCTGAGAAAGCGACTTGAAACACTACAGAGCCAATATTAGTTTAAAGGAAAAAAAGTTTTAAAAAAATTGAAAAAAAAAATCCCGTAAATTCTGTACAGTTTTTATATACGTTAAACAATGTATTCTCGCTGCCTTCTAGATAATTTATTTTGCCACACATTACTGCACAGTTGTATATAACGTATGTACTGTAACATCACTCTCAGTTAGGTTTAAAAAAAAAAAAAAATGGAAAAAAATCTATGTACAGATTATTCTGGGGCAGCACTTTTCAAATGGGCCAAAATGTGTTCACATTTTCAGTATTTTAAAGACCGTTTCCCATGCAGATCCTCTGCTCAGTTATGGCCTAATAACAACCAATCACCAGGGCCATCAAAATTAGATCATCTACCATTAGCCAATCACCTGGGCTGGCACAAACAGAACATTGCAGTTAGGGAAAACCATCCTTTTTGAACCCTTCTCTCAGACTCAATAACTAAACTGCATTCTTAATGATGTAGCATAAACATTATAAATTTGTTTAAAAGTAGTAAAGGTATATTATGCTTTGCTTTATTGCAGAACTATTTTACAAATAAATTAACCAAGAAAATGCCTTTATACAGTATACATTTACTCAGACCTTCCGTAAGTACCATTAAGGTACACCAAGCAAAAGATAACATCAAATAACTTAGGAACAAACACACTCATTGATCTACTCTTGCCATAAATCAGTAGAAATATGATAGAATTAAGAACCATTATATCATAATAATGTACATGTATAACAATATGGCATTGTAAAGGTCAAAGCATCTCTGAGTTGGTGTTTTGTGTATTCATCAGTGGGTCTATAAACAGGATATTCATTAGTACTAGTCATAATGTCAACCCTATCTGTTTTTTTTTCCTTTTTTTTTTTTAAGCCCTGAAAAATTTGTTTTTGATTTTTCTTTGTTCATTTCATTTGTTCATTCTTTTTTCCTATAACCCAAAATTTGCTCATTGTAGCCACCCAGAGTGTCCCACCTAGTAGTTCTTTTTGTGTTTATTTTATTTTATTCTGTATTTTGCCTGGAATTTTATTTTTAAGAGATGCCAACACAGTTTCTCTCATTTTGAGTAGTTGCAGCTAGCGATGTCATTTTTCTGCATGGCCACAGGGTGGGGGTAAAGTGGTTTTTTTTCCCAGCTATCATGGACATTGAATGCATTGATTCTTTGGATAGGAATATGATATTCCTCTAAACCCTCTCAAGGTGTTTCATATTTAAAGACAATTTTAATCGCCTTGCTGTATACCAAAAATGGTTTGATTAAAAAATAACTGCCCCCAGAGTTACCTGATTTTTTTTAAAGAGATCTAAATGACCCCCGCCTAATTCTCTTTATCTCTACACCTGCAAATTTGTGTGTCTCAGAATGCAGATTAAACAAAGTTTAAATGTTCTATCAATTGCAGAATAGATGGGGAAAGGTCAGACAGACAAAGAGCTGGCTGCTCTGTTTTTACACTACTCTATTTTGTTGATCATTTGGCTTAGTAACTGTACATGTTTGTCAGGTGTTTCTGAATGCTATTGGTTTTGTTTTTAAGTTTTTGCTAGCCACCAGACTTGGATTGTTTGTGAGTGTCATGTGTGTGTTGTGTGTGTTTCTGAGTGTAATGCACTCTCATGTATACAATTTATTCAAAAAGCACCCCTATTTGTAACCAGATGTCAAAATTGCCATCCTTCATTTTAAATGCAGACACAGTGTTCTTGTATACAAAAGCAGAAAATTAGTACATTAATAATTCTGATTTTAATGAAACCCTGATTTCCATATGTATATAGATAACATCTTAAGTGGTTTGAAAAGGCTGCATCACTCTTGATTTTTCTTTTTTTAACCAGAATATGGTTTTTATAGCTGATTTTATTCATTTTTTCTTAACCACACTGATTTCCTGTACTTCATTATCATCTTGGGTATTGTGAGACGTCCCTCTATTTCATAGTTCAGTGAAAAATGTTGCTTGTAAAATTATACATGATAAATACACGTACGTCACATAAGATACATAAGGTAAGGGTTTTAATGTATATTTTGTTTCAGGAACAATTTATAAATCGGCCAACTCCAACTGCAGAAAACTGCTAGAATTGGATAGGCATTCCCTCTACCCATTTCGGATTTTGTTGCCATTGCAAGTATAAGGGTTGCTTACAGGAATATGATTTAAAATACACAAATACCTACTTACATTTTGACATGTATGAATTCATTTTATAGTCCAAAATTACTCCTACAGATAAGGAAATTTGCATTTTCCTCATTGGCATTGAGGGCATTCTGTACATCTGAGTATTTTAAGTTCCCTTATTTGAACATTTGATGTTTACATGCATCTTGATTTCTGAAGTATAAACACATGTAGCATGCTGACGGCAATACCCATCAACAGAATGTATATGGTCACTATGTTCTGCATCATTTACTGTTGTTTACAACACTTGTATTTGTTATATGTATCTCATGCATCTCTTTCATGGTTTTAATATATGCCTTTAATTTCTGTTGGTACCACCTTTTAAAATCAACAAAGGCTTGAAATTGTGAATGCTGGTTGGTAGGGGAATTTTTTAAGAACCCAATGAGTGAATTTCAGTGTTGACCAGGGTAGCCAGATGTAGAATTTTTGGCAACCCCCACCCACCCACCACCAAATATGACAAAATAAGCAGGAGTGCTTTCAACATATATTCAAAGAATATATGTTGAAAGGGAGATTTGTCTTGATAATTTGTAAGAGGTTCAATTCAAGATGGGGATGGGCGGTGTCAGATAACATTTAGGGGGATAAAAGCTGACAAATCTGTCAACACTGGTGTAGACCTAATTAACTGAACCTTTATATTTTGTATTTTGCTTTGTATAGGAGTGATGATGACACTGCTTGCTGCAGATCCCCAGTATGGATATGTAGCAAGAGTAAATGTGCATACCTACTGAGACATTTGGTGGCTGCCCATAAAACCTCAATGATCCTTCCCCTGTTCCACTGGCTCCATGTCAGGGTGGCTCAGAGACACACACCAATAAGGTGTGTGTCTTGAAGACACACACAGACACGCACACATCAATAAGCTATCCTCCTGCTGAATCAAACAAAGCCACTGTCCTCTCGTTACTCTTTGAATCCTAAACATTCATATTTGAGCTGCTTTTTGATATAGTTATATTCCTCTGGTTAGAAAAAAAGAATCCCAAACTCTCAACCCACCCTTGCAGCTAAGCACTTATGAATTAGGCCACCAAGTTCTCACCATGTTATTTGTACTATTGAGACTGTTCTTTCCTTCAGTAAACCTTACAGATTAGGTTGTCATTATAAGTAGATCACAATTTCAAGCCTTCACCCCCCACCCCCAAAAAAATGTATCTTCCATAACCCAACCAAGACAGTAGCTGTGTTCTGAGAAATTTAAACCAGTAACAAAGCATGGAGAACTACTCTTTAAATGGTGAAAAAAAAATACAAAAAACCTATTTATTATCTTTTTTGACACCTGTGGTATGTTGGAGTGAATGTCTCTGCAGTGTAAATTTCCCTCTTGTAATGCGTAAAATGAGACATTGTACATAGATGTAAATATCTCCCAGGACATTTTGCAACCTTCTCTTTGTACTAGGTTAAATTTGCGTAGACTGTGGGTTTTCAGCAGCAAGGAGACAGTGGGCTCGCTGCTGGTGATGTTTTTTTTTTTTTTTTTTTTTTTTTTTTTTTTGTACAATGTAGTTTGTGTACATATTGTTTGAGCAGCTAGTGAGCAGGGGAATTTGTTGATGCTGTTGTCAGTACTGTCAAAGATCCAGCAC
Source organism: Albula goreensis (assembly GCA_022829145.1). Taxonomy (NCBI): domain Eukaryota; kingdom Metazoa; phylum Chordata; class Actinopteri; order Albuliformes; family Albulidae; genus Albula; species Albula goreensis. The sequence goes on along the minus strand of CM040755.1, from coordinate 21,991,602 downwards.
TGTCACCCCTTGCTGTGTTGATATCCTGCAAAAAAGTAAAAAAAAAAAAACAAAAAACAAAAAAAAAAACAAAAAGTAAATAAAAAAAACTAAAATGAGAGTAAGTAAAAAAATTTGAAAATATTTTCTACAGTTGCATGTACAGAGAGCGCGAGAAATGCTGTTTGTCCCTCAGAGATTATGTTCGTAAATAAATTTTTAAAATACATTCCGTCTCTGCATGTCTCTAAATCCAGCTGCAATACATCCAGATCCATTTTGTGTGTGTGCATGTGCTGCAAATGACTGCCGCTCCAAGGGAAATAAGTCCCACATATCTCTATTGCACCTAGTACAGTTCTCTAATGGGGTGGGTCTAGAATCACAAAAATAAGTAAAAACTTTCTGGATGTTGTGATATGTAAAACTGAATCCCAGTGTTACATTATACTGGCATCATTCACACAATAGGCCCTCACAGATTTATAAACATTTGGTGCATCTTGGCTCTTTCTCCTGTGGTGAGAAGCCCCAGCCCTGTGTGCCACTTGCATCAGATAATATATCAGCAAACATATTAGATGTACTTTTTATAATCTCTCTTATGGCAGAATATATATGAAACTTTAATGCTGAAGTAACAAAATACCTTTGCTCTCACCCCTTAGTAGTTTTTAACTGCTTTCTGTACATGATCTTTCCAGCAGATCTTAAAAATGCTGCACTATATCCTGTACTATAAGATGAAACGATAGTTATTGAAAACTGATTCCAACTAAATCAGAGAGGGTTGAAAACCTGTTCAGCAATCAGACTGCCAACGCAGACCATTGTCTGTAATGTTACAAGAGCTTCTTCAGATCAAATAACCTAATTTTTACCCAAAAGCGTGAAGTTATATGTATGTGTTAATTATTTGTTGTCTTCATGTTTTGATAATTAGTAAACTAAAATTAAGTGCAATGATTTGCAAACGATAACGTAATGTGGTTTCCGACATTAATCAGAGATGACCAGGTGTGTTAATTAAAAGTGGATCTATTTGGTGAGAAGGAGGGTTATCTTGGTACATGGAAGAAGTTCTTGCTCTTTTAATTTCAGACGACCGCATAGCCTACCTATACTTTGTTCGCATTTTGTTACCTGATTTCTCATTCGGACTATAACATTTTGTGTGAACTGTGTGCATGCTTGCCGGGCACACCCTGGTGCAAAAAAATGGCTTGTAAAAATCATTTACAGAGTTGTTTTCTCGTTATGCACTTTGAATGCCTCGTATGCGACATACGCTTGATATAGAAGCAGACACAAATGATACTCGAATGTTTTTTCTCTTCATCATGGAGAACTGGGTATGAACGTGACGTATAGTTGTAAACTGTTAGGATCGCGCAAGCTGTGAAGTGCCGAGCGTGTGTCGAGGAACGCCATATCTGACGAGTAGGAAGGATACATCCCACAAAAGTACTATTTGCATACCGGTTTCCCTCTAGCAAACGTGTTGCATTCTTTACCCGAATTTTCTCCGAGATCTTGTCTCGACAGCTGCTCCACTGGCACGGCGACAGACGATGGACTTTGAAACTAGGATTTACCCCCGAATAGGTGGTTTTGGACGATACAACCGTATTGTGGCCTTTTTCAGTTGGATCCCAAACTTTGCTGTAGCATTGAACCGTTTTTGTGACATCTTTTTCACGTTGATTCCGGAGTCGTACCACTGCAAACCGGACCCATCTCTACTACCCTCCACGTTCATACGCAGCAATTTTTCCCATCAAGAGTACCTCAATTTCACCATTCCCTGGGTGAAGGGCTCTGGCCTGAGTCACTGCGAACTGTTCAAGTATCCCGCAAACTTCACCAATTTTACCGAAAAAGTTCCGATTGAAGTGGTTCACTGCACGAAAGGATGGGAATACTCTCAAGAAGCTGGTCTTCAGAGCAACTATGTAACAGAGGTTAGCGAGCTTACTGCTTACTGGGTTCATGTGAACGAGCACAAGTTTGTGCATTGATATTATAGTTAATGTAACTATATCTAGATTGATTACAAGTACGGATGTTAGAGCAAAAAAGTTGAGCTTGTTATTTTGTTATATTAAGGTGACTCACCTTGTACAGTGAAATATCACTCGATATATTTGTCAGTCGTGGAGCATGCTAATCGTCCGTCATTATTTCCTGGAGACATTAATTTCAATGCATTATAAGAACGTTTGGTGGTTACTAAACTAGTACACCTTACTTGTGTGACAGGAATTGTCAAGAAACTGCAAAATATATACTTCAGGTGTACAGGTCTTTCTGAACAGCTTTTGGTCTGTTTTAAAATTGTACGCCTTGGTGAAGGTCATTAGGAAATGTGAGGTATTTTGATTTTCTGTTCACTTGACCGGAGTATATCAACTACTATGTTTAATTCCTGTTGTTCAGTTTCAGAAATGTCAACTGAGTGGACTACAGACTAATTAGGAGGGGACTGGATTTAAGAGTAACTCCGAGACGTTGTCACCATAGCTCAGTGATGTTTAATGGGTGACCGAACTTATTTTATCTCCTTATCTCTGTAGCAAAACTAGGCTGTATCAAACGACTGAATTACCAGATAAACTTTCTTGACCCTGCAAAGAGACGAACTTTGCAGATTACTGAGAGATTTTGGTTGACTTTGATCGGAGCCTTCCATAGGGATTGTTTGCCGACGTCTGTTGGTTTTCTTAGGGAGCACTGCGCAAACAATGTGAAGCCACTGACCTCAACCGATGTTCTTTCAAAAGCTGTAATTGTCTAGTCAAACATATTAAACAGTTCGTGCCGAAAGGGTTCCCTGTAGGTCTTTTTCAGTTTGGAGTGTGTAATGATTCTACTAGACTATCGGGTAAGAGGAACCCATCTTGAAACAAGTCTATAATGTTCTGTTTCCCTGTTGTGGTTCTGACTGTTGCCGTCGGGCCAGTTGCGAATAGAACGGAGTGTTTGCTTCCATCACGCCTAAGGTATCTGAGATATTGTCAAGGGGAAGATATTTCCTGGGAGCACGAACTGTTCCTGTATCGGGTTTGTCGTCATTCTGTTTGGTAATGTGAGGAAATGCTGCTCATCATTACTCAAATAGAAATAATTGGGGGGTCAAGCTCTGCTGGGGGGAAGGAAACAAGCAGTGGCGTCCGTAAGTATGGGTATTGACACATTTTTGTTGTTATTGTGTGGCTCTACTTCAACACACGTACCTTTTTAATGAATCACTAACTATGAGGATAATGTGCTTACTTTAACCTTTAATTAGAGGGTGTCTACATCCATACCCAATGAACCGTTTCCATTTAATTCGGCATTCATTTTGCTGCTGCCAGTTGTAGTGATGTTGTAAGTAATTTATTTCCTTTGCCAGCCATATGTCTACCATGTTTAGCAGATGAGGAAGCATACATTAGATCACAAGCTTTTTGTTTTTTTCTTTACACTTTTTTTTTTTTTCAATCACAGGTTGATCATGTCCTTTATATGTCCTTTTTTCAGACTGTGACCTGACTCCTCTATTATTGAAGCTTGTCTTGAACCCTCAGACCTTTCTCTTGAAAGTAGTCTTTGACACATCTATGCCTCAGACCTGGAGTGTTTTCTCTAGCTGTTAAGTAATGGTTTGGATAAGAACTGTAATGCCCTGTGGTGCCACATGTGCAGTAGGGTCCAGAAAACCTAGATTCTCATTGGTCAAAATTAGTTTTTGCTGGGTTTTTTTTTGAGGGGGCGGGGGGGTTCTCCACAGAAAACTGAATGCACACAATCTTTTATTCTTGTCATCGGTCTTACTGTCCAAGCAATTGTTCTGCAGAATTTCACGAGAATTGTATGTGGGGAACTAATCAAAATCTGTTCACCACTTAGTCATGCTCGTCATCTTCGTGTTCCTTTGAATATTGCCATCTCTCTTTGAGAAACAACTACTGCTTGTTTTTGTACCTCAGCTATGAGTTCAAAGTTTGTTTCTTTTAGTTTATTCTACAGAAATAAACATGTTATTGCCATTTGCTTTCTTTCTGTCAATCACCTTTATGGACCAATGGCGTTGCATATCATGTTAAAATATTTCAAAAAATTGTGACACCAACCAAACCTGTTCATACTAAACTGGCAATCTTTAGGTACTTCCCACATCCAAAACTCTCCAAAATTTCTGTGTGTATATATGACAACTGAAAATACAGCAGGTCAAATCTTTAGGTACGGACTTGCTCGCAAAAGAACACCGTTTCCCAAAAACATTTGAATTTGTTGCTCTTATGGTTCTTTTTGGACTGGATTGTTGGAAATAAAAGGACTGTTGTGGCAACACCCATCCATGCCAGAGGTGTATTGTTTTCACTACAGTTCTTATCCACACCATTACTTATCCACCACTCTCGGCCATGGTCCACCAGGTTGTTTGTAATTGCTGGTCACCAGTGCATTCTTGCTTCTTAACAACGTACCAAACTGTAGATTTGGATACTTAACACTTGAGAGGGGGGAGAGGGAGGGGCCAGGGGATGAAGCAAAAACCAGAATGCAGTACAGGTTTCTGAAGTCACGTGTGGAAATGTCTGCCTGCCACCTTCAAATTTGGGATGCTCTGCTGTCTAATTGCTCCCTCTCATTTTATCATGTCTCATGCATGTGCATGTATGTGCATACATGCATGTGTGCATGACTTCCCTTGTAAATGTAGGTTCTGGTGTATAGACTGGAAAAAGGCAAGTTTTAAACATCATAGTCAAGTTTTAATCATGTGTTTGCAGAAGTCTGTTTGAAAAAGATCACTAAGACCAGTGGTCTTCACTCCACAATACATGCTGGAGTTTTGTTTTGCCTTTTCAAGAATCCATGTAAAGTGAACTGTGTAATAAAGTGTTTTAATTGATCATTAAGTGCTGAATAACAACAAACACCATCATGCACTGGAGCCATCCAGGACCAGGAGTGAGGAGCACTGCCTCAAAGTATATATGTTATCAGTTATATCTGTTTTGAGTCATGTCAACTGTCAACTGTTCATAGTCAGGAAAATAATGTCTGTCTGTGTACCTGTATTCAAGAGAGAAAAGCAAGGAGAGAACAAAATATCACAGCAGCAAAACAAGCACAAGCTTCAGTCAGAGTAATGCGCTAGTGATGAAAGGGGAAGGAGATAAGGTGTAGCACATGATGTTATTCAAACAGTGAACCTATTTTTATGGATTGAGTAAACTCTTGGTGAAATTCTTGAGGGCCAAGCTCCTCCTCTTTTAGCTAGTTGTGTGACTGGCTTGCAAAAGTTTCAAGATTCATAAGAAACCTGTAAAACACAATTCATGTTGGCTGCAGTATCTGGCAAAAGACCTCTTTATAAGTCCTTTCCTCCCCTCACACCCCACCCTCATCTCTTACCAATCTCCAAGTCTCTCACTCCCTGTCTCTCTCCCTTCTTATTCTTTGCTTTCTTCATGTCTCTCACTTTCTCTGTCACTTATGTCTCTCATTGTCTTTCACTGCTTGTGTTCATTCTAATTTCCTTGCTCTTCCCCTCATTCTTTCTCTTTGTTTTTCCACCTAATTTCTCTTGCATCCATCCTTCCTTTGCCTCTCCCTGTCTTTCTCTCTCTTTCCCTCACTACATCTCTTTGCTAACCACAGTGGGACCTGGTGTGTGAAAACTACTGGAAGATTCCGCTGCAGCACATATGCTTCATGATGGGGTGGATCCTGGGCTATGTTGTCCTGGGCACCATCTGTGACTGGTGAGTCAGTTTAAGCCCCTCCACTCTATAGGTACAGAGTCATCCTGTTTAACTAAAGACAGGGATCCAAAAAAAAAACCACCTCTCTCTCTGTCTGTGTGTGTTTGTCATGTGTATGTGTGCATGTGTTTAGGCTTGGCAGGAGACAAGGACTGCTTTTGTCAATCTCTCTGTCAGGCCTACTGGGAGTAGCGGTCTGCCTGTCCAACAGTCCAACTGTTTTTCTGCTGCTGCGGCTATCCCAGGGGTCCATGCTGGCAGGGGTCCTCCTGTCCTCCTATATTGCCCGTGAGTATGCCCACCTCCAGCCCTAACCTTCAGACATACAGCAAAATATCCTGCACTGCCACACTTTCACAAAGTAACTTCTGCATACATAGCATAGATGGTCCACCATGTGATGGGCAGTGTTACATTTAAGTCAGATATTTCACCTTGTCACCTGTTCCATCTATTTCAAGGTTAGCTTATTTTTTGACGTATTGGTAATTCATAAGGGTTTGGTGTCATTGTCACCTGTCTTTTTTCAACAATTTATGTACTGTAATGGAAAAAGTTTGGAAACATAGCTTGTCTGTGCTTTTTGGGGGTTCATACCCTGACAAAGGAATGTGTATTGCTGAAACATTAAATGCTTAAATAAGATGAAATGAATAGTCTAGGTTCAGTCAGGTTAAGGAGACACATGTGATCAACATGCCATCTCATAAAGACATCCTCATGAAGCTGTTTAATCATGTGCCAAAGGGTTCCGTGTGCATTAAGCACAATCAAATTACTGGTCTGGATTCAGCCATGTTGGAAAATTACAGAGTATATCCTGTACTTGGTTGATATTCAATAGTTGCATAATGTTGTTGCTAGTAACTGCTATACTGAGCTTCAGCATGAACACTTTCACTCTTTTCAAACAAAAAAGAGTGAAATGGTTAAGTGAAATGAAAAAGAGAGGAAATGGTTACCCTCCTGTTTTCTACTTTTTTTTTAATTGGAAGAAAGTGGCAATTCCCCATTAACGAGGACTTGCCTGTGAATTTTGCCTTCCTTCATTATTTCACAGGCTCTCTGTTTTCTCTTTTTTCTCCCTGGATCTTTCCTGTGATTGTTGTGTGTGTGCGTGCTTGTGTGCATGCGTGTATGTGCATGTATGCATGTGGAGCGGCCATAGACAGAGTTAAAGTGTATGTGTGTAGAAACTTTTAAAGCTCTCTTAGTGTGCGCGCACGTGTGTGTGTGTATGTGAGGGACGTGGGTGGGTGGGTGTGTGGGTGTTGGTTGTAGCATTCCCATGGTTTGTGGGGGCGTTGTGTGGAGCAGGTGGTGGTAGGTACAGCCCTGCAGAGGGAGGCCCCTCTGACGTCAGCATTCCCATAAGGTCACTGCATGTTGAGCTGCAGCGGGGTATGTGCTGGCCTGGCATTTGAGAATGAGGAGCAAGGCTTCAAGGGATCTAGATCTCCTCAAACAGGAAAAGGAAAAAACAGACCAGTACAAAAGCGATGGGAAGGAAATGACCTTTTTCCTTTTGCTGTTGGTGGTCAGCAGCAGAAAGAAACTGGGCCAGTGGAGCTGAATACCATACACCATGTACTCAGACTTTCCATCTTGGCCTGCCTAACAATTCAAGGCCATTATAACACTATATCTCTCTCCCCCTCCCTCCCTCTGCTCAAGGTCTAGAGCTGTGTGACCCTCCTCACCGGCTCATGGTCACCATGATTGGTGGGTTCTTTGCTGTCTGTGCCGAGTTGCTGTTGCCGGGAGTGGCAGTGCTGTGCCGTGATTGGCCAGTGCTGCAGGCTGTTGCCACCCTACCCCTGCTGTTCTTGCTGTCCTACTGGTGGTGAGTCCATTACTGCTCATACAGTTTTTTTTTTCTTTTAATTTAGTTAATTTTGTTTATTTAGGGCAGTAGAATCAAGAATAAATAGTGTGTATGTTGACAAAATGCAGCTTGCAGGCCAAACATAATGATTGTAGCTTGTTACGGGTCTTTTCAGTGGTGACTTTGCCCTGACTTTGTGTGGGCATGTATGTTTGTGTTATTTTCAGCTGTTCCTCACTGTTCCCTGAGTCTGTTCGCTGGCTCCTGGCCACCGGTCAGATTCCTCTGGCCAGGAGGTCAGTCCAGAGCTTCTCAACCAAGAATGGCGTGTATCTGAATGAAGAAATATACCCTGCAGAAACTATACTTTCAGGTCAGATCTTACAACCAGGGCCACATGTATCCCAAAGTGAGTCTGTGATACTGTTGTTAAATGGTTATTCATTTCTGTGTGTTTGTAGTAAGCTTGTAGAGAGACTGATAGATTGCAGTCTTCTGTACCGACCCATTACAATTGGATGACACAAAATGGCTGCTCTTCAGCTGAGCTCTTCTGAGATTAAGCAGCACACCTCTAAATTCATCTTTTATGTGATAGGCTAGCACACTCAATATGATGTTCACCATCATCATGTCTGAGATTCAGTGAAGGGCTCTTTATGTCCTGGGGTTTTAATGTGATCCAAATGACAATTCTCCTTCTGAAATCACATTAGAGTTGTAACGTGAACCCAATTAAGTCTCTTGAATTGGGTTGGGTTGTATTTTAAGGACTCAAGTGTTGGTTGGAATGTGTGTATTTTTATTTTTTTTACCGGCAAGTAATGGAGCTGTCCTCCCCTCCACGTCTCTCCCTCTCAGTCAGCATCTCTTTCTCACTCTCGGTTTCTCCTTCATTGCTCTTTCTTTCTATTTCCAGAGATGGATGTGGCATATTCAGATGACACCCCGCCGCAGTACCATCACATCCTGGAGCTGCGTCACACCCGGGTCATCTGGAGGAACTGTCTGATCCTGGGCTTTACCCTGTAAGCATGCCCACACATCTCCATGGCCATTCCCTGGTGACACCACAGCCAACATAATGTTACATGGAAGGCCTTGAGTACTGTATATGTACATTATTGTTACCCTTTAGCATTTTGGCTGCAGCAAGGAGCTGAATGTTCTTTCCCCTCCTCCTGTAGTTTCATTGGCACAGGAATTCAGTACTGCTTCACCAGGAACCTGCACGCATACTCCAAACAATTCTACTTTGGCTATTTTATACGTGTACTGATGGGTGCACTGGCCTGCATTCTGCTGTGCTTGTCTGTCAACCGCATGGGCCGAAGAGGTGTTCTGCTCCTGGCAGCCATCATCACGGGCCTGTCCTCACTCCTGCTGCTGGCCCTTACCCAGTGTGAGTGCCCCCTTCTCCTACTCTGTTCTCCTGTTTACTTTCAATTACAGTCTGCAAGAAGAGTAAACGAGAAAATCTTGTGCAAGGGTCTTCCTAATCTAATAAACAGCACAAATGTATGTTCTGTGAAATGGAGGAAAATGTAAGGAACAATTCAAGGGACAGTTTTTGAAATAAATAATTCTGGGTGGACTTAAAGATTTCCTTGAGGAGCTTTACTATAAAATTGTCAATCTCGAAATGCATGGCACAGGAAATGAAATACAAACATTAAAATGTCTCTTATGTGGTAAGACAATACCAACAAAAATAATGCCTCACTGCTTAGAAATATTCTATATGAACTTTCTATTCCTTTCTGACTATGCTCACTCTGTTAGCGTAGTGCTGTTAGAGGCTGACTCACCCTTTTTGGATTATCAAGATTATTGTTAGTTTCAATATCTGCACAACAATGAGCATATTAGTGAATTGCACTAACATTGCCTGTGAATTACAGTTCTAGTAGATGTATAGGTAACAACTGTTGGCTGGAAAAAATACACTGTGAAAATATGCACATGAAAATTGTGACAGGTTTGCATTTTCTTCATTAAACAGTTTCTAGAACACCGCCCCACCCTTTGCAGTGGCCTTAGGCATGTTGGAAAAAGAACTCCCTGCTTATTGTTCCTCCTGCAAATGATAGTCACATTATTTGCAAATGCAATTCCCTAGTTTTCCTGCTGACTTTGAAATATTCAAATTGTAATTGTGGGTTAATTCCATTGCTACACTAGATAACCTAAAAAGGGGATTTGTGGTAACAAATACACATCATGTTCCAGTACAGATAAAAAGTGCACATTGGGAGAACAAAGGATCTATGTTTAGTGAGGGGAGATCATATCTTCTGACTCTCCACAACTGCCTGGAAACAGGAGGTATCTACAGTCAGGCCTGTAGATAACTCCCAGGTGAATAGTGGTGCTGTGTTTATGCTGTAGCTCCTGAATTGTCTCCATCTCTATTTGTTTGGCAGATCTGCGAGGTGGGCTGGTCCTTGTCCTGTCACTGTTGGGCCTCCTGTCCTCCCAGGCTCTGGCCATGCTCAGCGTGTTCTTTGCCAGTGAGGTCATGCCCACGGTGGTGCGGTAAGAGTGCCCTCTTTGCCCTGTCATTTGCACTGTACGCCTGTCAGTGTTGGACATTATGGCTTTTTTTTCTTTTCTTTTTTTTTTTTTTTTTTTTTTGTCTGTGCACCTTGACTCGTCTGTCTGCAAGGTGACATTGACTTAAAGCAACATCAGTATTGACAGTGTAAAGACTGTGAAGCATAAAAAAGCACAGTCTAATTCAAGAGTGTTACACAGTCAACACAGCAGTGCCAGTAGGCACAGACTCACTGTGTTTGTCTCCTTGTTTTGATGCCTCTCTGTGCTCATATGCTTATAGTGACTCTGCTCTGTATTAATCTGTGTGCAGTGGTGGCTCTCTGGGCCTCATTCTAGCTGCTGGCTGTGTGGGAAAAGCAGCCTCCTCCCTCATGGAGCTCCAGAACAACGGGGGCTACTTCCTGCACCATGTGGTGTTTGCATCATTCGCCGTGCTGTCGGTGCTCTGCATCATGCTTCTACCGGAGAGCAAACGCAAGCCGCTGCCCGACTCCCTGAAGGACGGAGAGAGCCAGCGGCGACCGCCACTCTTCCTGTCCCGCGCTGACCGCGACAACCTGCCCCTGCTCCACACCCACCCTCAGCCCTCTGAGTACAACCCAGACAATTACTCCCGCCTGGTGGCTGCCACCAAGAGGATGCTGGCCAAAGAAACGCTGCCCTACAAGATGGGCCTGCCCCCACACCCACCTCTGCTGCAGAGTAATGGGTGTGGCCCCCACAGGGGGCTGGAGAGCCACAGGCTGCATGATGAGGAGTCCTCATAAGCCAGGTGGACCTGCCCCTCTCTCCACACGCTTTCAGACTACACTCCCTCCCTCCCTCCCTCCCATAACTCCCCTGCTTCCCTACAAAGATCATCTTCCATCCTCTCCATAGGCCAGAACCTTCATCTGGACAGCGAGGAAGACATTAAGCCCAAGAACCACCTCTGTGGTGGCAGATCTCCCATTAGTCCACATTAGGCCTGAGTGTGGGATGTTTTTCCATGGCTGAAATGCAGCTCAGTGTTGCATTGTGGTCTATTTTATCTGAAGGGAACAATGAGCTCTCCCCCAAAACTCTCATAAAATGGTATTATACAGGGACTGCCATAAGACCTTAGATCCATCCTCTCTCTTTGTACTATAAATATCCTCTTCTCTTGGCCTTGGAAGTCTCGGTGCAGTATTCCTGCAGCGCACACATAATGCTGCGGGCTTTGTAACCACTGAAGGCCTTTTTGGAGCTGGTCCATATACATTATTTCATTTGGACACATGCTTTCCATTATGGCCACCTTGTGACTGTGGGTGCCTCCTGACAGTGTGACCTCAATGAAAAATAGGGTGTCTTACGTATTCAGTTTGACTCATGTCTCGCACAGAAAATGAATTATTGATAAGCTTAAAACTGTTATGTAATATTCTGTCTTATTTTGCCAGGTTGAGAGTAATGGGTTTGACACTCTGTACAGTCTTAAAATTACATGCCAGATTCTAGTTGGTCCACTTTTTCTAGGACCTTGTGGATACTTGACTTTTGACTTAAATGTTAATTTTTGAAAGGGTTGCATTTCATTGCATTGATTCAGTCACAGCTTGAATATCTGTGATATTTAAGACTAATAGTAAAACAAGGTCAACCCTGTCTATCAAGCAGGAATATGGAGGAAGTGCAAACATGGGCCAGTTTGTTTGACATGTCTGTTGAAGTTGTGTGTATTGGTGCTATGTGCTCGTGTGGTGTTACCAAGTTTTCACACAGTTGGATTTTTTGCCTTGTGTCCTGGTGAGTCAGCTGCTTCATATTTGCTGTGCTCTCAATAATTAAGTTTATGTGAAATTTCTTTTATACCAAACAAACAAATGAACTATTGAATGTCCTGTTTATTGTAGGCCTGCCCCTTTTCAGTTGCTTAACAATACCGATTGGTTTATCGCTGCTCAGTGTCGCTCCCAATTTACATAAGGGCAGTTGGTATTTTTCCCCTTTAACTTATGACTGGACCGGGTGTGTCACATGAGGACTTGGACCAATCAGAGCAGAATGTGCTTTGCATTTTGGAGTGTAAGCTACCCTCTTAAAGCCAGCATTAAGATGTGAACTTGCTGCAGAAGCACAGTGTGTCCAGCAGGATGCTGGACCTCAAACTCTGGGCATGGCACATGCAGCTTTTGTGAATGTAACCTTAGTGTTCAGACCACAAGACCGTGTGAAGGAAGGACACATTTAGAGGAGGTAGTAAGGTCCGGGATCTTGATTAGGTCAAAGGTATCGTGGTTTACACAAGCTGCATATGTCGTAGCCTTAGGCATGAGGCATGCAACATGGGCATAAGGCCCATCTTGCAGCCACACCCCGCTGATGAAGCAGCAGTTTGAATGCTCTGCTCAAAGCTCTGTGCTTGCTTATATGAATGCTAGAAATCATTGATGACTTGCGATCATTGTCATTCTTTGTATGGAAAATCTGAATTTTATCATTTTGCCATAAAAACACTTAGTGATGTAATGCAGGAAAGCTGGCAACTACTTCTAATCTGTGTCTTAAGAATGTGGCTGGAAATGTTATGAAAGGATCATCTGTTAGGTTTGAGTTCTGTACAGGAATAGCCTTACTGAAGAGCATTCATAAGAAATGGGATTTGTCCAGTTCTTGGTGATTTTTGACTGTCATTCTGAAGATGCTTGGATACAAACTGCAATGAAAATGGTTTCAAAGCACTGAAGGGTGGGCTGTTTTCTTAATCAAATCACAATGGATTTCACCAATGATTCCCTGCTGCTTAGTAGCATGTGACCAGGTTCTAGGCAAAGCTGATCTTGTTCAGGATAATGCATGTTTTTTGGGGAGGGTTTGTAGTTGTGCAGAAAGGTAGCTGTCTACAATCAGGATAACTGACATTCAACTTGACATTGTGCTTAACATTTTTATCAGGATTTAGCACCAAAAACCTTTAACCAAAGACCATTGTAAGATCTAACATTTTCTGGTAAGGTTCTTTAAAAATGACCATTGAAGGTACTTTGAAGGTGAATGAGAGAACAATGCTATCATAGAACTCACATCCTCCCATCAGGACATCTGGAAAACTTCTAGTTCACATTAGAACATTAGTTCATATCCATGTTAACCTAATACTCATATGCTAAATATGTGCTTATTGGTGTGGAGCCTGAGTTCTCGATGTTTGAAATTATGAAGTGCCTAATCTTGAATCTTGCTGCCTGCCAGTGACTGATCTGCTAATCAAATTACTGTCCTCTGTCTGGCAGTGGCCATGGAAATTCTCATCTTGGACTGAAATCAAATACTCCTCTGCTGGCAGTGGCCTGATATGGACCAAATGCTGCTGACGCATCCCTGATAACGTAACTACATAAAGATGTAAATGGCTCTAACAGTGCACATGGAGCCTTAGTCATCTTCATCTACACCTTTTTTGCATTTGACCAAGGTTTAGATTTTTTAGAAATCATTTTTGCGTTACTGTTACGGAGCACTAGTCTCTTTTGCCATTATTCCAGATGGTTTACACAATGCATCAATATTTGAATTTTTAGGAAGGCTATGAGTTATCAGTGAGACTAAAAAGAATGACATGACAAGTATGCATAGATACACATGCCACGTTGAATCAGTTTTATTGAAACCTGAAATTCTATGAGTAATTTTTGGGAATGAGAATTAAAGGTGTGACACTCTCCCTGTGAATTATTACTTACATTTTTTGAAGTAATACATTTATTTTGTAATAAAACATTTTTTGTTTTCATCTGAAGTTTTTGATGAACTTTCTTTATTGCTGCTTCTTGCAATAAACATCTGTTTAGAATGAGTTCAAGCTGATGTATTGTTGATGCTAGAGAATGATCAGGGCTGCAGTGTGTTCTGTCTTTTAAGTACTTTGGGCCAGTGTGTGATCAGTATGTCTTTCTGTTTTTCCTGTTTTTGGGTCTTTGTTGATTCTCCAACATCTCTGTACAGATCTTCTGGTTCAGAAATGTGATTTTTGACCACTAGATGTCCCCATACTCCTGGAGTTAAAATTTATTTGGATGCCAGCACCTGTGCCAACAATGAAAAAGCAACATTCTTTCATTGATGTGCATTTGAGTTCTTGGTATGACTTCAGAAATAGAAGACGTTGACGTCCATTATTTTTACTGTTTGAGTATGTAGTGTTTAATGTCTGCACTGTCTGGTAGTAGCAGCTGTAATAACAGATGCTTGTAATGTTTGACATCATCATCTGTGTGATTTCTTCACCTGTAGGGGATGAAGTGTACTTCTGTGTAATGGAATATTTCCTTAAATCTTCTCACTCATTTAAAAAATTATACATTATGGTATGTGATATGATATCCAGAGTGAGGTAATTGAACAGACTCCTGTAGTTGCAATGCCACACTTTTGGTCTCTGTTTTGTATTCTGTTTCACCAGAGGGTGGCACTGTATGCAAACAATCATACATGTAGCTTAAGATAATTCATTTCTCTGCTTTGATTCCCTAAAGACCATAAGCTGAGAGATCTAAAGTAAGATAAAATATACAGTCAGTGTTGTTGCATCACCCACAAACACTTAGGATATGACCACAAGGTACTCGTGAAATATTGGAGGGATAAAATACACTGCAGCAATAATTGTCCAGCATGTTCTACATCTTGTCCAGATGTCAGAAATCCATATACTAGAGGCTTATGTCATAAAAGAAATGGCAGAGGAAAACTTTTCTTGAAGTAAAAACGTCTAACCTGAGTGACAGTTTGTTCAAAGGCCAATGTATGTCTTTGATATATCGCCAATCACTATGGGCACAGTTTTAGTCTGTCTTTTAAAGCATACAATAACTTTACATTGTCAAAGTAAAAGACTAAGCTGCCATCATTTGGAAATAAAAAGTAACCAAAGAAATATTTTTTTTTCTCTATTTCTGGATGGGAACCAAATATAATTTGGATATTTAGCATACAGTGCTGAAATTCCTAAAGGGAATTAAAGTCTCAAGTACCAGAAGTGACAATACAAGATAGGACTAAGACCCTGAAATAACATTAAAACTTCCTAGTACCAATGAGATTTTCTTACAAGTATAAACAGAACAAGTATAAAATATATTTTTCTATTTTAGTTTGAAATACATGTTTAATGCATGTAATATCATGGAGCACTCAATTAATTATGAAATCAAAAAGCTGACTAAACTGCATACAATAGCATCGCATTTATGAAAGCAGCAAAATGTATGAAAATGAATGACACATTGACACACTGTAAATATGATAGGAAAGATAACCCTTTATAAAAGTAATCATAAATGAAATTCATTTTATGAAATAACTTTTAAAAAAAGAAGGTAATTAATGAGATAATTAGCAGTGCACTCAATCTTAACAGGAGTAAGGCTGATTAAAAAGCCCAGAAAGCAGTTTATTCATACTTAACAAGAGGAAAACTGGTTACAAGAGGTCCAGCTTAATAGCACAGTCACAGCTAGTAGAACATCAGCAGCTTTGGCAAGACCTGCAGGCTTAATATTGATTAGAGGCCCCAATGTCTAGTAGCACCAGGACAGCAATGTTGTTAGGCACAAGAGGAGTGGTCTGAGGTACACCATCGTCCCAGCACTTTCCACAGGATCATAGCCATAGCTGGTTCTACAGGGGTTCTGTACCTCCTCATATGGGATGGGAACATCATCCGGCAGGCTGCTGGTAAAGGTGTCCCGCACCTGTCCAAACAAACACACCCAGAGCTCACTGCCAAAGCCAGCCAGTCCAAGGTCTCACTGGAGTCAGGGACAGCTGGGGATATGGTCATAATTATGTTTTTATGTTTTTATAACATCTGTGTACTGTACTGCTGAATGCTTTGTGACTAAAGAGTTTATGTCATGCCACTCTTAAAAGAATGGAAATCTGCCTGAATGATGGTTCACTGTGAGTAACATGATGATTTAATGGCTATTGTACAGTATGTCAGGGTGTGCATGTGTGTGTTTATGAGCATGTGCAATTCTGCATATCCATGTATAATCATGTGTGTGCGTGCGTGCATGCCCACTGCTCTCACCCTCTCCACTTCTCTGAAGACCCTCAGCAGATTCTCTCCCAGGGCAGCTTTAACGTCACTGTCACTCCACCCCCTCCTCAGCAGCTCCACCACCAGGTCTGGGTACTTAGAGACATCCTCCAAACCCTGGGGCACCCTGGGGTCAAAGGTCAGATGAACAGGGTTTGACATGTAGGCATAATCACTCAGTGGCACTTTAAACATTCTAATCTGACGTCACTGTGTGGGACATGCAAATAAGGTATATTTGACAGATTGTATGTTACTATAGTCCCTGTGTAATGGTGGGGGGTAGAGAAGAGAAAACGGTTTTAATTGGTTAAAACAAAGCAATGATTGCAGCTCCAGTCAAATGGGGATCATGAAATTTCAATGCCATCACTAAGCTTGCACATTCTGGGCTAAATGATAGACAGTAAGAATATGATGATGAGAAAAGGCCATTCAGACTTACTAGGATCACCATAACCTGTCCTGTGCGTCTGAAACCACAGTTCATACACTGATTCTCACCTGGTCACTCCATCATAGTCACCACCAAAACCAATGATACTAGAGCCAGCCACCCTCTTGATGTGGTCAAAGTGATCTACAGAGTGAAATACGACAAAGGAAAAACAAAGGGGCATTGTTTTTAAACCTTTTTTCAGAGATGCAAAGGAATTTGACATCTCGTCCTGGCTGTTACTGACCTGCCACCTGTGAGAGATTAGCCGTCTGGCTACATGTGACGTAGTCATTATAGAAGTTCACCATGACGATCCCGTTCTTTTCTTTCTACACAGAAATGATTAAACAAAGCAGCTTAGTTCATTTTCGTAAAGAAACAGACAGGGAATTACAAGGAGACATGGCAAACAAAATGATGTCATGGCTTCTATTAATCAATTTTCAGATTTTGTTTAATTCGCTCTCATAAAATTTCTACTTAAACACTGATATTGTAGAAATTGTTAAAACGAACAAAAAAGCGTCACGTAAAGACTTCGGAAGTTCTTTACAAGGTGGTACCAACCAAGTATGAAATTGAGAAACAGAGACGCCAGACAGTACCGGAGAGAAACAGGTACATTAAAAATGCAGAAATAGGCAAGCTTTTTAGAAAGTGTCAGGCAATGCACCATATTATTTTTACTATATGTAAGTTTGCGCAGTATAATAAACACAAAGTGCCGTGAATCAGAATAATACAACAAACGATTTAAAATTTAATTTTAGTTACAGTGCCTATCATAAGTATTCACCCCCCTTGGATGTTTTACCCTTTTATTGCTTTCATAAATCAATCATGGTCAATAAAATTTGGCTTTTTTCACACAAAAATTTATTGGAAAAAACTCTAAGGTCAAAGTGAAAACAGATTTCAACAAAGTAATATCAATGAAACAAAATTATATAAAGAAAAATAATTGTTTGCATAATTATTCACCCCTTCAAGTCAGTATTTAGTAGAAGCACCTTTGGCTGCAATAACAGCACTGAGTCTGTGTGGATAAGTCTCAATCAGTCTTGTACATCTACTCACTGCAATTTTGCTCCATTCTTCTTTGCAAAACTGCTCAAGCTCTGTCAGGTTGCGCGGGTATCGGGCATGAACAGCCCTTTTCAAGTCCAGCCACAAATTCTCAATAGGATTGAGGTCTGGGCTTTGACTCGCCACTCAGAACATTTACCTGGTTTGATTTTAACCATTCCTGTGTAGCTTTTGCAGTATGCTTTGGATCGTTGTCTTGCTGGGAAATAAATCTTCTCCCAAGCCATAGTTCTCTTGCAGACTGAATAAGATTGTCCCCAGGATTTTGGTGTATTTTGCAGCATTCATTCTGCCCTCTATCTTTACAAGCCTTCCAGGGCCGGCTGCTGAGAAACATCCCCACAGCATGAGGCTGCCACCACCATGCTTCACAGTGGGGATGGTGCGTTTTGTTGATGTGCAGTGTTTGGTTTCCGCCAAACATAGCGTCTTGTCTGAAGGCCAAAAGCTCAATTTTGGTCTCATCAGACCAAAGAATCTTCTTCCACTTGGCCATGGAGTCTCCTACATGCCTTTTGGCAAACTCTAGTCGAGATCTAATGTGAATTTTCTTCAACAGTGGCTTTCTCATTGCCACTCTCCCATAAAGCTTTGACCGGTGAAGAACCCGGGCAACAGTTGCTATATGCACAGTCTCTCCCATCTCAGCAGCTGAAGCTTGTAACTCCTCAGAGTAGTGGTAGGGGTCTTGGTGGCTTCTCTCACTAGTCTCCTGCTTGCACGGTCACTCAGTTTATTAGGGCGGCCTGATCTAGGCAGATTCACACATGTGCCATATTCCTTCCATTTCTTGATGATTGATTTCACTGAACTCCAGGGGATGTTCAGTGCCTTGGAATTTTTTTTTGTATCCATCCCTGAATTGTACTTTTCAATAACCCTTTCTCTGAGTTGCTTGGAGTGTTCTTGTGTCTTCATGGTGTAATGGTAGCCAGGAATACTGATCAACCAGTCTCTGGACCCTTCAGACACAGGTGTTTTATACCTTAATCACTTGAGACACACCCACACCACTCAGGTGATCTTCATTTCACTAATTCTGAGACTATTGGCACCAATTGGATAGAGCTCTATTGAATTAGACCATTAAATTTAAAAGGGGGTGAATAATTATGCAAACAATTATTTTTCTTTATATAATTTTGTTTCATTGATATTACTTTGTTGAAATCTGTTTTCACTTTGACCTTAAAGAGTTTTTTTCCAATAAATTTTTGTGTGAAAAAAGCCAAATTTTATTGACCATGATTGATTTATGAAAGCAATAAAAGGGTAAAACATCCAAGGGGGTGAATACTTATGATAGGCACTGTATATTGTGCCTGCATTAACGTTGGTTTGGGTTTGTTGTATAAAATACAATATAGCCTATGCTTCTGTTTTATTATCGTGGCAGACCTGGACTTGACCAGTAGTCAGAATAATCTTCAGATTTTCCACTAGGTTTTTATTACTGTAGTGGCGATTAATTAAACACGTTCAAAAATATTCTTTGGAAATTGGTATTTTTTTTTAATGAACAGCTACGTTAATTAAAACCGCTTCAAAACAGATAAAATAACGTTGTGTTAAAAAAAAACGTAATAAACCAAAGCCATTCTAACTCGCAAGATCACAACTACACCGGCTACTTGCTACTAATTTGCCGTCTCTGCATCTCTTTTGGGAAATGTCATAAACCCATCAACGACCCAGATAACCCCACATACGTTATATTGAAGCAACAGTTATATTCCGTGTAAGTTATAAATTTGGCAAAACTAAACAATTTTCGTAAAAAAAAAAAAAAAAAACTCCCTCAGTATTACACTGGCATACGATCTCAGGATATTTCCTCAGAATATAATAGTCAATTGGCAAAGTTTCTTGCTGATATCTTTTTGGATAATTGTTGCCCTATTGACACATGGTGCCTTGCCTTAAAGAGAGACATTACTTTGAACTTGAGGGATCTTAGTGTTATTCATTTTCTTTGAAGATAGCACCATCTGCAAAACCTGTCATTCATTTGTCAGACTGCTAGTTTATTTTTATTATTTTATTTTACTGTCATTACATGATATAATAGTATACTGTTCATTGCTTCAAGGTTTGTGTCAGTCTTCCTTGTAGATCATTCATGTGTCAAATTACTCCAAAGGTCCATGGTGTCCAGTAGGGGATTCCATATTTACTTACCAACCTAAAGGATCCTTTGATTGTAAAGTGTTTCTAATCTATTATATGATGTCATAACAGTTTTGGTCATGCATGGTTCAGAGCGCAGATCATTTGTAGTACAGGAGCTGCACATTCAGAAGTGCTGAAGGAGGGTGGTATGGGATCTAAGAAAGAAGAACTTTTTTTTTTTAACTGGAGACAATGAAATGCTGGGGAAATCAGTGGGTTGGTGTACAGTGTAGTATTAGTAAAATCAGTCTTTACTAAAAAGCCTTTTGCTGTTTTTCTTCTTGGTGTCAGACAAATTTGTAGATGAAATTAGATTTAAACCACAGTCTCATAGCCTGTATTAGGGATACACATATGAAGAGAATCAAATCTCAAGTCGTTGTTAAATGGAATTTTAGAAATTTCAATGAACAAGCATAATGGTGATATTGATGACGTACCTGAAATATCAGATGTAGAATTTGCATTGGAACATTTCCAAAAAGTCCTTCAACTTAGTGGCTAACAAACATGCCCCACTCAAGAAGTTTAGAGTAAAAGATAAATCAAGTCCATGGTTTACATCTAATTTATGACATATTTATCACATAAGCCTGGGCTCCTGCTAGGCGTACTAGGGGCCCATCTCACTGGCCTAACTGTAAGCAGCTTAGAAATAAATGCATTTCCTCTGTGAGGAAAGCTAAATCTGACTATTACTTAATTTTAATTTCTAGCTCTTACACTAACCCAACTAAATTTTGGAAGACAAGATACTATTACCCTACCTACACATATCAAATCAGATAACTGTTGGAGGTCTGCTCAGTTTTCAATATACATTTTACTGCAGCTGGCCATCTTTTTGAGAACAAGCATATAGGGCCCTCTCTTATTAATGATGACTATATAAATTCTGTATTTCATGCTCCCCAGTTTACCCTACTTCCCTTCTGGATGGTTGATGCAGTATTCCTGTTAGTTTTAGATTATGGTGATGTGATTTATATGCATGCAGCTTCTTCTAACCTTAAACCTCTGGATTCAGTGTATCATTCTGCCCTCTGTTTTATTACTGGTGATGCTGATGGAACCCATCATTGCACCCTATCTGAGAAGGTTGGTTGGTCCTCTCTATCAGAGAGAGGTGATAGACATTGGTATTTATTCATTTACTAAGCGCTTACTGGCAAATTACCATCTTACATTCCATCTCTGCTGAATGGATCAATAGGAACTTATCAAACTTGGTCACGTGATTGGCACACGCTCCAGGTACATAGAGTTAAATGTGAATTTGGAATGGCCGCATTTAGACTTATGCTCTATACACATAGAATAAGCTGCAGAGCACTTCAAAGATGGATAGTCTCATAAGCTATCAGCAATTTAAACCAAGATTTAAAACCTCCCCAAAACAGAATGTTATTGTTTTAATTGATTAGGTTGTATGCTTTTATTTCAATTGGATGAATGGCTGGTGCTTTTAATTTAGCATTTTATGTGTTTTAAGTTTTTTATGTTTTATTATATTTGATATTGTATTTAATTATTGTCATTTATTATTCACATTGCTACATTATTTTTTAAAAGATTAGCTGTTCATGATTTTTTTTTTTTATTTTGTTTCATTTTATTTTATGACTATTAGGTCTCTCTTGAAAATTGAACTGTATCTCAATGGGAATTACTTGAATAAATAAAGGTTGAATAAAATGATAAATGACAGTGATCATTGTAAAGGAAATTACTTGCGTTTTTTCTGTCAAATTAGCACAACGCAATCCATTATAGTGCTAACTGAAATTCCTACAGGGAATTGGCACAATCTAAGTAAGAATTCATTGGAAAACACCAAACTTTCTACCTTCAGAGCACACAGTGTGGAAACTCAGTGAGTCACTGTAGAAGTGAAGAGACTTTCAGGCTTAAACAGAAGGTCACCAAACACACCCCACACCCTCCTCCTGGCCTTTGTACTCACCACTTTTTGGAGGATATGATCGGGGACGTTCCTCTTGTGTGGGCACACAGCATAGGCAGAGGAGTGGCTGAAGATGACCGGAGCACAGGATTGGTTTAGTGCCTGGTCCATTACCTTCTCTGACACATGAGCGAGGTCCAACATCATCCCGATCCGATTCATTTCATGGATCACTTGCTGCAAGCAAGGGAGGGGGTGGGATCAGTTTGCAATCAGACCCAAACTCTAACCATGGGAGAATGAGTTTCCATGAACCCCAAAATGGGGGACTCAGGTACCAGTGAATCACTAATTTGCCCCATTTACTTTATCGCTGGGAATAACAGTCCTTTGTTTTGGTGAAAAATGCTACACAGTAGCATGGATTATGTTACATGGATTACGTCACATTATGGTGAATACATTTTACACTTCTGTTTAATTTGACGTTTACGACTTGCCACTTCCCTGTTTTTCGCACTTGCCTCGCTCAGCAGTTTGCCAGCTGTACTTTTCAAGCTGCACATGCCTGATTGAGTTAAGTCTGGGAATATTTTGCCTAACAAAAGCCTGTGTGCCTTTGTGATGCTATGGCTAATCATGCTATGGCCCATGAAACTCAAGGCCACTGTCAGCACTGCCACTAGTATGGATCTGTGCTGAACTCATGTCGCTGCATTAAGGATTCATTCTCACCTGGAAACTACCCCTCTTTTTATGAATGTAAACATTACAGCAGCCCTAAAATGTTGCTTTTGGGTTTATCAGACCAAGAGATTTGGAAGAATCCTAAAACCCCACAAGTATCAACTCCCTTCCCCCAAATATAAATATGGTAGCTTATACTGAGAATATACAAAATTGGGAAATTACTGGCTGTCATACAATAGCCTTGTGTGTGAAAATCCTGAGATAACATCTATCCTTTTATCATGAGAGGTTTTTTTTTCAGTGTCAGGGTGTTTCCATTCTTTCATCAGACTTACAATTCCAAACTTTGACAAGCCATTATTCACAGGAGGGTCTGATCCAGTATCAACCAGCCAGTTATCTGCCCTGAAATCACAAATAACAATAACCCAAGGTTAGCATCTGAGCTAATCCATTCATTCACCTACACACACTTTTACATGGTTTTTCATCTGCCTTCTCACACTCCGCCTCAAGCATTATGGGATTACTATTGAATTTCACAACAAAACCAAGTTTCATATATGGTTGTAAAGAATGGACAGTGGTTGAAAAAGTTAAATTTCCCCTTTCACATCCTAATTGGTTGTGTCTCCTAACAGAACAGCACCATTCTTGTCATAATATTTCTGTGTTAACATAATTCTCATTTAGGGATCATTTAGACCAATAACTGAATAGAGGCTTAAAATGAACAAAACTTGATACCGTCCTGCTTTTGAATATCGTGGACTTTTGTGGGTAATGAGAATATATTTAATGGACTGCATGTGTACGTATGTGTGTTTGAGTATGTGCATGTTTACATATATGTGTGTGTATACGAGATTATGTCTATGTATGTGTGTATGCATCTGTCCAAGTGTATATGTGTATGTGAGTTTGTGTGTGTACATATGTCCATGTATGTGTGTATGTAAAAGTGAGATTGTGCATATGCAAGTGTACATGTGCATGTGCGTGTTTGTGTACGGTTAGTCATGGTGCTATCACAGTGTGTACGTCAGTCACATGGCGCACTCACCAGGGTGTGTTACAGCTGTGTGTGAGGGTGAGGTAGCGCACACCCAGTTGGTACATGGTGCGCAGTGTGCCAAGACTGCTGTCAATGGAGTGACCACCCTCCACCCCAATCAAGCTGGCCGTCTTATTTTGGGCAAAGGCCTCCATAATATCTGCAGGACAGAGAGCAATAACACCACACTACACTACACGACTGCACATTCACAAGATTACAATTTAACATATAAATATAGTAGGTCAAATGTAGTTGGTCAAACTTTTTTTTGAACCTTAAAATATTAATTAAAATGTAAATTTGTTTGCATTAATGGCAAATGCGGGCACATAGCTACAAAGGGGGGTACATGGGCACAATGCAGTATAACACAATACAATATGAAACAGCTACCTGAATAACATTTACTTTACCATCTGCACCTGTAAAATACGTGCCTTTTCAGGATATTCAGTAAGTTTTAGTGGCATATCTGATCCATACTTTTACATGCATTATGCTAGCTCTAATGACATATCTGTGTAAGATGTGATATTGTATGACTCTGATGGGAATTTAGTGCAACTACATGATATTAATTTAAGAACAAACAAATAACCCTCCTGAAGCATGTGATTGACAGCTGTTCCCAGCAGGGGTCCCTGCCTTTCTGTCTCTCACCTTGACTGCTTCTGGCAAACATGAAGGATTTTGGGTACTTTTGACACATCCTGTGGACAATGTCAATCTGCTCCAGTGTCTGACGGACAGCATCCTTGTACTGTGTGTCACATGGTACGTAGGCAGCCCAGAACTGTGGAACAGGAGGAATGTGCCAGTTTAGCACAGAGCAGACAGAATGTTAGGTTTGATGTGGGAGACATGTAATGTCACACCTTTTCATATTAACTTGAATTATTTTTCCCGCTGGGAAAGAGGGGTAAAGGTGGCAGGACAAAACTGTACCCATGCCTGACAAAAGTTAAATGCAAATAATTATTTGGATGGTGGTGGCCTCAGCCAAGGTTTTCTATTCCTTGGCTGCAAGGCAAAAAATGTATGCTTATATGTAATCAGGCAAATAAAACTCTAGGTTTTGTGTTTGTGTAGATAAATGCATGAGTGTATGCATGTGTTGTGTGTACCTGAGCCGCCAGGCGCCCCTCTTTGATCTTGGGGATGTTGGTGTGGGTGGTTTGAATTGAATTCAGGTCTGCTTTGTTCAGTTGGTTGTTGAACTGCTTCCTCATCTGCCAGGGGAGGTCATTGTGCCTGTGGGGTTATAGGTCACAGATAAGAGTGTCTTTTATAGACAATTATCATTGGCATTAGAGACAATTTTGTTCTCAATTTTACTTCAACATGGGGAGTTCATAGGAACCAGTCTGACAGTCCAGGGTTTTTGCATTAAAGAGACTCTATTCACAGCCTGGATGAGCTGGCTATCTCTGACCTTTTATACAAGACCATAAAGCAGAATGTACACTTAGAAAAAGCACATGGGAGTCTTTTAAGGCACAGACAATGGCTACAGTGTTCCTCTGTACTTTCTAACAAAGCAAACACACGAGTTGTGAATTTCCCCTACAATTAAACCTGCAGTGTACAGGGTTTAACTGTCTCATAAAGTATCTGTAATGGTCAACCCCAGTTGTTCTGAATATATAACTGAAGCATTGTGAGTGAGGATGTGAGTGAAAAAATCTCATTAATCAAAGACTGCAATAGTACAATTATTATGAAGGCAAAACAGCATTATTATTAATGTATAATATTTTAAAACTAAAAGTCTGAGTTAATTTTTTAAACAGTCCAATATTTCAGACATGCCAGATATAGAGACACATTAAAAAAGCCCATCCCTCCAGGAAGCAGGTGAGGGAAGGTGAGGCAGTGAGTACAAAGGCTGGGGAAAACTCCTCTTTCTTACCCGTCAATCAGAGGGGTTTCTGCCATCAGCCTCAGGGCTCTGTCTTTGAGAGGGTCAGCAGTACAGCACAGCCAGAGAGCACATAGCCCCCACCAAAGCACAGGGCCCCCCGTCATGCCTGCCATGCTCGATCGAGCCCAGCCAAATCGGACCTGTCCTTGTCTTCCCAGTGTCCTCTCTGTCCCTCTCTCTGCTAGGTCTGTGCCCTCGAAAGGACTGTAATTCAGCATTCTGTCATAAACATTCAGGGTAACATCTCCCTAGTTAATGGATAATACAGTTCAGGAGCTAACTGATCTTTTCCCTTCCTGAAGGTCTTGGTCCTGACACTGAACCATTATCGAGTAAGTGCTGAAATCTCAAAAAAAAAAAAAAAGGCTTCACAACAAAGTCATAAAATAGGAAAGGGTCATGGGATGGAATATGGAGAATGATAGCAGTTGGACTGCATGGCTCAAAACCTGCCTTAGAAGGAAGAGCTTTGCTGCCAGGAAAATGTTTTTCTGCCACGTTGGCAGATTGTAGGACAGATTATTTCCCTGCACTGGATGGCGACATGTTTGTAAATGGTACTATACAAAAATAAGGAATGATTGAATGAATTACTAGGGTTGAGGTAAATTCCCATTTAAAAAGTAATTCATACAACAATTCCAATATAAATCACACTTGATTTATAAAAAAAACTTGGAACAATATTATATGAATATAATTGAAAAAAAAAAAAATAGATGTTTTGAATCAGAATTGAATGAATCTGATCAACCTTATGGAAAAATGACACTTATAATTTACTACATGATGACATTCCACTGCCCAATCGTATGAAAAAAGCTAGATGGCTTTTCAGCAAATAGTCCTGATTAGCTACATAATACAACAACAGACCCATTATCTGATACATAGTTTATGGATTCTTGTGAATGCTCTGGCTGTTCATCAAATAAATACCTGAAATACCCATTTTAATCGCCAGCTTAGTCAAATATGTACTTAGACGGCAGCCTCTCAGAAGGGAAATTTCAAAATTAAGTTAATCTGAACAGTAATACAATAGGTCAACGCATGTATTGCTTAGATGTTCCATCAATATTTGCATTCAAGTTACACTCATGCATGTAAATAATAGCAAAGTGTATTAGTTTGGTGGACGAAATTAGGCCTGATTTTCTTGGTAATTTAGCTGTCAGGATGTCAGCTGTGTTTTGCAATCAGCTGACAGTATCTTTGTCATTATGTTGTGTCAAATCCGCAGTGTATGTTCCTGTATGTTTATGTTTCCTTTTGCGTTCATGTTTTGTCATAGACGTCTTACTCAGACCCTAACACTCAGTAATTATCATCTTCCCCACATGTTACAAATTTGCAGTTAAAAAAACTGTAGTGTTGTAAGCTGTTTGATTTGAACAGTTGAATTTTTGTCAAAATATGAATTATCAGGTAGGTAACCCAAACTTATTTATAGGAAATGAGCAGTCTGGTGGATCAGCAATTGTCAGAAATATGCAATATCACATCTGGAATAATTTTTTAAAAAGTCTATAAAACAATTGACATTAAGACAATGACTCCAGCCTATACACCTGGTCCACTACCTGAACAAACAGTAAATTCAAAAAGATGCTAACAAAGAAAAGAATGGAGAGAGAGAATGGGTCACAAAGTGAATGAATGAGAGGATTGGTTCAGTCTTGGGCAGAGCAAATAAAAGCAACAGAGTAGAGTATGTAATCAAAAACACATGGAACTCTGATTGCTGTACGTGACTGACACTGCATCCACAGTGTGTGAAACAGCAAAAGGTAAAAAGAGGAAATACCTCTTCCTTTTCTCTGAGAGAGGGCTGTGGTGAGTGGAGTTAATAAAAAAGTGGAAGAATTTTGGTCTGGCAGGCAGTTAACTAAATTAATGTTTCACTTTTCTATTTCAAAAAACTAAAGAGCTCCTGAAGTTTCAGTTGCTCAATCATTAAAAAAATAATGGCAGGGATTCAATCAACATTTGTCTTGAGCCTTGGCTCACAATTAAATGCAACTGTTCTTTACCTGTATGGCACAGTTTGGCAAGTTCAGCGAACATGATACTGAACTTGCCAAATCATTTGTGTAGAGGAAAAGCACAGCGCTCTCATTCAATTGTAAATAAAAGTTAAGGCTAAATGTTGATTGAATACCAGCCAATTCTTCCACTCCATGACATCTTTAATCCTCCCCGACTACTGCTGAACAATATTGTGCCATGCCATCCCCACTGGCCCATATGACAATCTCAACACACCCTCATGCCCCTACAGGCATTTGAAAAGTTCAAATACAGAAACCCTATAGTCATAACACGCTTACATCCTTAACAACCTCCAGGTACCTTCCACAAATGCAAACAGGTTGTTATTTGCCTGTGATTTCACACCTGAAATATGGTAAATAGTGAATGTTAATATTTTATTGTAAGATGCAGTTTATCTGTTCACTGAGGCAGGGAGAAATGCCCAGCATAGCGATAATACACTCTTAGAAAAAAACAGGTTCCTAAAGGGTTCTTTGCTTGTCCTGCCGGGGGAACCATTAAAGGTTCTTCTTTGATATGGATTTCAGTCACAGGTTCTCTATGGAACCTTAATCTACATAGAGTTATATAAAGAACCCCTGAAAGATATCTGTATCCAAGAAGAACCTTTAAGGGTTCCCCCAGCAGGACAAATGAAACCCCTTTGAAGGTGCTAGTTTTCTAAGAGTGCACAATGGAATTAAAGCTCTGTTCAGATTTTTTTCATTCCAGAACTATGCTGTGAGAACAGATATAACAAATATTCAACATAAACCTGAGCAAAGCAGTTCAGCACTTAACCTGGTCTCAGCACATTGAAACAGTAACAGTTTATTTAGTCTGAATTTCTCACTTAAATTCAGTTAGTAGAATTAAGTACAGTATGAATTCAGTCAGGTCAAATGTTTTGACGTGGGAATGGTGCATGATATCACCGTGCCATTTATGTAAATGGTTCCAGTAATTTTAACTTCTATCTAGGCACTACCGAGGGATCTGATGGTGTAGGGGTTGTGAGTGAGTGGGTGTTTGAAAGGTTTATTTCCATTGAAACCTGAGAAGGGTAATTTCCTTTTCAATCTGCAATGTTTTTTCTAAATCAAGTGCTTGTGTCCCACTTCTGCTGAGTGGAATTACCCTTTTGTCTTCTGAAAGCTCTACCTGTGACTGTGCGTGGGATCACTGTATGCTTTACCCTTATGTCTGTATCAGCTTCCATGGACTAGTTTCACTCACACAATCACCCACTCATTTCCACACCCACAATTACACACACCTTTCACATATTGATGAGCAAGATGGGAGCACTTTGGAAAAATTATAGTAGCCTCTTACTTGTTGCAGACTCTGAGAAGTAAACATAAATAAAAGAACTGTATCGCAAAGAGAGATAGAAGTTTATATAAAACTGACACTTGGTCCATTAGACCACAAAGACAAAGCAGGGTCTAAGAGAACCAATCATTTATAGGGTGTCTAAGTATTTGCCTGTCAGCTTGGGTTTTGTCTGCATTTCCTGCTCCACACTGACTGGAAGCTTGGTCAAGCCCGACAACAGCTGGTGGCTCAGGCGTTGTGCTGATCTCAGAGTTTTTAGTTTTCTTTTCACTCTTGGTAAAAACGTTCCTTCAGGAACCTCTTCATTTGTTCCCCTTGTAGAACACTTAAAAAACCCTCATTGACACTGATATCTCCAGGGTTCTGTGCAAAATTGTATCCTGGAGCTACTGCAAAGAACTCTTTAAAGATGTCAGCATTTATAAGCACCTGTAAGGGTTCCCTTGGTGAAAAAAGGAAAAAGATTTAAAAGGTTCTGCTCTGCAGTAATGCTTTGTGTTGGTGATTCCAAACCAGTCATGTGTGGGCCATAAAACTCTATTAGGAGATAAAAAGGATATTAATGTCATGAAAGGTAAGAAAACAATTAAGCACCTCAAACTGGATTTTTATACCTACCTTTTTACGATTTTAGAACCATCAATAATGCTATTTGATCATTTGAAAGTGTGGCATGCTGACATATTGTACATGAGAAACACATGTGTACAGAATCGTAATATAGGTTTTGTACTTCAAATTGGAAACTGAATTTTAGTGTAAAACAACTGTTTATCTTTGATTTGTATGATTACTGTAAATTCGATATACCTTACTGACAAGCATGGTGAAGATACATAATTCCACTGAAAGGAAAGAGTCAAAAGTATGAAAGGGTAATTCTGGCAGAAATTCAGCATTCCACCTCATGGCTAGATGCAGTTGCTTATTGGTGCTGAATTGGAATAGTGTAATGGAAGATCAAAGAAACCAATGAAGAAATTTCTTTTGAGATTACAGGATTCTCAGCTTAGTTTCCTGTCAAAGCACAATGTCAAAACACCAAGAAAAAAAACATCTGATTGAACAAGATAGCATCACTGTTCAATCATGTGAAGAAGCATGCAATGCTTTTGAGAGTGCTGTGCATATGATTGCAGTCTCTTAACACTTACATTTGATTAATGAACAGTCTCCTCTGTCATTGATTCATATCAATCTTATCACACTGATTCATTTCATTCCTCACTCACTAACATGTGAGTAAAAGTCTATACATACTTCAATGATTTGATTGCATATGTGAAAATGTTGACATATTGGCACATTTGTTTCTTTTGATATTTGAGATATGTAGTCCACTCTCTCTTTTGTGATTTTTCATATGTAAAATAAGCATATTCCTCAAAACAAAAAAATATGAACAGTTATGAAAAATAAGATAGGATCCCAAAAAGCAGCATAAAAAGTCAATCATCTTAATACTTATGCGAGTGTGAATATAGTGTGTTTTCATTGTAATGAATGGAATGTTGTCCTCTACGTTTGTTTGTTTCCCCATAATGGAAACATTACCATCACTTCCGTATGGTTTCTCTTCCTCTGCTGAGAGTTATTTAAACCATGGACCATGCGTCGTTCAAACCACACACTCACTTCTCCCTGAGTCAGCACCTTCAGCCATGTCTCGCCTGAACGTCACTGAGACCTTCCACCAGATCACCTTCCCTGGGCATCTGCACACCCAGGACTCCCTGCGTAATGCCATGGACTTCCAGTTCCAGGACACCGACACGCTCATTGTCACTTACCCCAAATCTGGTAAGACCTGGGCAGCCTCGGGGGAAATCAGTGAGCAGACAGCACTTTTACAGGACAAAGGCTAGAAAAAAATCTCTTCTAGTGTTATTCCCCTGCTTGTCCAGAGTTTTCTCAAATTATTTTTTTCATTATAACTGGATGTACAAACAACATACCACCATTCAAGGTTGTGAAGAGGGAGTAGCTGGTTCTTATGAAGTGTCTTTTGTTTGCTTCAAAGCAATCTTAAATATGTTTTGGAGGCCAGAGGGACTTCGGTCTTGAGATCACAGTCTAGCATTCATTCATATCCACTAGATTTCCTCTTCACTGTGAAAAGTGTTTTTAAATCAATGATAGCTCATCTGTTTCTCTCCTTTTTCGTGTTCACTCCTTAGCTATGCCATTACTGTGTATCAGCATCTCTTGCTTTTAATCTCACTGTTGTTCTCTTTCCACTCTTTTGCTTAGTTGAAAGTTATTGTAAGAGGTGACACAATGTCTTGAGATCTGTAATTTTCTCTCTCTGAGCAAATGTCTATGTGAAAATGTTGGGGGGGGGTAGTCTTCCATACAGAGTTATGGGCAGGAATAGCCAGACAGGTTGACTCATAGTGGAGGCAGAAAACCATGGGTTGTTATGTTCCCGGTTTAACACAGAGCCAGAGGCTCTCAAGACTCCCTGGGTTAGGGGCTTGTTTTTATTATCAGGGAGGGAATAATTAAGAATGTGCCTTTAAAACAAGTTAAAAGCCACTGCATGTAAATATCAAAGGCTAAATTCAATAAGGTAAAAAATGGACTGTCATACCACCTCACAAATGAGGGTTGCATTTCCAAAAAGAGTGAGTAACACAATAGTTATAGACCAGAAATGTAATAGACCAGGACAAAGAAATACAAAAGAAGAAAAGGTTTAGTGATTTACAACTTTATGCCATCCTCCTCAGATAGTGACAAATAAATGCACCTAATTTTGTATCAAGAAAGCACTGTATACTGTTGACCAATATCTGCAAGATTCCAGGATTTTTGTCATAATTTTCAGTTGATAAAAGAAGAAGCAAGTAAATCAGAATATATTTCTGTTAGATTATTGTACTGTGCCTTTCAGAATTCCTGTGTTATAAATCATACAAAATAATCCAATTAAAATTTGGTAAAAGTCTTAAACTACAGGCAGCTGTATATGTAAATAATAAAGTTTTTTTAAAACAAGAGAGTAAGGAAGAGAAGGAAAGGAATGAGTAATAAGTGCTGAACATAAATTAAGCATACTGGCATATAATAAGAGCCAGAAATGATAGATTGTGAGTAACACAGCTAGATGTTAATGTTTCCCCCTTTCTCTGTCTCCCTCTCTCACTGACAGGGACCACCTGGATGCAGGAGGTTCTTACTCTGTTATTCAGCCGGGGGGACCCCACCCTGTCTCATTCGATACCTAACTGGGCACGGGCTCCATGGCTGGAGCAGTACTACTGCCCTGACGTGCTGAAGGCCTCCCGGGGGCCCCGCATTATCACTACCCACCTGCCATACTCCCTGCTGGCCCCTGCCCTCCAAAGCTCCAAGGCTAAGGTATGCCTCAGCCCCAGAGACGTATATCTGTCCCCATCCCAGCTAGTCTGCATAATTCCTTTTGTAGAAAATTTTGTTTATGTATCTTACAATATAATTTTATATTATATTATAATATACAATTCATATTTTATAGTGTCTCTATAAGGATGTAATATATAGTATGCAAATTTATCTGGTAGACTTTCTGATAAAGTAAACATTGTCTGGTTCACACATCCTTGGTGATAGTATGATCATTGTAATTATTACAAACATTAAGGACAAGTATTGTCTTGTATCTGTGTTAAAATGACATCACACATTAAACACTGCCAAGGGCCATGTTTAATGTGTGGGCCACTGTATGGTGGAGCTCAGTGGGTGTTGGGCAGAGGTTTCAAAAATAAGTCTGACTGAGGGTGAACAGTTTTCAGAGAACCCTGACATGAAATGACAAACGTTGTAAAGCCTTGCACAAACCGACCTACGGTTTATAATGACAAACCACTTCCACAAAAGCCATGTGCAAATACAGAAAGCACAGAGCAGCAGCTCTCTTTCAGCACATGGGCTCTGTGCTTGGTTGAATTTGACATTTGAGTTTCAGTATGTTGAGGGCTGCTTCATTCTTCTGTTCTCAGGTCATTTATGTGGCCAGAAATCCAAAGGATGTTGTCGTGTCGTACTACCATTTCCACAAGATGGCCAACTTCCTGCCTCAGCCCGGCTGCTTTGGAGAGTTTCTGCATAGATTCCTGGATGGAACATGTAGGTTGGCTGTTTCTGAACAATTGTTGTTTGCTGTTTTTGGTTTCTGGTGAGTTTGGGCTATTTTTGCGCTGACAACATGTGCAATTAACACTACTTCTTATTTGCAGTGCATTATGGGTCTTGGTTTGATCATGTGAACGGCTGGACGAGTGAAGGAAGAGACAAGCTGAACTTTTTTTACATCACATATGAAGAGATGTGGCAGGTAAGACATTTTAGCAGCCCTCATTTCAGTAGTAAAACCCTTAGCTATGGTAATACATCCCTCTGAGCTGAGATGAATTTATGTACCTCGTTTACAATCTTTGGGATTTTTCACAGGACATGAGAGGCTCACTGGAGAGGATCAGCACATTCATGCAGTGCCCCCTGCTGGCAGAGGAATTAAACAATGTCCAGAGGCACTGCAGTTTCAGTTGCATGAAGGAGAATGCCATGGTCAATTACACACAGATCCCTGACGAGATCATGGACCACAGCAAAGGAAGCTTCATGAGAAAAGGTGAGGCTGCACAGGGGTATAACATTTCATAAATAAGGTCCTCTTTGCAAGTCAAATCACATTTTTACAATGCATTTTACTTTGTGTGTGAAAGTTGTGAAACCATTCCATATTGTAATGGTTTACTTTGTTAAAATATGATCTTAGACATCCATAAAAGTACAAATATGGTAAAGACCTGTTTAAGTATGGCTGGAAAGTTGTAATTTGTTGAGGTGATACAAAAACAAAACATTACTATAATTTATGTGTTTGTGTTTGCAGAAATGCAAAACACAATATTGCCAGCTAACAGTGCTAAATGTTAATTTTGATACTTATAATGGTACAACGATATCTATGTGGAGTATGCTAAAATCTCTAAATGTGGATTTCAGGTAAAATTGGAGATTGGAAGACCATTTTCACTGAGGAGCAGAACTGCATGTTTGACCAGGTCTTTGAGGCTAAGATGCAGAGGTCAAAGCTGAACTTCATTTGGGAGCCTTCAAGGACCATGGCCCAGTCAAGTCCCTGAAATCTCCAATGACCATGGAGAAACCCATTCTCACTGCAGCCTGATCCCTCCCCTACCTCTCAATGTTTACCATTCACAAGCATGTACTTGACTTACAGAGTACTTAAATTAGGCTTTTTATGCAATTCATGGATAAATCAGAAACCTCCATTCATTTACTTTTTCTCTCCACTCAAGGATTTTTCAGTGGAATATTTTTCAGAGAATATATTTGGTTATTAGCTAAGCAAATATATTGATTAATATGCACATGTATAGATTGTGTATAGAAATGACAGTAATTTATTATGCTTTTATAAAGATATGTTTACTTTTGTTTTGACTTTGAAATGTTATTTTGTTTGGAATGTCTATTTGGACTGTGAATGTAGTTGTCCATTTCTGTAAGTTGTATTTTCATGATCAAATTAAAAAGCTATTTGTTATAGGAATTTATTTTCTAAAATACATTTTTTTTGCAAGCAACCTATAATTCATGTATCCTTGAACTACTTTTAAGTGTCTGTAAATCAGGCACTTTTGTGATAACTGAGTAATCTGAGCACGAGAGCAATTCACAAATATAAGACACTCATGCCATTCTTCATTCAAGTACAATTTCATTAAAAAAGCTATTTCCCATAAAGCAGATATCCAGAACACGATGATTACAAAGATGTTTTATTCTGTGAGTTACAAACACACACAAAGGAAGGGTCACCACTACATCTGTGTGAGGTATCAAGCTTTATTTTATCTTGAGTGCAGTCAAGATCCTTGAGCCCATATTTAATCACTTGTCTTTCACATGAAATGGATCTTTTGATGCAGAGAACTGAGAGTTGGTACCAGCCAGGAAATTAATAAATGAGGAATAAAATGAATAGCTGATCATGACTGATTCATCTCTTTTGGTTCATCTCAACTATTAAAAACTCAACCAATGCCCTCCTTAATTCATGAATTTGTGCTCTTATCATAGCACTATTGTAATAATTTATTTCGACTTCATCATTCAGCTTTGTATCGATTTGGGAAGTTGGTCCAAGTCCTGGCAAGTATGTGTTCCTCTTTTCCTAAAAAAGGTCACTGCTAGATCATATGTTTTTAAAAATGGGAAGAGAAACTATGAATGTTAATAATGGCTAATGGCAAAAGATTAAAGTACCATGAGAGGTCAAGCTGACCACTTGTTATTTCTGCTTATTTATGCTACACCAGGGAGCTTTGAATGTTTTACACTTTCTTTCCAGTCCCATTAAAGATTTTGTCCTTTAAAATATTATGAATCAGTTCAAGAATGACTGAAAAGCATATCACTGTCTGTCTTAATCTGATGTAGTTTATTCATGTCAAGAAAATAATTCCCCTTTTTGAACAAATCTGGTACAGATCTTTTTTTCTTTGATTCAATGTCAGGGTCACTGACACCATTTTACAACACAGGAGAAAGGATTCGTGCTGTCAAATTGAAGTGAAACTGCACTGAAGGCTGTAGCTGCCAGGTGTTCCTTGAAAGACCTTTGTGTCTTGCTGTGTGGTGGTGCATGTGACTAGCAGGATGCTGAGGTAGTCACGCGTGGGAGACAGTCATTGTGGCGGGGCTGACAAGTTCAGCTTGGGTGGGAAAAATGACATTGGAAGGTTTTTTGGGTGGGAGGTTTTTCCTGTTCATGGGAAATAGATGTTGAACTGTATAACTGTATGATTGATAATGGTTAATAATCCTTCCTTTTTTGCGTTTTGCTGGAAGGGCATTGGAGCTGCATTGGCACATGTTACATCACATTCAGCTACACTGGAGACTGTTAGGAGAAGGAAATATGTACCTTCCTTGATCTTTCCTTTTATCCAGATAAGTCCTCATCTGAGTGCCACACAGCTTTCAAAGAATAGATGAAAGAATAGATGGCAGTGACATGGACTGTGCCATGGGTGAGTAACTCCCTCACTAGTACTACCTGGGCACCACTAATGCATCCTCCTCCTTCAGATACCTAATAACTTGAGTGTCATCAGAGCCCTTGAAATGATGAAAAACAACTTTTAGATGATAAGAGGTGTACAGAAAGACAGGAGACTCTCTGGCTACCTTTATATGTGTGTAACTCTTCATCATTATTGCTCAGTTTGTACCTTCTGTTCCCATCATGACAGCAATACATAAAACAAAATCCACAAGAATAATTTCTGCTCAGTATTTTTGGACATACATTAAGGTCCCTAGAAAATTCTTTGCTGTTTCCCTCCTGTGCAGGAGACACAAATGCTGTGGGTCAAAGCACACCAGAGCATACATGCTAAACAAATACACTCTGGAGTAGGAAACATTCTCATGAAGAACTTCATTCTACTGAATAAAATGGCTAATTGCAAAATTACATAGGCAATACATTTTTTATTAACTTCATATCACTCTTACAAAGGTGCTACATATTAACATATTTGTCTATCTTTTACAAGACAGAGAGTAAAATGTATTTTAAACAGTCAAATAATTTAGAAGGTATTCCTTTACAACTGACTCTTTTGTACATTCATATATGTGGCTTTTGAGTGGTGCAAATTAAAACCAAAGTGATACAGCTACAGCACCAGCAATAAAAACGGAGAAGTGGGGTTTTCTTATATGTACCATTTAAAAATATACCAAAGAATATGTCATATAAATGAGGAAAAAATATTTATTATTTTAAAAAATAGTGCTTAAAAGTGACATGTCATGTCATTAAGACTTTCAGAGGCATGCACATACATGGATGTCCATTAATAGCTTTAGTTTCCAGTGACAACGATGGTTTAGAATGGAACACATAAAGCTTGATGCTGTGCTGAGTCACAAGCTGTAATTACATCCTACTTTCATGACATACTTCAGATGACAGTGGTGGACGGCAGTGAGGAAGTGGTGAAAATGGCTTCCTCCCTGTAGGGCATGGCAGAAGAAGGTGTTGTGCTTTTAATAGCCATAAACAAACCACCAAGTATTGTAAAGATTCATACCCATGAGAGAGAAATAATTTGATGTTGAGAGAGATAAAGAGAAAAGCTCTGTGACTGGATAAAATTAGAAATCTCTTTTTACAGAGAAAGCAAGAAGGACAGAAAGAGAGACAGAGTGCGAAGCACAGAGAGAGAGCAGGAAAGGCTAAAAAGTAGAAGTCAGAAACCTGCCTGATACCGATGAGAGGAGCCATCCCCCACTAAACCTCCACCCCCAACCCCACACCCGAACACCACGCCATCCATCCTCTCGCTAAACCTGACACGAGGAAGACAGAGGCTCTCTGTGATTGGCTGCTGCTGTACCAGCAGCCCTGACCTGAGAGATGTGGCATTTGCGTGCCTTTTAAATGCTGTCTGCTCCTATTTGTGATCGCTGATCACTGTGAGTCACTCAGTGTGTCAGAATCTGAAAAGGCACTAAGCTCTTTAACAGAGCCACTAGGTAGTGTCTCAAATGCACTCATCATGCAAGTGTTCTGTTTTCTGAATGTAAATGCAATACAAACCTATTACCTATTACCTAATACCAATAGTCAACCTGTGGCAGTTTATCTTGTAGGGGTTATGTTCAAATATGTAGATGTAGTAAGGGTAATGCAAAGGCTCATTGTATCTTAGATCAGTTTGTGTGATAGCATGCTAGGGAGCACTGATAAGCCTAGTCTTGTCTAATCTGTGTATCAGTGTTGGACAGACAGAGACAAGCCACTGTCATGTCCACGTTCATGGCTGCCATGTGAATGCAAGAGTGTGCTGTAGATCCTTAGACCCTTAAGGCAAAACAAGCAGCCAACTAAAATTAGCTTTTTTGCCAACAATCAGTGAAGCATGTATCTAGCTAACATGGTTAGAAATAAAGATCTGAAGATGTTCTAGATTGTATTTTACAATGCCCATGAGATATGCTATTGATAAATGAAGATACACCAGCTGTAGTAGATGGCAGGAGGCTATTTCAGGTCATTTTACTTTTTCATCTTATTACCTACACACAGCCGCCCCTTTACCCCCACCCTTACCCAGCTCTACCTTAAAGAAACTTCACACAGACAATACATTTGTCATGTAAGCAGATTGAACTGCTGCTAGTCAAGCTGATGAATTTAAAATTGCTGGTATCTAGGTCAAAAGTAATTCACAATTTAATTAGTAAAAGATCCTTAATCAACATTTTTCAAAAAAGTGATGATAGAAATCATAAAAGGGAGGTAAAATGTTGTATTGTTTAGGTCAAAACTATCCCTATCAGTGTAATTATAGATGAATCTTGCACCAGCGTCCAGTCCACTGATTCATCCAGACACCTCCTATTCTTAGGTCCTCATACTCAGCCTTACTGCTGTGTTGGAGGGCATGCTGTCCCTCCTGTACCTCCGGGGTGCCACGCCCCCAGGGGATGTGACATCACACCTACTGTCAAACTCTCGCTCATTCAGATAAATCTTCTGAGTTTCTCAGATCTACTTTCAGGCAATGGTGTCAGCTGCTTTTGAGTAAAAGATCATTCAGCCACACAATGATTCTCCTTGTATTTATAAGTCTGTTCCATAGCCTGTTCTCATTACCACTTGTGACTTTTCATTCCAAGGCATCTTCAGTGTGTTCCAGAAGTCTGTCTGGTTCAACTGTGATGTTTTGCTGGGCCATTCCCAAAAAGCAGTGTGCTGCTGATGACTGTGTAAATGACCAAACTCATGTCTTCCATTCCCTCCATGTTCCACAGCATGTAGATCTCATAACAGAAATGAGATGGTGCAATCATGATCATCTGACGTCACCATGCAGAGACTGGGCCTGATCAATTTGCTCTGTGCACTTGGAGAAATAGCTTTCAATTTCCTGCACCTTCAAACGAGCTCCCAGGGAGCTCTCTTCCACTGAGCGGTGACTCTTGAACATAATGACTGCTTTTATTCACCTGTGTAAAGGGACTGCCAGTACCCTCTTCTGTCAGCAAAATAAACACAACACAACAGACAGGACTGGACATTGCCATTTCCACATTCAATTTAAACTGAACACAACTCAGCCTTAAAGAAAGAAGCAATTAGCTATTTTTGTTTATTGTACATGGAATTTATGGTTAGTCCTGTTTTGTTAAAAACCATGTTAGAAATGTGATAAAACCCAGAACTGTGGAAAAAACGATTGGCCTCTTTAATTCTTTAGTGATCATTTCAGCAGAGGCTGGTGATAAAGTGCTCCATCTCCCCCAGTACAGAGTCAGATT
This sequence comes from Albula goreensis, assembly GCA_022829145.1. NCBI lineage: Eukaryota > Metazoa > Chordata > Actinopteri > Albuliformes > Albulidae > Albula > Albula goreensis. The sequence goes on along the minus strand of CM040755.1, from coordinate 21,952,432 downwards.
TCAAGAGGCCTCATTGATCACCTTACAACAGGACGTTTGTGATGTTTGAGTATTTTGGCATGCCTACTTCACCAGTGATGTTTGAGTATTTTGGCATGCCTACTTCACCAGTGATGTTTGAGTATTTTGGCATGCCTACTTCACCAGTGATGTTTGAGTATTTTGGCATGCCTACTTCACCAGTGATGTTTGAGTATTTTGGCATGCCTACTTCACCAGTGATGTTTGAGTATTTTGGCATGCCTACTTCACCAGTGATGTTTGAGTATTTTGGCATGCCTACTTCACCAGTGATGTTTGAGTATTTTGGCATGCCTACTTCACCAGCCGTTGTAGACTGCTAGACAGCAAAGTAGAGAGCTAACATTAGAATTTCTGCTAGCCTAAATGAGTTTATGAGAGGAGGAAACTAACATCACAGCCTTAGGGAGAGGTGAATGCAACGACTTGAGAAAAGCTCTTGATAGGAGTGAATACGTTTTGTTATTAATCACAGTATGGTCAGACCACAGACAACAAATTAAGGTGTAAATGGAATGGGAAAGATAATACAAATGGCAGAATCATACCCTTAAATGTACTCCATATCATTTATAAATTTGTCGATTCTATTTGCCAGTCACTGTGTGAGAAAATGTTGGTGTACATAGATCTCTCTGTTTACTGTGTATATTTTCTGCAACCACCCCCCCTGACTATTAGCCATTAAGGTGAAAGGAATCACCCTCAGTGATCTAGACCCCTCTGCAGAGCTAATAAAGTGAAAGGAATCACCCATAGCGATCTAGACCCCTCTGCAGAGCTAATAAAGTGAAAGGAATCACCCTCAGTGATCTAGACCCCTCTGCAGAGCTAATAAAGTGAAAGGAATCACCCTCAGTGATCACCCTCAGTGATCTGAAAGACCCTCAGTGATCTGCAGAGCTAATAAAGTGAAAGGAATCACCCTCAGTGATCTAGACCCCTCTGCAGAGCTAATAAAGTGAAAGGAATCACCCTCAGTGATTTAGACCCCTCTGCAGAGCTAACAAAGTGAAAGGAATCACCCTTAGCAATCTAGACCCCTCTGCAGAGCTAATAAAGTGAAAGGAATCACCCTCAGCGATCTAGACCCCTCTGCAGAGCTAATAAAGTGAAAGGAATCACCCTCAGTGATCTAGACCCCTCTGCAGAGCTAATAAAGTGAAAGGAATCACCCTCAGCAATCTAGACCCCTCTGCAGAGCTAATAAAGGTCCAGGCTGTATCTTCTCATTCTTGCTGACTCTCACAGTGAAACAAAAAGCCAAAAGCAGACAAATCATTTCTCATGTCAAAAAACAATTTTTGTATCCAGTTTTGGTTGGTGAGATAATAAATAATAGTCCCTGGCAAGATGTGAGCTGGAGAGCACCAACCACTACATTAACATGTGTTACTAGGAATGGGCAAAGAGTAAAATTGTATTTTAGGGGAGAGATTGTGCGTGTAACTGCTTGGTTTTAACTTTGATTCCTGGTGTACGTCACTGTCTTCTCCACAGGATTGCGTAACAGGATGTTACAGTTCTAATGGACTTGTTTTTAGCTAACTTAGCCTCAGGCTTAAACAGCCTTGACTGCACTTGCTTCATTCAGTGTATGAGGAACAGCCATTAATAATTTTGTGCAATTTCCCTGTGAAGGTTTCATGTTTGTCATTTAATATTTCATATTTCATCCCCCGATGGCACCTCTAACAAACAGTTTGCAGGTGTTTCCTTGTTTGTGACTGGATAAAAGTAAACTGACAAATTGGAACAGATTTAAGAATAAAATTTATTACATCACCTTTTTTTTCAACATGAAAAAAGGAAAAATGTGATAATTTTGATAAAGAATGAACAATTTAACACTGTTGGGGAGAAAAGTGAACAGTGGTCAGATTGATTTAGGATCCTAGTTTTACATTGTGACAGATGGTCTTGCTCAGATGGCTTGTCTTGGGAAGGAGGAAAGGAAGAGGAGAGGAAGAGGAAGAGGAAGATGCTGGATCTATCATGTGCCACACGGGCACAGCTGTTACATGAGCTGCTCATGCATAACTGAGAACTAACAGTCTCCATTCACTGATCCCCTGCAGTCATCCATATCAGGAGTGCAACCCAAGAAGGAAACACATCGACTAATGCCCACCTAAAAGAGATAAAGGAATGTTTGTCAAAATCATTCACTCCATGAAAAATGATACTATATATCAATCTAAATACTCTCTCTCTCTTTCTCTCTCTCTCTGAGGTTCTCGAATGTGATGTTTTCTTGCATCATTTGTTTCAAGTTCATCAAGAGTTGAAAGTATTTGTGAGATAACTCAATGGTAATGTCAGAACTGAGAATGCTAAATGCTAATTTAACCTGTGTGAATGGATACAACATAAAAGATCCTCAGTGCTATGCCAGGAGAGGAACAAGCATTGTATGGTTATTTACCCTGCTCTCTTCTTAGTGGTCCCTTGCCATGCACCCAGCTACAGCCTCAGGGGGACAAATCTCATAAATAACCCCAAACCTTAATATTGATCTACACTTGGGGTTACCAGTTAAAAGTGGAATTGGGCATGGTATGACCCTCTTTGTTCTTTGTAATCATTCACGTGCCCCTCAAATGTAAAATCCTTTGATAAACATGCCCAGCCACAGGGAGCCATCACCTCTCTCTCTCTCTGGCTTCTTCCCCTTCTGGAGCATTTGTGTGTGTGTTTGTGTGTGTGTGTGTATGTTCTTTACCTTTGAGTCACATGACAACAGGAGTATGTCTCAATATAACCACAAAGCCATTAATGGAGAGCGGTCTCTTCCTCTATGCGGACTCTCCTCCATAAACTTGCATATAATTACTTTTAATAGCAATTATTTACTTAAATTAACTTATCACATGTTGGTAGGTGAAGAGTTTTAGTAGTTAGTGCCACTTGTGTTCGATTTTCAAAGTGCTGGATGTTAAATGAGGGCTTTAATTATTAAAACATGAGGGGTTCAGAGGATTGTTATTTTTGTTAAATACTCACTTCCCCTACTGCCCCTGTGAATCTCTGTGATATACAGCAAAGTTCTGCTGTGATTGGATTCAATGCTGCTTGGGCCGAGGCATGCCAGCCGCTCCCATCTCTATGTATAGAAATATGAGGATTAAGCCCGTGTGTTGTCACACTGAATCACTAATGTATGGGTTTTCCATACAGCAATCTCTTATACCTCGGAGCAGTCAAACGAGCAGTGATCACGCTGCTGCTGAGCCTTGCAGAAGCAATGAAAGCAGATTGGTCTCGGTGTGGTGCTTTGATGGTTTAAATCACATGTCTGACATGATTAAAAAACTGCCTGGATTGTTTTGAGTGATTTTTTACCCTTGATTGTGAATTATACCCCAAAGGCAAATTTTTCTTGGAAAGCAACACTCTTGAAAATCTCCTTTATGTCTCATCACTTCCCCAAGTCTCACCACTGCATTATATTTTAAATCTTATGGACATTGCTAAAAAAGTAAAATGTGATCATCTTGACAGAGTCTCTTATCCTGATGTACTTGCAGAGTTTATATTTTACACACTGTCCATTTATACAGCTGACTATTTACTGATGTAATTCAGGTTAAATACCTTGCTCAAGTCTAAAATGGCAGTTTTGTACCAGAGAATTGCAAGCCCAATAATCACAGATATATAATATAAACATTTTATTAAGTTATTAGTTATATTGAAATGGTCATAATTTCTTTCAACTGCACTCATAAAGGGAATGAGAAAAATGTAACCAAACTGCTGAGTGGATGCTTTCAAAAAGAAGAAAATGTAAACAGAAAATCAACTCTGTGTAGCTTTCCGATTTTGCAAATCAATGAAAAATCTGACATAATTCATGAAATTTACACAAGACAGACACAATATTATACTGTCAATGTTTTATTTTGGAAAATGGAATTACAATGAAACCTAATGAAGACAATTTCCTTGTACAAAGAAAAAACATGATTAGTGCTTCTTATTCAGCAAATTTATGCTCTGAATACATTTTTGGATGTCACAATCATAAGAGAAAAATCTGTATAATAGCCAGATATTTTCACTCTCAAAAATCAACAGAACAGTTCATTTTGCCTAAAAGCTAAATCGGCTAAATTGACACTTAAGCCAATCCATCCCTGAGAGCTAAAACAGCAATTTATACCAGATCTTATAATTATTGCACAGAGGAGACAAATGAAAGCAATTAATTAATCAGTCACAAAAACAGTAATGTTGCATGTATCTAAATTACAATTAAATGAAGAAAATTAAGAACCCAGTATCCCAGTTTCCAATATTCTGTGATTTGATATTCTGATATTTCATTGCAGATAACACCTTTAAGATCTTTTCTCTTGCCAATTCACATCTACCCAGATTCTTAGATCAGAGATTATCTCTCTAACAAGGGCTCAGGTGTGACCCTTTGTCCTTGTTGTGACTGGATGGTGCCAGTGGTTTGAGGGCATTGAGCGTTGGCAATCAGAAAAGCTTATGTCAGAGACTGGCATTGTTATGTGGGCTCCATTAGCAGCTCACACTTCAGACAACCTGTCTCCCTGCATGCTGCTTTCCCCGAAACAAAGTCACATCATGCAGCGGGCGGATTACTCCAGCACTGAGGCCCCTAAATATGTGAACTTGCTCTTGGAAACCTCAGAGGATTTGCCCTGTTGTTGCCTTGAATAATACATCCTGTATGCTTAAAATATACTCTGTATTCTCTGTGATTTTACTGTTGGAGCTCGAGTCTAAAAGACCAAAACAATGTCACAATAATTAAAAAAAAGACAAATTGATTTTGCATAACTTGTGTATAGTTCCTTTTGAAAACCCATAAAATTGCGATATCTCTTGGGGGAATTTTCAATTTGTAGCAGTTTGGAATGTAACCATTACATCCACAAAAGCAATTACTCAAGGCAGCTTTTTTTGGACTGTTATGTGCGAGAGTTTGGATCATTACAGCAAAGCACTTCATTTATGTCAAAATAGCCATCTCTAACTCTGTTTTTCTCTTTCCTGCACTTTTGTTTTTTATTTCCTCTTTTCTCTTTGCAGAACTGTTTGGTCACTTACAGCAACCCTCTCCTCCACACTCAAAAAAGGAAGCTGTGAGCCAATAACTCCTTTTATTCACGTAATGACTACGTTACTCTGTTACGTCCTTCCATATGTTACGAGCGCGCATAGGAGGCCAGTTGTGAGCCCACCGCAATTATAGGCCTTCGTTTGCTAGGGGTAAACCTCCCATGCCACGCCCTAACATTCCCTGCACACCTCTCCTAGGCCCCTGAAAGATATCCCCCAAAGTTATATCCTGGACTTGAGATGGCAGCCAACAAAGTCAAAGGTGCTTACCAAGTCCAGGCGCCACAAATTATCTAATAGTATCATTGAGTCATGCAAGTTTGAGCCAGCTGCTTCAACTGATTAATGAATTCTGTGGCCTCTAAAATTACCCCAAGGAAATAGCACAATACAGAGTGCATTGTTGTGAACAACAAAACAGAATATGAAAGTGCTCAATAACAGCAATTGAATAATAGAAGTGTTTGGCATCAGGTGCACAAGAGAACATAGAGAATCAGCAGAGTACAGTTTGCCAAGTAAACCTGGTCAGCAGCAGATGGGTAGAGGATAAAATAATAGAGATCTACAGCCATTTTCAATCCAGCCTGCCGAAATGCAAACTAGTTAGCTGAATGGATAATAGCAAAATTAATGAAACATATTACACCAAAGTATTTACAATGACTGGTTGAATTTAAAAGAATAATTAAAAGACCTCATTAGTATCAACCCTCACTAATGGTCCCTCAACTCAAAGGTTCTGTCATTTTTATGGGATGTTGAGATTTAATTGATTCTTAATGAAGCTCCTTTGCTCTAATTTTAGTGAAAGCGAAAGGCTGTAGGAAGGCAGTTATTTTTGACAGAAAGATGAGGTGTCACCTTAGCTGTGAAGTGTGGGGGCAGAGGAGGGTGTGGAGGCTCCTCACTGCTGAGACAGGCTGGCATAGAGAACCTTCTTGTTCTTTCCCAATGGGAAAACTGGCTCGAAATAAACATGTTTCCATGCAAGGGTGGGTGGGGGCTGCTTTCTTCATTTTGAGGAGTCATGTTGAGACTGGCCGTTTAGAGACAGCAGGAGCAGAGATCACTGCCCCTTCCACTCACCCAGGGCAGGTCCATTTTAAAAGCTGTCCAGGACAATACCAATCAGACCCCTGTAATCGCTGGCATCTCGGCTGGCCAGACAGGTCCAGGGGCTACACTGTGAGCTGATCTCTCCTCCTGTCAGCAAATCAAAACTTTTTATCATGTTGAGCTTGTGGTGAGTCAGAAGGTGACAAGACATATTGTGGGAAACACAGGAGTACCTACAGGTCTGCTTGAAATGTATTGCATTCTGTAGTTTGTAAATGGTGGTGTGTAATGACTCCACTCCAAAAACTGACAATGTCAGTGAAGGTTTTCGTGTGTCGTAAAAGTCAATTTTCTGACTTCCTCCTGTAATGATTCCCCATGGTGCCATCATGTGTTTTGGCATGAGACATAGCGATCCTGTTCCTAAAGTGATGGAGAAAATGAAAGACCATTACTTTTAGATGTATTCATTTGTCAGTACTCCTGCTTCTGTTCATGAGCATTTATTTTCATATACAACGAGGAAGTATATGCAGCTAGGATGGGCCATTCAACAATAAGAACAGCTAGTTATTTTCCCTCACTTAAAGAATAATAAATATAGCATATGGCTTTTTACACACTTAGTATTACTCAATGATTATTTTATGTTTGACAAATAACTGTAATTGCTGAGTCAGCTCAGGGGGAATGATACCATCTCTCGTGTTCTGTGCTAAATTCTTGCAGTTAAAGAGCACTTCTAATCTGGAATGCACTGACTATGCTGTACCGTCACTGTTGCATAACTGATATTATTCAGAAGTAGCAATCTTAGTGCCTCTTACTGTTAAGTAATTGGTAGTCCAACACATACATCTTGTTGAGGGAACCATTTTTGATCTACATGAAAGTAAAAACCATAACAGTACTGTTTATTTTATGTATTTATCCATTAGTTTATTCATTTTGGCCCACAAATTTTACAATATGGGAATAATTGCATCTATACACATCCTCGTACACATGCACACACACACACACACACACACACACACACACACACACACACACACACACACACACACACACACACACACACACACACACACACACACGTACATATGCACACATCCTGCTTAAACGACTCATTCCCTCCTTTTCTGTGTGTTTTTTTTTGATAAGTTTGTAGGATGTCAGTGGTCTGTCACTGAGGAAAAGGACCATGACACTGTGCCACAGGTCACAGGCCAAGGTCCCAGGTGGCCCAGCTGCTGCCCTGGCTCCAGGCAAGCCTTGAATTTCCTCAGTAAATACCCATGCTCTTTAAATGGATAGCACTGTGTGCTGTGTAAAATAAAAAGTTATGTAAGTTTCTTGAGATACATTTATTTGCTAAATAATAAAACATTGCAAACGGCTAACAGCCATAGGCAAAAGGCATGAATAGGCATAAGCATGAATAGACTCAGAAGGTTAAACTTTGCCATGTTCCTTTTATAATTCATTTTTTACAGCATGATTATGTTTTTCCCTCTCTGCCAAACATATCAACCTCTGAGGAGTGAAAAATACTGCATCCAAAATAATATTGCATTTCACAAGTTTTAGTCACTGTGAAGAATATTTTCAAAGGGCAGAACTACCATGTGACCGAATTTGCTAGATAATTAATCACAAATAATATGTTTTTTTTTTTTTTTTACATTATTTAGCACCTCGACATCAATATCCTTAGTATCTCTAATTATGCAGTCACTTCTGTAGCTGAGTGGTCACCATACTACACTGCAGTGTTTACAGCAATTCCTGATTGCTGTATGGTCATACTTCAACACACAATTGATTTATTGAAAATGACTCTGACTTCCTACTTATCTCAGTATTGTACATTTATTGAGTTTGTTAATAACAAATTTCGGGAGAGGCAACCTTCGGACAACCCTTCACTCAAACACCAGTATCCGTCCTATCCGTTTGTATACGCGGGTATTAATTTGAAAATTATTAAAAGAGGAACATGTTTTAATCATGGTGACATGTGTGCAATAACAATGAAGTGCAACAGAAAAGAGGAACATGGCCAAAAATCAAAGTTCACAGGGACAGGCAGACACCTAAGAGGATTGTTGCTAAAAACCACAAACCAATGACATCAGGAATTTCCACAGAACTGAATCTACGCCAGTGTGACCCAGTTTTTTCTACACCTGGACAGGTTTTTGTTTGGAGAAAGCCAAAGGAAGCTTTCAGCCCACATAACCTTTTCCCAGCTGTTAAATATGGTGGATCTGCTCTGGTATGGTCAGCAATATTGTGGGAGTCATAGGGTCTGATTATAACTCTGCATAAATGACAGCCAAGGGATTCAAATCCACTTTTTGCAGCCAGGTGCATAACATAAACATTAAAAGAGAAATACGGCTTCTCTGGTCCTAGGAACCTGCATGTAAATGGACAGGTTATGTAATCTCTTTCTCTTAGCTTTGCAGCAGCCTTTGTAAAACATATACCTGTTTGATAAAATGTACATGAATGTATATTATGAAAAGAATCAAGTCTATGGCCAAGAACGAGAAGCTAAATATTTTATTATGTATTGTCTTTATTTGTGGTGGTGATTACATTTCATATATGCATTAATGATTCAGTATAGCACAGAGGACATACACTGAGTACTCTGTAAAATTGCATGGACTCACTTCCACCTTACTGATATCTTAATTTTCTAACCCTCTGAAATTGCACATACACCTTCAGTATTGAGTGGAACATCAAATGTGCACTCATTTTACCTCTGAAACCTCCATTTATTTGAATGTTTTGACAATTTCTTAATGTTTCTGTCAAAACCTCATAATGGTACTTCAATCCTTCTGTAATTATGGACAAATTAATAAATGGAAGTTTAAACTGAAACACTGTATCACTAAGGGTATAAGAAGACTAAACACTTTTCATATTTCTCTGAGATTGTATTAAGCCATTGTCCATCAGGGAGTCCTGTAGTTATTTAATAAACACACTTAAAGCAAAAAACCCTGGTGTTTTAATGCAACCTAACACATGAGCAAAGATTTTTTTTCTTGAAAGAGCACAATTAATTAATTTATTTGAAAGACATGCCTTCTTGCTACCTTTACTGGTAAGGATCAAAAGCCTTGTCATCCGCCTGATGGTCCTAAATGTTTCTACATTTTTTATATATATATATATGTGTGTGTATGTGTTTACAGCAAGGTCTGCTATAATGAGGGTTCAGTGTGTGTGTGTGTGTGTGTGTATATATATATGTAAATCATTTGCTGCACAGATAAACACAGATTCTTCAGAGTCAGTCAGAAAACATTTTAAGCATGTTGAGTTTGCTGGTGGTGTTGGGTGTTGGTGTAATAATGAACTTGCTGGTGGTGCTGGTGTAACAGTGAATTTTAGTGGCAGATTTTAGTGGATCCTTTCACATGCGGGCAAAAACGTTTTGCGTGCCACAGAATATCTTCTCGGCTGCATATACCGTAACAACTATTTTAGAGTCCTGTTTGTTATGTATCTGTAAACCTAAAAGATTTTGACTGTGGTCAGATCCATAAAGTCAGGAGCTGACTCTCAGTGGGCAGTGGCTATGTTTGTGTGAGCCGGCCCATGCTGCCCACACTCCATGTGAGTGAACTGAGGGCTTATCCTCTGCATCTCTCACCACGCTCCTTCACTAATAACATCTCTCTCTTCTCCCTCTGGGCTCCAGCACAGAGGTATAGCAGCAATCTCTGGAGTATGGCTGCCTCAAATACCTGGTTTTCTGGTCCAGCTCTCCTGCCTGCTCATGGCAGAAATTAGACCTCCCTGCTGACATTTCCAGACCAGTCAGTTATACTCTGCTGTTAAGCTCAATGAAGCTGTATCTCCTTTGTGGTAAATGCATTTAAATGGAATGCAACTAAGATTTGGATTCAGTCATAAGAGAAGAGTAAAACTTAAATATTTTCATTACAGAATTGGCATATGTTTTTTATGTTGAGACCATTGAAAGAAAAGAAAAGAACATGAAAGAAAAATAATAATCATATCGGCGACTATAGCTTGTATTCATTGGGCATTAATTAACTCTAATCTGTGATTCATTGAGTCTGTTCTTCCATTTTTCTTGGCTCATTGACAACTGAGCAGATTCCCAATACACGACAGTGAGCAATGTAACAGATTATATATCCAGCAAAGCTGTTTAGTCAAGACAGAGGAATTCTACAAGCGATGATACACAACATGCATAATTACTCCAGCCTACAGAACTACAAACAAAGCATGTAGTAATAGATAATTCATTGCCTGATTTCTCACAGTTAATTTCTCACAATTATTTGTGGAAAGTGGAATGTATTGGTAAGCCATGTCAGATTCTGAGAGCTGAGGAATCATGGCATGCCTGAAAGTGTGGCTCAGGATGATGCTTTTACAGCAGCCAAGAAAAAGGTTTGCATGATAGGAGTCATTGAATTGATGAAATCAAGTGATTTGCAGTAATTTAAATCTTGTTTTATTTTAAAAAAAATGAAGAAGACATGCAACAATGTGGTTTGCTTTTATAAAATAGGTACAACTGGACTTGAATTATGGCAAATTATGTTACATGCCCTCAAAAGCATGTGTCTGTTGATCTTTACTGGTGGAATGACCTTCCCAGACAAATCATTGACCATTGTTTGAGGCACACTGAATTTTCATCTCATTTTCATCTTTGTACACTCTGAGGGTGTTTTTGTTTCTCTCAGTAGGGCTTATTAAGGATGTATTGTTTAAATTGTAAATCTGGTTATCATAACATATTTGAATTAGTGCTGTAGTGCTGTAACAGATTCACTAGTCCTGGAATATTGCTAGCCAGGTCCAGTTCAATTGATCACATTATTCAGCTGAATTCATTTATGCATTGTAGACCATCAGCAAAATTACTATAATGTTATAAAATGGTATGTATTTTCTATTTTGATAATTTGTTGCTGTCATGTGAAATTTATACATTTCTGAATTATAAAACAAGCGTTACCATCAATTTTGTTCCTAAACGTCTTTGTTACAATGTTGATGATGGTAATGAAGATTATATCAGTGATATTGACTGGTTATTTTGGTCATGATTATGGTTATTATTTTGAGACCCATGCAGAAGAAGGAAATGCTATACTAGACTGCCTTTTACTAGTCTCTCCAATATAGAAAGACTTGAACACCCTGCCTTGCACCTACTCTATTTTTCAAAAAGTCTTTCTGTTTCATCTTGAATGTTGGACATTCAACAATACATGCCAGCTGAAAAGCTGTTAGCAAATCTATTAGCCTACATTGTGGTTGAAATGGAAGTCTTATTAATCATATGCCTGGCTTACTCCTAATATTTATTCACTGAAGGGGATTCAAGTGCAAATTAGCACCATCAGTTTTCATTGCAGATAAATACTTGGTAGGAAATGTTTTTCTTGCCATTACTGTATCTAAATAATTCTCCATAACTAATAGTGCTCTGCAAGGCCAGTCAAAGAAGAAAAAAAAACAGTTTCACATGCAGAAATTGGTGGTAAGCTGGTTTAAAATGAAAACATAGAATGTTGTTTCAGTGATGCTGAAATGCTATTTGAATGGAAATGACAAATCCTCCTTTTGGCAAGCTGAAGCCGGATTATGAAAACAACTGGTCTTTTCTGACTCAAGTTAACAAAATGGCCAATTAAAATTTACACAGGATGTGTCACATTTTATTATGAAAAAAAAACAACAATTTAGATGGGTCATAGGACATGGTCTTCACATATAAACAGGTTTCTACAGTATTACTCATGCATGAAACCTCAGTAATGGGTCTATGGAAATACATTATTCAAAATTCATTGACAATCAAATGTAACTTGATTACTGTATTTGAATACTGTATTTTCAATGTATGTCAAAAAGGCCTGATCAAAGAGGAAACTTTGCTGGTTCAGTCTGTATCACCATGTCTAGTACCAGTGTTTATGCCACAATTCTCACTGACTTGAAAGCATGTTGGCCATTATAGAGGTGCGTAACACAGAGTAACTATCTGAGTCCTCTCTCATTACTCTGTTGATCCAGGGCATGTAGGCTGACAACTTTGTGTAAATAGCAAAATTCTCACGCGCACAAGACTTGTCGTTGGAGAGGATTCCGGCAGCATACACCTGGCTGTATTTGTCTAGGACCACCAGGGCACCCCCCTCATCTCCAAAACACACATCCCCCTGGAAGGGGTTGGTCCTTGTGCAGAAGGTGTTTTTGTCATCCGTCTGGCAGACTGGAACCACCAGGTACTTAAGGTGGTCAGTAAAGCTAAAGAAGCGTCCCCAACCCCAGCCTGTAATGACACCCCACATTCCTGCCATCTCCTCAGCATTCTGGCCAGCCTCGGGCAGTGGGATGGGCATCACAGACTCACTGAAGACCACGGCTTTCTTCAACTTGATCAGTGCCAAGTTATTGTCCCAGGTAGAGGTTTCCTGGAATTTGGGGTGGAGCACCACCTGCATGGGATGTAATGAAAATTAGAGCCTTTGAGATTTTCTGACTCTCTCCTCACCTTGAGTCCTTCACTGCCTCAATAAGACATGATTGAATGAACAATTAAAATTTTCATTCAATTATTCAGCAAAATTAGGAGAATATTAGGAGAATATTGCCACATAAGAATACATCCATTTTGGGGAGGAGAACGGAACGTTGGCTCACCTTTTCTATCTCTACTTCTTTGGATGGATCCAGTGGTTTAATATTGGTAATGCCCAGGTAAACTTTAGGAAGGTCAACAGGTTGCCTCGAAGTTGCCTGGCGAGTCTTGTTGACAAATAGATTCCTTCCACTTGTAAGAACCCAGCGATCAGAAACCAAAGCCCCACCCCCAATCCCACCATTGATCACACTGTCCCCGAAGTACACCAGCGCCTGCCAGGGTATGTTTCGGGCAAAGGAGCCTCCCACCATACGCCGGGATCGGAGGGATGCACCTTTGTGGCCTGCAAAATTCAATAAATACCACAGTCAATACCAGGTACTGCTGAATCAATGATTGGTCAGTCCCCATACCCATTGCAACATAATTCTGCCATTTGTTTCTCTCACAAATATAGTGATTGAAGTTGATAAAGTTTTTTCAGTGACTGCTGAGCTTTTCAAACTATGTCAAAAGAAAAAAAACTGTTTGCATACAATTGCGATTGAAAGTTAAGATTCTGTGCTGATTGAATACAAGATAATATCTCTGAATATTTAGTGGGCTGTCAGAATGTATGTATTATTTTCTGTTACAGGACTGTCACAGGAGCAGATGTATCTCCTTTGTTGAGGGCTGTCAAACACAGTAAATTTCTCTTTTCACTGATTTGTTCTAGACAAGTGGCAATAGCTTTTTTCTCCTATCATTATGAATGCATCTGAGAGCACTAATGTTTTGGATTGATGAGTGTCCTACACATAGGAACAGAGAGTAAAGGAACCCAAATGTGATTCCACAAAATGTGATATGCAAAAAGGGGAAAAAGGATTGCAAAAATGGAAATTACAAAAAGAGATATTATTTTGATAATTTTACTCTGTTCTTCCAGATAAGCTACCTGGTTCTGCTTGTATTCTCAGGGTCAGTGGGCTTTGCATAAATGGACTATTGAAAATTAATCATTCCCTTTAGTATTCCCAATCAGGGAAAGATATGTTTTTGACAGGCCTTTGAACTGAATGGATGATATTTCCAATATAGAATAAACTGTGAGTCACAGACCATTCTAATTATCAATGATTCTTGGCGATAGTACCACTGTTCAATTGATTTTCAGTTAGGATAATGGCTGTACATAGAAATAGTAGAGCTGAGAGGAAAAAAGGAAATTGCCACTTGAAATAAATGATAAAACAAACCCTGCAGTGCACTGGCAGAAGCCCAAGTTCACTCTGTTACTCTCAACAACATGAGACTTTTGAAGCAGATGACGTAATTGCACGTGTACACTTCAGAGCATGCAACTGAGGGGAAACTGCTCAGCTGTCGAATTGAAATGGGAAAGATTATGAATATAGAAATTAATGTGAGGGAAAAATAATTTGCAGACAAACAGATGCATTTATCATGTATGTCATAGCCTAGGAGACACCATGCTCTTTGTATGGCAAGCAGACTGCATTGCTCTGGTTATATAGGTGCTAAATCTGCTAGGTTTCCCATATAACTTGTATATACTTTGTATGGATCTTTATATAATGTTAGTATGTCACAAAATGTGCTTATGTTAATATTTTTCAAGTTCTATATGACTGCTTTGGAAATACTCTGTGAAGCACCACTGAATTTAGTTTAATTTCAAGTGATATGGCCAAATACATACCTGACACAGCATGGTGTTCATATGACAGGCAGGCGTCACACACGGCAAGAAATATTAGCAGGGAAGACCTGAAAAACAATGAGAGAGTAGGTGTAGAAAAAAACACCCTGGTGGTATATCTGCATTTTATGAGGGGAGCAGAGTACAATAGAATAGAATAGAATAGAAAAACAAAACTCTGAAAGGATTTTATTTACAAAAAAATAAAACAGTGAATGTATACATAAATATTTATATTTGTCACTATAAAAACTGTAATTAGTTTGGAGTTAGTGTAGCTCGTGGCTAATTTTGCTTTTTGCTTTAGCCTAGCGGTACATTCTCTTGTTCAAAATCTGAACTTCTCACTCACAGTAAAACCAAGATGCAATAGTATTTGATCACCTTTGGGTTTTTCCCGAAGGATATTTGAACAAAGACACGCTTACCTCATTGTGGTGATGGTGAATGCTGAAGGCGAGGTTTTGTCCTCAAAACCGGGGTAGCACACTGCTGGCTGTTGCAGGGGTCCAGGTTTTATACATGCTGAGGGCGTGAGACCTGTCTTGGCTGGGCTGCAGGGGCTGCCTGGGGCATCTCACCACTTCCCGCACACTGATACAGGAGAACTCCACTATTTCACAACAACACAAATTACCAGTGTCCTTGGCAGGGTCCTGTATTTGGAGACAAGCCATGTCCTATATTTTTTTTGTTGTTGTTTTTCCAATGTAACCGGCCTAAACTGTTTAAAGTTTAAATCACTGTTGCATTCCATTCAGGAGTGTGGTGCTACATGTAAACCGTGTTTTTTTCTTCTCATCTAGTTTATACTCTCATACGTCCAATAATGTTTACATATGTAGCAATGTGTGCTTGTGCTTAAAACATACATATAATACATGGAATACAAATATGTGTTTGTGCTTTTGTGATTTTATATAATCTCCTAAGATTACAAGCAGTATGTATAACATAACAAACATAAAATAAAATGGCTCCCTGCAGCATTTAAGCATGATATTTAAGTTACGTTTAAGTGTAACTACATTCAAAGTTATAATTTCCCAACAATATAAATCAGTAACAGAAAAATAATCAGTGTTCAGTGCTTTAAGATATGTCTGGTTTGTTTTAGTTACAATGACAAGGGATTACTTACGACATTTAGGAATTTCATTAAATAGATTGGCCTTATCCGGAGTTCTGATTTCCGACATGGTCAGTGTACCATCCTAGTACAAGATTAAATCCAGGAATTTGGATTTGTGCAACAGGGCAAAATATCACATTACTCAATAACCCATGGGATGCTCCCCAAAGCAGTGAGAAAACTTAAAAATAATTGAGTGAAATTCTTGTTTTGACAAATTACATTATTTGACAAATGTCACATGTCTCTTCATGAGACAAGCCCCAGGATGTTAAGTATAACCTCCTTACTATTCAAGACCCCTAGCACAACATTGCACTGTACCATTAGACACGGCCAATGGCTTTATCATATCACTTAAGATTGCTCTATTAAATAAAGCAGTGATTAAATGTCTTGACACAAAATCTGTTAGGTCTCTTTCTGGCATTTTCTCTCGGCTCGAGTTTTTGCTTCTTTCCTTTTTTTTGTAAATAATCTGAATCAGTCTTTTCACAAAAGACCTGATTACAATGTGTTACAAATAGCTATTTTTACATTGCTACCCTCTCACTTAATTGACTATGGAAGTCTGATTAGCAAGGAACTGTGAGGTTGGTTGATGAAAGCATTTTAGATCCCACAGACTGCGGCGAACAATAAGCAAATCTAGTGACTGAGGTCCGCAAGCCTTTCTATTTTAACAAGGGTGTGCTCTGATTACAGCTCGCTTGATCCCGGCCTCCATGATGACATATATGGCTACAATGTAACTTTACGCAGAGGCAAAGATATTTTTCATTCTGTTTTCAGACTAAATTAAAAATGTAACAGTGAAAAGCATATTCCTAGGCTGGTTTGGAAAAACAAAAGCCTTGACCCTTCTCTGAATGGTTAACACCTCAAATTAGGTCACCCCTCGCAGCTCAGATGTGTATGTACCATATCCTTATTTATGATATGACTAAGCAGTTACATAAAGCTCTGGTGTTTAGTTGAAAGGACTATGAAAATGAATGAATTGGTTCTCTGCCTTGACACCCTGATTTCCAGAGGGGGTTCATTTGCGTCTAATTCACTCCTTCAAATCAGGTGGGCAGCCCAGCCCAGAAAGATATCCCACCCAGTTCAGAGGTCTGGAATTGCTTTTGCAGTATAGTGCACCAGCTGCCTTCCAGTCCTCTGTCCGGGCAGACGATGACATAACTGTGAAGGCATCACTACCAATCTGTGTCACAGGTCCATGAGCCAGCCTTAGCCTGAGGGTCGGTAGCTCCATTAGTGTACCCCCACCACACACACACACACACACACACACACACACACACACACACACACACACACACACACACACACACACACACACACACACACACACACACACACACACACACACACACACACACACATAAATAAATTCACATGCATGTATAAACACATGATATGTACATGGCTATATACAAGTAAGCAGATTAAGTAATAATGTGGGGAATAATGGAATTAAGGATTATTTTAATCAGTTGCTTATTTAAGACTGTGAACTTTAGGGACACTGATATTAAAACAAATATTGGACAACAGTAGAATAGCAACATTTCTAGCAATAGCAACAAAGTAAATGTTTTTTTTGAAATACCAACATAAACTGCACTGTACAGAGAAATGTGCTGGCATAATTTGACCTTAAGCTTTTTTTATCCAGACCCCGCCCCCCTTCCCCCCCGCTGCTACTCACTCTAACTGAATGCATTGTTTCTGAGGATCTTGAGGCATGTGTCTATTTGATATAGTCTGCTGCATTGTAAGGCAGCCTTCATTCATCCAGGAAATTGAACAGGAAAGCAACATATCTGGAAGCAACAGGATAAGATGTAATGCAGATGGTGATTTAATGATGCGTTATTACGATCAGAAATTCAACCGCATGTATCCTCCTCCTCTCCAGGTGAATTATATATGTAAATGGGTCATGTCTGCTGTCATTGTTGCCAGTCCAGGATTAAAATGGCCCAAGATGCCCACAGCCAGAGCAACATGAAAGCGATTTTACTGTTTTTCTTTTTTTGACTTACTGAATCCTCTGCTATTCATGCAGTCCAAACTGTCATGGTAACGGTGTTGCATTTCTCCTGCACTTGTTAGCTAATCCAATCAGCTGTTACAAATGCATCCATAAGGCAAACTACACCCCAGGGGAAAATTCACACCCAAGAAGATCAAGATCTTTTATATTCATGAAGTGGTCATGAAGAAATTGATGCCAGGAGCCATTTTCAATAGAAATGTATTGCACTAAAAAAACTGCAAATGTCAACCTGTGTTACAGAAACAAGCTCCCTGGTACACAAACATGATGCCAAAAAGATTGAACATGTATTTGTGGGGAATTGCCAAAATAAATTTGGATGAACGTGCTACACCTATACTCCCATCTTGAGAAGCAAGGGAAGTGGATTGGATAAGCATGGCAGGTGTTGATTCAAAACTGACCTTGTAATGCCCTCCTCAGACAGGACACTCAATTTCTGCACATAAAGCAAATGCTCAGTCAAATCAGCCAAATTATCAGATTTTAAGAAAACAGTAAACACAAAGGTTTAAAATGCACTATACCTGCAGGGGTTTTACTCATAGACATCATGCTAGAAAAAATTGTTTTGCTTTAATAAGAATCCCAGATATTACAGCAGCATGCACAAAGATGGTGTGCACTAGTGCTGTCATGTTTGGTTTCGACCTTCAACCTTTACTCAAACAGTTGGTTAACAACTTATGTGGAACGAAGATCACAGTACACAGCATACAACAAATGAGGAGTCCTGACATATTGCTAAAATTTATTTTGTAGTTTTTTGATTAAATTCTGATTTGGTCAACCTGTTTTTCCAAGAACAAAAAAAGTCATTTTAGATTTCTTAGCATAGCATGCAGAACAGTCCATGCAGAACATTTCTTTCTATTTGATATTCTAATTCAAAACACAGTCAAAAGGCATTTTGAAGCATTTTTTAATTTTATCAACCATTCACTAAACCATGCTCAAAACAACCATTCTTTTACAGCTGAGAGGTTAGTACCATGCAGTCCACACACAGTATTAACTGTGTCCCATCCATTGCTTTTTTTGTACTCCAGCCCACAAAAGAAAAGGTGGAGAAAAAGCTAATGATTTTTTTTTTTCGTAGCCACATGGAGAAGCATTATATCGCTGCAAAGTAAACCTGATGCCCTATGTGGATAAGGGATTAATCTCATCACGGGTGAGGAATTCAGCAGAGCTGAAGTAAAACAGGACTAAACAAATAACAATACATTAAACAAGGTTATCTGCTCGAGCCTCTAAACTGCTGAATGTTTACATGCACATACATGTCTGTGTGCTTCTTCTCCATGCTTAAGATGGAAAAGTGATTCAGATAAGAATAATGGGTACATCTGATTACATTTTTCTTATGAGGAGGAACAAAACTAAACAGATGCAGCATGACTTTAAATTTACAGAGCACGAGTGATGTGTAAATCTTGCTCCTGCAGCTGGTTAACAGAGGAGAGTCACAGCGCTCTCTGAGCGATTCGGAAGTAAGCGACGCTAGAGGGGCATTCAGTGCCTATGGCAACTCCAGTAATTTGCTGCACATACATGAGCAACAGGAACATGGTTGAGCTGACTGTTGCTAGGGGACATCTCTCTACTGGAGGGGAACACGGACAGGCTCAATACATGGGTAAGTAACATACAGCCCTGCTGGGCTGTGCTGGGAAACTATGGGTGAGGACAAAGAATGGGGGAAGAATGATGGAGGGAGTGAGAAAGAGACAGAGAGATAGATGGATGGGAAATCAAGTGGAACAAGAGGAGTCACAGAAAGATTGAAAGAAGATTATAAGACTGCGGTACAGGGGAAATGGGACATGGTACACACGAAAGAATAGAGTGAAAAAGGGCAAAACTGGAGTAGAAACAAGTATAAACATGTCAAAAAAGGAAGTTCAGGTCTGTACTAGAAGGTGCGTGTGTAAGAGAGATGGAGAGAGAAGGTGATAGATGGGAAAAGGAAAACAAGGATGGGACAGGAAAAAGAGAACAAAGGGAGGGTGCTGTAGTTTCATGAGATTTCAGTTGACAGCTGTAACAGCATAAGAGAGAAGGTGAGTGAAAGAGAGAGAGAACACATGAAAGGCAGGGAAAAGAGTGTAAGAGAGAGTGGGCAAGAGAGAGAAAGAGAGAGAGGGAGAGAGCTCTTGCATGAGACAGTGAGGACACAGAGAGGAATAAAGCACGGGAGGAGAGAGAAAGAGGAAGCGAGTAGATGCTGCGCGGGACTGTGAAATTATCCCAGCTGATGTCCAGCCATCTGCTTGCTGGGTGTCCACTGTTATACCAGGCCAGAGAACTGCTTCTGTTTCCAACAAAACAACACATCCTGCATGGGAATCATCTCCAAGGAGGGATCTCTCTTTCAAAAGGGATGCCACACACTCCACCATAACGCAGAAACTAAGAGCAGACTTTTCATCCATTCCATCCTGTAACATGAAGGTAAGGATTTCCTTTCTCCATTCCTTAACTGTGGCATCACTGTTTGTATGTTTGTAATACCAGTACAGGAAATAACAGAATCTGTCATTGCATGAGTCTCTTCAAGATTAACCCCTGGACTTGTTTTTAAAACAATTTCAAATTCCACACTTAATCCATAAATACTGCACATGTATGTATGAAATCATCAGCAGTGAGTAAATGTTGAGAGTGAACATGATTTTCCAATAATAAATCTTGATATGGCACAATTTTTAATGAAGCAAAGGGTATTGTTTTCCAAATTCATTACAGTTAACAGGACAAAGTTTACATTTGGCCCGTTTTTAGCTTTATTTACTATGGTTGTTTTAAATCCTTATCGAGGCTGACTGTTAGTAAGACTTTAAGCGTGGCATACGGCAGCAGATTGCATCATGTTAATGTTTAATGCTCAGAGATAATACGTTGGAGGCAGTAAACATTATTTTTGCTGTGGGTCTGCGGTAATCCAAGGCACACTCACAGCAGCTGTCTGGAAGTGCTTCTGGGGCCAGCACATGAGCAACAACTGGCTGCGGAGATTTGAGCACACACACACACACACACACACACACACACACACACACACACACACACACACACACACACACACACACACACACACACACACACACACACATTCTCTCTCTCTCTCTTTCTCTCTCCTTTTTCATTTGCAGTTTCATCTTACACACAAAACACACCAGTCCCACACTCTTTATTTCTTCACTCTCAGTTCATCACTCTTAATTGTACACTGACACTCACACTGTATAGATGTCACAAAACATCAGAAAAAATACATTCAGCATTTTGTACAAAAAATTTTACTTGTAAATGTGCTAACCATTTCATATTCATTAAAAGCAGTATTTTTACCCTTAGTCTAATACAAAGGGAAAACATGATTTTAGAGGTATTGTCTACTGTACATACACAGCATTAAATTGTCGTCCCTCACAAGTATGCACTCTTACAAACATTCACACATTCTCTTAATGGAATGCACACATCTCTGTCTTTGCTACTCACACATACAGAGAGAATGAGAAAGGGAGAAACCATGCACCTAAGGAACCAAAGCCCAACAGTAGTCTGACACCAGTTTTGTCATTTCATTTTCGCATTTCATTTTTGGCCATTTTATTTATTGGCTTATATACAGGTACAAATGTGTTATTTTATCTAGATATCATTATCTAGATCTAGGATCTAGTATCCTAAAATAGTTATAAGTTTCTATTTTACTCAAACTGAGAGCCAACTCTGATAATTAACAGATTGACCAGGTTTTAATTCTTTAACTGACATACCACATGAGTCTAATTAGGAAGATGAAGGCTGAGTTGTAAGTGGCTAACCAGCATGATGGCCAGAGCATTTCAAGTCAACACTACTACCGTATAAATATCAGTCGACATTCTATAGGCATTTTGTTTTTTTAAAAAAAGGTTGCTTCTCTACATTCTAGAGAATATATACACCATACCTGCTTGAGTGACAATATATGTGCCATATGACGTCTCCAGTGGTAAGCTCTTTACACTGTTGCTCTAGCATCTCACACGAAATAGCGGAGAGGAGAGGAATGACAATGTTTTTGGGAATTCAAAGCGAAGGAAGGCAAGATATTTTTCTCTGGTCGGAGCGTGGCAGCTGGGCTCACGTGCTGTGCACTAAAGCGGCCATGCTCCGGGCTCACGCAGGGACAAGCAAAACTGAGCCGCCCGTGTCATTTATTCTGGATGACTGCGCTCTCTTCCTTGCGGAACAGTCAGGGTTCAGTCACCTCTCCTCGTCTCCTCTCCTCCCCCCAAAGAACCACAGAGAATTACAAGCGGGCGACATACACCTCGATGAACTGGAGCAAGTTAATTTCGCTAAAATAAAGTGACTTTTATAAGTAAGTAAAAGTAAGTAAGTAGATGAATAAATAAATAAATAAATAAATAAATAAATAAATAAATAAATAAATAAATAAATAAATAAATATTCAGCTAAGGAGCAAACCCAAATCATCTGAACTGCTTGACTGCCAAGCCCCAATATGTACAATGTGTCATTTTATCGTTCGGATTTTATGTGCAACTACGTTTTATTAGTGTGGCTTCTGCCTATTGTACTTGACTTGAACTTGAAAGCAACCTGAATGTGTAGCTTTTGATTGGAAAATAAATGGTACGTTACAAGCTATTTCGTAGCCGGTACGTAGCTTTATGAAAGAATTAGAAATATTTGGCCAAGTGAGCGTTACGTCTTCCTTCCTGTTAGATCAGAGTGTTCTATGATGACTGTAATGAGCAATGAGGTGGTGCTCGACTAGAGGAACAAGGCAGGAAATGACCGGCTGAGAATCTCCAAAGTAATTCCCAATTTAGTATGAAAGGTTGGCTATATAGATCATGTTTCTCGGTTTCTTAAAATTCAGTGGACTCTGAGACATAACGTATTTCATCAATTTTTTTCACACAACATGACTAGAAATGTGGCAATGTTGCGTTTTGACTTTCATGTTGAATCTGTTTAGGTTTTTCAATTTTACGCAATCATTAAAAGACTTTACGTACTAAGACAACGTTTCTAATTAATCTTATCTAAATGGAAGCACTTTCAAGGCAAGGCGGGATTTTTTTTTTTTTTTTGAAGCAATTTTTTTTTGTATAGCTTTGAACAGCTTCATATGCCTTCAATATCATATTGCAATTTTACTGCCTCCTGCCAACACTAAAGAAACATGTTTGGGTGCTACACCACAAAACTGAAGAATAACTGATTTTTGCTATAGCAAAATATAATAAATAACTGATTTTGTATATATATGGTTTATTCATTATATTTTATGTATGTATAAATGATTTATTGCTAAACCATGGCTTGAACTAAAAAAAAAAAATAAACATGGAAAACAGTTAAGACCATTTTGGATTCCCAGCTCAGTTAGTTCTCATAAATTTATTCATGGACTGAACACATTCCTCTCAGGACTGCTGCCTTGGTTCTTACCCAAGGCCTTTATACCAGAGGTTCTCAGACTCGTTCCTGGGGACCCACTGTGTACACTGGTTTTCATAAAAATGAATGTCTTGATCAGTCAGGGTTGTTGAAATGAATGTCCTGAAGATAAACCATCACTGTTTGTCTTAAACTGTAACACAATGCAGGTTTGGCTGCTCACCCTTTGCTGTCATTGATGTCAAAATGTTCACAAATTTCAGTTTCAGTGGCCTGCTGTCAACAATTGCAACTGGGACAATATTGGGTTTTAACTTCATCATTAAAAGTGTAAAATCAATTGCTTGCTGCAATAAATTGTGAATTAATGAAGTTTGGTGGGTAGACAAAATAGTGACACCAAACCATGGAAATGTCCTTTTCTCCAAAGCCGTTCTTTCTAATAGAGATTATCTCGCATTCTGCCAGAGAAGGTGATGGGAAAAAATTGACTGGCTGACAGTAAAACATGAAATGCGTTCCAAAATGTAAGCATGCAGAAAGCAACAGCTGTAATTCACACATTGGTGCATGCAAGCTGACAGGCCATGCCACAGGGGAGACATGTTCAAATAGCTGCTTAGATATGATAATGGTCTCTTAAAAAGCAGCACAGGTATGATATCATGACTGGAACTAATTTCAGACCAAGTGTGTCTTAGACCATAGGGGGCCTTTGACCTGTTTAGTGCTTAGGGAAGTAATCCCACCAGCTCTTATATAGCAAAGAGGATCCCCAAAGCTAATGGGTATTATGCGACAGTGGAGTTGGTAGTTCTTCTGGATCATAGTTATGATGTGTTTTTTTCCATCTTCCCATTTTGGTATCACCAATTATGTCAGAATGATGCAAAGGAAAATACAGTGAGTTTTGAAAAAAGATGAAAATGAGGATTTATTAACACTGAAATGTGAAGGATGCCAGCCAATGCACAGGCTGGGAATAAAACTGTTTTCCAAGTCAGAGCAGCAAGATGTCAGTATATGTCAAAGTGGCAGTTTATCAGTGACCCCTGATAGCCAGAGGAAGGATATCTCTGAGACCTCTCATTTATTGTTTAATCTAATAAAAATATTGGAAAGACATCAGTGGCCAGTGTTATCTTAAACTCTCTAACCAGCCTGTTCTCTCCAAAGAACTTTATCCCTCTCTCTTCACTTCTGACAAGACCAATTTTTGCTAGGAGTAAGTCCAAATGTAACCAATTCATTTTTTACATTCATATGCACCCAAGAGAAATCATAGACCTAGACTAACAGAAAACTTCAATGAAGATATCCACTGAAAAAAAGCTTTATTAATATTTTGCTGAATTTGTTATTACAAGGTGCACTCGTGCAAACACACAGCAACACTATTGCAATTTACCCTCTAGACAATATTTGTAGGCAAGGTCAGGGGAAATTATAAATATACTTATAAACATAAATATTAATATGAGGTTTCATGTTAATATTAATGAAATATTAATCTATTGTGTATGAAATACAAATTATATTCAAATAGAATTGCAGTCATTTACAAATTATAAAATTCTTCTGCTTGTCTTTACTCAAATTATTTAAAATGTAATACAATCATAAACAAAATATGTATACATAAAGAAATGAATGAAGGGCCATTTTACCCATTCTGCCAGATACATGTATCATTCATTGTATCATGCTGTATTTTTTTTTTTTGTTGTTGAAATAAGCAATATAAGGACTTTGGTGATGTGTTCTACCTGTTTCTTCCCCTTTTACTTCTTCATCCATTGCAGTCATGCAAAAAGAATTTGACAAATGGCAGTGACAAGCATTGTCAACTGAAATAAAGTCATCTCCCATCCTCAAGAAGGCAGCCTTTCCATTAGAACTCATGATGCAAACATGGGCAGTGTGGGAAATTTAGCAATCCCAGTGGAGAGTTTAACATGTAATTTACCTGTCACCATATACGGCAGAAAAGCTTTTTAATGAGAAATATATGTCAGTGATCCTTGGTAGTGTAAATGAAACAGTTTGAAATGAAATGGTAAATCATGAAACAAATCCTTTTAAATCCTTATCCCCTGTGACAAAGGACAATGCAGCATGAACATATTTGTATACCGCACATCCACTGATATATTTTAATGAGATATCAAGTTTCAGTTTTAAAGCTAATTCATAATATATATGTCTGGTTACATTCAGGTTATTCACTGCCAAGACAATAGAATCTCTGTGTTGGATTGGGAATTATCTCTCTTTTCCAAGCTACAACTTGACACAATATGCTTAAATGAATCTGTCACTATTACCATCACTATGCATCAATGCAGTTTATTTCAAATGAATAGCGATATCCTCAGTGCAATTGATAAAAATCAGAACACTGGTTCTGAATGACTGAATGCAAAGTATCTATATCTTGTGATAAAAGAAAAAAATCATTGTGCTGAGGTGAACACCAACAGGGAAGCAAACAATTTTGTAATACCAAAAATTTTAGTAATTTTATTCTGAGAGAACATTACATCCCTCTCTCTCTCATACGGTGTCTTCTAATAAGAGCATAATAACCATTGAGCTGAGTCCTGTCCTCTGTACTCAACGAAGACTATCTGTTGCAATTTCACCCACAGCCTGCCTGTTTGTCGTTCTCTGTCTCCTGTCTTCACAGGAAGCACCTTCAGCCTGGGGCACGAGCCCCTGGAGAGGAGTGTCCTAGAGCCCCCACGCTACACACCCCTCACCAAAGAGTGGCATATGACCCTGGACATGTCCTCCATCCTGGGAAACCTGAGCCTACCCTGGGGGTTCGGGGCTTCCTCAGGGGTTACCAAGAGCACCAACCTGACAGCGTCGGCCTCACCCGGGCTGGGGGGAGGACAGACCCTGGCCCCACTCTGCACTCTCTGTTGCTGTGGCCTGTTGAACCGCACACTGGCCGTGGTGTTCATGGTAATTTTGGCCTTTGCCATCGTCGTGGGCAATGTAGTCACGCTGACTGTGTTCATGCAGACCCGCCAGTTCCGCACATCGCAGGGATACCTTAAAGGTAACACCCCGCTGCTTCAACATGAGTACACACCTTATTCAGCATCCAACACATCAAATGCACAGGTGATAACATTTCAGTAAATGTGTACTTCATATTCAGAGATGCTCCACTTATTTGCCTGAAAAGTAGAATTTTTACAGTTTTACATACACAGAGTTGTAAGAAGTCATTTTAACAATCTAAAGCCAAGAGAACAGTATTTAACTGCTGTCCTCTGATTTACTGATCGATCAAACATTTTCAGAGATTCCTAATGATGTCTCTGACATATTACTGTAAGGGTGCACTGATAATTAACCTTTAAGCATGCCGGTAGCAGCCAAACATATGCAATACTGAGCAGAGCTGTAAAAGGTGTCCATCTTGCATCTCAATAGCATTATTCTTGATATCAACAGTTCTGCTGCCAACATATCGTTCAATTGTCTTGTTTTCATTGCCATTTTTAGTCCAATGACAGGAGCATAATCCTTTGTTTACCTGGAAATTGTTAGCCCTGAGAATGGTGACCTTAGTAGAATGATGTATTTCTAGTGAGTTTTATTGTAGTTTTTTGATTGCATTTTCTGTATCATAGAGTATCATAGAGAAAATAAAATATCAAAGGTTACAATGCATGAAGGCCTGTAGGTTACTGTATGAATGTACTGTATCAGTGTCAAATGACACATTTCCTTCTTGTAAGTGTATTCAATAAATCCAAACTGTTTAAAATGCAACATAAATGCAACAGTTAAATCTCAAAATTTTGATTGCTTGTGACTGAAATGGAATCGTATGTACCCTGTTCATCATTATAAAAATGAATTATGCAGGTTGAAATAATTATGCAGATGTTACTAGTTTGTTGCAGAGTAGTCTACAAGGGCCATTCAAAAAGTAATAATTAAAAAAAATTACAAAGTAACAGTTGTTGATTGAGAGACATAATTAATCAAGTAAGCCCTTCTGTTCCCTAATGGTGGGCTTATCACACAGTGCAGAGATTAAGGACCTTTTGAGGAAAATGAACCAAGGCTTCTAGATAAGAACAATGTTGAACAAAAAGAACCAGAATTCAGCAAAGTTAAATTACGGAGCTGTCTGACCCATAGTTGTTTACGTGAGGTGCATTTTCCTTGCATAATTAAATGTGGTTTGGTTCCCTGTAGTATCTCTGGCCCTGGCTGACATGATGGTGGGCGTTTTGGTGGTGCCATTCTCTGTGTACACTGAGATCTCGCTGATGGTGACCAGCGCACCCCCGTCGTGGTACCAGGGGGGGTCACCACCCTTGACGGGTGGGCTGGGGGGGCCCTGGCAGCCATGCAAACTGATTGGCCCTGTGTTTGCCGGCTGCACCTTCGTTTCCATCAGCACCATCTTCCTGATGACAGTGGAGCGGAGTGTGGCTGTCCTCTGGCCTTTACACAAGGATGCCCTGGTGACACGGCACCGGACTCTGCTCCTCATCCTCCTCTCTTGGACTGGCAGCTTCCTCCTGGCCCTGGCGCCGCTCATACTCAGTGCCAGCTTCACCCTGGAGTACAACGAGTGCAGCCGTATGTGCAACTACGCCCCCTTGTGGGATGGAGTCCAACCCCCACCTGATGGGAACCTCCTCCTGCTGTTCCCTGTCTTTGACTTCACTCTTCTTGGTGGGACTCTGGTGGTCAACATTCTGTCCTTCACACGTATCCGCCGCTACACCCGCAAACGCAAACTGCTCTCGGAAGGGGGCGGGGATGGAGTGGCAGCTGGGAGCGGCGGACCTTCCCACAGGCCCTCCTTCTCGGACATCAAGGCAGCCAAGACAATCGGCATCCTGACATTTGCGTTCACCGCCTCCTTCTCCCCCATTGCCGTGTTTGTGCTGGGCAGTGTGGTCGGACATACCTGGTGCAACTTCTCCTTCTTTGCCTTTTGGATGCTAACGGCCAACAGCTGCTGCAACGTGATCATCTACAGTGTGCGAGACCAGCGCTTCAGGAAGGGCGTGGCTCTCCTGTT
This sequence comes from Albula goreensis, assembly GCA_022829145.1. Classification (NCBI taxonomy): domain Eukaryota; kingdom Metazoa; phylum Chordata; class Actinopteri; order Albuliformes; family Albulidae; genus Albula; species Albula goreensis. Next base: position 21,924,218 of record CM040755.1, on the reverse strand, counting down.
CCAGAGGAACCAAACACCTCCGCCATGTGAAAAGAGCTGAGACCGCCCAGGGTGCCTCCTGTCTGTCTGTCTCTCGGCTGTGCTGATCAGTGCAAGAGTGTTCCCTCAGCCGTCTCATGACGTGCCACAAAGCCCAGCACGACTCCTCATGGAGTGGCTTGATTCAAGCTGGGCAAACTCAGATTCAGGCACACGTGTCTTATCAGGGACAGCTGCGATAATAATATAATGGCTCTTTTATCGTGCATGACGGTAACCTCGGGCTGCATAGCGGTAGTACAGATATGGCCTAGTCTTGACACCCCCTTGAAATGATCTCAAAATAACAACCCTCTGTTGTCACTCTGAGATTTGGCTGCAAGGGGTTTTGCCCTCATAGTGTCTGTCACTGAGAAAAACAAATGGCCAATTAATGTTATTTTGGAGTTGCTGAACAGCAGTCTAGATAGTACAGACTTCAATATTATATCAATCATTCAATTATTATATTTATTTTTCTATGATACCTCTATTTTGTAAGCAAAGTTTTAGTTGTATTTCATTTTGAAATGATGTATTTCATTTTGCTGATCTTAATTCCTGTAATGAAACAAATTCATTGCCAAATGGGTTCTGGATTTTAAGGATTTTATTTAGCTGGACAGAACATGAATGGCAGAGATTTCCACTTTTGCAGCAAAAACAAACAAAGATGCCTTACATACTTCATCTCAACAGGCAATACTCTTGCAACCATGACATTTTGCTGTGACACTGGCAACATGTATTTTGTCAATCACAAGCTGTCATTTAAATTTATGAGGCTGCATGTTGACCAACATGCTGCATAATAATTACAGCTCCCTAAGAATGATATTTAATACTATACTGATTGTTTCTTGTATTATTTGTACCCATTTTCACATTAAATATATTGCATGTTAAGTAATCACTTGCTTGAAACATCATTCAATTGAATGTTCTATTGAGGCATTTTTTAATCATTGGATTAGTGGAAATGGCTAAATACATTTTTAAAACATCACCATTTTCATAGTTGGTCCACTGTTATGAAATAAACCTTTAAGAGAATTTTACACAGGCTTGTGTTTGCGAGATAACCCCTAAATTGGATGCGGTTGGGTTTCAGTGTCCGTGATCAGTGAACATTGCTGTGGTTGATAGTTTAAATACTGTACAGTGCATTATCAGTATTGCATTATTAAAGAGATTGTGAATTAAGATTTTTAATAAAGATATTTCAAACATAACTTCTTCCTCTATTCTGTTGGTCACCCTTGGAGAATGATGCTTTTTGGAAGGGAAGATAACCTTCCATTCCTCTGTCAAAGATGCTGTTTCAGCAGAAATTACATTCCTACAGAAGAGCACTTTCAAATCCCTCTCACGCCCTTAAACCATACATGTCCGTATATGCTGAAATAAACCGTGGAAGTTAAAACTATGCCATATCCTGTTCTTGCTAATATCCTTTAAATATCCTGTTCTTGCTAATTTAATGTTCAAATGTGCATCAAATGCAATGCAAATTGAAATAGTCAAATCAATGACTTGTCATGTTTCATTTGAGGGAATGATCATAACTATGTAGCTTGCTTAAACACACAAATCAAATTTGGTAACTTGAAATTTCTTTTTTTGGGGCAATTAAATCATATTGGAATTGAGCATCAAGACCTCAAACAAATGTACCTACGTTTCTTTTAGTACCTATAAGAACACTTAATGGTGCTGTAGGTTGGTGTAATAACTTTTTTATGGTTAGATGTGACACTGATATCTTAGCTTGGTGTGCAAACCTATTGTATGTACTTTTGTCATTTGATAAGAGTGCCTTCTAAATGCCTCAGTATAAATGTAAGAAACACAAAGTGAACATAGCCAAAGTGGACTTGATTGGATCTAGTTGAATAGAAGTATAACTTTCAAATACCCATAAACAATCAATCCACAGTTTTTTTTATTTTTAAAAAAAATCGGAATAGAAAAATCAGTCCCAAGGAGAGATTACTGCAAGACTTTGACATACACATAATGAACAAGCAGGCATGATTGGTTTTCTGAGCTAAACGTCCCACCTCATGGAACCAGCTATTCCGTTCATGCTCTATGGGAGCAGTATTACCTTTTGTAGCAGATGTTCTCATGGGCACTTAGCACTAATGGATTTTCCCACAAAATAAATGGGGATTTACAATGTGCCAAACTGACACAGTGACAAATTTTGACACCTTGTTGCTTATTTGAAACATTGTATTTTGAGCACCTATCACAGGTTACACATTAATGAGCAGGCAAAATAACTGATGTGAATCTGTACTGTAGGCTTCACTATTTTGTCTAAAGGGTTATTGTCATTTCCCGTAGACTAAGTGTGCTGCATGTACTGATATCCAGTGCTGTGTTACTGCCTACAGCGTGCCCCTTCTGCAATGCTGTAATCAGCAAGCAATGCTGTTGCAACCAGTGTGGAGAGTGGTTCATTTCCTGACACAAGGTAACCAGCCAGAGCTCACTGCGGCAAAATGCACCAGCCATCCACACCCTGAAACACTCATAAATGTAGTGCATCTGGATGTGGGAGATAATAAAATCATGCAATGTATGCTAACACCGAGGAACAAATTCTGAATCAATACCCCAGGGCCAGAAACTGTTGTGAGATATTGTTGGGTATGTAGCCTATTGTGACTTCAGCCAGAAGATTAACTCGAAGGGAAGAGGGGTTTATGATACAGCAGCTTGAAATCAGGGAGCCCTGGAGCAGCTCAAAAGAAATGAAGGAGAGGGCTGAAACTCAGAGGCGTCACAGAGCTGGCAGAGTAGATGTACAGGGAGCATGTTTCTCCCTCCTCCAGCGTTTGATGAAGTGAACGATCTGACAAATGGAGCATCACGTGACACATGGTTCTCAAACACTGCCTGGTTAAAATCTACCCCCCAACAAAGCTGTGTGCATTGACGGGGTTTAGTGCTTTTGTATCTGATGGTAAAATCAACCAGACATGGTCAGTTGTATGTAAACCACAATTTCATGTAGCATTATACATTTACATGAAATCACTCCTTCAAAAATTTGTCCTTCTGAACATCAAGAGCTGCATAAATATCCAGATGTATTGCCGGTGTTTTCACTGTTATACATTATATTATTATATTATATTCAGTATTATATTCACTGTTTCACTTGACAATCATTGAGGTCCTTGCTAAGGGTCTCTAAATAAGGCATAAGTTACACTGTGATGTGTGTTTACTTCATGAAAACAACTGGAAAATAAACAAATCCAAGAGCTTGTACTTTGAAATATGAATATCAGGCTACATATATTCATTTGATTGGAACCAGCATGCAAGACAATGTATTTGTTACATTGATATGTGCCAAAGGCTGAAAAACAACTGAGAAAGACTTAGAAATACTATAATTTATAATTAAAACTCAGGCCATAACATTATATATTAACTTAGTGGATCAACTTCCCATCAGCATCTTTCAGTACTGACACAGAAGTACAGGACTGATTAGTTAGTATTACTTAGAACTGTGATACACAATTAGCCAATCACCACACGGCGGGAATTATGATGAGATGGCCATGTAATGAGAGAGTAGCCCCTTTAATCCAGGGTCAGTGAATATCCATCTGTGCAAACTGACCAGTGTACAGTATGTGAAGTTTAGCCTGTGTAGTACCTCTGGCTGTATGGCAAATACATGCACATTTTTAAAATGCATAAAAGGTAAGAAAACGTTCTCTCCCTTCCAGAGTTTTCCAATGAAATCAAGAATGCTACAAAGGTTTTGCAATGTATATGTGAAGAGCACAGAGCAGACATAGTGGCACAGCACAGAAAAAAAAAACATTTTATGGCTAACTCTCACAGCTCAAGGTTTGGTGTATGGCCTTCAAGACATGAATAATGCTGGATAATAGGAGCATTTTTCTGTCCATCAATTTTTAAATCTCCTGGGGAACGAAGACATACAAGCTCTGTATATCATTAAGAATAACTGGAGGGTATTTTCCAAAAGTAATACCATTCTCATTTGGGGATTTCACAGCTGGTGCACAAACTTATGTCCAGTTGAAAAAATTGAGATTCTATTTTTTACAACCCAGAAGTAAAAAACCCATTAAAGACCTGAATGCACTTTGAAAAAACTCTAAAGGTATAATACGCCAATCATATTGATGTCAGTGTGCAATGCCAGACAAGCTGAATACTCACAACTCACTGGATGTTCTAACAAGATGTTCCATCATTTCCAAAGGCAGGATGGAGAATTTTGCCAAAGCTGAGCAGCTTTGAAAATTGAATTTGTCACACCTGTCTGTAAAGGCAGATCCATCTTTTTATGTATGAGTGAAAACTTTGCAAAAACATGACATCACACAGGACACCTGCAAGTCTCAACTTGATATTTACACAACTATACAGAGAGTGAGCACCGCAATGAGTTTGCTGCCTGTCCTGCAGAAATACTAAAACACTAAAATGTACATTCTGGTCCTGTCCTACATGCTTGGAAGAAGACATTATAATTAAGCCTCATCAAACTGAAACTTTCATTCAAAAAAGGTAAATCAATGAAAAATGTCAGTATGTTATTGTATTCCTTGTTTCCTTGCACCTATAACTCCCCTACTGCTATTAGAGTGAGTGTGAAGCATTAAAGTGTTCTTATTTAATGACTCAGAGACCTCAGCGACTGGCAGGCCAGCATTTGGCCAATCACTAAAGAAAATTGGTGATAAAGTCGCTTCCAAGTATGTCTACATGTGACGACATGTAAACTTGTTAGTAGTTGATTGTTGGTAGCAACCTTCTACTTTCACAGACCAATCCCCTCATCCTCAACTTTTGCACTGCTTGGATACATACAGTGAAAATCGGTAGCAAAGTGTTTGATTAGCAGCAGAGATGCATGTGGGGGATGCAGAGGAATACAATTATACAGCAGATGTGTTCCCATCTGAAATTCTAGAGGAGGGCTGGCTGTCCACTGAGCACATAATTAAAAGATGGGAATGATGGGCTCATAAGAGTACCATGGAAAATTAACAGGGCCGTCAGTTTTCCACCCACGCACCTAGACCAGACTAAGGCAGGGGGCACAACCATTTCTACGATTCCACACAATGCAATTAGCATGTGCAAGGCAAGCTATCAGCTAAAAGGCTATCGTGGTTTTATGTAAAACATTTATTCAGTTTATTTCCCAATACTTCACAGTCATAATGCAAGTCCAAAACCTATATTTGTGCATGTGTTGTTTGTGGAGAAATCTAAAATAAAAAGCTTTTTTATTTTCCTGTTTGATGGAAGTTGTTTTTGTGTCTTCTAAATTACATCGGTTACTGTCTCTTATTGAGCTGTGAAATAATCTCTATGAATATAAAGCTCCACATTATCCATTTCCATTAATATTCCTGATATGCAACAGCAGAACTGCCTAGGGTTCTCTTAGTAGATCAAAGAGGTATTATGTTATGCAACCTGTTAGCCATTTATAGTTTAGTCATGTGTGATTAATCGTTTATTCATTAAATCTGGGTTTTCCTGAATTGTCATTACCAATAAGATTCCTTGCAACTATACACTTCAAAGGGCACTACCATATGTTTTTTAAACAAGACCAATAATGCTTTTGATTCCACGTGGAAATTGGTGAGAAAGTGCAAGGACCAGGCAAGAGCAACAATTAGAGACATTCTCACTTCAATGCACACACACACCACACACACACGCACGCACACACGCGCGCATGCACACATGCACACGCACAGACATATGTGGGCTGGCATGTACACACAAACACAACTGAAACTAATCTTAGGGAACAGAAAACATAGGCCTAAAATTCTAGCCCTAGCTGGTCTTGATGACCAAAACATGCCAGGTTGCCACAGGGCTGGGACGATGTTAGGCTCACTCACTCTGGTATCGGGTTATCCTAATCAGCAAACCCACATTAATGGTGGAAAATAGCATTTTAATAATGCAATCATTTTACCTAAAGTAGTATACAGGTAGAAAATTGACCTCAAAGTGACACCTAAGTGTCACCTAGACAGATGACTGCCTGGACTTTGTCTCTAATTAGGTTTTTCAGCCTTGGACTGCAGAACCCATGCTAGCTCAGATAGGCCCTGCCATTTAATATGACTGTATTATCAGCTGGTTTATGAGTCAATACTGCAGAGGAATAATGCTTACTGCCTCCTCTGTACACACATCGCACCACATGGTCTTAGGTCTTTGGTCTTAGGGCTTTTTTTGACATGTAGTGGGCAAGTTACACATCATCCTCTCTCCATTTCATGTTCAAAATACTGCAGATGCATCAGCAGTGCCACTCCTGGAATCTGAAATCCTCTCTCCCCAAACCACAGTAGCAAACTGCTGCTCACTGAAGATGGGAGAGAGACGTCATGGAACAATTATAGGTTTTATTGCCTGTTTTGAGGGACCTTCATTCATCCACTATAGTTTTAGCAAGACAGTTACTTGACACCAACCTCTCCCCAAATCCCAACCAGCAGTGTCACCACTATGAGTGAAAAAATGAATCATATTCTGGTATCGTATTCAACTAACTAAATATATATCTAAATAGCTTTTTAAATGTATATCAGTATTTTTATGTATCATCATTACTATATTGTTCAGAACAAGTTTTTACATCCGGATTCTTGAGTGGTACATCCACCTGAAGCAGCTTGAAACAAACTCAACAAAAGCATCAGTCACCTTCACTAGCCTGGGTTGGAATCATATCCTTGGAGTTGCATCACAGGGCGGCACAAACCTACCCATAGATATTGTCCACGGAGGGCAGTACAATATTGATTCCACACATAAGTTTGACACCTGTAACTTGCCTGTGGTAGCTGTGCTTGCTGTGCTTGCCTGTGCTAGCTGTTCATTACATTTACTATGCAGGGAAATGATTTTCTGGCTCACCTGCTTGCACCACACACTTCACAGGAATGTGTGACGGTGTGACAGTAATAATCTATGATGTAAGGAACTGATAAAGGTGAACAAGCTGATGGGATGGTCCACAGATGGGGCACTCCATATTAACTGAAAAATAGTTTTTTTAAAAAAACAGACATTAAAATTGAATAAAATGTATTTTACCATACCAGTGGTAGTAAGCTTGGTCTGAAATGTCTTCCAAAAATGTTTCTTTTGCTGTAGATACTATCTTTCTGAATTCATGTACAGAAACAGGTCTTTTAAAAAGAGTCACTCCATTATTTACAAAGTATTTGTGCTTATTTGTTGAAACAAATTAGTCTGAGGTAATGAATTCATAAATTCATTTAGTTCAATTTGCAATGACACAGTTTTGCCATCATCTGAAATTGGAAAAATGAGAACCTGACCTAGATTTTTATCCAATCAAAACAGGTTTCTCAATCTTCCCCTGTGTCAACTCTCCATTATTCTCTTAGAATAACAACCATTTCATATCTTTGCAATAAAGGCTATATTTCACATTAAGAGTTTAAAAACATCTTTCCTGTCTGATGCATTTAAGGATTACCGTGTCTTATATCCTACCTTTTTAACACCTTTACCATCATTTGTTTTTGTGTTAAGAGAAAATATTTAAAATTACATGAAAGTGAGCAAGGGAATGTATATTAGTCACACTTCAATGCACAAAACCAGGCACATAAATATGAGCGTACTGAAAAAAATGTAATTTTAAGAACCTCCATGGGATTCTGAAAGCTTTTATTAATAAACTACCTCTCATAAAGCCCTCTAACCTTAAAGACCATAAACATGCATTTTCTTTATAATATTGATGCTTCTCCATGGGGAATACATGCAATTTTCTGTCAGACACAAGATTCATTGTCCAATGCCTTTCATGGCTGAAAGTGTTAATGTAAAAACATCTTCATACTCATATCTAGCCTCCATCAGAAGGCTGTTGTGTCCTTGGAATCGCTGCTTTCAGAAAACCGTTTGAATGAAATCCTCTTATTTCTCAGATTGTGGATTTGTGTCTCCCATTCCGACTAAAAGCTCTGGTTTCTACCCTAGTAGAAGTATATATTTGCTAGGTGTTTTCCAGGTCCACTTATTGTAAGCCCAAGAAATGTAATGATAATTGTGCTGCTGTCCAGGACATTACTTAGGAAAATTATTATGACTTACACAAACATCTTTTGTCATACAAGTATGCTTTAAAAGACTCATACATGATAGTTAAATGTTAGCTTTGGTCTAAAGAGTAGAAAAATTGTGAATAAAGCAAACCTTTGGTGTCAGGAAGTGTCCAAACATATGCCTGGTATATAAAAATCCAAAACTTTACCCAAAAATGAAAGACCATCATCAACAGGTCAAGCTGTAAAATGGAAACAGTGCATGGCTAATCACTTACACTTTCTGAAGTTCTTACAGAGGAATAGAAACATCTGACATTCAGCACAAGATCTTTGATTTAAGTGAGCATATTTTGTTCAAATGGCTTTAACATTTATGCAAACCGAAGCTCAAACATAAAACGAAAGAATAGTGTGGCACATCGCTTACATATATTCTACAAATATTACTAAAATTATAATTATTCATTTAGTTTTCTTGTCAAGACAACAATCCAAGACAAACAGCATGTTATTGCACATTCAATAATCTCAATTAAATGTGTTGCAAATGTACAACATTTATACTTATATTTGGTGACCCCGATAATCAATAGCAAATAAGGCAAGTACATTTTGTTTGTGGCTGCAAATAGCAGGGGGTAGCTTTTGTTAGATCAGCAGCAGTTAAGTGACTTTTTTAACTTTTAATAGCTCTGTGCCTTGAAAGTGGGTTATGGCTGGAGCATAAATTAAATACACATCCATAATCATTATCTAATGGGATATGGGTCATTCCATACCAACTCAGCTAGGACCCCCAGTTCAATATTCATTTGAAAACTTCTAGTGAATTCCGGGGTCCTTGCCAAATCCTATAGCTCTACTTCTAATACTTTTTTAATTGTGAATTTTTGTAGTTTGGTCCTCAGACCCAAATTTAATCATTTGTGTATGTGCCTCACCAGTTTTCACTGGACTGGGTTGAAATTTGCACTGAACATCAAAGAAACCCAAAGGATACTTTGCAACATGTATTCATGCAAATAGCTGTTGCTGAATTTTTACAGTAATCAAATTAATACAATCTTAAATTTTCAGAAATGAATATCTCCATTAGTTTTCACTTTCTTGCAACAAAATTTGAATCTGTGTAGTATTAATAAAGTTCAATCAAAGCTATGAGTTATTTGGTCTTTTCTGCATAAAAGATCTTGCTAAATATAGCTTCGGAGCTGAAACCCCCACTTTTTAAGATATTTTGACTGCATATTTTCCCAAGAAAGACTATTTTAATTTCCTTGAATTTTTTTTATGAGAAAGTGTTAAAATTCATTGCAAATATATATTTATTTAAAAATTAAAAATGTTGTATTACTCCATTATCTAATAATTTTTTGAAAATAGCTAATTTTTTACACTTTTCATTGGCTGTAATATTACATTCAGTGGTTTTATTTCAAAAATAGATATATTTTGTGATACATCATGAAGTGGATGTCACATACAAATATGATTAAATTTAGCTCTGAGGGCCAAACTTCAAAAATTCATAACTAAAAAAATATTTGAAGTAGAGCTATAGGATTTTGCAAGGTCCCATGAATTTAACAGAACTTTTCACATTACTTTTTTCCAAAGAAAATCCATGACTGGACGTGAACTGGGGGTCCTAGTTGAGTTGGTATGGAATGACCCATATGTACTAACTGTACCCCCGATTTGACAATAAAATAGTGTAGTACAGATTATATAATAACTACAATCCCCAATGGGAAAAAGCACTCCCCATTGAAATGGCCATTCACATTTGTCTGGCTCATTGTTGCTGTGCCCTCTGTCAGATTATGTTTAATGTATCTGTATGTGTGACTGTGTGTGTGTGTGTGTGTGTGTGAGAGAGAGAGAGAGAGGGAGAGAGAGAGAGGATCTATAGGGCATTGAGAAGCTAATGTAGTTGGCAGGGTTACATGGAGGAAAGTGCCCCCGCCACTCACACCTGTGACACCCCAGGTCCTGTGGCCGCTTCTCCAGTGGCTTGCGTAAGAGCCATCTGGACTGAGAGGCAGAGCCACACTGATCCAGTCTGCAGAGCGGCATCTTTTCTTACTGTCTTCTAACATTAACAGAACAGCAAATAGGCAGTAAACTGTACATGTACATTTTGTGAACGTGTAGAACATTGTACTTCCACTTCTTCGTCCAAAGGTACACATTCGGACATGAACAGTCCATGTTTCATCTACTATTTCTAAAGAGTATATGCATAAACTTGCGTATGTAGTTAACCAGAGTAAATGCCCTCATAAATGCATTGCTAATAAGTATTCACTGCTCAAATTTAAAGAGAACCAGATACTGTTGTTTCAGACCTGTACAATGGTCATTACTGATGCAGCACTGAAATAAAAAGTTTAATAGGATTTTTTTCCCTTCCATGATCGAAGGGCCAGGAGTACTCTCCCAGACAGTTTAACAAGCTTTTGTATGTGAGGGCATCTGAATCTGTGGACATTTTCCAAATCTGAAGACATACCAAGTACAAACTAAGTTCTAACCATTTTATTATACTTTGTATTTTTATTCATTTAAATGTACTGCAGTTTTAATATGTTTATATTCTTTTGCCTTTGTTGTCTTTGTCAACTTTTATATCATGTTTTTCTGTAAGGCACATTGAATGTCACTGTGTGTTAAAAATGTGCTTTATAAAACTTTTAATATTATTATTATTTAGTTGGCTTTAACTATGGCAGACTAGTTGTCCCCCTGGACCACTAGAAGAATAGCCCTGATATATATATTAATTTTAGTCATTCTGGTTCTCACTTACTCAGAATGAGTGTTGGACATGAATCATTGCAACACATGGATCTCCTAATGCATTTTGAGCACCCCAGATTTCAAACGCTCACCACGTTCGCCTTGCTGCGTGTGCTCACACGTGCTGCGGTGTGGGGGAGGGAGTGTGTGCTGGAAGAGACGCTGAGAACATGCCTGAGCATGGCCGATCTCCTGCGGTAACACCATCGGCTTGACAAGATGACCTCAAAGAGTCACAGCTGTCACTCCTTGACCGTGTATTCCTTTGGAGTCCAAATGAGTAGTCGCTCTGGTTTGTTCCATACATTCAGCAAATTATGTCACTGCCTCTTACACTAGTCCTTCTCTCTTCCACCCCTGCATTTCTCTTACATCACAAGAAGCGTCCGCTGAATAATAAACAGTACCACTACCAAAAGACCAGCATAACAATGTAATTCTGGGTGGGGGGTTCTGCTTGTACAATAGTAAGCAATGCACAGTCAAAGTCTCCTCATCATTGTGAAATCAGACAATAAGCTGGGTAAAGGGATTTCATATTGACTCAGTGACTCCCTATGTCCGATACTCAAAAGTGCACCTAGTGTTTCTGATTGTGCAAATAACACAGAACAATAACACTCTCATAAGATCTAGAGGGCAAATGCTCAGAAAGCTCAATAAAGTCCACCAACTGATTCTGAGCCAAAGAATAAAAAAGTACAGAGGAAGAGCAGTGCACATTAATGGCTTTGCTAATGGGAGAGCGGAATCATAAGGATGCAAATAAAACACAATTGACTTTATCTATTCCAGGCATTATGGCCATGGACGCTCAAATGACACTGATCTATCAGAAGTACTTCTTTCAGAATACGATATATCTGCATCTGAACACCTTCCTGTGAAGTCCCTTTCAAATGACTTCTAATGGATCAAATTATGATCCTTTGTTGTTTATTCAATGTCTATGCTAATAACAGAGGGTTTCTCTTTTAATTTGGAGTCATTATCAGGGTTTTGAGGAGGGCAGGGTGCTCTGGGCAAACTGGATCAAAGGGACCTATAAAAGTCATGTTTAATATCCTGTTTTAGTGAGGCTATGCGTGTGGGATGAGGACATTAGAGAAAGGGCTCTGCACCAAGTACAAGCTGTTGGAAAATTACTAAACCTGTCATCCTGGAGACTGAGGCAATACAACTTCATTGGTTCAGGGGGAATGTCACAGTGTCATGCCCCCCAAAATAGGCAAAATCTTTTTTGTTTGTTTTGTTTGTTTTTCATACCCTTCCCTGAGCATAGCCCATGAAGGGCCAGCAGCTGCTTGGTTTGTTGACGTGGCCGAGGCTGTTTACGTGTCGTGCATGCAAATCATCGAGTGAGAGCGCGAGAGCAAAAGGGAGTGAGGGACGGACGGGGGTGAAGGCTAGGGGAAGGGCAGCAAGGGGCTGCACAGCCAGGAGATCATTTTTATTTTACATTGTTCCTATTCTAAAAATTCTGGTTCACCAGTCGCTAAAATGAACCGCAGCACTGTGTAAGAATGGATCAGGAGTAGAACCTGCTGCAGTAGTGATGCTGAAGGAGAAAGTGTAACAGTATCTGGATCCAATGCCCTCTGGGATACGAGGGTTAGTAAGCTGTCGGTTATGTATCTGACAGCCATCTATGTTGACAAAAACATTTTCTGAAAGTTATACATCTGTAAAACAAGGCCATCCCCTTCAATGTTGCCCAGGGAAATAAAAAAAACTGCAGCACTGTTGATGTATCCTATTTTCTATTTTAAGATCCTCAGTAGCTTGACGTCACGCACCTCTTGGCACTAAAAAGGACCGGCTCTACAGAGGGCCTCCCAGGAAATGTGTTAGTGTGTGATCAAACTGAGATTACACACAATGCTCCTGCTTCTAGTCTCACACTGTAAGGAGCACAATGGCCTCATCCAGGCTGATGGAGCTGAATTAGGCTGATCCTAATAACCTATGCTTTGAGGGGACTTGGTGCCAGTTCAGTCAGGGACATGCAGAAATTCAGGCAGATGAGCTAATGTTTATTGACAGCCTTGAGATTTCACAGTCTTTCCAGATGCAACTGGGGCCCCGCCTGGTCGCCCTGTGGCCAATCATTCATCCCTCCCGCTGGGACACCTGATAGTCAGATGTTAACTAATATGCTCTATTCAATAACATACGGAGGCCTTTAATCTTAATTTGGAGGCTACTGACACACTTGCTGATCAGGTTGAGATGCACAGGCTGAATTAAGGCAGTGGTTGAAGTAGAAGGATGCTACAAACTTGCACATTTATACACATTGTCCTGAGCAATCAAAATGGCTCGTGACCCTAGACACCCCTCTTCCTTTTGCCCAGCCCAGACCAATAAATACTGCCCACAAAATACATTAGGTCCCAAGAAAAATCCAGTTTAAAAAAATTGAATCATGTATACTGAGTGGAGGTACAAACAATAAACAAGGTTAGTTGTCAACTCTTGTTTAAAGACCCATATGTAAATGAAATCTTGGGTTGGTCTGATCTCCTGATCAGGAACCCTTACCTAAAGACAGGCAGATTCTGTTCACAATTTTAAAAAAAATTTAACAATGTAATTAACTTAACAAAATTAGCTGGCTGGCCAGGTTATATTCTCCTAGGGTGTTAACTGCATGTTGTTTGCACCACATTTACTACATGAACAGCTACTAGCTAGCACACAAAACCAGTCATCAACAGTTACCTGATATTCCTCGATTAATCATAGTTCTCTATGCCAAATCCTTCTTTCCTAGATCCTTTTACTCTTTCACGGGATTATCACACAAAGCTTTCTTCCAATTTCTTTCCCATGAACAACTAGTGTTCGATTTTTTTCATTATATAATCTTATAATGCTGCTGGTAGGACTGAAAAAATGGTCAGTTTAGGCCACATTTTCCCTTTTTACTAACTGCGGGTAAAAGTTCAGCCAACTGTCGCCGCCAGCGGTGACTCTAATGCCAAAGTTGGATAATCTGATGTTAATGTCTCACAGAGACAATCTTTGTATGGTGGGGAACAGTCACTAGTATAGCTATACAGTCTTGCATAAATTAATTTTAATCTGCTCTGTATTATCAATTCATAATTTAATCAATATAATACCATAGGTAAGTAATTTTTACACAGACAGTCCAGCACAATTCCAAGTATTTTGGTGTCTCACAGTCTTTTCTAACATTAACATTATATATTAAAACACTGTATCAACATCACTGATACACAGATGAATACAGTATAGGCTGTTACCCTCCTTTCTACTGTGCAAAACCAAAAGGAAACCTTCTCCCAGGTAGTAGGTCAAGTTCAGTACAGATGCATCAGTCTCTAGCTATTGGCTGTCTGTGTCGCTGGATATGTTGTTTCCGTTGGCGATTTGAAATTCGTTGCCAGGCTCTGTAGCTGTGGTTTCCCATCCGAAACCCTGTGGTCCGCTCCAACAGCCTCTGACACACTCTTGAACCCTTGCTCTCTGGAAAGACAAGAACCGTTATAGTTCTGCCAACACTCCCTCACCTAAAAGGACACATACATATACATTTGGACAGTGGGTGCCAATGTCGGTCCTGGGGGCCCAATGTGTATGCTGGTTTTTGTTCCAAGCACAACTGCAACCCCAGAAACTTAACACGCGGTTAATTATTCATAATTCGGTGCTTTTCATGATTAGAATGATAATTTGCATGTCATGAAGAAAAAACTCCTATATTCACATTGTGTTTATGTGATTTTGCAAACAAATACACAAAGAGAGTAAGTTTTCATACCTGATCAAATTATAGACTGGGGAGAATCAATACGCTCCTTAAGTCATTAAACATATAATTAAGCTCTTATTTTTTCCCTTATGCTTTAGTGGTCATGTGTCCACAGTCTTTCCAATTAAGTGCCTTTTGATTCACTCCGGTCTTTTATACGAGTTAAAACATTGTACTTGTCTTTATGTAATTGTTTGCAATATGGCACACTGTGAATACAGGACATTTATTCTTCATTGCATGTAAATATATTTCAGACATAACATGGCTTAGAATGGTAAATAATCCCTATAACATGAATGTGATCTAATTAAGAAACTTACCAGCTTGTTTAGATTCTGGGATTGCTGTTGTGGTTGGAACAAAAAGCGGCATACACAGTGGGCCCCATTACCGATGTTGGGAACCGCTGCATTGGGGGAACCATACTCACTTCAAAAGCTGCTCCAGCTCCCGTTTGATCCTAGTTACGACTGGTGGGCCCTGGTATGTTAACGATGAGTACAGCTGAACCAATGACGCTCCAGCACGAATCTTATCTAAGGCATCCTGCCCACTGGCCACACCCCCTGCCCCAATGATAGGCACCTTCCCTAGAGGGTGAAAGAGATGACATTAACAGGAAAAGTCTCTTTCCCATGTCAAATCCAGGAAAGAGCGTGCAAGGCCCAGGTGTGTTACCTTTAGTCAGGCAGTACATCTCCCGCACCGTGTTGGTGGCCAATTCCCGAAGGGGCAAGCCGCTAAGCCCCCCCGTCTCCACCTGATTAGGATCTTTCAGGCTATCCGGCCTGGAGACCGTGGTGTTGGACACAATGACCCCATCCACCCTGAGCTGAAACACAGAGGCTGGAGCTTTAGGCTAGGATTGTGCTTAAGGACATATCAACCTGATGAGACAAACATTGCACAGACTGACGGTTAAATTCATCAACACAAACAGACACAAACAGGGTTTAAGGACCAACAATACTCTCCAGTAAAAATCATGTCCACAAACATATAGATATCATACCATGATGCTACACATACTACATATTTCCATAAGCAAATATTCAGACTGTTTTGTGCTTCTACCATAGACCAGCAAAGTTGAAGCAACAGCTATCTTAAAACATTTGCATCTCAAAGACATTAATCTATAGGAAGTCAGAATGAAATAAAACTATCAATATACCATCACAATGTCAACAACATTCAAGTGATCAGACACAATACCAACTCAATCACTCACAGAACTAATTCAGGATCTACATTTACCACTGTCTACTTCATAATAGGGTGCAAGAAAGGCAGTTGAAGAGGCTAAATGCTTATTAACAATTAGAAAGTATATTTTCTCCAGCACTTAAAAGTTTTACACTTTTTTTCTCATGCCCTCCAGAATTAAGAGGGGAAAAACAAACAGACAAATTGGAGGCCATTGAGCACATGCCTGGAAAATGCTTGTGAAATTTACTACAGAGCACAGCTTGAGTATAAACCAGGCTCAAGCGGTGCAAATTAGCATAGTCTTAGTGGGGGATTCATAGATCACATAAACAAACACTCTACATACATATATATATATATATATATATAGATAGAGTGAGAGAGGGACAGAACTATAATTACTGCTTAACTACACTTAACTACCATACAAGGGGGCAGTGCTCCTTAATGCTTGAGTCAATTAATCATACCCTGTGAAATGATCTAAAATTTAGCATTAAAAACCTAAATATGTATGACTAAGGATGGCTTCACAAATAAGCCTGTTAATTAGGCCTTTCTGTCCATGCTCAGGCCAGTACCAAAACAGGGGAACAAAAACAAAAAAAAAAAAAAAAAAAAAAAAAAAAAAAAAGAAATTCACAACAGAGTGCTTTGCCATGGTAAATAATATTATCCAAACATGCAAGATCCTAATGTTCCATATAAATCATGTTTGGATGATGATAGGCACTGCAGGGGATCAGAGGGGGCACCACTGGCACCCGGCTGGGTGCTGAATTTACCTGAGGTGACTTTCTTGAAGAGAAATATAAAAATTCACAACCCAAGGTTGTGACTGAATGTACTCAGTCTGTATCTTCAGAAATGTAGTATTAACTAAATGTATACTAAACATGATGAATACATTTCCATGTATACCTTCAATATAAATGAAATGATTTAAGCAAGCTAAACTTTGTCCTGAGACAGAACAGCAGCTACGGCCAGTGTGGCATGTGAGCAGCAGGGTGTGGCCTCTGTGCTCCTGTGTGTGCGCTGACCTCATTGATGACATCAGCAATGTCCTGTTTGTCCTGCAGGGTGAGGTCAGGGGCGATCTTCACCAGGACCGGCGGCCGTCGTTCGCTTCTCAAGGCGTCTCTTTCCTTCAAAACCTGCACACAGACACACAGGCGCCAATATTGAGACCACTATTGAATGTAACTACGTGTTCAACAGTATTCCCCACATGCCCTCTTACAACATTGATTTTTAACTTCAGCAGAGGAATTTTTCTCTAGATCAGTGTGTTCTTGGAAGTTCCATGTTGGCCCGACTGATGTTGATGACAGAAGAGTCCAAAGTACCTTTGTTACAAAAATGACTGCTCTTGATCAGAGTAAACTAAAGCATACATGGGGCCTTTCACCAGAAAAATATAGGGCTTTAACAGGGAACAAAAGGTAGTAATTAAGTAACAACTTCTACATATAATGACATTGACATTCCATTTGATATCTCCAAATGTAGAACTTCTTGAGGTCAAACGAGCTTGCTTTTATATCATTAGTTTCAGCCAGAATGATGCCGCTAGGTTTTTGGGTAAGACTTAGCCATAATTATGACAGCTCTCTTACCCTGTCAAATAGCAGCACAATGCTTTCTCACCCTGTCGAACAGGCAGCATAGTGCTCTCTCACCCAGTCCAATAGTAGTGCAGTGCTCTCTTACACTGTCCAATAGCAGCTCAGTGTTTTCTTTCCATTACCAATAGCTCACTCACCTTGTCCAATAGGCAGTGCAGTTCCTTCTTGCCTTGCAGATCTCTAAGGCCAGGGGTATTGGGGCTGCTCACATTCACCACTAAATAATCAGCCAGGGGTCCAAGTGTTCGCACACCCTCCGAAAAATCAGCTGATGCATCTTGGGAGAGTTTATTCTTGCCCAGATTGATTCCTAGTGGCAGGCCAGCTGTAAATAAAGCAACACGGTCATATCCATACAACAAACAGCAGTTTTTATAATGTAAGATGGGAAAGCTTGCACATCCTTAACAACTCATTATATTGTTCTTTATGATGACCTTTGACCCTCTCCTCTGATCAGCCCCCATGGGAAACATTTTCAGAAAAGGAGCTCCTCACAGACACTCAATTCAGTGAAGTGCCACTCAGAATGACACACCCCGGGGAAACCAAATGGTCCTGACAGAGCAATTAATTAGTTATACACCAGAGGGTCGCAGGGTCAAACCCTGCACATGGCACAACAGTGGAAAACATGTAAACAATATACAGATTAGATAACATAAAATCAGGTGGACTATTTAGCAGAAATTTGTTTTTTGTCACATGACTGTTTCATTCCCACAACAAAATCAATACACAAGAACTGTACAAACACAAATAAAGCATTAGTATACAGACAGAGGACAAGTTACACAGCCGCAGCATAAACCATATCCTGCATACACCTTCAGCATTGCACATGTCTGTTACTAACTGCAGTCATTGCAGTAAAACACCCTCACAATGATATCTGCTAGGTAAATAATCGCATTAAATTGGAGAAAAAAAAATCATGTCAATACTTATTGAGTGGTATTAGGCCTCTGATCTGATGATCAGTGTTAAAAAAAAAAAAATCATACTTTTAACACATTCAAAAACCCCTCTTACTATGGACACTGACAATATGACTTATTCATAGCTGAAGGTCAGAGCTCTTTGAGAATCTGACTGCTTTGCTTACTTTGAACTACTTTTTGAAAATGAAACAGGAGTACGGCCTGTAGGATTCCTGCAGAAAGGATATTCCTCACTTGAAATGGATGGAACTTCCACTGTTGACATTCAGAACCTATTAAGGTTATGGAATTTCATTCATATGGTTCAGTTGCTCTTTAGTTCCAACAGGGCCATCTGTGTGGGAGAGATTGGTACCTTGTGTCAGTTCTGACTGGACTGCCGCTCTAGCTTTGAGCCTTTCCTGGACCACAGCATGCCCACAGCTGTTGAAACCGTACCTTAAAAACACACAGACACCCCAACACATGGCAGTCAACTACAGCATGCAACAAAATAAGCAGATTTTTTCCATCCCAGCTACAGTAAACACTGAAACCTTTGGGGGAAAAAACTGTCTGGTTTAATATTTTATTATTCGAGTAACTTCCTCAACTACAGATTTTTGTGATTTAGACTAAGTGGTCAAAGGAACTGCATGAAGGTGCATGTGTTCTGTTTTTTCATCTTAGAAAAGGAAAATGATTATGTATTTATTATGAGTGTAAAAGTGCTATTTTTTTACTTTAGATACAATACTTTATATATGATAGCTTAGGATTGAGTTAATATCCAAACTCAAGAATTTGGACCTTGCTCAACAAAAATGTCTTACATTAGTCTCACTGACAGTATTTTGAACTCTCTGGAGAACACTATTCAGACCATAACATCAGCAAACAAGTAGTAGAAGAGAATGCCTTTCAATAAAAAAAACTAAAACAAACACTTTCAAACAGCATGAAAAACTAGGAACTGAATTTGCTATTCAAAACTGAGTGGCCAAACACAGCCACTCACCTAAACTGAAGAAACCAAGGTTGCACAGGACTATATGAGCCGTTCACCTCAACACAGCATGTCTGAAGTATGTAAATGGCAATTCACACTTGTCTTCAAGGCTAACTCAAAACTGAAGAACTAAGCACATAAAATGACCCTGATTACTGTACTATGCATCAGTTCCCTCAATGTTCATTGACAGATTTCTTGCATCTTGGCTCTTTTTCATCAGGAATGAAGGGAGGAAGGAAGGCATCAAAACCTGGAATGATTTAACCCTTTGAGAGAGGCACACATAATAAATCTAATCAGTCTGTGCCATTCTATGAACACATTCAACACAAAATATTTTGCATGGCACATCCTGTTTACTACATCTAAGATGATTTGGTGGAAGGGAAGCAAACCCAGCTTGTACAGTGTTGTGAAATTTAATTTTCTCCTGCCTAATTTCCTGCATTTCTGAAGAATTTGTGGTAGCATATAGATGGTTTCTAAGGAAAACAAATTTTACCAAAGTTTGGTGCTTCTTTGATTTCTTTCAAAATTCAATGTAAATAAGGCTTTGCTATGTTCAAAGTTCACAGTCCTGTGTCTGTGTTATCAGCATTTACCTAAATAACCTAACCACAGAGTGCATTTGGTGTGTGACATGCCATTCTCATTCATTGCCCTGTACCTGTTGATCACGGCCTGATCAGTGGGAAGTCTGAAAACTCGTGGTTTTGGGTTACCCTCCTGGGCCAGTGGGGTGACTGTGCCCACCTCCACGAATCCAAACCCCATCCGGTACAGCCCATCCACTGCCTCTGCATGCTTGTCGAAACCAGCAGCAATACCCACTGGGTTACGGAACTTGCAGCCTAGAACATTTATTGCCTATGGGAAAACATGTGCGTGCACGCACACACGCACGCACGCACAAAACAAACACACGCACACACATAAAGACACACAGGAATCTCTGGTAACTAGGATACACTTACAAGCATACAGACCAGCTCAGCATCGGGTCCTACACAGGTAGCATTATATCAACTAGCGATCACACCTAACAGGCTATGTGATATCACCACAAAGAGGACTGTGGCAGAGCTTTTCACACCACTAAGAGGCCAGTTCCTTTGATTTCTCAGGAATGTTATGGTTTCTTAATCTAATAAGAAAGCTGTTCATCAAAATGTCCCAAACCCCCTCCCACCTTGAACACAACGGACAAATTAACAAAAATCTCTTTTTTTCATATCAGCAAAAACTGTGACAAATAGTTCCTCATCCCCATACTGACCAGTGAAGCTGGGTCTTGGTACCTGCTCCGGGGTACCAAGCCCAAACTGATCAAGCGAATGGACATCACATGGGCAGTCTCTGGTCCCACAATTCTCTGCAGGGCGGGCATTAGTTGGTTGGCGTAAAACCGTTCATCGCCCACAGCTGTGAGGTAGGAGACAAACAGGAATCCTCCCGAGCTTAACACCTTTATCGCCTCCTTCACCCGCCACTGCGAAGCAGCAAACACAACCGTCAGAAATAAGACAGCACCTTCGTTACCCCCTCTTCTCAGGCTCTGTACGAAATAAAGAGGAATGTAGCAAACTAGTAATGGCAACCTTAAGGTAGCCAGATTTGGTTGTTTTGCCTTACTTTGTGTACCGGGTTGGGTATGACCTACCTCACGGTTTCAAGAATATATAGCTAAAATTATCTTTAAACATTTCTTGCACTTATTACATGAGAAAATGAACTGTCATTTCGACATCAGTTACACTCTTCCAGACTTTCAACACGAGATTATTTAGTGTCTCGTACAGGCTTTCTCAGCAATGCCCAATAAGCTATCTCGGAGGGGTCCAGAACATGCTGTCCTTACTTTCAGATTTTGATGTAAAAGATCCAGTTGGAAAAACATCACAGAATTACCAAAGAGAAAGAGGCATTGACAATTTAGCTGATATTAGCGATCAATACACAGTTTATTAATGTTAACGATAGGTTACTTGAAAGCCAGCCAGATTGTGCTGAAAGCCACTTCTTTAGTCAAGGCAATGAAAGTAAGCAAATAACCGGGTTGTTGAAATAGCGAGCCAGATACATACAGATTATGGAAAACTAGTCTCTTAAATTCGATAACATGAATCATGCGCTTTAATGTTAATATCTTTACAAAGAGTTGCAAAAATAAAAGAAGACAAAAAAATATTAAGATTTAGGTTTAATAATTTGTACATGATTTTTGAAGTTACCTTCAGCTGTCCCGCCATGGATGTTATATCACATTGTTGAGTAACGTTGGAAGAAATTCACGTGGGAAAGGACACTTCCTGGAGGAGATATCGCGATATCTTTTAGGCTTCTTGGGAAGTGAAGTTGTTCAACCTCAAATGCTTCGAGGAACATTTTTAGAGGCTCTGGTCCTGGCAGGCTCTAAAATTGAGCAAATTGAAGCCATACGAGGTGTGAATGACATGTGATCTTAAAGCAAGTTGTCATTCAACCTTTAAAATTAATTTCAGACAGGTAAATTTACACTTGCAATCTCTGTCAGCTGTCATACTTCTTAAAAAATGCTCAGATGATTGTAGCAATCACACATTTTAAAGCAAAGGAATCAGATTAAAGAAAGATGAAGTATGCCCTAATCACATTCATATTTTGTACCTGTGCACTGACAACTAACATAAATGCATTATATGCTGTGTATTTTTTCCCAGTTTGGACAGCAATTAAAATTTCTTCCATTTTGACCTTGTTACATGTAAAGTAGTTTTTTGTCCTTTGCATGCTGTCCGAGTTCCTTTTAGTGATTTTCCTAATAAAGTGAGCCCAGATTTGGTGTTGTCATGGGGAAATCTGACAGATTTGCATAAGATGGAGAGAGGCAGAATCTTTTCCTCACTCCACCACTTTCCTGAAATCTCACTGTGGCTGCCAGTGCTTTGTACCCAGACCACATCACTCATGGCATTTCTAGTCCTGATTTCTATCTTTTTGTGGATCCCAAAAACTTATCCATCCTTTGTTGACTTTGAGGACCCTTGTGATGAAGAGTGGGTCTTGATTAAGGGTGTGTGCTACCAGGTTGTGCCAGAGCTGTTGACCTGGGAGAAAGCAGATGAATTTTGCAAGGATCAAGGTGGTGAACTTCTGCAGAGCCTAGGCAGTGACACAGAAGCATTCCTTGAAAAGAGTTACCATGAAAATGGTAAAATTCAGCAAAGATGGTGGGTTGGACAAGATTTAGTGGGAAATTATGTGGAATCCCCAGACATGTTCATAAGGGGTGAGTATGGTCCATGGTCCAAGTTGTAAATTATATGATATATATCTGACTCACAGCAGCAGCTTTCACAGGGCCGTCTGTAATGAGCCTGCCACTTGCATTTGTGTTTTTTTTCATATCATGTGATAGTGATATTAATGATTGGACATTGATTAATAAAAATGATCCTATTAGGAAGTACATTTCACCATTGCGTTGCCTCGACTGTGTTTCAATTTGGTGAGACTTTTTTTAACCATCCTAATTTTTTGGAGCCCCTTGGTAAACTATGTGAAATAAATTGATTTAAATTCATTTACTGACCAGCAGACATAATGCATGGCTTTGGGGAAAGTTATTTTTATGTTTTATGTTTTTTATGTTTTTTTACAAGCATTTTTGTCTCTCATGGTATGGAAATAAACTTTCACATTTTTAATGTTGTAGCCTGTTGAATGCAGATCTTGTATGAGCATACTTATTTCTAATAATTAAATTCCTTAGATGTATACACCTCTGATTTTAACCAAAGGACTGAAATAAGACAACAGTCCTTTTGATCTAATATGTATTCCATTATTTTGGATCTGAAAAAAGGTTTTAAGAATTTGTCAATAGTCTATCAGAAAACAGAGGCTTTGATTGGTAGCTCCTCTGTAATAAGCTATTACCCCTGTGGCAACACATAAGAGTAAAGTATAGAAGATGTGCTGAAATGTTTGAATCTTTTAGCCTAATCTTATGCACAAAACACTGAAAGTGGATATTGTATAAACATGCATACTGAGTTGTTGACTGTGCCGTGTATGTTACTTACAATTTCACAATGCAGCCCAGAGCTATGGTTCTCAGGCCTATTATTTTCAAATGAAGCTTGTTTGCAATATATGTTTCATACATACAGAATGATAGATGCACCAAAAAAGTGAGTTGGGTAGTGAGAGAGGTAGGATGGGCTAATAGACTCTTGGACTCTTGGACTGATTGAGGCTGGAGACCTAGCAATGCTACATTTCCATAGGATTTCCATGATCACCCTTTGTCTTCCCTCTGCTGTGGACATTGACATATAATTTGAATGGGGTTTGCCTTTTCCCAGTTTGCGTTTGTATGTCACACATAATGGTGGCATGGAAAATATCCATGGTTTTCCCATTGGCAATAGCTTCATCCCAAATTAATGGCAGTCGCACTTTTAAATTTCCAAAATTACAGTATGGTCTGCGTGGTAACCATATGAAGGCTTAATTAAATAACTGTAGATGATGTGTACCTGCACAATGACCACAACACCACAAGAAAGGAAGAGTCAAGAAGGTGCCAAAGGTGCCAAGATTTCTTACCTCATTAGGAATTATTGGACTAAGATAGTAACAACCTATTTCAAATAGTTTTGTCAACAGTCCTTGACATGTCCAAAAATAAATAAAAATTATTTTTGAGGCACATTGTCCACGTGACCATGTTATATAGGGGTTTTTCTTTAATTCAATCATTGTATCTCATAATAATCAATTAAAGAAGTGTTCCAGGCTTGAGTCAAAAGCTTTCATTTTTTTGTTTTTTGATGATTATTTCCTCTGACCCCAGACTCCTCATCAGAGATTAGAACTGAAACTGAGGAGTGGGGCCTAAGCGACACAGCTTCTTGCACCTTCATCATCATGGACCCCATAATACAGCTGGTGACCACACCCACCTGCACTCTCAAACTCAGCTCTATCTGCACATTGGGTACAGTATACATACACTTCCATCCTCTCAGATTATGACATGAACATAGGCCCCTGTTAGAACATGTTGCATGAGAAATTGAGAACAGTTGGGCTTTACCAAGAGCAGGTGTGCCAGGTTTGGCTTCCTCAACTGGATGAACTGGTTTAGAACCAATCTGAGATGAAAAGTCAGACATTTCATTTTGGCTTTTACTTTTCAAATAAACACTATCTTACCAGAAACCTGGTTACCAGAAACTTGAAGATAATGTGTAAAATTGATTGAACAGGATTAAATATATCTTTTTCCTTAGTATAGATTTCAAGCCTCTGCAATTTAAATTTACAAAACAAATCTGTTGGGCCATAATAGCTGTTTTTCACTTTTTATCTTAGGTATTTGGAGCTTAGTCCAGGTGGATGAATTGCTTGGTCCATACTATTACAATCACAATGTTTGAGCTTTATTGCATATACACATTCATTCTTTCACACATTTGGCCAAAAGAAAGTAATTTTTAATTCCCAAACTATTTCTGATACACTAAACTAAACCGATAATCCATCAGATCCCTTGAAAATGTACTTTTGTCTCAAATTTGCATTCAGCCATTCGAGCCATGATGTGTAGTGATTGTGTGCTGGCTAACAGCCAGCCATTCCCAACAACAAGCCAATGCCCCAGGACTTCAACAGGGAGGCTAGTAGCTGGAGTTTCCCATTAACAGAAAGCCAATACCCCAATGCTGAAAATGGGACACTTTGCTTTTGGAGGTTCTGTTTTTTTATTAAAAATATATTGTGCTACATAATATACCGAGCCTTCCAGAATGTTTGATTCTTACTGAATGGCTGCTTTCAGATTTCATTGGAATTCCAGCCCCTCTGACATCTCTGACAACTCAGATAGCTGAGAAATCAGAACCAGTGGTAAGTGAGTGATCCATAACAATTCTACAGGAATACCACAAGCAGTCCATATCATTGTAAATAAATGGCTGCCAATTTTGGGATTATTCCCAGCAAATGTATTATATGGTCACTTTAATAGCAGCTATTGGAGGAAGACCCTTCCCATAAACTATTGGAGGAAGACCCTTCACATAAACTATTGGAGGAAGACCCTTCCCATAAACTATTGGAGGAAAACCCTTCCCATGAGCTCTGGAAAAGAACACTGGAAGAAGTCCTATACCAGGAAGGTAAGTATTGTACAGTTTGATATTTAAATTTCGCAGCTGCTGTTATTTGAATCAATTGAATCTATCCTCAACATAGAAAAAAACAGAAAGCTATCCACAGTGCTCCTTGAGTTCCCCATAATTACCCGGTCAACAAAATATATTTTGTGCTACCTAATATACTGAACTTTCAGCATGTTTGAAATGTTGTTTCACTAACGGCTATCTTACAGGTTTTATTGGCTATCCAGACCCTCTGACTCTGGGAGCTGATAACTCAGAGGTAAGTGATGTATAGCAGTTCTGCAGAATTGTGATTCTTAGTCTCTCCCCATTTCTGCCACCTGTAGTACCTGTGCTAATGAATGATGTTATCTGCTAAAGTTTTCAAAGTCTCTAAGTGAGACGATGAGCTAAAACTGCTGTACTTTTGTGAGACAATGAGATGAAACTGCTGTATTTCTGTGAGACAATGAGATAAAACTGCTGTATTTCTGTGAGACAATGAGATAAAACTGCTGTATTTCAGAAAGGGTCTTCTATTTTCAGGAGTTAGTCCCACCAAATGTCATTTTTTGGTCACTTTAATAGGTTCCAGTGCAGGAACACTCTTCCCACATTATCTGGAAAAGAAACGTGGGGACTGCGCTGTACCAGCAAGGTAAATGTTTTACGTGGGGGCCCAGGCATTTCAATTTTACAAGTGCTCTCAACTGAATCCACCCTGAACTTGTGTGAACCTGAATAGTAAAACACTATGAATTCAGTGCACTGCACTTTTAGTGGAAAAATAGTGTGAACAAGATAATTTACAAATCCAAACCTGATTTCATGTAAGGATTAAATGTCAAAGATTCTATTTCTATGGTTTAATATAAGCAGATAGAAGCCCTGGTAAGCATAACATAAGTTTAAGTTTTTTTAAAAGCAAGAATTGCTTTTTGCAAATGCAGTGTGACACAACCAAAATATTTCAACATAATCGAGGCATCTGCCAAACAATGCACCTCCTTGATATAATTCATGGTAATATCAGTATAAAGGCAATTGTGTATTTTTGTGTTTTGTGTCTTTTATGTTATGTTATCTTCTGATTAGCAGTAATTAATACATTATATTTTATGGCTAGTTTTGTTTCAGAGTTTTTTTGTGTTTCCTTGCTCATTTAGTCATTCATTAATTTGTCTATATATGTGAGCATTCATTTATCTGTTCAATTTCTTTTACAATTTCTTTTACATTGTTAATTGATTATTAAAAATGTTTCCTTTAACACTTAGAGACTGTAACAGACCAATCAGGTGGGCTTGAGATCATGTGCTTGTACCTTTCTCTTTCTCTTTCCCAGATCCTGTACCACTCTTGTCAAATATGACAAAAATTCTTGAGGAAACTAACAAGACCCTACAGGTTAGAGTAAATGGATGTCACACAGAAATACCACCATACTCTTTAAATTCAATCCCCAATAGTCTGCCTCTTAGATTTTTAAAATGTAATATTTTGTATGCTCCAAATGTTTCAATATTTTGTATGCTCTCTTACTAATTCAAAATCATTATATTTCAAGTTGTAACAAGTTATACAGGATGTTTCTTTAAGTTAAAAATGTATTAAAATGTCAGCACACTTTTAAATGAATGTAATTTTGAATGCATGTAGTACATACAGCCAGCCAGTGGCATAACTTATTTCTGTTTTAACCTGTTTAGGACTGATAAGTCTAATAAGTCTCTCTTTGGCAGATGGCACTTGAAATGGTAGAAATGATGGAAACGGGGATAATAAACCTCTCATTTGAACAGAAGGTGAATTAAAGAATTAATCTATGTCTACATGTATATATATTATATGTAAATATAAGGTGTACTCCATTTGGCTGTATTATTTTTGCTTTCATATACACACACACACACACACACACACACAAAAAGCAAAACATGAAGGCCACTAAGGTCTGTGAGTATTGAAAGGGGCTACATTAAAATTTAAGTTTTCAAATGGTGAAAACCTTGCCTAATCTAACCTTACCATCATTCCCCTTCCTTTTCTCCCACATCAAATTATCTCTACCCCCACCCCCATACACTTACAGGTCACATACCTACAAGGCCTTTTGAATGCAACCAAAAAGTCTGATCCAGAACGAAAAGATAGCATGGCAATATACCAGTCCATATTTAAATGCACTAGTGCCATCTCACTTCTAACCATGACCCAATGTGAAGCCGAATCTTCAGAGCAGGTATGTTGGGAACTTATTTCCATATCACCTTTGTATAATTATTTGCCAGTTATGGTGACCATGACACAGTCTTTCTTGCACTTTTCTTGAAAATGAACTGTGCAAGTGGCTGGCATCACCAAACTGTAGAGTTACAGTTTGTTGACATGTCTCACTCTTCGCCTGGGTCAAACGTATTCAGCTTTTCTTTTTGTTCTTGTTGCTTCTTTGTTTTATTTACTTTAAACAGGTCAAACAAATATCGGATATAATTTTTAGTATTTATGAAGCCTTGAGTATGCAGCTTATCAAAATTGGAGATGGGCCACACATCATAGAGCACGCAACAGCAACCATTTACACAGTCAGGTTTGTGTGACTGCATCAGAACCTCCCAAACTAGTTTTCTGCTTGTTATTGAGCCATTTTACTTCTGATAACACTTTTGATTATGGTGTAGCATTAATGATTAATATTATCAAATGAAAAATGAAAAAAACAATATGAACATTATCATGCTCTGATAGAAACTGAATAGTAGATATCTAGTCCACATAGTCAAGTGATAGCAAGTTTATCATTATGGAGGAGAACATAGTAGCCAGAACACAGTTGCTGCCATGTTAACCACAAGTTAACATGGCAGCATATTTGAACTTGTATCAAAGTTTGGTACAACTTGTATTCCCTCATTAACAACAACAAATGAACAGTATGTTTGTAGAATGATTACGTATACTCAGTTAATGTATATCTGCATATATGAATGGTATTAATGGTTTATTAAGCATGCAGCCCACACAGTGATCTAAAGGTGTTAGTTATATCATGTATTCCTACTGGTAGAGTGGTAACGATAGCAACTCCTCATTACTGGGCAAGTAGGGGCAAAGTTGAGACCA
Source organism: Albula goreensis (assembly GCA_022829145.1). Taxonomy (NCBI): domain Eukaryota; kingdom Metazoa; phylum Chordata; class Actinopteri; order Albuliformes; family Albulidae; genus Albula; species Albula goreensis. Next base: position 21,895,465 of record CM040755.1, on the reverse strand, counting down.
TTTCAGTGTAATTGTCTGTTTCAGTGTAATCTGTCTCTCCATTCCCCCCCAGAAAACCACCAACAGCACTGGACGGTATGGTCGTCGGGGCCCCAGGGAGAGCCTTGCACTGTGTGCTGCCCTCATTCTCAACATTGGGGCCCTTTTTGGGTGACCAGGAGGCAGTCAGCATACAGGTCAGCACACACTGCTGCAAGCAGGCTGTGACACATTTTCAGATTCTCTGTCTGTGCACAACCTAATAAGATACAACAGTAACACCCTGGAGTACAATACACTTATGAATGGTCATGAATTATATCCATTATTTTAGTTTTGATACATTATTAAGGAAGAGAAGTTTAGATTAAGCCATATGTCGCAGATATTTCTGTATCAGAACATATTGTATTGAATTCTGCTCTCCAGGATTCAATTCATTTTTTGTATTTTTTAACTGCATACTAAAATATTAGCTCCTCAAAATGTTTTGTGCTGTATGTATTTATGTATGTATGTATTTATGCATTTATGAGTGAGTGTGTGTATGTATACATGAGTGAACTTGTTCAGGTATGTGTATATTGTATTTGCAAACGTGTTAATACATTCATGAACATTTATATCTTTTGTGTGTATGTGTATGTGCTTGTTTAAACATAATGTGTGTATATATATATATATATATATATGTGTGTGTACATACATGTGTGTACTCTCAGCTGTACAGTTTTGTGGTGAACCCTTTGCGGAAGGAGTCAAATGAGACAGTGACTGGTTCAGTTTGCAGTCTGAAACTGGAAGATGATAATGCAAAGGAGATCAAGCTGAACAATTTAGCTGAAAGGATTCAGGTGAGATGAGAGTTCTCTCCATACAGCATCTTGTTTTTTGTGTTTTTTCTCCTCTTGAAAGAGGCTGTATCAACATTTCTCCTGAAGGACTAAATTGCAGGCTGTAAAATCAGGTGGCAAAACATGTATTGCCAGGACATTGGCCACATTCTTGGTTTGTTAATGCTTGTTTTGTCTCCACAGATATTTTTGCCACGCCCAGATGCCCCTCCACAATACTTTGAAAATTTGACAATCACAGACAAAACAGTGGTCACCTCCAGCTTCAATATCACAGACCCAGAATATGCCGTCATTTTCAAAACAGAGCCCAGTGAAAATGTATCGCTACAGCTACTTCTGGCCTACAACCGCAGGCCCAATGCTACTGACTATGATAACAGTACTATCCTTGATAACTCAAGTAAGATTCAAGCATAGCATATATACTGTTTACATATATTGCTATACTTTTACATCTACACAGTTAAATAGCCTGTGATAATTTAAATCTGACAAACTGTATATGAATCCAAAAGAGATCACATTTACAATGTCAGAGTTGATATAATATTGATCATTTGGCTGTATATATATATATATATATATATATATATATATAGCTTTCAGACTCCTTGAAATATGCATGCTTGTTATATCCTTTTACCAAACTAAACTTGTATCCAGTTATGTTTATAGTATATTTCATTATGAGGGAACAGGGAAACACATATAAGAGACAAAGACAAGAATAATCTGAAGTTAGAAATTGTTCCCAAAAATAGACTAATGCACATTACTGTGTTTCAGCGGGCTATCGCTGGCTGATTAGTCCAGACATGTTGAGTCTCGGTCTTGGGGTCTGGTACCTCAACATTTCCATGTTGAACTACACTGGTGAATCGGAGGAAATAAAACTGGGGATCCTGTCATTTTCAACTAAATGCATGTTCTGGAACAAGGAAAACAATGAATGGAGCACTAATGGATGCTTGGTATGCCGCCACCCTCTTATCTTAACCTAACTTTTTGTTGAGCATTTTATTCTTTATTCTTATTTTATGTTTCTTTTTCCTTTCCAAAATGACTGCTTCCTCCCAAACCCCTGATTTTCCATGTTTGCATTTATGTTTCTTCAGGTGGGTGTGGAATCTGAGCCTCATCTGACACAGTGCCTCTGTGATCACCTGACATTTTTTGGGAGCAACTTCTTTGTGATGCCCAATTACGTGGACCTGTCCCGTGTGTCGGAATACTTTGCCAGGGTGAAGGAGAATTATGTGGTGGTGGTGCTGCTGTCAGCCTTCTTTGGGTTGTACTTGATACTGCTTGCTTGGGCCATCTATGCAGACAAACAGGCCTTCAAAAAGGTAAGCTGCCCAAGACTAAAGCAAGAGCCTAGTGTGCTGTGTCCATGTTCACCTGACCTGGGCTAAGAGGCTCTGTCATTGCAATTGTCTTGCATGTACAGTAATTCATCTCACCTATAGCACATATTTGACCAATTTTGAAATTACAACATCATATCCTATAGTAAGGTAGACATATTGCTGACTTCTATTGCTGAAGTGTTGTAGACAGGTTGGAATGTATGTCCTTGTGTAGTGTTTGGTTAATAAACAGGTTTATTAACCAAAAGAGCCTAGACTGCACTAGCTCCATATGCATATTCGCACACATACACAAACACATGCACCCATGCACATATGCCCACCCACAACTTGTTTCCTTTTTCCTTAGAAAAAAATGACCCTGCTGGCTGATAACCATCCCTGTGCCCAGTACTTCTACTGGCTCAATGTGCAAACTGGCCATCGAAGAGGAGCGGGCACCACAGCCCAGGTGAGACCCCAGCCATAAAGGCACTCTGGCACCCTGACGGGGATGATACACACAGATGGATTATAAAAATATGTCAGTATATTCTTGATGTCAAGCTCAGGGGACAGATTGTGTTACTGTCAGATGTTTTTTTTATGTTTTTTTCTGATCATGGGTGAGTCCGTGGTTTGCCTGCAGGTTGAATTCACGCTGGTGGGCACAGAGGGACAGAGTAACTGTCGCCACCTTACCGACCCAGACAAGCCACTATTTGAGAGAGGAGGTGTGGACATGTTCCTGATGGCCACGCCCTTCTCCCTAGGGGAGCTGGAGAGCATTAAACTTCGGCATGACGACTCTGGGAAGAGCCCTGGCTGGTAAGAGCTGGGACGGGGGTTGAGGCATGGGGTTTCAGGGGGTGGGAGTGTGTGTGTAATGGAGCTGTGGCTCGCACTTTAATTACCATGGTAAAAACAACAGAATAATAAACATTTAGATGTCCACCCCTGTTAGACTCCTCCAGCAGAGATGTTTAAAAATATAACCAAGTCCACAGTGACGCATACATCTTCGTACATATATAGCTCAGGGCGGTTGGTGTTTTGGAGGAGGCTTTGGAGACAGTGGGGCTGTTACACCAATTTGGGGCTGACATTATCAAGCCACTTTCACCTCCCGACGGGGGTGCTCCAAGTTTCCAACCTGAACTTTAGATCTGGACAGGGACACTCTGAACTGTCGGCTTGGCTTCGGGAGCTGATGGTTGACCTGTCCCCTGCTAGTTTTTCAACCATCTCTGAAAAGTAACCCTCCCAAGTCTGAGCTCTACTATCCTGGTACTACATGCAAGATGTATTGTCTTGAGACTGAGTTATTGTTATGGGGTGTGAGTGTTTTTATGATGGGTTTGGGGAACAGCCTTAAACTTAATCACTAAAATAAATATCCAGATGTGTAAATGGGTATTATGTAAAAATGTAAAATAACATTGGGTACGATACATACATAAGGTATGTTCTAATTCAGCTTTGTATACTGTGCTGGTACACATATAATGTAAAAGTTGGTTCAAAACAGGTATGCAAGTTATCCTGAGGAAGTCATGCTTTGTACCTGGATTAATGAAACACCCATCTACAGAGCAGATGAGTATGTAACTCTGCAACACCCTGCACAATATGTAAGTTGTGCTGGATCAGGGCATCTTGTAAGAAAACAGGATGACTCCCTTCTCTTTGCATTTCTCTGCCTTCTCCAGGTACCTTAGCAAGGTGATGATCCAGGACATGCAGACAAGGCAGTACTGGCACTTCCTGTGCTCCACCTGGCTCAGCTCCAGCAAGGGGGATGGCATGATAAAGAAGACCTTCCACTCTGCCAAGAACAATGAGATTACCAGCTTCAGGTGAACTCACCTCACAGCCTCTGTACATAACAAAGAATGAGGCCACTTCTGGCGGACCCCACTGTATCCTGGTCTCTCAGCCCATCCAGGAATCTGCAGGTTTTATTGAGCTTCAGCCAGTTCACTGTATATAAGTCTACTAAATGAATGCAAATGGAAGAACCATTGTCTAAAGAATTTAGCAATCAGGAGCTGCTTGATGGCAGTGTTTGCACAGCAAGTCATTTGCAGCTGTCAAATGCGCATAAACCATCTAGGTTTGAATATTTCAGGTTCTGTGTGAGAGAAGCTCAGGTGGCTTATATCACAGTTTGGGCACTTTGTTGGCCATGCCCTACGCCTGTTTTCCCCAGAGTATGCTGTAGTTCATCTCTGTTCCTTTCTCCTCTCCACACACAGGAACATCTTCCAGAGCAGGACATCCTCGGGTTTCAGGGATGAGCACATCTGGGTGTCGGTGGTGGACCCCCCACGGCGCAGCCCCTTCACCAGGGCCCAGCGCGTGTCCTGCTGCATGTGCCTCCTGCTCTGCACCATGGCAATCAACATCATGTTTTGGAACAAGCCTGAGGACCAGGACTCCCCTGTGGTGTTCAGCATCGGTGAGTGCTCCCTCCCCAGTGACTTCTCCTTGCTTGAATGTGAACAACTGTAACTAACTGGCAACGTACATTTACATTTTTTTCTACTTGATTTTTATGATTTGGGAGAAGATCAAGAAAAGGATTAGTCTTAGCTGACCATTCACATTTTAGTGTTAGGTTTTTGGGGAGGACACTTGATGAAGCTCTACTCAAGGTAGCAGTGGTGATTTATAAAATAACAGTGACATTCCCATCCCCTCTGTAGGTAGTCTTCAGGTGACCTGGGAGGACATTATGATTGGAGTAGAGAGCGGCCTGCTCATGTTCCCTATCAACATCCTCATTATCACCATATTCCGCAGTATCAGACCCCGTCTCAGCAAGCAGGAAAAGCAGCTGAATGGAGCCGGCCAGGCGCAGAGACCTGCAGCTGCCATCGACACCTTCTACAAGGTAACCACTCCTCAGGCTTTTGGCTCTCGATCTGGCCTAATGATTCTCAAAGGTTGCCCTCATCCTGCTTCTACATCAGCAGCAGTTTTTATGGAGACATTTCTTTGCGTTCTGTTTTCCAGGACATGGAGGAGCTTATGACTATCTTGAGCAAGAACCAGAAGAACAAAGTGGCACCTCTGGAGAAGAACCTGGAGTCATTCAAGGATCTCTGTGTCGCCCTGAACTCCATCCAGGAGCTCATCCATCTGATACAAGGTGCTGGAATGTCACTGGAGTCAAAAACACAACTGCCTCTCTCTGCTCAAGTTTTAACCAGTATTTTGCAGTACCCATTCAGATTAATTTAATTTACTGAAACAATATTATATCCACCCAGCTTGTGGATGAGTTAGGCTATAATAACTTTGGTTACTAGATCAGAAATCAAAGATGAATGGTTTAAGGTCACAGACCTTAATGGCTGGATGGCCCTGACCTTCCTCTGTCCCTGGCTTCCCAGGGGAGGATGATGAAGATGACCACTGGGGCCACTGCAGCCGGTTCATTCTTTCCTACCTTTACCACCTGTCAGACATCCTGACACAGGTAGGGCCGAGGTCCTTCCCCAGTACAGAGGACCATCAATGGGTACAGAACACCCTTTCTCTGCTGCAGAAGAAGGCAGAGGCTGTATCTGCCACTCATGTGCCACGGGGGTAAGGACCAATCATACGCTTCCTCAGATGAAGTGTCACGTCTGTGGCTGTGTTTGCATTGGTGCTGACGATTTGCTCTGTCTTCTGTTATGGTGGTCTGTGATATCATATTTTCCACTGCCTTTGTCTCTCTCTTTTCACCTTGATGTTTCCCTGACCCAACTTACATTACTTAACTGCTTTTCAAAGACATTGCAGAAATGTTTATTTATATATGTATAAATGTTTAAATATACATCTCTTATGACTATGTGTTATAAAAACCCAAATACAGTCTGTAGCAACTTGACGCTCTTATATCGACAGATTCAGAATTTGTCTGGGCTTCTTAATTGAGCTCTTTGCATGTGTGATTAGATAGTAATGGGTTACAAAGCCAACTGGCAAATGTAAAGATTGCCTTTTTGGATGTAGTGCAGCCTGAAAGCCAAACATCCCTCTGCAATGCTCACATCTGCCATTGCTCACAGCATCATTTAACAACTAAGTGCAGAAACTACCTGTCAGTCAGGATAACCTAGCTGCTGATGATTATTCCTGAAGCTCTTACCATCGACCTTGAGCCACAAAATTAGACTACACTCACAGCTAATGAAATGTGAATGGCATCTTGCTCTTACCTTAAGCTTGACCCTGTGTATAAGCAAAATGGAAAAATATTCACTCATGCAACATAAGAAATACAAAAACTATTTAGCCAAATGCTAATCATTGCCACAATACTGCCAAGACTTGATACATTGCTCACATGGGTTTAGCTGGTTTGAACACAACAATAAGAAAGCAGGCAAGTGTATAAATAAATAAAATCAAGGCACCCTTTCAAATACACATTCCTCAAAGCAGTGGATCTTCTGCTTATCTCCCTAGCCCAGTCTTGGCTGCAGATAATAAGAAGAAGAGTTCTGGCTGTTGGCTGCCCTGGTGGTTCGTGTTTGTTGGCTGGTTCTTGCTGCTATCCATCAGTGGTATCTCCACCTTCTTCACTCTGCTCTATGGCTTTGTCTATGGCAAGGAGTCCTCCACCCAGTGGGCCATCTCCCTAGCACTCTCTCTCTTCCAGAGCATCTTCATCCTACAGCCACTTAAGGTGGGTGGATATGAAATCTCATGGAAACCCCTACACAACTGCACCTTCAAAAGAACCCAATACAACCACACTTTCAAAAGAACCCTATACAACTGCACCTTCAAAAGAACCCAATACAACCACACTTTCAAAAGAACCCTATACAACTGCACCTTCAAAAGAACCCAATACAACCACACTTTCAAAAGAACCCAATACAACTGCACCTTCAAAAGAACCTTACACAACTGCACCTTCAAAAGAACCCAATACAACCACACTTTCAAAAGAACCCAATACAACTGCACCTTCAAAAGAACCCTACACAACTGCACCTTCAAAAGAACCCTTTACAACCGCACCTTCAAAAGAACCCAATACAACTGCACCTTCAAAAGAACCCTACACAACTGCACCTTCAAAAGAACCCTGTACAACTGCACCTTCAAAAGAACCCTATACAACTGCACCTTCAAAAGAACCCAATACAACTGCACCTTCAAAAGAACCCTATACAACTGCACCTTCAAAAGAACCCAATACAACCACACTTTCAAAAGAACCCAATACAACTGCACCTTCAAAAGAACCCTACACAACCACACTTTCAAAAGAACCCAATACAACTGCACCTTCAAAAGAACCCAATACAACTGCACCTTCAAAAGAACCCTACACAACTGCACCTTCAAAAGAACCCTATACAACTGCACCTTCAAAAGAACCCTATACAACTGCACCTTCAAAAGAACCCAATACAACTGCATCTTCAAAAGAACCCTATACAACCACACCTTCAAAAGAACCCAATACAACTGCACCTTCAAAAGAACCCTATACAACTGCACCTTCAAAAGAACCCTAATACAACTGCACCTTCAAAAGAACCCTTTACAACTGCACCTTCAAAAGAACCCAATACAACCACACCTTCAAAAAGAACCCTATACAACAACAAAAGCAACCTATACAACTGCTTCAAAAGAACCCTATACAACTGCACCTTCAAAAGAACCCTATACAACTGCACCTTCAAAAGAACCCTTTACAACTGCACCTTCAAAAGAACCCAATACAACTGCACCTTCAAAAGAACCCAATACAACTGCACCTTCAAAAGAACCCTACAACTGCACCTTCAAAAGAACCCCACCTTCAAAAGAACCCTTTACAACCGCACCTTCAAAAGAACCCAATACAACTGCACCTTCAAAAGAACCCTACACAACTGCACCTTCAAAAGAACCCTGTACAACTGCACCTTCAAAAGAACCCTATACAACTGCACCTTCAAAAGAACCCTATACAACTGCACCTTCAAAAGAACCCAATACAACTGCATCTTCAAAAGAACCCTATACAACCACACCTTCAAAAGAACCCAATACAACTGCACCTTCAAAAGAACCCTATACAACTGCACCTTCAAAAGAACCCTATACAACTGCACCTTCAAAAGAACCCAATACAACTGCACCTTTAAAAGAACCCTTTACAACCGCACCTTCAAAAGAACCCTCTACAACCACACCTTCAAAAGAACCCAATACAACTGCACCTTCAAAAGAACCCTATACAACTGCACCTTCAAAAGAACCCTATATAACTGCACCTTCAAAGGCGGTAGAACAAACTGTGGATAGGAAATCACTATTGGATTGTAGGAAGAGATGAGAAGACACTAAGAAAAAAATAAATACGCTGAGATGCACACCAGTTAAAGTAAACACACCTACTACATCCGAAGAACTCAGCGCAGTTATACTGACACATTAGAATTTGTATGTATTGGACATATATTTTGGCTGTTTAGTCATGGATGTTGTCTTATATTTTGATAGTCATGTATTTTGGCTGTTCTGTGTTGGGATAGGCAGTAGCCTATAGCGGCTAACTTTCTGTACCTTGGCAGGTGGTGGGTGTGGCCATCTTCTTTGCACTCATCCTGAAGACAGTTGCAGTGGAGGAAAGTGAGGAGGTTGAATGGCTGCTGAAAGGTGAGAGAATTACCCATAATTCATCACACTGAAGAGGCCATAATTATACAGAACAAACAGGAGATCTTAAGAAAAATGTTTGTCATTTGACACAATCTATTGCATTCTTCTCACAGACCAATTTATTCCTTTCCTATGCTTCCCTGTAAGTTAGCACAGTGCCAGGGTATTCTGATAATGTCTCTGTTCATCTTATTTTTGATGACTCTCTTCTTGTTCTTGTGCTGGATGTAATTAAGACTTTGACAATGTGCATTATGCTGTTTGTTTCACAGAGCAACGGGAGAAATGTAAAACATATTCCCAGAGATCCTCGCCCTGAAAGATTGTATGGAGGAAAGATAAAAGTGACTCAAATGGAATTCATAACGCCCCCTTGTATTGTCTACTTTTAATGCCATAAATTGTGGAGAATATAACTACTCTGTGTGAGTCCAAGTTTCACTGGCATCAAGACAGTAAATTATTAACTCTATTTCTCACAAAATCCTGCTAATAAGTTAGATAAATAGTTGTTCAAGCAAAGATTTTCAGTACTGCAAAATAGATTATGCTTTTCTTTTTGTTCTTATCATACAGATCACTGATATTATAACTCTAGGTCACTGTATATAATGTTAAAACTGTGGAATTGTAAAATGGAATGTACTTTTGATGACTGATAATGCCTTACTGTGCATGTGAGGCCTTAAATCCTCCAACTACAGCATCCTGTCTCTGCTATTCAAACCAAACACTGAGCAACCTTAAAAATAGTATATATAAAGCAGTACAGTATACTATAATTTAGCAGATGTATTGCATTTTAGTTGGCAGAAGTGAAGCAAAGAAACAAACAATACTAGTATATGTGCTGAATTTGTCATTTTATTTTGCAAGGGTTGGTTCAATGTCTGGTTTAAATACTGGGGATAAGAAGAAAACTTGTTTTGGTGAAATGGTCAAATTCCTAGAGGTCTCTGACATTTTTAAAAACAAATGTTGGTAGACAGAAAAAAAAACATCATTGTGCCCTCCCCAGATTCGACACATGTTTGCAGGGCCCCACAAAAAGGATATATTTGTGTGTGATGCTATTTGCTAAGCATAAGGAAAAGTATTTGTGAATATTTAACAAAGCATATGGATGTTTTATGACTGTACCTCATGCAGATGTCATTATGGACATCTTAACAGTGGGAGCACAGAACATGGGAATGGATTAATATCAATAGTAATCTAAAGAGACATAATGAAGTTTATCTAAATTTTGGTACCTACATATGCTTTGAGGTCATGTAGGATAAGGTCATTTGAAAAGCAGGAAAAAACTCTCCATCAAACAAAATGTATTCCAGAGAGAAGGCTAAACATGTAATGACTCTACCCCAGAGAGTTATTACATTGCTTAATTAGTTGCAAACCTGACAAGAGGAAATGAAATTCTTAATTACATGATTAATTTGTATCCTCACATTGTTACTTCACCTGATTTAAACTGGACTTGAGCATTTAATATCTACCCATTAATCCATTCTCATGATAAAGAAGCACAACTATCAATTTCATAATGTTATTTTATGATTATGTGGTGTAGCTGTGATTCAGTTTAGCCATTCTTAAATAATTTTCACCCGTTATATTGAGCATCACTCTTCACACTTGTGTAAGAATATAATTAGTATACTATCCAATAGTAATCTCTTTTTTCCTTAATTTAATATAAGAAATATTTGTATTCTGTTTCTTACAGTTTTTTTTTGGCTACTGCTGTCCTCAGCACCACTAAACTCATAAACAGAATGTTCTATTCTGGTGTGATTACATCAATGTGGTAGTAACCATAATATGTTAGTGGCATAGAGAAAGAATAGGAATAAACAATAAAAGTATTTATTGTGATGTAAACTCTTGCTTATCTTCACTTATGATCTAAGTAACAGCATCAAAAAATATATCTAGGAGGCCAACACATCTGTACAGATATTTTACTGAATTCTAAAAACATAAAAATATTATTCCAATAGGGGACTGAATTAAATAAAGTTTGGTTGACTGGTAAATTGACTGATGTATTGCTTCATTCTTTCATCCCTTCTAAATATTCAGCATTCATCCATCTTCTTTATATAGTTCCCCTAGCTATCAGTAGGATATAAGTAAATGATAGCCTCTTTTACATAAAGGATAACCTGTCTTTCGGGTCATTCTAGTCTATCAGAAAACAGTGACAGAAAAAGCAGCAGAATCTGGAGAGCTCTTTCTCCATCATATGAGCTCATGTCTCATGTAAATGTATGTAGTGTACATACAACATTGTGAACAAAATTGTTAAAACAGTACTGTGTTATAATAGACAGCAGGATGCTTTCATTGAAAGAGTCTGCAAATTTGACAGATGTCTCATTAATTAGTGTCCCTGCTGTGGACCCATTAGCGAGTATTGAGAAACCTATAACACAGAATCTTTATTCTTTAGTGAATGTTGGAAACAGAAAGGGAGAGAAGTAATTCAGGATGCTTGTTGTAATTGAGGAACGTCTGTTTTGCCTAAAAGTAAATAAAGAAAGTGATCATTTTGTATATTGTCTTGGTCCCAAAACATCACAATGATAATATTCAAACCAGTCAACCTGAACTCTGTTTAAACTTAAAACATTTTAGTCTTCTGAAAGCTTAACCCAGATCTAAACTTGTCTAGGTTTCATTTTTTAATTTGACAAAGTGATGTACTCATTTTGATAAGCATGATATCCAAAGGAAGTTAAGGATTAAACAAAACATCTTCCTTTACAGAATGTTTGGGGTTATCAAATGCATGGCAAATTCATAATCACTATGCATCAGTAATTCATCAGTGCATAGCCCAGACAAACCATGGAGTGTCTGTGCTATGCAATGATGAATTACTGATCAATTTGCACCTAGTTTTAAATAAAAGCAACACAATGACCTTGCACCAAAACACTGACTGTTACATAATGTAGCACCAGAGCTACATTATAAATCTGGTCATGCAAATGTTGGGGTGCAACAAAGTGACAAACTCAGGGCTGCACATGCAGTTTGGTATCCCACAGGAATGAGACTGGATAGGTAAATATTATTGTTGCGCTTTGGGTTTGAGAAAAGTGTTTTATAAATAAAATGCATTATTATTATTATTATTATTATTATTATTATTATTATTATTATTATTATTATTATTATATAGTCTCCCCTTGCTCCACTTCACTGGTGCTCATTTTGTGCTGTCCAGCCATTACACCTTGCAGCTAAGTGTCATTCGTCACCTTCCTCCTCATCCTATTTGCAAACGTCAGATGCCCCACAGGCTATGGTGGCGTTTGGCTGGCTGAACCTGTGCACTTTGTACCTTGCCACCAGCAGCACTTGCACCCCTGTTAGCTGTTTCCTCATAGATCACTGTTTTCCAGGTGGCCTGTGTAAAATATATAAAAATGGCTGAACAGACAGTTGGAGCAAAGAAATCTATAGAAACAAATAATGATACAGTAAGCACTATCAGATTTCTATTATGATAAATCTGAGAAAATATATGTGCCTGGTTGTTGTCATGTATATGGTGAAATTAAAATACGCACTCTGTGCTGTGATAGGCACTATCATAATGTTACTTGCTGGTTTAAAAGGGTCTAGTTTTGACTGTTACTCTGGCATTACTCTGACCCAATGTTCCATGTATCTATGGTTTCTTACCTCTGTTTGGCTCAGTATATGCTTTGTGCCAGAGAGTTGCAGTGTTGTTATGTTAATCTTTTGCACTTTTTTGCACCTTTTTAGGAATTTATGAATCATGGCAGGGATGCACATAATAGATAGCTAGCATTCATAACTCATGTTTTTTATTCATAAACCCTATGTGATTTGTGAGACCAAATGCCACTACATAAAAAGCACATGCTGTAGAGTTTGCACTAAGGCACTTGATTAATGATGGTATAACTTTCCTCTTCTGTTCCAGGTGGTGTGTCTGTGGTTGTTGGACTTAACATCACGTGACAGCTTCAAATAAGGAACTGAAGCTCTGAAGCTTCACACCATGCACTAACTGGAACAAAATTGTCTTTGCAGTTATTTGGCTGTGACTGAGTTATATCTCTCATTTGGCTGGACTGTTATGCCACACGTGTTTCCAAGGCCCTGTTCTAACAAGCATAGCAACCCCCACTTATATGGTATTTCTGAAAATAGCAACCTTTGGAATAAGCTTCCATTTCATGAACTTCTTTAATGATGTGTCAAAACTTGATAAGATAGTCTTAATGATCGCAAATAGTTAAAATGTACAGTCTTGTTGCCTGTAGATTTGTACACTGAACATGGTAGTTCTGTACCTCTCCAATGGCAGAGGCAATATCTTCAGGCCTGCACTATTGGCATACCTGAAAAGACAAGTTGGCAGGTTCATCTTAAGAATCACGCTCTGCACAATTCACAAGCCAGCTAAGAGGTTTACCATAAGGCTGATGACCTAGCTCAAATCATGTGTGGATAAAAGACCTGAGTAACCTTGGCAGTATTTGAATAATGACATGAAACCTTTACCCTGGCCACTGTGTATAGTACTGTTGTGATCCAGTCAAATTCTCAGAGACATGTGTGTGGGTTTAGTGCTCATAAGAAGCATCCAGGACTCTCTCCCTGTCAGCATTCACATGGTCCCATGCATTACATGGTCTCAACTGGGTCTGCATGACTGCCAAGAAACAGGACACCAAAAGCTTATCAAGGTCACCCAAAGCCAATCTGGAATTGGCTCAACACTTTTGTATTGCTTATATGAGGTATAAGTAATTATATGAGTATATAAGTAACTCGATTCCCTCTTTGACTCAATCACTCTGAATCTCTGACTCTCACTCTTTCTCTCTGATTCCTTTCTGCCACACAATCATGTCCTAACAATCATGTCCTCACCTCCCTGTACACATGTGAGGCGAAGGATCTACTATTAACCTATCCTCTCTTTGCAACAGGCCTATGATCCGACCATAATCCTACACTCAATCCAAAACTATCACTAAGGAAATAAAATTTTCAAATCAAGGTCACTTATCGATAAAATACAAAAATTTCTTTATATCATTTTCAGTAATTTGATTAATTTAAAGGGTTCAGATAGAGAACACATCAAAATAGGATGAAAACACTGTTACTGAAGAATCAGACCATAGAGCAGTTACATAATCCAAGCCACACACAGCTATGCAAAACAGACAGTTGAATATGCCACAAGAACTACACACAATCAGCCCTGAGGGTGACTCACTCAGCTGTGCCAGGGAGCACAGCTTTACTCTAACTCCTGTTGTGCAGTGCCCTCTAGGGGCAAGAGTAGAAGTTAGCAACTTGCTCATTGTTGCTTGACCACTGGTTCTTAACCTGGGTTCGATCGAACCCCAGGGGTTCGGTGAGTCAGTCTCAGGGGTTTGGCGGAGGTCAAGACACACACCCGACTCATATGATTCGTGATGTCACGCCCATTTTTGTTTTTGTGCGAAAATCATGTTTTGATGGTTTTGTTCTTTGAACACAGTGATGTTGATGCACGGTTCATTTTGTGCACTAGTAAAATATATACCTATGTTTTGAATTTGAAAAAATCATTTTATTTTTCCAATTAAGAAGGGTTCGGTGAATGTGCATATGAAACTAGTGGGGTTCAGTACCTCCAACAAGGTTAAGAACCACTGTGCTAGACTCTAAGCAAAGCTTTTTACTGGTAATATGAAAACAAACAGGAAAAAGTGGAGATCCCTTACAGATGGTGCACATGCAATTAAGCACAGAGTGAAATAGTCAGACAGCCTGAGTAAACACAAAGTAACTTTTGATTTGGCTATTTCATTTAAAAAAAAAAAAAAATACCCCATTTCCTGGTTTTTCCTATTCCAGACTACAGACCAACTCTGTTAGTTAAATAAATCACAGACATGTTTGTTGTATGTACAGTTAAGAGATGTCCTAAAATGTTCCCTGAGTAGAAACATAAATTCCAACAAACCTCTGTATATTGGACCTTTTTACCAGTGCAGCCCCCATACCTTATACAAGCAATTGTTCAATTCTGTGACAAGAGACAGATGAAAGCCTCCAGTTTGCACTGTATGAAAATGGTTGCCACACAAAAATTGACAGGAAAGAAGTTTTTGATACCAACAGTTTCCCTTGACAAGAAGTATGGACCGTGGTGCAATTCTAGTCTTCATTCTGAGTTCTGTAGCACTTCAAATGGAAACATAGATCAAAGGATTATGACCTGACCTGTCATGAGACCATAATGTTTAAATTCACAAGCAGAATAAATACTGAATATCTCATATTCCATACAGGGCACATTATGGTTACTCACTCGGTAACCATTGGTGATGACGCAATCCACTCCATTGTCACAAATGCCTTCTGTCCCTCCCGCATTCCGCCAGAACTAATATATTCTATATGATGAAGCACTAATACATAACAGAGAATATCAAGAGAACTGATCAAAATTTGGCCCAAATAAATACTGGCAAATATATAAATATGAAATGTATTCAAATTCAAGAAATATTACCATAAAATAGCAGTGACCAATTGAGGGAAATTGCTAAACTAAACCTAAGAGCTATACTTCGTAGGTGTGCAAAGGAGACACATTTACCTTTTTTCATTATGTGTCTCACTTGTGATGCCATATACTTTGTTTTTTGGGAAAAAAATGTACCTGTTTATATTTCTTATTGACCTGCACAATTTTGTTTATTTTATTTTTTCATGCTAAATAATTGCTTTTAATGTGCAAATAAAGAATAACACAAATAACAAAACAACAAGAGCTTTCAGCCAGATCTTACTTCTCTCCTAAGTTTTATTGGAAACAAAAAGCAATACAGTACCTTCTTTTTCAAAAAAGTTAAACATTCAACCAAAATAAAGCCATCCTAAAAATGAGAGACGACGCAGGAATCAAAAGATTATTCTGCTTACATCACCTTGCATAACTTCAACCTCGCCTGCTCTTGCATGGAGTACACACAAAACATCAACATGACTAGTTACATTCCAAAGCCATCTGCTGCTCTTTATACCTTCCACATACACATTTTCTCTCAGCCCTTATAAGTGTGATTGTTTACAGCAGTCGGTCCTGTACTTGACAAGCAATCCTATGCAGGCAGGATGGGAGAATTACAAAGGCAATGAATGATGGGTAGCATTACTTTGTAATATTATAATGGTATGTGCACAGAAAACCTGTTGTACCTGTTTAGGTCTCTCTACTTATAGTGTCTAAGTTTCCTGGTATATGACAATTACAGAAGATCAAAACAAGTTAAAATATAGCCCAACACAAAAATCCATCTTCCTCATTTTATTTTTTCATTTTAATATGCATATTTCCCACAGTGTAAACCCTTTCCTTGTGTGACAGCACATCTCAATGGATATATAATAATTAATGACCCTCTAAAAATGAGGGGTATGATGACAGAAGAAAGTTAACAAGCTGTGATAGTGGAGATAAAAAGCACTTCAAACAGGCTGGACTAAATATGCTGCCCCCTACTGGATTAACACACAGAGACAGCAAGACATCCTCAGAGGGTTGGCCTCCCCAGCATGGACTGATATGTTCCTTGTGTAGGTATGCTGTCCCACAGTGTGCAAGTCCATTATGGTCATGCTAGCTTCCCCCTGTTGCTTAAAGTCCTTTTGGTGCACAGGCATGCTGACATGTCTTGTGGTTACTCTAGACAGTGTTGTTTGGTGTAACAGACAACATCAAAAATGCCAAACTGAATCCAAAGTGCTCATAAAAAGGGTTCTGACTGCATATCATCATAAAAGCCTGATGTCTAAAAGATTCAGTTTAAACAAAAAAATTCTTTCACTTCAATTCAGAATAATTTAAGGGCAGTGAAGTCATTTGTTTGAAGTTAATTCTTGCAAAAATGCTTTGGAATCCTCCCCAGCAGCCAAGAAGACAGAGACCCCTCTGTATTTACGCAAAGAAAGGTAATATTGTGATCATTAAGGAGAGGACAGTGATGAAATCTTCAGCAACAGAGTTCATATATTTCATTCACCAGGGGGTTTCTCACCCTCTTCCTAGTGACTGTAGTGTCAAGCAGAAGAGGCAGGAGTGCTGAAGAATTAAGTCTTCTTCTTCAGCTCTTCAAAGCGCCTTGACAGGTCATCAAAGTCGATGTCATCGGAGGGTGCGGAGGCTCCACCAAAGGAGGAGGCAGGCAGCGTGTCCGGGACAGAGGGGAGCTCGGGAAGGCCAGTGTTATTGCTGGCCTGGGAGGAGGGTCCAGGGCCTGAGGACGCACCACAGCATATTAACATACACATATGTTTAACTTACAGCACACTCTTATCCAGAACCACTTACATCACACCACACACCATCAAATATGACATAATGACTACATGGTATGAGGAAGTTACTACAGCACTATAAGAGAAAACACCACCATATTACCTGTGCTGTAATAAACACTGTCATAGTGAAGTACTATAAAGAAAGGCACTGTCTTTAGTAATAGTAAAGAACAGTAAGTTACTATGTGTATGATTCCATGGCAACACCACCACCAGTGGGAAAATAAGAACTGAGTGTCTCCTAGGCTGACTGAATAACGAGAGCAGTGTGACTCGCAGTTTTGCGTGGATGGAAATCAGATGAAAATAAACTATCTTCAACACAAATTTAGAGCCCTGCCCTTCTCAGAGCCCCTTTCAATTCAGAATGACTTGTTACTCATGCATTTTCAACTTGACTACAGTTCACATATGAACTAAAGATATAAACTAAGGAAATGTAAATTGTCCACAAAAGACAAATATTCCTAGAATAATAGAGTGAATAACATTACATCCTTACCATTAAAGGTTAGAAATGACTTCCAACGTACTACAAAATATTTTTATTTATCCATTATGTTTTCATGAATTCAACTTTCATGTTTCATACAATTGAATCCAGCCATACCATATGCAATACAATGTGAATAAATACATAACTCACCAAAAACCTGTGTCGGAACAGAGGGTTTGACTGCTAGCTCATCAATCTGAAAAAGCAGAAGTCTTTGTTCAAGAAAAAAGTGCTATATTCTCTTAGGCATATCTACTAAACACTAAAAATAAGCTTGAATGATTTGCAGTTAAGCACATTGGCTAAAGACAAGTGAATTGTGACATTGCTCATTAATCAGGAAAATGGCACAACCCAGTCTTAGAATACAACATCAGAATCTGTCTGGCAGGCAAGCCAGATGGACAGCAGTCTGGCAGGAAGACAGAATGAAAGGCTGTCTGACAGGCAGGTAGTGATGGGCAGTTCTGCTAGAGATGGGTACTTTGGCTCTTTAATGAGCTTCTTTCAAGCAGTTCACAATAATGAACCGACTCTTTGAAAGTTTTGATTCTTTTATCTTCTCTGATTTTTCTTGACCTCATTCTCCTCACACATGAAAATACCCACAGTTACTTCAAATAATGGTACATTTGCATGGAAAATACAGATACATCAATAATGTTAATAGAATATTTATTCTGTTTCCAAAGACATAAAAATTATGGGTCATAGGAACAAATTATTATATATGATTGGTAAGCAAGTTATATTTAAAGCTCAACTTCATTAACTTGGGCTTTAGGTCCTAATAAAGTGAACGAATGAGATGAAACAATATACTAGATAATAAAATAAGTGTGTACTGGTGCAGTGTCTAGAGTGTTCACTTATCAAGATGAATCACGCACTTGCTTCCAGGCATAAGGCTGCTGCTGGCTGTTGCATGAGAAACTCCAGTGTTTTAACTAGTCAGATTATTTTGGTTGTACCACTAACAATAAAAATCATTGCTGCACCAGGAGAAACACAAGGATGGAAATTGTTGTTTTAGTAACTACTAGTTTTCAGGAACTATGGTTAGACTATTTTGTTTGAAGCACTAAAATAAAAATAATTACAACACCAAGACACAAGCACAAGGAGGTGAATGTAAAATGCTTGTCAATTATCTTCAGAGATGGATGTTACTGTGCCTTATTTTGTTAGCCCTGCAATGAGTGCAATATTATAAAAGGTTGGTTTCAAGTTTAGAGGGATTTGGTTGTTATCACTGTGGGAACTGCTAGCAAGGGTATAAGAAATCCTAAAAATAATGACTCAGTTGTGTAGGTGAAGCAACACGACTGATTCACTAAAAAGAATTGTTCATAAAGAACGATTCGTTGACCTACTGCACACCACTACTGGAGATGAGCCAGAGAGCCACAGCAAACAGAAGCTGTAATGAACTCTTCTTCCCTGTATGACGAGCGGCTGTCCGCCTGCCCGGGGGAGGTGACCGGGTTCACTTACGGACTCGTAGGTGGGGGGGCAGCTGGGCAGCTGTGGGGGCTGCCCTCCTCCTACGGGGGGCTGAAAGTGGCTGAAGCCGTCATAGGTTCCTACAGGCCCGTTGAAGGGCTCCTGAAGTGACAAGTTACACAGTCAGTCTCACAGTAACCAGTCCGACCAGTCATTAATGAATGCACCTGATTCTAAAGTAATTATAAAGAAAGACACACTTTAGCCATCTTCCAACAGCTTTGTTAACAACTACCTTCTGCACTACAAGGCTACATGAAATCATTAAAATTATGAAGTTTACAACCAACTCAAACAACATAACAGTTTTTGTTTATGTTGAATGTAACACTGTGCAGATACTGTGATTTTGCCCACAACAATCTGTAATCAGCACCTCATCCACTGTCCTCAGCTCATAATGAGGTATGATTCTAACATGTCAAAATTTTTCATCTCGGCCAGTGCAGAAATCCTGCACCATGAGTGGCACTACAAGCCTATATGTAAACTGTAAATTCTAATAACCAATGGGATTACAGGAATCAACATCAACAAAAATGGCAAGCAAGAAAGATTCAGACAAAGCCATTGCAGGACAAGTTGAAATATGTGAAACAATGAAAAGAAAGCAGCTGCCTTATCACTCCAAAGTTACTACAATTCTGTGCGTGTTCTCGCATGTGCCTGCAGGTGTGACAAATGTTCTTTTGTGGAATGATGGGTCATATCTTACAATTTAGATGGTGTAATCAGACAAATTGCAACTGATCATGCTATTCTCACGGAAATGATGTGTATTATCTAGATACTGATTAACTACAATTCAGCTAACGTAAGTTTTCAAAAATGAGTTTGAAAAATCTTATGATTTTGTTACTTGAGGACCAATGAAATATAACTAGTGAAAAATACACCTCCCATCTAATGTATTCCCAGTGAAAATGCTGATCGCCATCTTCTCATGTACAGATTAATGAGTCATGGAGGCTGTTAATGTTATATTCCTTATAATAATAAAACTATAGAATAACGAGAGAGGGGCAATGTAAAAAAAAAAAAAAAACTCAAGTCCTTCAAGTGTATATGTCTAAATCAATATGATGTGAAAGTAAAGCTTTAAATTAACATGTAAACAATTTATCTTCTAAACACTTTTTTCCCATGTTAACAGCACCATCTGGTGGACAGAATTTGGTAGTGTCACTGTATAATGGAGTAAGACTAATTCAATGAATAATATGTATATGGATTGATATTAAGAGCTAATAACCATCATATCCAATATGAATACATAAAGAAACAATACTCTGTGCCATTGCTTTACACTACTTACAAAACAGATATCTTATGTTATACTGTTAGGGTGGGCAACATGGTAGGGTATGAGGGGTCAGTGAGTGACCACTTACTTTGATTCCTAATGTCTTAAGCCCTATCAAGAGGGACTTTGTTCTAAATCAGGTGTTGACTTCTATATGAATGAATATTGTATGAATCCTCACAAATGTCCAGTTTGGGTACAAACAATTATCTTGATTTAAAGCTAGAGTGGGATTCAAAAAAATGTATGAGTGGGAGCTAAAGTTAATTTTCTTTAAAACAGTCAGACATGAAAGCTTATTTTATCAGTATTTCATCTAACCATTTCAGACTAATCTGTGCCAAAAATCTACGGTGTTATGGCTGAAGTCGACTTGGAATGACTCTTTGGGGACTGGCAAAATCACTTCAGCATTAGTTATTGCATTACTGAGAACCATTCGTCCTTACTGCTCCTTTTGTGGGAGGGTAGTTGAATCCAATAGGCATCGGCACTGTGGCAGGGGGTGCGGTAAAGCCACCTCCACCTCCCCCTCCTCCTCCCCCTGGCTTTCTGCTGTTATTGTCCACGTCTATGAGGTCAGCCGCTTCCCCCACACATGCCTCTGGCTACGGCAAGGAGAGAAGGACACCACACTGGTACTATTTACAGCCGTCAGCCAATCACGCACAGTTTAATACACCATCCAATTATAATGTAAATAAATTAACACGCAAATCTATGTGGTGTTTGGAAAAGACAGTCCAATTAGTATTGATGAAAAAAATCATTATAAACTCCAGTCTAAACATGATGCACAAACAAATCAACATTCCTTACAGATCAGATGCATAAACATAGTCTGGTATATCAGTCTACAGAGTCTCCTTTGGGTTTATTTTCTTAATATTTTCTGATCATCAAGGGTATAATTTTAGCGGGGGATAAAAGAACATGGTTGACCATTGGCCCCTCTCACCCTGACCATGGCGTCTGGCTCATATGGAACATTGTAGTTCTTTGCAATCTCAATGAGGTAGCGCTCCACCAGGATCTTAGGAGGGGCCTCCACGCTCAGCTTCAGCATGAGCTGCAGGGGGAAAGGAGGACCATTACCAGGGTTACACACACATGGGCCCATGACCCATGCCAACTTCAGTTTCAGGACCTCATACTGTTTGATTTCCTATGGACCTACCCTGTCATTGACAGTTCCAATCTGGTTTGTCCTACACAGCTTTCCATACTCTTTGCTGTATTTTGCACACAGCTGGTCAGACACCTGGAGAAAAAGGAGGAGCATTATCAGCCAAAATGCAATGCACAGCACACCTACAAACCGGCTCCACCATTTTACAAGACAGTCATTTACTGCATCATTTCTACAACCCCATAAAAGTAGGGTTCCAGGTGATCCTTTTTCAGAAATAAATGCTCATATCAAAGTATTCCTTAAAAAGTGAGAAAGTCATTAATATTTGAAAACCTTCAGACTGTAGGTGATTTATTGAGGACATTTTATGCTTTAGAAAAAAACACTTGGGTTATTGAACACCTGAAAAATTCAATTAAGCCGAAAATGAACAAGAAATACCCTTGAGCCCTCAATTTAAATTGAGGCATTTTTATGATATATTTGAACTTCAAATTCAAGTTATTTCCATCGGTCTGAAGGTTTCACAGGCCCTTTAATACACCTTACAAGTTGTTGAGGGTGTAATGTGACAGGTTATGAATGGCATCATGCCTGGTACTCACGATCTTCAGCTCAGAGACTTCAGACTGCAGTCGTGGAGCTGCCCAGATGAGCGTGGACACTGCCTCCTGCAGACCCGGATCCAGCTCTCTGCCCAGAGAATACAGGGTTCCATCACATCAAGTACCTACATCACACCAGCTTGTTGTAATACAAGCTGACAGCCTGAACCTATTCAGCTACTGACTTAATCATTACTTAGCAATCTGATCACTGGAAATTTCCACATCGTGTTACCCTTGCTCGGTTTTAGCAGGTAACTGTTAAAGTTACTGAAGTACCTGTCTGGTTGTTATTCTGAAACTCTAAATCAGTTCAGGAGAAATGAGAACTCGTTTATGGGTACAGTCCTAATTATTATGCTTGAATGAACTTCCTTGATTCCAGCCATGTTTTTGCAAGCTTAACATGGAAACAAAGCTAGCAGCTCAGACAGAAAGCCCTTGCTCTAAAATACTGTAAGTTTAAAGGATAAGTTAATATTCATAGCCTCTTTAACCAACATTTTTCATGGGATCCCAGGTTTTAAAAACTGGAGCCAGGCCAAACATAATCCACTTCCTATTTACTGAACAATATACACAGAAGTGCTTTAAAATTTTGGAAGTACATTCCCAGTAAGTTCACTGCTGCCTCCTATTGTAGCTCTGTTGAATTTCAGTTTTATCACCATATCTATGTTACTGGACTTCTTGTCACTATGTTCAACTTGTTCCCCCTGTGATTCACATATGATAATATTCACAAATGATATTCCCAAATACATATTTCCCAAACCAATAGGGCCTTGAGAAGCACTCTCTGCATGAGTTCCATTTATGAAATATGCAAATATGATATCCCTTAGGAAAAGTGAGTGTGATGACAGAAAGCTTCTTTCCCCACAGTGATACAATTCAGCATAAAGAGGCTGGAAAAAAGGAGGAGAGATGATAGATGGGAGCCTGCTCACGACCCCCAAAATGGGACACAAAAAAAAGAATGGCATCCCCTTAGAATCCAACCCTAAAAACTCACTTCATGGACTGGATGAGTCCGAAGCGGGCCAGAAGCAGGTCACAGTACAGCTCCAGAATCTCCATGGCCTCCACCAGGTAGTCCTCCCTGATTATGTGCTCCACCCGGATACGTGCCCGCTCATCCTTCCCTGACGACAGGTAATCAGCTATCTCCTTACGGCTCTTCTGGGCTAGTTCAGCTGGGTAGGGCGAATGACAAACAAGCAAAGCGGGTTAAAAGCAGAATATGGCTGCAGAGCGACTGATGGCCATCAACACCTGTAACAATATCATATAAGCATGGTTTTCTGCACAAAATATTCAAGTGTTCTTACATATGTGCACAGGTTGGTAATAAATGGATACTCACTCTTCTTCTTCTCTAGAAGCTTTAAGCGGTTGATGACCAGTCTGAGATTGACTCTAAGTCTCTCTGCCTTGAATCCACCACCAAGCATGATGGACAAGTCTTTAAGCAAAGGACACAACTAGTTAACATTCAGTTAGTTCTGGATCAAATATGTGAAGTACCTACATCAAACTTACAAGTACAATAACATGTACTGTTGCCGTTTTCACAATACACTTTAATAAAGGAAATGTTACAATTCTTTATAATAAATACAATATCATAATAAAGTAATTATTTTTATGACAAATTCTCTTGGATACTGACAGTGAAAACCTTCTATTGCCAAAATGGACAATCTCGTTGCCGACCTGCAGGGAAATTGTGACTGAAAAAAAAAATGTATCTTGTAATCTCGCTCACTAATCTATGTTCTTGCTATCACAGTACCTCTTTTTGGGGAAACTGGTTTAACAAGTTTGGCAAGCCATAATAACAAATCAAAATGCGACTGCAACTTCAAGTTGCTGGGAGACACATTAATCACTGTCAACGTCCCAAAATAGATGCTTGGCATATACCTGTGACCTCACGGGACAAAATGACTCAGCTGCATCATGCGCTGTTTGATGTCATCACTGTTTAGAGTGAAGCATAGTTACGGTAACCAGCTAACAAGTTAACTCACGAGGCGTAAAATAATCGCATACAATCCATACCAAATTACGAAAATTACATACACTTATAATGTTAGCCAGCTTGCAGTATGCTCATGTTACATCACATACTAGTTTTAGTTTAGGGTGGTTTCCACCCTCGCACCCTTCTTGTGACGCCAAAGACTTGAGCCATTGCAACTTCTTGACCTAATTAAACATTTAGCAACATGATCAAACAACGGATATTACATAAAATTCTAAGTGGCTTCATATACATATGGCCAGCAATCATTTGGCTAACATTAGCAAAATTATTCAACGTTGTCCATAAGAGACAGCTATGTAGCTAGTATCATCTCAATATTTCGCTATTTCACAAAAACGTCCCTCTTTTCATAACCAGATTATCGCTAACGAAATAGGGCGATGTGCTACCACGGTTGTTGCCACCTCTTCCCTTAAAATTAAAAACATGGTAAATGAAGTAAATGTTATGGTAGCTAACCGGCTAGGTAGCTATCTTGGTTTGTTTATGCCTAAACTTGTTTTAAACTAAGTTGACGAGCTTGTTACAGCACTATCCCGTCGCCAGCTATCGAAAAGTTATTAAGGTTGTTTACTTAAACAATTGTAAAAGTATAAAACCACATTTCTGATCAGCTTAAACAGTCAGAAATTAAACGAGGTTCCACTGATTCAGAGCCCCCGTCCACACCAGGAAGTGATCTGCTCCTTAGTAGCAAAGAAGCTAAGCAAAAGCTATTTAAAAAAACACACAACAAGACAGTGGTACAGAAATTCAGAATAGCATTTTTGAGCAAAAGAATTGTCATGAAGTAGTCAGAATCAGTAAAAAACAAAATATATAACATTAGACAACATGCCACGTTACCTTCCCTGGTCTTTCTCCAGCAATAACTCTAGTTTTTTGTTGAGTATTTACTTTTGCTTCCGCAAACTACGTTCCTTACGTATAACGTAATAAGCGGTTGCGCAAGACTGTACCGTCGACTCCACCCAATGTATGTGAGAGAATATACCCTAATTATGGCTCGAAACTTGGAGTAACCTTTTCAGACAATAATTACGTTTCAGAAAAGAGAAAATGTACAATAAGAATGTTCCTTTCCCCTCCTAAAAGCACCCAGGCGTGAGGTTCAATAAAAAAAAGGTTCCTGTCCTTTGTGTCCTTTTCAGTGGATTCTTGGTCTAAACAGTTGTATCCTAAAATGTAAGTATGAAGAAGAAACAGTGGATCTGTAATGGTTTTGAATTCTTTCCAGTTGAGCGCTCCATAAGATTTTATGTAGCTTATAGTGGCAGGAACATATCCACAATCTGGGAGAATGTTAAATAATATGCGTTGTATCCCCAAAACACTGTTGGGAAAAAACAGTGTTTATTGAAATACACCAGGTACTGAATTAAGAAACATTATCATAACATACTTCTTGTAAATGATTTGAGGGTGTGTTGGTTTTTGTTTACATATTTTTAAATTAGTCAGATAAAATCCCTGAAGTTGCTTCCAAACCAGATTTTGATTGCATAATTACTGTAATTATTTAATGCAACATATGCTTTTAAAAAAGGAAGCAAAATCCATATTCAACACTTCCAATGTCTAAGTCTGTGTGTAGAACTCTGAGATCAGGGGTCATTGTGATGTCACAATGTCTGACTGCCATGGTGTCATCATTACGCCTGCACATTGTGCATAAAAGGCAGTCTGTTTAGATTTTTAAAAATCCAAAGCAGAGAAAATGAGCCATGGAGAGGCAGTGGAGTGAGGAGGAGGAGTTTGTGGCAGAGTTGAGGGAGAAGCTGACAGTGACTGACAGTGGGAGGTTTAAATCCAAACTTGGACGAGACAGGGAGTTGACATTGTCAAGTGGAAGTGTTACAGATGCCGTGCCTGTCAGCTGGAAATACACAGTGGAAAATTTAGTAAGCTGTGGGAGAACAACTTAAGTAGAGTGCTTATTTCTGCTTTGCTATCTTTACTTTTATGACTTAAGAAGCAGTGGAATTGACCCTTGTAGACTGAAGCAGACAGTCTCTTTCTCTTTCCCTCAGACCCACAAGGCTGATGAGGATGATAAAGCAAGGAAGAGGCAATTGGAAGAGGGAAAAAGACTGGAAGAAGAGAGGGAAAAAGATGAGAGAAGCCTGAAGGCTGCCATGGAGGCTGTGCAGAGGAAGGAAAAGGAATGGAGGGATAGGGAGGACAGGGAGAGAGAAGCAAAAAAGGCAGAGATGAAAAGGAAGATGGAGGAAGAGAGGAAAAAGAGAAAAGAAATTCTGAGGGCTGCCAAAGAGGCAGTGAGAGCCAAAGAGAGGCAGAGGAAGGAGAGGGAGGAGCAGGAAATGAGGCTGGAGGGCGAGGAGAATTACAGGAGCAGGACACACGTGAGAAAACAAATACAGGAGGAGAGACAAAGAGGAAAGGAATTCTTGAAAGAGGTCAGAGCAGCAATAAGGAGGGAAGAGAAGATGAGGAAGAAATGGGAGAAGGAGGAAGAGATGAGGGAGAAAGAAGAGAGAGCAAACAGGGCAGGGAAGAGAGGTAACAATGATGAGAGGAACAGAAGAAAGGAGTTCATGAAGGACATCAAGGAGGCTTTGAGAAAGGAGCTGAAGGTTCTGAAAAACTGTGTGGGACAGGAGAAAAAGGAAGAGAAAGAGGGAGAGGAGGAGGAGGTAGACATGGCTAAGGTTCTGTGACAGAAAGAGGTGGAGGGGGGAAATTCAAATAAATTTTGAAAGTAGGGGGAAGAAAAGCAGAGCAATCAATGAAAGAATGGCAAGAAGAGAGGAGTGAAGAGGAATATTAAAATGAAAAGCAGTAAAGGAGTAAGGAGAAAAGTGTTGATGGGGTTAGTGGAGTTTGGGCCTGGTCAAACTACATGTCTGTTTCTGGGGAGCAAACAGTAACCTAGAACACATCAGGAGGATTTCACAGCTGGACTAATTCGATTTATGAATGGAGTAAATTACTAAGTTCTTTTTGTGTTAGAATTACTATTCTTTGCAAATGAGAGCAGCATTAGTTGCATCCACAGATGGTTTGCAATCACAGATAATGCAATGTACTGATGAAAAGATCTTGGTTCCTCTTAAGTTAAAAGTTTACTCTTAGTAGTAATTACTAATCTCACAATGTTGCTTTTGCAATAGCACACAAACCAGAGACATGGAGATCTGTGCTGTTTCATGAGCATTTAAAGTATAGTGTCTTGCAAATCAGATTAATGCATTTACATCAACATTCCCTGAGTTTGGAAAGAGAGCACTGAGTAAATTTAATCAAAAATTACAATAATGTATGGGTATAATAAATACTATACAGGGTAGTAATATGAAAAAAGTCAATTAGTAATCATGTCCTCTATTAAATTTATTGATGGGGAATATTCAGAGAATTCATTGTTATCATTAATCAAAGAAAGGTAAGGGAACAGACTGGGAATAATGGTAGATAAAGTTTTCCTCCTCCTTTGTTATCAGCTCACTATCAACTACTGATTCACACTATATTGAGGCAATCCCAAAATGAACATTCAAGGTATTGGTAAAACAACAAACATTTCAATTGCTTTATTTAGCTGTTTTAACAAGTATGAACGATTGTAAGCATTCACTACAGATTAATTATTTTTATCCGACCATTTCCAAAAGCACATCTTTGAAATTTTTGTAATTTGCAAGTATGTTTTGGAGATTAACCAGATAAAAAAGGAAATTACAATTTGATCTGACACTATAATATGCAAAAATGTTTATTCATAGAAAGCAAAAGCCTTTCTATAAACTAAATTATTCTCTTTTCTAATGCAAAAATATGCTCAGAAACAATGTTTGCTTTTTTAAAATGTAGCAATGTTCTGGCTGCTAAAGCATGCACCTGTTTGGTCCAGTAACTTTAGTTGTGGCCTGTACAAACCTTGTGAAACATTCCCCATCATAATCTGTGCATGTTTGACTAGAATTAGCAGAGAGAACATGCGGTTGGGTTAGGGCCCCCTCCCGTACAGGCCTTCATCTTCTCTGGATCAGTCCCTGTGGCTGAGTCACTCACACCCTGCAGTTCTATCACCAGAGTCCCAGTGCCTGTCTTTGGAACCTCACCTGCAATATAAAAACAAACAAGTAAAATCAATGATATGCAATGAGTCATAATTTCAATTTAAGGCTATCATTTGAAAACATACCATCATCAATGGCAAGAATAAGGGCTTTGTATTTTCCTCCTTGAACACAGGGAGATTCTCTGTTAATTGCACTCTTGAGTTTGATGAGTCCATTCTCTTTATTGACATCCAGCCATCCAGATGGGTCCACACATGCCATGTACCTTAGGGATTAAAATGTGATTCATTATAGACAAGTGCAAATGACTACAACCTATCATGTGTTAAATATTTTCCATTGCATAGCAGTTGAAACCAACCGTATACTCTGGTTACTAGCTGTATCTGGATCAATTGCTGGATACAGAGCTAAGTCACTGCCTGCAGTCACACTCTCTGGTTCAACAACCACTAATTCAGCAGGGTTGAACAATGGTGCCTCATTCACATCTTCCACATTCAGTATGACTCTGGCTTTAGAGGTTTGATAATTATCATTTGTGACCACTGAGACAGACAAAATGTGCTGGCTTTTCTTCTCAAAATCCAGGCCCTGAAAAGAAAAGAATTGTATTAACAAAATTAACAGAAAATTGACATTCTCCTTTGTCAAATTATAATATTTTTGTTGTCTTTTATAAATATAAAAATATATATATATACTGCTCACTGGTCAGTCTGTGTGTGTGTGTGCGTGTTTGTGTGTGTGTGTCTGTTTTTGTGTGTGCGTATTGAGAATGCACATGTTGTTGTGTGCATGCATGTCACAGGCAGAAGCACATGGAGCGGTCTTCAGGTATGAAATGTGAACTATTAAAGCAGCACAGGAACAATTGAGTACATGCTTTGTGACCAGTGTAGCAGCCATCAATTCCATTTCATGATACGATATAGATACAAAGTAGGTAACAACCCCTAATATCACGGCACTGTACCTTGGCTGTGGTAATAATGCCCTCCCGCTTGCTCCCAGTGTGGACTTTGAAGAACCCTTCATCATTCCCGTCAATGATCTTGTATATTGGTAGCTTGGCAGATCCATGAGGATCACCTGTCAGGAGCATTTTCACCACCTCGGCCCCCACTTTATTCTCAGGGACAGATGCAATGTGCTGTGTAAAAGAACATGTGCTGTGTGTTAGGAAATGAGAACACCCCCACCCCACTCAAACAAATAAACCAATTCTTTAAAGAATACTTCTATTCACAAGTACATCCTTCTATATACAATTTAGAGGGATGTGCTGAAATAAAATAAAATACTATATATACATATATATATATATAAGAGAGTATATATCTCACCATATATTTCTGAAACTGAGGGTCATTTGTGTCTGTCACAGTGATGATAACTGTGCAGACACTTGTTAATCCAACGTCTCCCATATCAGTTGCCTCAATTTTCAGTGTATACTTAGGATAGTTCTAGGAGGGATCATGCAAAGACAACTTGAGTTGAAGCTTGTACATGCCTCTATGTAGGCAGTGCTGT
Source organism: Albula goreensis (assembly GCA_022829145.1). Classification (NCBI taxonomy): domain Eukaryota; kingdom Metazoa; phylum Chordata; class Actinopteri; order Albuliformes; family Albulidae; genus Albula; species Albula goreensis. The sequence goes on along the minus strand of CM040755.1, from coordinate 21,865,588 downwards.
TACATTTGAACATTTTTATGTTATGAGCGGATAACAACCTCTCTGTCCAGTTCTGAATTGAGTCTAAGCCCTCCAGTCAAAGGGTTGAGAACGAACATATTGGGGCTTGGCTGCTGTGGGTCTTGGCTCACAAGAGTATATCTAATATCAGAGTATGCTGATCCAGGTTCATCTTTATCAACTGCTGTCACCTTCATAAATTCAAACCCTGGGAGATGAAATTACCAAAAAACATCAAATTAATATCAGCATGACTGCTCAAAGAAACAACCAGTATTGACAGAAAAATGAATGCTGGATCTTGGGCAGATAGAATGGACTGCAAGTGTCACGGCTGTGTTCACAGAATGTTTTTCCATTATACAGAGCTGAACTCTGACATTTTGTTCAACTGTGAGAAGACTGTACCCTTTGGTGAGGATTCAGGAACGCTGCCCAGAAAGGTGTCCTTGGTAAATTCAGGCTTGTTGTCGTTCCGATCAATAACGTTAATGACAATTTCCATGGGATCTTCAGCCTTACCGTAGCCAACAGCAACAGCATGAGCAAAGAGCTAGAGAGAGGGGGAGGAAGAAGGTAAGTCACTTACACATGAGGTTCATCAAGACAACACTAGTCTTCAGTGTAGAAACAGAGATCACACTGTAACTGAATGGCCCAATGACCAATCAGGCAACTGTTTTAAGGTGGCTTACAAACTCACTTTATACTTGTCCTTGCCCTCTCGGTCCAAAGGTTGGGTCACAGAGAGCCAGCCAGTCATTCTGTCTATGATGAAAAGTTCTTTTGGGTCCAGGTCTGCCCCAGGGCCAGTAATGCTGTACTGAAGTTGTAATTCCTTGTCCCTGCTAGATCTGATCTGTAATCACAAACACATCCAGACATGAAACTGTTGTCTATTATTAACAAACTCGAAGCAGTGCGACAGACACCTACCTGCACCATGTGTTTAGGGAAGGGACCTCTGTCATTCTCTGGGAAGTTGATGGGGGGAATAATCCAGTCCCTCTTCCTCCTCTTCAGTCCTTTTGATGACTGTGGAAACACCAGCACTGGGAGAGCTGGAGTAAGTTCGGTCTTTGGGGGTAAAATTTTATATTCATTAAGTATTTTGAGAGAGAAAGGGAGAGAGAGAGAGAGAGAGATAGATGACTGTTGAGATGACTGTTGTGATCAGTGGTATTGAAATAAAAAAGGCAGCAAAGGAAAGTACCTGTCTTACCTGTGCAGGAGCGATGCTGTCCACCTCATTTCGTCTCACCTCATGTGTCACTGTGACCTTGGTTGTGAGTTTCTTGCCTTTTGAGTCCCAGGCATGGAGCATAAAGCTCTTGTGTCCCACATGCAGGGTCACAGCCCTGTTTAGGCTAACTGTCCCATCTGGATCCACTTTAAAGCGAGAGTCCTCTGCAAGAAAAAAAAAAAAAGTGCTCTCTGGGGCCCTCGGCAGTCAGAGAAACTCACTGCAAATGTTAGTCAGATTACATTTTTGTAAAGGACATTAAAGTAAAGTGATCTCACTGACTAATTTAATAATTGTTTCACAAAATCAGTTTTGATACTGCTTAATATACTTTTCTCTAATATTAACCTTCACTCCTTTAAATGAGAATCAATGAAAAGGTTCTTTCAACCTTAGCTCCTCTTAACCTTAAATACTTATGGAGGATCAATCTTGAATTTTTTGTTAAACTGTTAGACAAACAGCTTTACCTTTTCCCAGAATCCTTCCCTTCTGAAGATGTGTTCGTTCCACTTTGAAGTTAAAACGGTCAGCAGTGAAGGCTGCTGGGCATAGTGAATTCTGGCATGATATGTAAATCACAGCCTATAAAGATAATCTGGATTATTGCACTTAATCTTGATTAATTCTGTACAAATCCAACTGTAAATATGCTATTTATAAATGGTATGAATATTGTATGTATTTAATATTACATTACATTAATATAAAATTAAAGGCAGAAGGTCAACCTCAGAATGGAAGGATGGTGGAATATGCCTACATTTCTTTATATTCATGCATAATCATAAGAAAAAAAGACAGAAAATGTACTCGCAACTTGTATTATTAATATAAAAACTATCCAACTATTTACAATATTATTTTATTTATTAATTAAAGACAATGATATTGCTCGTGCAGGATTTCAAAAACATACCTCGACACTATCCCAACTGAGCCATTTTAAACTGTAGCATCTGAAATTCTCGTCCAAAGCAAAACTCACGGTGAAGTTGCATTAGCCAATGAGAAGCATGTAATTGCAGGCTCCAATCAAATTAGCAAAAAGGAATCAAAACCCACAAAGGCACAGAATATTCAAAACAACACAAACTGGAGCCTGGACATAATATAGTGACTCAAAAAGTAAGTAAAAACATGTAACTTACCAGAAACAGTAACAGAGTTTTGCCAAATAATGACCCTCTAAATTTCGCCATTGACATTCAAAGATATGCCACAAGATTAAACTAATAATATGACTGTATGACCCAGTTTATGCTCCCTGAAATCAAGCTCTGGTTATACTGACTGTGACCCTGATCTGCATGGGATCATGTACATAAAAGACATCATGACATCACTTCAGCAAACCAGCTGGGTGTTTCCCAATAGTGCAGAAGCTGACAGCAAATAGAATTCATTTAGCTTTTTCTGTCTTCATTATTCAGGATTGAATGAATAAAACTTTTATGACCCATGGGATCATATAGTTATGGCTGTCACTTTTTCCCAAAATCAAGTTTTGTTCTTATAGAATTTTTTCAAACATTTTTTAATCTAGTCACATCTATGAAATACTTCTATGTATTGATTTTTGAGGACAGTGTCCAGTTTACACTAAGTATGGGATTAACAGACTTTGTACTTTTCAGTTAGATGTTGCCTAATTGCAAGGATTTGTACAAACCCCTTATTTACTTCACTTATTTTTAAATCAGTACAGCACAAGGAAACATGTGGTTCTCTCCCCTTCACAGGTTTTAACCCACTATAAAGAAACACTCAACAAGGTGGCATATGAAAAATATTGAACTTCTTTAGTCAGTTCATCTATGGTTATACACAGCACCCCCATGTACAAACTGACTCTCAGTTTCTGTCTACTCACCTCCAACCCCAGTACTGGTTAATGGCAACCCTGAACTGAAGCCAAGAGGTCCCACAGGATTCTGTCCACTCACTGCAGCTCACCCCACAACACTGCCACTCACACTGCATTCCCCACACACCAACTCCCCTCGCCCCCTCCCCCCCAGCTCTCCTGCAAGACCAACGCTTCTCAGCTAGCTGGGAAGAGAATCATCACACACACACACACACACACACACACACACACACACACACACACACACACACACACACACACACACACACATACATACACACAACACACACATAAACACCCACACACACACACACACACACACACACACACACACACACACACACACACACACACACACACAAATGTAAACACCCACACACACACACACACACACACACACATACAAACTCACCCACACACACAAATGCACACACACATAATTTTATTTATTTAGCATTAGTAATTTTATTGATGTTATTTTGCTCCTTTTATGTTATATTCTTGTGCAGTATCTGAGCATCCCTTTTATTTCACTGCATGTTTTACGTTGTACCTCTGTGCATGTGACAAATAAAGAACCTTGAACCTTGAACAAATGCAAAACAAGACATAAGGAAAAAAACACTTTGCCCTTGCCTCTTTGTCAGGCCTCCCTATATCCCCCCACAATCCTGAGTACAAAATACCTTAGATATTGACAACCTAAAAAAACAGAAATTCAAATTAAACAAACCCTTTGTGCTTCACAAACCCCACAGATGGTTCTTTGCTTTTAGTTTGTTGATTGTGACCAGATTTGTCTTGACTAGGAACAAACAGAGCTTTCCTGTGTTCTCCAGACTGCACCACAGGGCCACTCTTAAGTAGGAATGACACTGTTCTTTCAACCCTACCCCCACCCTCAGGGAGTCCTTGACCTTATTATTGTAATGCAGCTATAAGCTGTCAAGACACCCCCCAACCCCCACAACCTAACCCCAAACTCACAGTCTACTTCCTCACATCCTCCCCTTATAAACACAGCAGAGTGGCGCAGCGGAAGCGTGCTGGGCCCATAACCCAGAGGTCGATGGATCGAAACCATCCTCTGCTAAGTGGCTTTGTGTTTTTTTTGCTCTACTGAGGTAAATAAGCATATGTATTCTACACATAATTGTTTAAACTCACTGGGGAGCACACACCTAACGTATAGTGTTGCATCATCTTTTTCATGTTTGCTTTTAACAGAAATTGGAGACTATTGCCCTCTGCAGGACTATAAGGATAGTGAACACAGACAACCTGAGAGTCATGCTGTTAGCTCACTGATTTTATTGGCCACCATGAAGACTAAAAGCAAAATTGAGAGGAAATGTGCTTGTTTTTGTCCTCTGTTGGATTAGTAAGAACTTCACAAAGGTCTCATTTAGCCTATGAAGGCAAATGGGTAGTGTACTGTAATTCACAGTGGGAAAATGATGCATTGGGGAAAAGAACATAATAGATCGCACATTTTTCCATTTAAGTTTACAGTTTGAAGCTAAGTTACATATGTACAGTTTAAGTTAATCTGTCTGCTTGAGGTATATTCTTGAGAGGTCTATGTAACAACTTCAATTAATACAAAATTTGAATTCTTTCAGTTGTATTTTGAGGAACTTATGAGTCTCATCTGAGTTATGGACTTTTTAGAGCCATCCTTTCCCTGACTGATCAGATCTTGTATACATATACACATACAGTCATAATGGTCAGCTGGGGGCAGTATTGAAAATACCAACAAGTTACTGACACCAACATTTGCTCCTTCGGTATCATAGGTGCAAAAGAAACATTAACACTACAATGGTTTCAGTGAATTTCACACAAGGTATGACCTTTGTATTCAAATTTGATATAATGATTTTAGGCATCTTTCAAATCAGTACGTTTTCAATTAAAGAACTCCTAATTGACTGATTTACAATTTAGACAAAAGAATAAAAGCTTTATCAATGGTTACGCCATTCAGATTGTATTCTCCACATGACAACTTCTTTGCGACTGTAGAAAATGACCTTTTGGTTTGAAATAATCTTTTAAGAAGACCAAAACTCAAGGGCATTCATTATGGATATAATTAGATTATTTCTGAGGAATACTATCAATTGATTACACTAGAAAACACTTAAAACAAATGTCTATTTTTTCATTTTCCACAGAGATTTTCTCCCATTCACTTATGCCAAACCATAACCACAAATGTTTCCACTGGCATTTGTGTATTTGCAAGCAATGACAATTATAGTTTACTTGACCTTTGATTAAAAAGTATTCATTTTCAATGCATTCACAAATTGCATCGTATTACAAAAAATGGCTTTTCCCCTTTTGCATTTGACCAAAATGGAAAAAGCATTTCCAGAACATTTTATTTTTAGAGCATCGTCATGCATCAGCAGCATGTAAGGGATATATCTGGCATTCGACGCTTGGCTGAATATAAATCACTGAAGCCAAAGTCTACAGCTGTAGAAAATACTTGACCTTTATGTACATCTTTCAACACATAAAATCAACAGAATGATTGTAAATGCTGCAGTGGTTTAGTGAAGAATAGACAGTGGTAAATATCTGTTAGCAACTGTTCCCAGTGACCAACTCAGTTCACAAAGTCTGACATTTACTGAATGCAAGTTAATTTCCAGTGTTCTGCATAAGAATTCCAACATTGCAATCCTCTGAAAAAACTATTTACTCTTTCACACAAACATGTGACAAACCGTAAATTGAAAAATCAAATGGAAATAATGTGCATATGTCAGACACTCTGAAAGGTTTTAAACACAAAAATCCTGAGCTATAATTATACACTAGGCTGAGAGTATAAAGCATGGAGATATGGTTATTGTACTTTTCACATGTAATTGGCAAATGTACCTTGAAAAAAGAGTCAACCATCAAGCAGGCAGCAGCTGGATAACCATTATTTCTCACAATCTGTTACTTTCACCAGTTATTCGCACCAGTGTCTACCATTGTTAAAGGTACTCCTTTAAAACCACTCATTTTTAAACAGTACCTTTGTATTGATTTTTCTATATGATGTAGATATTGTTGTCAGAATCTTGGTGTCAGACTCACAGGGGAATTTGTGATGCATACACCGATGTAACCACATGCAAAAACGCACTGTGTCATTAGTTACCACATTTACTATCAATCCTTAAACTGACCTTGTTCACGTGGACACAATGTAATCCCATTGATAAGTGAGTTGATTCAAGCTCTTGGATAATTCCAGTACTGTATTACTGGGATATTGCAGTTCAGAAATGCGCTTCGCTGTGTAACCATTAGATGGCGAAATTTGTCTATGTCTAATGCCGCGATGTCCGTACCTGGTCAAACTTGGCGGTGTCATCCACTAACTGATAATTTAAGGGCTTTCCTGTTGCGTCAGTTGCACGTGGTTTATGACGAATCCTAAAGGACCGAATCGAGGGAATTTCAAGGCCCCAAAGCATACGGAAGAAAGTTAAAAACATCTTCATGTACTTGTTCTAATTAAATATAAAAAAGGCATGATGTTTATGTATCGGATCTTGTTGGTTAAGTGCGTGTTACCTGGGTGAACGCACCAAAAATCTTTTCGAGACTAATGCCATCTAATGATGAAAATCTGAAGGGCACCTGAGCTGTGTGGTCTAAAACTTATAACCAGTCAGCCAATACCCAACGGTCCTTAATGATATTCTGTACCAACGAGCACTACAGCTGCTACCTCTAGTATCCATCATGCTGTTTTCAAAAACATATAGATAGATAGATAGATAGATAGATAGATAGATAGATAGATAGATAGATAGATAGATAGATAGATAGAACTTTGAAAAGCGAGTGATTATCAAAAAAGGTGCATCACATCAGTTCCAGCTTCAGAGGCAATGAAGCAGAGACCCCCTCAGTAATCCCCCCTCGCTCTTTTTTTTTAATCACGAAACTGACGGTGTGATTCCGCTCCGCTTGAGCCCACCTCACGTCCCCCACGCATGATGCCCTTACTATAAAGAGTGGAATGATTCTCCCGGATTGCCTTACCTCTGTCTGACGTCAGTATCGCGCCTGGTGCATAAATAAGGACACGCGCCACTCTCCAGCTACAGACCGAAACTCAAAGCAACAGAACGAGCGCCAAGCTACGATAGAGAGAGCTTATCCGTCTGGAGTTCTGAAGTCACTTTCACAAGCTAAGGACACAATCCAAAGGGATTACTTCAACGAACATCGACAAAAGAAAACCTCGGACTGAACCATGTAGGTCTCCTCTTGCAAAATGTTTGTTTGTGAAATACGAAAGTTAGTTCTTTATGTAGCGGTCTTCTTTTAGATATTATGATCTTCATCACATAAATTTACTTTTTATTGTTTTATTTTGTTTGAATAGTGACGATGTATTTAACCCTGGGACATATTGATGCGATGTATGGTAAACATGTTTAAGTGTCACATCATTTCCAATTTCACTTTGTAATTAGAAAGCGAAGTGGTTAGTTTTTCAATAAACACATTTGAAATAAATGTTTAGCATTAAGGTGGATAGCAAAATGTACCCATACAACAATCTGTTACATATTTTTGACAATGAAAATATCTACGTCTTACAATGAAATATGTTACCAACGAACCTCTACACCTTATAGATACCTGGAACCATGACTCTGAACAAAGGGGACAAACTACGAAATATGGAAAAGAGGCGAGGAAGTATGCCATTTCCGGTCCACCTACAGAACCTTCATAGGAGAAGCATGCCGGTTGACGACCGAGAGCTCCGTTCCACTGCTCAAACTGGAGAGCTGTCGAACCTCACGCGCTGCACATCCTATACCCCCGGGGACCAGCACCGAGACAGCTGTGTGTCGGACTCCTCCGACTCTGTCATCTCCTCTGGCAGTGACACTGAGGGGCAGGTTTACAAGGTGGTTATCCTGGGCGATCATGGTGTTGGCAAGTCCAGTCTGGCACGGATATTCGGCGGCGTGGAAGATGGTCACGATTGCGATGAAGCAGGTAAGATATAGGCTGTCAGTAGTGTCTGTCAATTCCAGTGTAGCCTATATTATTTAAGTTCAAGATTTTAGGTCATCCTCTCATGAACAGAACTTTCCAGAATTTTTTTCCTGAACTTGAACTTGACATTAAAACAACTTTTGCAGAAAAGCATTATTCCTAACAGTGCTGAGAAAGTTTTCTGATGGAGTTCATCCAGCTATTCACATTGCTATTTATGACTGAGGTTATGAGTTGCGTAACAGATGCATGGTGGAAAAGTAGGATATTGATGAGTCCAGTCAATGCCACCACAGGCCCATGTGCTCACCACTCACTGTTCTTGTTTCAGGGAACACGTATGACAGGTCCCTTGTTGTTGATGACGAGGAGGCTTCCATCCTTTTGTATGACATATGGGAACAGGTGAGCAGGTCGCTTCATCTTCTTTTCATTGTATAGTATGTGTTCCAGTCCAACCCATCCAATACTGCAAAGATAAACTGGCAGTATTTTGCAAAAACAGTGCAGTCATTTCTGAATGCTCTAAAATGTGAATTGGTCACTCTGTCAGGCACAAATGAAGGGCTGACAACAGTGACAAAATATGCTATTTTGGCTTCCTGTCTAACAGGACAACAGCCAGTGGCTTCGGGAGCAGAGCATGCGCATGGGGGACGCCTACATCATAGTCTACTCAGTGACAGACAAGGCCAGCTTTGAGAAGGCATCTGAGCTGCGCATCCAGCTGCGCAGGGCTCGACAGTCAGAGAATATTCCCATAATTCTCGTGGGCAACAAGAGTGACCTTGTGCGGTCGAGAGAAGTCTCCACAGATGGTGAGCACCTGAAACTCATTCCCATAATTCTCTCCACTTCCCCACAGCAGCCATGTTTGGTCACAGCCTGAGGGAGATACCTGCAAGCACACTGCTTTTGTAACACTGGCATCAAATGTTGTACCTTAGTCAGTCTCCAATCAATTATTCTGAACCAGAAGTAACTGCAGCAGGGTGTGAACATTATAGAAGTAGCTGTAAAAAGCAACATTGTGGACAAAATTGTAGTATGCATAATATGACCATTATTGAAAGACAGACTTGAAGAAAAGGGAGTTACAAGTGGAAGAAGAAAAAGTTCTTAATGGGAATCCCAAAACAGGAGGAAAATACAATGCTAAATTAAAGTACCCAAGCAGCAGTATGAGAGAGAGAGAGAGAGAGATGAAAGAGCACTGACCACCTCTAACCTTTATCTGTGTTTTCACCTGCAGAAGGAAGTGCTTGCGCGGTGGTGTTCGACTGCAAGTTCATCGAGACGTCAGCCTCCCTGCACCACAATGTGCGGGAGCTCTTTGAGGGCATCGTCCGACAGATCAGGTTGCGCAAAGACAGCAAGGAAGAGAACGCGCGGCGCCTCGCCAACAGCAAGCGGCGCGAGAGCATCGGCAAGAAGGCCAAGCGCTTCCTGGGCCGCATGGTGGCCAGGAACAACAAGAAGATGGCATTCAGGCAGAAGTCCAAGTCATGTCATGACCTCTCAGTCCTCTGAGATGCGAGGGGTCGCTCATCGTTTCACAGAGCCTGACCAGACGCTGTGTGTCACTTGTTTTCCAACGCCAACCCATGGACTAAAACATTTGTATATATATTCACACACAACATTTTGTAACTCTAAAGTCAGAGGATCATACTATGAAAAATGAAGAAAAAAACCAACAGGAAAAATTGATTATGACAAATCTACATGTAGCTTTTGAAGTTTTATGATTTTTTTACTCTGCCTTAAAACAGCAGTTATTGAATCCTACTTGTATGTGTGGGTGGTTACACTACAACGGTTTGTCTCATTGATGAGTTCAGTCAGCTGTTGGACAGCTGTGGAAGTATTTACCTAGAGGCATATTGTTGTTAGACTTTATCTTAAGAGTTACTCCACATAGTAATGTCAACAGCTCAACAACAGACCGCAACGCTCTAGTGGGGACTTATTGATGGGTGTGAAAGAGATGTTATGCCAAGCACTGTATGATTTTGTGTAATGTTAAGCATTTATCTGTCATTTTGAAATCATATTTACTTGAAAACTTTAAGTACGCAGGTTCGTACTTGAAGAAATGGGACACATGGACAGTTGAGGGTGGATGGGAGGGTGGGGAATGGCTTCAGAAAAATTATGTATTCTTATATTGCCATTGCATTCATTCTGCAAGTGTGATGGAATGAGTGAATGGGTGATTGAATGAATTTATAAATTGCTGGATAAATGAATGAATGAAATGGAAGCAATACATTTGACTTGTGTTGTGAATAATCATTTCAACAGATTGAATTGTACATCCATTTACTCAGCTAAGAATTTTGTTATATGTTTACATTGATATTTTATAATAAAATTATAAAAATATTGTCAGTTTCATTGAAATTGTACAATTCATTCAGGGACAGAAGATTGTCCCACATACAAACTTGGTAATTTCACACTGATGTAGTTTTGTAATTTTTCTGTATACATAATTATTCATTAATAGACAGGATGGAGACTTGTTAGCTGACAAACATCATTGACGGGAACATGGCACTTAAAAGTTCAGGAGTCATGCTCAAAGTGTTAAACATTAAGCTGTTGAGGTTGACCAGGTCCTTGCAGTTACAGGACATTTCCCTTCTTGGACATTTACCTTTAGCTCACCAGAGGGAACACTTGTATCTTTTGGACAGGTAAGATAAAGATATATTTTTCATTCCCTTACATGCTCTCATACCAATCCATTTGAGGCAGTGAATTATTACAAATGTGAAGATTAAGACAATTGGAAATAGTTAAAAAGTGAGCTACACGGTTATTCCGCTGTTTTGTTTTATATTATATTATATTATATTATATTATATTATATTATATTACGGTTATTTCCCTGGGAGTCAGGGAAACGTTTATTTTCCATTGTGCAGAAACACGTATTTGTACTTGAATTATCAGACTCAGACAATTTTAGCCATACGTAAATACACATAAATCACTCTTTGTTTTTCAGACAGAGACACTTAAGCTGAAGCTTGAAAGCCTGCAGCCTTTGTGTCAAAGCCGTTGTGCATTCATTCAATTTCAAGTTACTGTAGCTAACGGTCTTTCGTTTGGTTTACAAAAATTCTTATCCAAATAACAATATTTCATGAATACGCGATTGAAGAAGCGTGATAAAAAAAACGGTGAAACGCTTTTCTGTTCTCTTGCGCACACGCGACTATCCCCCCCACCGCGAAGCTGTTTTACGTGATTTGCCTTTAATGTAGCTTGCATGTTGCTTGTAGCACCTGAGTTTATTTTTAACTCACCTGGTGATGTGGAAACTGTTATTAGAACAGCTTTTACTTAAGCGGTTGGATTAGTCAAAGGAATATACACCGTAGGAATAGATTTTTCTGTAATGTTCAAATATTTCGTTTTAATTAGAAATTATTTCGTTCACTCTTCTATGGACACACAACAATTCATTTGTGCCCTATGCAAGTAATTGATTCATTTACAAAGCTAACCCGGTTTCAGATTGCCAGAGATTCGTTGGGTGTTTTCTCCGGGAAGGAACAGTTGTTATGTTGCAATACTGTATTTGTACTAGGCAAAGGCCCAGACAACCAAACTAATCCTTTCAGTCAGTGCACGGGAAACGTTATATATTTTTGAATTTCATCAGAGCTTGACTGATTATCTGTGGGCTGCTGGGCTGTTTGACTGAAAAATAATGGACAAATGGGTAACAGGAATTGTTCGTCCTAAATTATAGCTGTGCTTAGTGCATACTTGTCTTAGTTAAATCTATGCTCATCATCAAACATGAATCTGACCAAATGAGACAGACCTGGTAGAGTTATGGGAAGCACAGCTACACTAGGCTGGGGAGCTCACAGGCATAATTGGTGGAAAAACTGGTCTGCTTTGGACTGTGGCCAGTGCTGCCAAGGGGATGTTCAATGGGGCATAATTTTAGGTGACATCGTGTGAAGGAGAGCAGGAGGAGATGATGAAAGCTTGTCTCTGCTTTCTGAACAGGAAGAAGATCTGAGTTTGTTCTGTTGTCTCTATGATCCATCTACACAGAGATCTGTTATTTAACAAGTTATTGTTCTGTGCTCTGAATTTTTCCCACACTGGTGTGAGTTTGTGTCCTTCTTGTGCATTAACAGGAAAGCATGTCTCTGAGGGGATCTATCTCTACCTCCATCATTGTGCTGAGTGTAAGTTAAAAAGCTTGATGTTTTACACATGAATAAGTCTGCCAAAAGAACTGTTAATGTCACATCTGTTAGTTTTGAAACACAGTTTCAAATGGATATCAAACTGAAACTTTTCCAAAAAAATGTAAACGAATGATAATAAATTAATCCCTGTCTTTGCTGGGTCTTTCAGTCAAGTTTTCAACCATGAAAATTTTCAAACCATGAAGACCAATGATCTTCAAAAGAAAAACACAGATCAGGAGAAATTTTTAAAAAATTCTGAGGTCACTAAATATCCCTCTGAAAACAGTCAAATCAATCACAGGAAGTGGGGAGGTGTATCGTGCCCCCCAGGCCCCGCAGGATCAGGCTGGCCTTCAAACCTGAACAATCAGGAAGAACAAATCTGGTTAGGTAGCTCTTTTAAAGCTGACATTGGCTTAAAAGTACTTCCACTTACCAGTTTTATTCTTTTCCAGGATGCTCAGTTTTCAGTGACACCCAGATTTTTGCCTTGTCTTGGCAGCATGCTTCACCTACCCACTTGAACAAATCTCTGTTTATTATCTACTTGTCTTCATTTACTGTCTAACTAATAATGATATACTTTTTACTTTGTGTAGGAGGTTGCATAAATAACATTGAAATTCTTAACAGGTCTCAATATGTGCATAATTGTCTATGTACATACTGTGCATCATTCTCTCTGCTGTAATGGGCCGCTGCAGGTTGCGCTGCTACAGTCGGTGGGGCTGTGTGTTGCAGAAGCGCTGAAAATCGGAGTGCCTGAGAACTATGATGGCATATTTCCCTGGTATCTGACCAAGGTATGCTTCTTTCTTCTTTTAATAGTCAAATCCTGAGGGACAGAAGCAAAGTTTCTCTCTAAAGCTGCTGCAGACAGACACCACAGAATGTCAGTCCTGTTAACCATACCATTGAAACCGTATGAGTGAAAGTCTGTCCTTGGCTAATATGATGTTTTTCCTGGTGGGTAAGGAGGATAGAGGGATGGCAGTTGGCTGGGGTTGTTCTCTTTGGGGAGCCTGGAATGGTGGATTGTGTGATGCTGTGTTAAATTAGGAATAATGCCTCTTTCTCTGGAAAAAAATCCCCATTGAGGAAGGGGGTCAACAGTCTCTTTGAAAAACAGAAAATGCAGAGGAATATGGTTTATTGTTTGCATCAATAACTTGTTGAATGTAATGTAAAGAGAAATAATTCCCTAAAAAAATGAGGATGATTAGAAATTAGTTTCACAACCATTTAATAGTGTGTGGCGCCAGGAGAGGTGGAGGGTGGAGCAAGCTACTCCGCTCCTCCCACTGTACTGCTGTCTCCTGGTTCCCTCTCTCAGCCTGGAGAAGTAACCAGAGCTGCAACAGCAGCTGCTCCTAGGCACAGCTCCACATGCAGTTTACCTGTGCCAGCTGTGCTATACATACATTGGAGGGCACACATGCAAGAGTGCTCTCTCTTGAATGAAAAGAGGATGTTGGAGACAGTGTATGGACTTACAAACATAAGTTATTGTTCCGAACTGGCCTTCCAAATAAAGACAAAAAAAAAACCTAGGAGCTGAGAGGATAACAAAAAATATACAATGTCAACACAAATATACTGGTCATTTCTAAGAATGGCCTAAACCTTGTGCCTTGAATTTTAAGAGAATAGATGTGTAGAAGACTGCATTACTGGGTGCAATACAAATGGTAGTTCTCAACCTGGCAATATATAACTGTAGTGTAGTGGCTTTGCTTTTGCTTCCTGTTCTTCCTCCCAAAGTGCTTAAAAAGGTATAATTCTGACCAAGCCAGAAATGTGCTGCATCCTCACTGCTAAAAGGATGAAATTGGAGTCCAGTCATGGTTGTCACCAATTTTCTTACCTGTGAAAAACCACTTTAGCTTGATTGTCAAGCTTTTTCCCTTTGCCTTTCTTTTTGGGAGTGTAATTGGAAGCAGTGGGGTGCTGTCACATTGCACTGTTGTATGCTATGGCTTCTTTTATGTTTCACATTTCAAATAGCAGGTACCAAAACACACTTCACTTTGGGGTGAATGGTGTTTCTGTTGGGTATGTAATTACTGAACGGTATTAAAGAAAATTATTTTCTATTTTTGAGGGAAAGAACAAAATAATTTCCAATTTGTGTGTAGTGTTAATGTGTATGTGTGTGTGTATGTGAACTGGGATTAGAAGTTTGTTGTTTTGTACAGATACACTGCATATTTACCTCTCACAGGTGTGGCAAAATGTATGCTGTTTAGATTAGTCGGTGTAATGTATATGTGATTAGGTCCTTCTTTCAGCTTCCCAACCTGCCTACTGGATACAGAAATCTCACTGTGACTGGAGATGACGGGGGAATATTTGGAGTAGATTCAGGGTTCCTGTATGCCTTAAAACCTCTAGACCGAGAGAAGCAGCCAACATATTCACTGCAGGTAGGCAGTCATTCTCACTTTCTGGAAGCTGTCATCATAAACCTTTAGTGAAACAAATAGGTTTGTCTGAAACAATTGCCGGTTGCATTAGTGAAAGACCTTACCCTGCTCAACTCACGGCTACAGTCTGGGGAATTGTTCAGAGGACTTCTTGAGAATGACAAGTAGAAATTAAAGCAGAACCAGAGGATTTCTTTACTTTTGGAACATAAATGAATGAGTTTAATTACCAAAATGTCAGAGTATCCCTTTAAGGCATAATTTTGCATCTCAGAGGATCTGTGCCCTCCATGTTTTCTTTTACAGAATTATAGCATCACTCATATATAATGCATGACCTAAGAATCACTGTTTCATTTTTGTCTTTCACAAGTCGCTCATATTTAGCATTGGAAGTCTTGTTTTTCACCAATGTCAGAAGCATCACTTAATTAAATGCTTACCAGGAAGTGTCTCATTTAGAATTTAGATTTTCCTCCCTTGAATTGGCAGTCTGAAAAAAGGCTTGTTGCTGTGGCACTTTATTTAGTGCCCTTCATTACACGCTCAATTAACTTGAATGCATTGGCAGAGAAATTTTTGCAAGTACACAGCGATGAAAAGAATCTATGTGCTCAAAATTCTGCAAACCCCACCACCTGCTCCATTCATGGGTAGTGATGACCGAGTGCAGAGTTATGACTAACAGGGCCTGAGGAAGTTTTTACATTGTCCCAGAGTCATCTTGAGAAGATGTGACTGAAGGAAATGACTGTTCATTCCATTCTTTATCACAGGTGTCTTTCACTGCTGCTGGGGTAACGCAGAGCTTTACTGTGGAGGTGTGTGTAAGCGACAAAAATGACAACGTCCCAGAATTCATAGAAGAAAGCATGCGAGGAGTGGTGCAGCTTGGGCTGCTGAAAGGTCAGTGAGCCCATTACCCTTTTGCCTTGATTTTTGGGGAGAAGTTGGAGCTGGGCTGAGCGATTAATCATTTTATGGTCTGAAGCATAAACTATATTTATTCCAAATACACTACAGTGCAAAATTTTGGAAACACCCTGTTTTTTAGAGTTTAGAATTTTCAATCATTTTACTCAACACAATGTAATTAAATCTCAATGGCAGAATTTCAAAGGAAAACCCCTTCTACAACTGGAAAATAAGAAATAAATGTTAAGATGGGCAAAAGAACACAAAGACTGGACAGAAGAACAATGGAAATGAGTCCTATGGACAGATGAGTCAAAGTTTGAGGTGTTTGGCTTAAAAAGGAGAACTTATGTGAGACGAAGGCAAAATGAAAGGATACAAGAAGAGTGTATAACACCATCAGTGAAGCATGGCAGGGCAGCGTCATGATCTGGGCCTGCTTTGGTGCAGACAAAGTCGGACAGGACATTGAATGTGCAAGGATACCATTCCATACTTTTGCATTTGTACAAGCTGATTTACAGTTTGATTAATACATATACACAGTATTTCATAGGGTATCTGATGTACTGTCTGTCAATGTATGAAGGGCAGCACAGTGACTGTCTTTGTGACTGTGAATCTGGTGCAGAAGTAGACAATGTAACTATAACACGGACTGTTATAGTCTGACACATTTGTATACTACTTTTTTACCAGTTTGAACTCAACCAAATTTGTTGAGTTCAAATTGTTGTTGAGTTCTGCTAGCCACCCACTGCTGCCAAATTCAGGGGAAGAGAACTATAGAGAACTGCACATGACTCAGAGGAGTCATGTGATGGTTAATCTCGCTTCTTTCCACGATGCGGACACACTCCTGATTACACTAGCTATGTTTTCAAAGGATTATGAGTTCAGCATAATGTTCATTCTGTACTTGGCCCTTTAGCAAAATGTCAGCCAGAACATACAATACCATGAAAAACTAAGTTTATGTTTTTTGAGACTTTCTTACATTTTTTCACATGGAATTTGACATGATTGTTTTGGTTTTGGGACCCCAGACAGGGGTTTTAAGTATTATCTTGTTCTTTGGACAGTTGCTTGTGTAGGTTTGGAAATGAGAGATAAAATTGTCATAACAGAGTGCTTATTCAGGACTGTATAAAATTTCATTTGTATTATGTTTGTTCATTTCTATGTTTTTCAACCCCACAAAGCTTTTTTTTTAAATTGTGTTGGCTTAGGGATCATTGACAGAGTTTTATTTGTATAATGCTGGTTTATGAGTTTCATCATGTTTATTTTGTATGGTTAAGTGGGTTATTAAACCATTGAAGGATATGACAGCAGCATTTCTAGACTGCAGCAACAGGAGGGGAGTTTGAGGTCAAGCACAGCCTCTCAGCTGATCTCAGCTTAAGGCCTTTCCACACTTCAGCCCACCAGGTTTTTAAAAGACACAGGAGGGGGAGCCCACTTTGGCTCATACAATCACCTCCCAGCATGAGATGTTTAAGTCAATGATTTAACTGAGAACAGCTCTGCGTCTGCCTCTTCATCACATACAGCTGTCTCATCTGAATGCCAGAAGGGAAAATGAGGGGGAGGTTGTCTGATTTCTTACTGAAGAGCATGAAATAATTTCCTTAGAATGCACTACTTTACTTTACTCTCTCTATCTCTTCCTCTCTCTCCCTCTCTATCTCTCTCTCTCTCTCTCTCTCTCTCTCTCTTTCTCTCATTCTCTCTCTCTCATAACTTGTAAATGCTTTTTTGAATGTTTTTGTGTGTAATTTACAAATAACATAAGGTGATTGTTTGAGAACAGCAAGCTCAAGGAAAACGCTATGAATGGATTGTAACACATTTATTTGGCTGGTAATTCGGTGTGTTCAGTGATTTTAACATGTCCACAGGGATTCATTTATAAACATTGACTGCTATGTGTACCTTATGGAGTGTGTAATGTAAGTAAACATTATAAAGCTTTATGAAGATTACACATTATGTACAGTCATGGCCAAAAATATTGGCACCCCTGTACTTCTTTCAGGTAATTCATCATTTCTCCCACAAAATTGTTGCAATTAAAAATGCTTTGGTATTCACATGTTTATTTATTTTGGTTGCATTGGAACAACACAAAAAAGCAAAGGAAAAAAGCCAAATCTGATATCATTCCTCACAGAACTCCAAAAATGGACTGGACAAAATTATTGACACCCTCAACTTAATATCTGGTAGCACACCCTTTCGAAACAATAACTGAAATCAATCACTTCCTGTAACCATGAATGAGTTTATTACACCTCCCTGCTGGAATTTTGGACCACTCTTCTTTTGCCAACTGCTACAAGTTTCTCAGATTTGATGGGTGCCTTCTCCCAACTACTCTTTTGAGATCTCTCCATAGGTGTTCTATGGGATTTAGATCTGGACTCATTGCTGGTCACTTCAGAACTCTCCAGCGCTTTGTCTTAAACCATTTCTGGGTGCTTTTTGAAGTATGCTTTGGGTCATTGTCCTGCTGGAAGACCCATGACCTCTGACGGAAACCCAGCTTTCTGACACTGGGCCTTACATTGCGCTCCAAAATTATTTGGTAGTCTTCAGATTTCATGATGCCATGCACACAGTCAAGGCATCCAGTGCCAGAAGCAGCAAAGCAACCCCAAAACATCTGTGAACCTCC
This sequence comes from Albula goreensis, assembly GCA_022829145.1. Classification (NCBI taxonomy): domain Eukaryota; kingdom Metazoa; phylum Chordata; class Actinopteri; order Albuliformes; family Albulidae; genus Albula; species Albula goreensis. The sequence goes on along the minus strand of CM040755.1, from coordinate 21,847,209 downwards.
ACCATCTTTGACCATAGGGAACGTGTTTGTTTCTTTGAAGGCCTCATTTCGTTTTCTGTAAACAGAACAATGATGTGCTTTACCAAACACCTCTGTTTTGGTCTCAACTGTCCACAGGATGTTCTCCGAGAAGGATTTTGGCTTCGTCAGGTAAGTTTTTGGCAAACTCCAGTCTGGCTTTTTTATGTCTCTTTGTCAGCAATGGAGTCCTCCTGGGTCTCCAACCATAGCGTCACATTTAATTCAGATGGCGACGGATAGTGCGTGCTGACACTATTGTACCCTGTGTCTGCAGGATGTGCTGACACTCTTATACCCTGTGCCATTTAACTGGTTGCTTGTGTGTGTGATTTCTATATTGCCATCACCTGTTACTTGCCACAAGTTTAAATACAAATTAAAGGAGCATCACATGCTTGAAATCCTATTATTTCTTGCAATTTTGAAAAGGTGCCAATAATTTTGTCCAGTCCATTTTTGGAGTTCTGTGAGGAATGATATCAGATTTGGCTTTTTTCCTTTGCTTTTTTGTGTTGTTCCAATGCAACCAAAATAAATAAACATGTGAATACCAAAGCGTTTTTAATTGCAACAATTTTCTGTGAGAAATGGTGCATTACCTGAAAAAAGTGCAGGGGTGCCAATATTTTTGCCCATGACTGTGTATGTGTACAGTGCTGTTCATTTTTGATTCCTTTCCATAAAAGTGTGATTTGTCTGATTAGGTATCCCTTTCATGAGGCTGGAAGCACGTGACCGGGACGACCCCAACACTGCACATGCAGAGCTGCGGTACGGCCAGATTGACCAGACCCCTAATATTCCCTCCAGCCAAATGTTCTATATCGACCCACGCACAGGAGAAGTGTCCCTCACTGAGGAAGGTGAGCGCTCCCCATTTTAGGGGCTTCCTGTGGAGTTGGAGGACCAACAGCGGGTCTCGATGCAATGCCTGCTTTCTACTATGATCAGTGAATCTCCTTGGCTTGGTGTAGCTTGGCAGCTTATAGACAGAGGGTGTTTTGCCACACTATAGTGGAATTAGCCCATATAGCTTAGCAGCTTGTGGTGAAATGAATATTAGATTTCCACCCAACAAAACAGCCACATATTCTAGGTTTTAGACAATGTCTGATTTTTTTAATTCTGTTAGCTTGAAATGTCCCCATGGCCTAATTATCAGTCCTGATTATGTTTGATCACGCTGTGACCGTGCTAAGATCTTGCCCAGGCTAATTTGGTGTCTAATTGAGCAGCATGTCTCCCAAATGCTAGCAAATCCCCGGCCCCCGTGCCCCCATATCCCTCCCAGTCAGAAGTCGATGAGAACAAACCACAAGAGCTGATACTATTTCTGTACCTTTAGGTTTGCTGCTGCCCTTTTCATTTTGGCAGGAATTGACTACACTAAAACCAGCCTGCATTGAACCTTATTTAGCAGAAAAAACCTGAAAATTACCTCTTTGATTTTAATCCTATCTCTCAGTCAGCCATGAGCTCTGCTGCTGATTGCCTTGTGGCTAGGTTATGAGTCACACCATTCCATGTTCTTAAGCCACACTGCATTCCAGATTTTATAAAACTATTCTACCTTGACTTGGGTGGTCTGGAACAGGAGAGAAGACTTATATGTTAATCCTTATGACCTGAAGGCATACTTCACCTCTCAGCTGTAAATATGCAGGGCTTGTGATAAATACAGTTCAGTAAAGTCAAAGTCTCATTCATAAATTTTTTCCCTCTACAGGCATGGAGCAATTACATTAATTACGTATTACATTAATTACTTATATACATTAATTAATTACAGTGAGTGTTATTTCCTCTTCTCTGGAGGCAAGAGTGACAAATCAAAGCACTGTGTTGCATAGTAAAATTCAGAATGATCAAATGTGGTCTTGTTAATTGTATCTTAAGTGAGAAAACAAATGCTTTATTGCATTAAGTATTGTTTCCCTTGTAAGCCTCATAAAAAGCTGTAGGTATTACCTGACACAGGTGTAATGGCTTGTTAATTATGGGCCAGGGATCCACATCTGCAAGTAGGAAAATAAAATACAACATACTTGTTCAGATGGCATTGATCTTTAAGCACTCAACATCCCTCCTCATATTTCATTTGAAAAGACTGAAAAACCATTAAGACTGTACCATATTTCTTCCTTCTGATCCATGCTTATCTTCTTCCTATAACCCTATATCCTAACTATTTTCAGGAAAGTATGCACTGAAAATAGTTAATGACTATTTGCTTGCTACTAAAATGTGAAATGTATATGTGCTAGTGCACTCCCCAGTGTAAGCGCTGTGCTGTGTGTGCTTCAGGGGCCTCCACACTGGATCCTGAGATGTGTGGGCGTTATAGGCTCACAGTCATAGTCAAAGACATGGGAGGGAAACCCACCGCTTTTTACTCCACTGGAACCATGACTGTGGAGGTGACTGGAAACACATGGGCCTCGCCGGACCCAGTTCGCCTGCAGGAGAACCTGCCTGGCCCCTACCCTATCGCCATCTCCCAGGTTAGAACAGCTCTCCACAGGCATGCCAAATATACATGTGCATCTATAGGAGGAGGAGTCACTCACAGTGACTAAGAAAGGGAAAAGTAACCATCAAGAGAGTCAAGACAAAAAATGTTGACAAAATTGTATAGACTTTTTATTTAAAGAACAGAGGAGCAATTTTAAGGTGTGAGAAAATGAGTATAATCTGACAAAAGACAAAATTATTAAATAGTTCTTGTAGTAAGTAAAAAATGTTAAGTGTGGACAGTGACAATAACAAAATCTGTCAGTAAACGATTAGAGGTTGGTCAAACTGATTTTCCTTGTCAAGCAGTGCTGTTTGTACTTTCTGTCTGACAGAGGACGCTTTTCACATGTAATTTGACCTGATCGTTTTAGCTTTGGGGCCCTAGACCAGGTTTTTTTAGTTTTAGCTTGTTTTATGACAGTTTTCTTTCAAACAATTGTGTTTGTTTGGAAATGACAGATGAAGTTGTTTTACGTGTTTGTTTATTCAGGACAAATGCCATTTGTATTATTTTGTTCATATCTGTGGAGGCTTTAATGAGTACGAGTACCAAAGCATTACTGCCTGACTGATGTCAATATATTGAGGATTCAGACATTCTGTTAAGCTGCGATGAAGCTTTTGCACTCAAGCGCACTAACATACTCACTTTATGCAGTGCTATGTTGAGAGCAGCAGCACTGTGTTTTTACAGTCTGTCCCAAGAGGAAAATGTGGTGGTATGGAAAATGCCTTTTCTCACTCACTGCAACACACATGGCCTGTATCACCTGTGTGGGCGGCCAGAGTCACAGCTGTTATAAAACTCAGATTGTTAAGAAGCATTCAAGGGCGCCTGCATCGTGTGCCATTCACTCATTGTCACATCATTTTATAAATATCTATTTCAGCCAATTCAAATACATGCGCAATAACCCTGATAATTATTGTGTGTTGGCTTGAAAGATACCCTTTGCCAAGGTGACTAAGACAGATTATGTTTTACAACTGGTTATTGTTGTGAATCAGCTCAATTAAAGTACTGTCTAATTACATAAACACTATAGCACTGCAAAGCTTGTAGCCAGAGCCACTATAACATCAAAACTGTCGGAATTTTGAAAATGCTAGCCAACTGGCCACCCAAAGTGTTACTCCCAGCTCTGTGGCTTATTTGCCATGGATAAGTTCTGGTGACCTAAAACTGTTTATAAATGTAAGGCATCGTAGATGTGTTGAAGTCTCACTTGCAATTCCAAAGTCACAGAAGTCTATGGAACATGATTCTACAGTGCTTTGACATTCTCAGATATATATGTTTAGTTTTCCTTTTGTGTTGAACATAGTTATATGCTTATGGTACTTATACTGCACATGACTAAGTACTCTGGCATGTGTTCTGGGCAGTGACTGCTGTGTAAGCCAGCATTACTAATATGATGTAATTTTTTTTATTAATTTAATCTCTCAATATGTATTGTGTAGATTCAGGCTGAAAATACTCTATACTGCTTTAGTGTATTTATTTCTTTTATCATTCATTCTATTTATTTTAGCCATTTGGAATGTAACAGTTGCAGGAACATAGTTTTCATATTCTGATTGCATGAAATTGACATCACATAGTTTTTAAATAAACAAGGCAGAGGCTACTCAAGATAATAGACTCTATTTTGACTGCTGCACCATCAGTTTGTACCATTAAAATCTCGTACAGATAGTTGTGTAGCACTGTGGATATGTTAGTAATAAGGTGACAGCCCTAGATTTTTCCCCATGACGATATTAAAGCACTCTCACTAAGCTGATTCGTAGGATCATCACTCAGCATTTAATTCTGAGTCTTATCCTGCTCGCTTACACCAAAATCAGCCTATTCTTAGATGATTCCAAATTCACCAATGATGCAGGAATTAAGTTCTGCTCTAAGCTAACGTCTCAGAAGACGTAATAGGACTGTGTTTTAAAATTCTGAAGTGGGTGTCCTCACTTACTGTAAACACAGGACGGAGAAGAGGACATTGAGTGCAGTGCAGAGTAAAAAGGAAAAAAAAATGAAAACAGATGATGTCACCCTCTGTTTATTGTACCGTTCCAATTTTAGAATTGGCACTCAATTCAGGGAATGCTACAATATTGTTCAAAGTTTCCAGAACACCATAATAGCAAGGGTGAGATAGTCTTGTAGTCCTGTGATGTTGTGAACATGGTAGGCACTCTAAAGAGCTTTGCATAAGGGAATCTTTCCAGGCTGCATGTTCTATCTAGTGTTCCATCCTTACCTGGTTTCAACACCTGCAATGTCCATTTTAATTCTGTTGGAAAGCACTCGTTAAATGTTGTGCATTAAATGTACATTTTCAAAGTCCTTCAATGGAAAATCCCCTCATCCAAATTTGCCTGTCTCAAGCTGTCCTAATTATCCATAAAAATGATAATGCAATATATAATAGTTCCAATGTAGTTTTGCAGATACTCACATAAAGCCATTATTTAATCATGTTTTTGCTGACATGAAGGAACATGGAAGACCCACTGATATATGAAAACCATGATAATCCAAATGGTTTACCATTCTGCTTACCTGCCCCAAGGTTAAGTGGAGCGGAAGTCCGGTTGAATACAATCTGGAAGGGGAATTCCCTGAGATGCTTTTTACAATCAGCAGGGAGGGGGTCATCTACCTGAATGCCCCCCTGGACCGTGAGACTCAGGATCAGGTGAGTGGAAATGGTTACCTGAAGGATCAGTTGATTGGAAATGGTTACCTGAAGGATCAGGTGCATGGAAATGGTTACCTGAAGGATCAGTTGAGTGGAAATGGTTACCTGAAGGATCAGTTGAGTGGAAATGGTTACCTGAAAGATCAGTTGAGTGGAAATGGTTACCTGAAGGATCAGTTTAGTGGAAATGGTTACCTGAAAGATCAGTTGAGTGGAAATGGTTACCTGAAGGATCAGGTGCATGGAAATGGTTACCTGAAAGATCAGTTGAGTGGAAATAGTTACCTGAAGGATCAGGTGCATGGAAATGGTTACCTGAAGGATCAGGTGAGTGGAAGTGGCTCTAAATCTACCTGAACCCCTCTATTGCTCAAATATGGTCATTACTGAGCGATTTTAAACCATATGCTCATTCTACATGAAACCCTTTTACCCAGGACATACACTGTGGTGTGATTAGCAATTCAACTCTATAACTGTGTACTAAAATTTCCCCTTCCCTTTCAAGTAAAAAAACCAACAATAATTTATGCATTTATTTATGCATCCTGAATACATGGTCTAGAAAATAATTTCTGTATAAAATGTGTATAACACGAGTTCAACAAACCAGTTAGTTCAAATTCATAGAGTAAAACAGGCTACAATTTTATTTTATACAAACATTTACACCTGCGAAATGCTTGCAGAATGTAGATGAATTTTAAATAACTACTTGTATTCATTTCTAATCTGCACAAGTAAAAACATTTACTTTGTTCTCAATATTATTATATGACGTGTAGATGTGTAGAGAATGAAGAGAACTCAGTGAACTTGGCAAGAACCATGCTCTGGCTGGAGGTTTGTCTGCCTTTGTGTTCTGCCAGCTAATGTTCAAGCACATCCTTCCAAACAGACCTTAATGTCTCTCTCCAGCCAAATATCCTTCTGTAGATTTAGAGCTTAGATTTTAAGAAGCTGTGATATATAATCCATGTAATAAACACAGTGAGGACCCATCTCTTAATGAAATGGCCCCCACACCTGGAAGACATGTTAAAACACAGTAATTGTGTGGAGCCTGCTTTGCAGCCCACAGTTACAGTTGTGCTGTCGCCTCATCATGGGGTGAGTCATGGTGCGTTATGGCCCATCTTCCCCTCAGTAGTCACATCAGCTCTCTGATGGAGCTGTCTGTCCTTCCCAGAGACGTTTCTTTGTGTTGGAATGACTGTAGTGTGGGAGGGCTTTGTTTGACGCCTGCTCGTGATAGTTTGAGTTGTGGGCAGCGTGCTGAGTCTGTAAATCAATCTGACTGCTGCTCTTCAACTTGAATTTACTGTCAAATTAATGGTTTCAATTCCCCTGAGACAGAAGGATTAGAGGGAAAATAGGGCAGTAATTCTCTCTCACAAATGGCTGCGGCCTGTTTTGACACCCATTCCTGTGAGTCAAGTTCAGTAATATTGACCTGATAATCAGTAGCATTGTTGATTTCCCTAAAACAATCAATTCAGTACGTTTTTATATTCAATTTGTTTTTTACCACATGTCAGATAACCAAAACTAATGGTTGGCACTTGGCAAGAATCTGCTCTAGGGAGTTTTACATTTTGCAGGCTTCTATTCATGTAGCAATGATGGAAAAACACTGTCAATCAGAATGTTAATTGTTATGTCATACAGAAACTAGCCATCATGCAAGACCAGGTATCATGGGAAATTAACTATTTATAATTAGGGATCATCCACCCATACTTATCACAAATGAGGTTCAGTTTGTCACCAGACACAGGTAAGGTAGGATTAAGGCAGGAAAACGAGGGAAACCATGTGCCAATGCACAATATACATCAATATACATCAATATCTAATCAGCCAGATGATGTGTTTTCCCTGGTTAGATGCAAACGGAGATGGATGTGGATGATCCGTGGATGTCTTTCCTTTTTAGTTCCTGATAAGCATCGTCGTGGAGCGGCCAGACGGCAAAGAGATTGCAAAGCCTGTAGAGCTGCGTGTGATGGTGGGCGACGCCAACGACAACCGGCCCACCTTCCCCCAGACACAGTACCACGCAGTGATCAAGGAGCTCGCTGGCAAGGGTGAGACATCTCTGCATGTTACAGCACACATATAAAGCAGAATATGTGCTTCATTTTTCTCATGTGGGAATTATGTTTGAATACCAGGGACGGAAATCCTCACGGTCCAGGCTGCAGACAATGATGATCCAAAAACAGACAATGTGAGAATCTTCTATCGGCTGGCAGGCCAGAGCCCAGAGAACCCCAGGGCCTTGTTCCGTGTGGATCCCGACTCAGGGGTCATCTCAGTCCAGGCGGACGACCTGGTAGGGGCTGCCCGGCAGTACACATTGACCATCACAGCTGAGGATGCCAAAGGTGAGAGAGAGTCAAAAGACGAGCAGATTGTGCTGCTTTTAGCTTTGGTTGCCCCTTCTAGAGTGTAAGCATGTCAATGGTGTGATCGCAGAAGCACTGATATATGTTGCTGCTCACTGGTAGTGCTCTGAGGCAATGAGCACTGTGGACATACATTCTGTAGGAGCTGACTGCTGTTAATAAGTATCTTGAGGAAATTTTGAGATGTGTAAATGCATAAATTAATAACATGCTAAATTTCATCTGTGTTAATCATACTGAACAAGGGTGATTAAAGTAGTAAGTACTTTTAGAAATCTGACGTCTAAAATCTTTAGAATTGAATGTGTCTGGTATCTCTCTCTTCAGGTTTGAACAGCTCCTGTACTGTCATCATCGATATCCAGGATCAGAACAACAACCCACCTGTGTTTTCCCAAAGCATGGTACCCAGCATGCCCGCTGTTTGGAGTTTAGGTTACATTTAATTCCCTTCTTGCAGGACACAGAGCAGCAGTGAGGAAGCACAGAAAATAGGTCATGGATATGATTTCACAGGTAGAGCCAAGTCAGACTCAGGGGATTAGGTGTTGAATCTCAGGTTGATATAAATAGGAGGGAAACAAATATTATGAAAGTTTTACTCCCTTTCAAAGCATCTGTACACTAATCTTACAAAGCTCTCTTCTGTAAGTATGGCTTGTTTACAAGTGACAACATGGCTTGCTGGAGGATCAGCACAGTCTGATGTTTCATAAGACCACCATGCATTCCCACTGCCCTGAAGGCTACAAAACAACTAAAGGCATTTCCAAATGCTCTCCAGTTTCAGAGTTTTGAACATGTGCTCTGGTGAATTATGCCCTAAAAACAACTTGTAGCATTTGGAAATGTATTAAAAGCCCTCTACTCTGGCAACCTTTGGTAATATGTGAGGAATGCACAAGCATCCCTGGATATTGTCCAGAATTTACCTCAAGGGGGCACCCTTCTTTGGACTGCCAAGAAGGGAAAAAACCAAGCACCATTCTGTTCTGATGCATGACCTCATCTTCCAAAAATACACGTCTGAGTAAAACAGCAATAAATATTCAATGGATTTAAGGGTTTACAGGTTTATGATCTGCAGTTGGAGGTGATGAATTATTCAGCCCCCTGAAACGGGTGATGAGGCAGCAGGGGGTGGGGCATGTGAAACGGGTGATGAGGCAGCAGGGGGTGGGGCATGTGAAACGGGTGATGAGGCAGCAGGGGGTGGGGCATGTGAAACGGGTGATGAGGCAGCAGGGGGTGGGGCATGTGAAACGGGTGATGAGGCAGCAGGGGGTGGGGCATGTGAAACGGGTGATGAGGCAGCAGGGGGTGGGGCGGAGGGTGTAAACGACACCAATCAGGGAGTGTCACTTTGGAACAGCCTATCCTGCAATGCTTCAGTAATTCAGGATGGCATCTTGAAGTTTTCCATCATATTGTAAAGCTGTAAAGCCTATGTTTATCAGGCATGACACTCAAAAACATGTAAATGTGGCTTTAAATAGCTTTTCCTGCAGAACAAGTGTAGTGGAGACATTGTGGTGGCTGGCTATATTTAGACTCCCCATGCCATTAATGGCGCAACCCCTGCTAATTACAGCCAATGCTCTACAGAGATACGGCCTCTGTGCTTTTTACAGATGTGACACCTTCAGTTATGCCACACATGCAATGTGATAGATATGCAGATCCATACAGGAGGTATCCTTCAGCCATGGAAAAAAGATTAGCCTTAGCACTGTCCATTGTCATGTTGCATTCCCTGTGCTAGCCGTCATAATAAAGTATTCAGTGGATACATTATTTAAAACTGTTAGTAATACCCTAACATACCACATAAGACTGTAATTCAGGCAATTGAAAAACGTTGTGAAGCAGTTCTGCTGTCTCTAATGATGTGATTTTATCAGTCACCATCTCTTAAAGTATATTGTGCTGTAGCCTCCCATGTTTCTCCTATTCCACTCCGCTTTTTGTCTTTGTTACTGTCTGTCATTATTTCTAATTCCACTCTGCCTACTTTTTTGGTGTCTTTTCCCCCTTTCATACACCTCTTTCTCTCTCTCTCACTCTCTCTCACACACACACACACAAACTCACTCACTCTCTCTCTCTCTCTCTCTCACACACACACACAAACTCACTCACTCTCTCTCTCTCTCTCTCTCTCTCTCACTCACACAATCTCACAATCTCACTCTCTCTCTCTCTCTCTCTCTCTCTCACACACACACACACACACACACACACATACACACACACTCTTGCTCTCTCTTAGTACGGCCCTTTCCACCTCCCTGAAGATGCCCGGGTGGGCGCTATGGTAACCACAGTCTGTGCTTCTGATGGGGATGAGAAGGGAAGAGACAGCTGGCTGGTGGATTACAGGCTGGAGTCTGGAAATGAGGAGGAAATCTTCACTCTGGAGGCTGACAGACAGACCAATGAAGTCTCCGTAATCCTGCAAAAGGTATTTTTTATTGAGTTCTCTGGGTCGCAACCTTTTCAGGATACATAATCCCCAGTCTGATTATTTTGGTACACCTTTTGGCAAGGTTGTAGTTTACTGGCCTGCATCATACATAAAACATTATCCAATACATGATCACAAAACCACTGCTGTTTATGGACCTATTGATTAATTGACCAATTGGCAATTAAAGAAAGGAACAGAGAAAAACAGCTTACATACTAAACCATTAAATGTATTAAAATGCAGGTATCATAAAAATAGGCACCTGTAATGGATATGATCTCCCATAATAAACTGACCCACCCCTTGTCCACCCCTTTTCCTCAGGAGATAATAATTCCTCCAAAGTTTAGATAATGCATTGTGGTCTCCCACTTCCCTCCTGTGCTGCCTTCTCCCTTACTTAACCCCACCCCCATCCCCACCACAATTGACAGAAGCCAGTGCACCTTTTGTGTTTGTACACAAATGAGCCATGATGTGAGGGTGGCCTGTCAGTTCTCTAAATGAACAGATTTGTTTAGTTGGGCAGATTGTCCCAGTGTACCAGGGGCCGTCTGCTCCTAACTGGGGCAGCCTAGGAGTGGTGCTATTTCCTCTCTCTCTCTCTCCTGGGCTCTTGTGACCCACATTTGGCAGAGGTAAAATGAAAAGGTTGGAGCACTGCCCTTTAGCCTAATTGGCCAACAAAACACTGCCTCTTCAAATGAAGCCAGGGACACATGGACAAAAGCACCACCTCATGGAAGTTTTGCTTCGCAAGCACACCAGCATTTCCAGGTGCACTGTAGATCAGGGGATTTTCTCATTCAACTGGACTGCTACACAAGCAAGGCCAAAATCCAGGCCTGGTGGCAGAGCCAAATCAGTAAGTAAGGGTGCATCTGTAATTAGATAGGGGCCACTTATTCTGCATTGGGACATTCATGTAGCACTATCAACTTTAAATGATAGGGAAAAACAATGCCCCCTTATGCCCCATCACAAAACCAGGTTCGCCAATATCCATCTGCTGTCATTAAAGCAAGATCTTCCTCTGCAGATGACTGGATTGTTACAAGCTCATGCAAGTGATGAACACATGAATGGGTCCAAAAACATGATGGTTTTTTAAAGCAAACAACTCCTGATTGTTCCCAAAATGAAGCAAATAGGATGTGCAGCAGTGCAATTACAAGGGCCCCAAAGGTGACCTAAAGAAATGCTTACTCATTTGTGAACACAACGATGAATAGTTGCGAGAGAGTGATGGGACAAACACACTCAGTCGGCCTAAACCCCTATCATCCTCGGGCCAGGCTGGGCCAGTTGTTGCCTTGCCAAATGCTGGCCACTGGCCATAGCTGATAATGGCATGGCTGAGATTTGAACAGTCAGTCACAGGGCTTTGAGGCGAATGGTATGAGCCACCTGGAGGCCACCACTTCATGTGCATAATTAGTAAAGTGTGCCTTTGTGTTTCACTACACAAAAGCAGAGCAGTCAGATAAATAAGGAGAATGAAGTGTACAATACAAACCATCATAAAAAAGGGACATTTGCCCACATGCTAGAGAGAGTTTGAACTAGCATTGGCAGGAGGCATTGTACTGGAAGACAGGTGAACTGAGCTGACTCAATCAGTTTGGCAGGAACAGAAGTGAAGATTACGAACAGAGATTTTGTTAATACTCTTATCTCATCATGCTTTTGATGAGAGGGAAGGATCAGCCCACAGGGGCACATTTTGTCCCTTATTTTAGTCTCTCATTTGGTCTAAACACTCAAATACAAACTCACATAAATGCACACACAAACACACACACACACACACACGCACACGCTTTTAGTTTTTACCCATATTTAAGCAGTTCGGTCAACTAACAGTGAAGACTTGTCGAAACAGGGCAGATGGTCTGTCAGACACCGGTGGAGAATGGGTAGTTTGGCAATAACAATAATGAAAATCAGCGATTCAGTGAATAATTAAAAATAAAAAAAACCACAAATGACTACGCTGACTGTGACCCTGGATAATCCAGGTTTTTAATGAAAATTTACTATAGTAATCATACTTTTACAATAATAATAATAATAATAATAATTTTGTCAAGGTTAATATATTTATACATTATATCCATGCCATGGCATTACAGGTGTCCCTGTCAAGGATGTCATGATCTTACAGATGCTTTGCTGCTGTACTTTGGTCCCTCAGATAACACATTTTTGTGTTAATGTATCTGTGGGGGCTCCACAGAGTGTGGCTAATGATGAGTGAGAGAGAGGTCAATACAGCAATCAATACCAGTCACAATAACAGTGTGCCCTCCGATCTGGGTTAAGCGCTCTGATGCAGGAGTGATGAGCTGTTGATGGAGGCAGACCTGAAAGGGTGCACGTCTCTCCTGTGTAACCTAATGACTGAGCTGTGGATGCCTTAGTCCAGCATTACAATAATCAGGCATCTATCAGCAATATTGGCAAAACAGCATGCATCATTATTAAATATATGCAAATGAACCCATTTAGTTGCACAAAGGAAAATATTAAGGTGTGTGTGTGTGTGTGTGTGTGTGTGTGTGTGTGTGTGTGTGTGTGTGTGTGTGTGTGTGTGTGTGTGTGTGTGTGTGTGTGTGTGTGTGTCTGTGTCTGCGTCTGCATCTGTGTGTGCATGAGCTGGCCTCTAGCTTATGTTGCTTGGCAAAAATGAGTTGACAAAAACTTCTGCCTATTCCAGGTCATGAAAGCATCATATTGATGCAAGCAATGACTTCAACTGAGCTACACTTCATGTGTATTTTCTCCATTAGTTTAGCCCTTTTAGAATATATCTTGCCTGTACAATCTCTTGCATGTTTTTACCCACAATTACTCATGCTTTGCTGGGAAGACCAGCCCTGAGCACACAATGAGATGGTTTACAATTCACAAATAAGGCTAATGTGATGATCCTACCAGGAAACTAAGAGCATTTGTATGCAAAGGCTAATAAGTCGTGCTGTAAGCAGGTAGATTTTTATGACTTTATAACAGAATTAGAACAGCTAATTGCACTGCTCATTTGCAGACATGCACAACAGAAATTAACTCAGCCTCTTTACAGTAAAGTATCCCATATTTGAAGCACAGAGAAGTAAAGTATTACTGTGTTTTATGTAGCTGTTAACTGTGGTGCAACTTCCTGTTTCGCCACAGAAAGGACAGTGTTTGGCTGAGTGAGGCGTCGCTTCTCTCTTGTCTCCCTTAGTGACGTTTAGGTTGTAAGAAATGTACAGACAGACAGCCGTGATAAAAGTAAAGCAATTTCATAGCCATCTTGGTCTGAAGTAAGTACCCATTACACCTCACAGGTAGCCTTATCTAAGGGTGTTTTGATGGATTTTTGATGGTACATGATGTGCTTTTCTACAGACTGGCATTTTTCTATTTCCTATTCTCTGTGCCCAGAGCTTAAAAATCAAAGTTAAAAGCATACCCCTCTGTTTTGTTGAAGCTAAGGGCAGCCCAGAAAAAGACAGATGATGACATTTATCTCAGAGCTTCAGTGAGCAAAAATGGAGCTCTCAGCTTTCAAACACTCAGTGTCTGACACCTGCTCAGCTCACTGCACATGTGACACTGTGTCATCGTGTGCTAAGCAGTATTTTTCCTGGATACCTGGTCGCAGGTGCTGGACTATGAGCACATGCGTGAGTACGCCCTGGTCCTCAGTGCCCAGAACCCAGAGGCCTTGGTCCATGGGGAATATGGGCCAGCATCCACGGCGACAGTGTCCATCATCATCGATGACATCAACGAGGGGCCCAGCCTACCTGAAAGCCACTATGAGGTAGCTGTGAGGGAGGGGGAGGACCCAGGACGGGTCATAGCCACAATCCGGGCCTCTGACCCTGACTCCAACCCTATCAGGTGAGACGACTCTGGCAAATGTAGCCAGTTCTTCCTGTTTACACAACAACAAATGAATCCAATGATCACCAGAGCTAGACTGATACTAGATTATTGAGTCTGATATTAATAATGGTAACTGGGTAGCAAGATTATCAGATTATTTATATACATCTGTCAGTATTGACTGCTTTTTTGTTAGACTGAAAATTGTTGGCATAATTGTTAGCTATAGATATGTGTGTGCATTGACCTCTAATAGTGACAATAGTAACATTCAGAGCTGTTCTCAAACAGTCTGTCTGGTGGGTTGACTCACAGTATTTATGGCTCACTCCCTATCCAACACATAACTGCCCCAGAGGTACTGACAGAGCCAGCTCTTTTTAAGTCACTCAGAACGCTATACAGCATTTTGATTTTTAGTCACTCAGTCCGAGGACTGAGGGTCATATTTTATGTTCCTGAGCTCCTAACTATTCAAAATGCATTTAAATATATTGGCTTCATCTTTTCCTTTCCTTTTTGAGCTGAAAAGTAGCATTAGAGAACAGAACTGTAGCATTACCTAAAGATTCAGTGCCATAATTTGCTGACAACAGGTAAGCAGCAAATATGAGCTCTCAAGAGAGTGTTTAGAGGAGAATGTAAGGGGTTTTTTGGCTGCATTGCAGGGGCCATTAGTAAGATCTCTGCCTCATTTAACATGACGGCTGATGCAAGAGCTGGAGCCGTAACACCTCCATTATCAGGTGGCTAATTGGCAGCAGTCGTAGTGCTGTCAATGTGGATCAGCACTCTCAGTCTTGCCTGAGTCTCAGTCTGTAATGCTGTATATGCTGTACATGAACAGTAGTCTGTTCCAGGCTGTCTGCCTTTGTCATTAGTACAGTAATAATTAATGAGTAATAATCTGTGTGTAAGTGGGAGACAGATGAATTACTTGGTGATTGACCCAGGCCACCAAAAGATGGCATGTTTGGTGTGTTTCCATTATCCCCTTGAGAAAGCTACCCAACTTCTGTCGCTTTTGGGGGATAGCCTAATGTTTACTATGTTGGGGAATTTGATAAATAATGGTGGAGGATCTATAGTTTTCAGATCTGCACTTGCACTTGAATTCATTTTATATGTTTTATTATGAAGAATAAGACAGGGACCCACTCAAATGTTTTAGTCTTTTTACGGGTGTATGTGATTCAATCAGAAGAGACTTCACACTGAAGCATTTGATTATTTTGCTTGGATATATTTGATTGGGCCATGGTTTTATTGCACAGTGCAAGTCTCTGAATGTTGATCGATTAGTTAGAAGTACATGCATTTAATAAACAAGAGCATGTGGACCCTCCATAACTTCATTAAATAAATTGTATGATTCAGGAGCTAGTATTGTTAAATGAGTAATGGACATAAATGTCTATACGGACACCTTTTTACTGTTAACACAGTAATCATTTACAATTTTACATTATAAAAACTCTGCCCTTTGCCTATTCGGACAGATACTCACTTAGAGGGGACACAAAGAAGCATTTCACTATTGATAAAGACTCGGGAGAGCTGAGGACCGTGCAGTCATTAGACAGAGAGGAGAACAGCACGTACACCATGGAGGTCATCGCTGTGGATGGAAGTAAGATGGCTGCTGTGAAATGCTGCTGTGAAATGCTGTTGGACTCTGTGGCTTGCTGCAGTGTGGTATTTGTTCTGTGTTCCTGTGTCTCTTCCTCCTTCTGCCAGATCTCATCATCACTTTGCTTGGAGGGCCACTGCATTGAGAGATTGCAGGAATGGTCTGACTGTTCTTGAGGTCTTACTAATGTGTTCTAAGTAAAAAATAGAAGCTCATTTTGTTCTATTCCAACATGCTCCCCTATCTAGGTGGAGACTTGAAAAGACTAATAAAATTGTATGCTATGAAATGCCAGATTTGATATACATTGGTAAAGGTCCAAGTAAAACTATCATGGATAAAAAAAACCAAAATTACCTTTTAACGGGAATAATTTTAAAACATGAATAACATTCATCAGGAGCTGCAAAGTTTCAAGGTGAGACAAAAGTAGAGAGAAAGAGATATGATAGAGTGTAGCCAAAAAATGGCACATATAGTGTAAGAGTGCAAACTTTGTATTTTCAAATTCTATTTGATTGTTAAATGTTAAAATCTGTTCAACAGTTGAAGAAAGACTCTTCTGATTCTTGTGGTTCTGATGGGTTTGTCTTCAAAATCAAGCAGGCGTGCATTTAATTAATCCTTTGGCTGTTTTCACATGTATGGCTAATTTTAATGCAAAAACAGGATACAATTGAGCTTGAATTAAGAGGGTAAGATGCTTCACTTAATGCTACACTTGGCCTGCAAGAGTCCCTGTTTGATCTCAGTATATTTTTAAAATGTATCCCCAAATCCCCACAGCAATTGTAATTACAATGTCTGCACATATGTAATACACAGATTAGCCAATATTTGAACCAGGTGATTTCACTGACCCATTTTACTGTCATTTCCAGAGAACTCCTCTCTGTCGGTCACAGCAGTGGTGACGGTGCACATCCTGGACGTTAATGACAACAGCCCCGTCCTGGTGGGTGACTATTCCTGGAAGTATCTGTGCACACCGCGATGGGAGGACCAGGCCGTGGTGCTGGCATCCCGAGACAGCGATGGCCCCCAGCATGGCGGGAGGCTCAACTTCTCTCTCCGCAGTGACCCCACCGTGCGCCGCAACTGGAAGCTTACACCCATCAATGGTTGGTTTGCAGAATTATACTGCAGTGACTTACACACGTTCAGCATAACTGCAGTAACTCGCACACATGCTGGGTATGGGAGACATATTATTAAGTAATTTTTCAAAAGCAGACATAAAAATAAAAGTATGAGGAATGATTATTAAATTATTTTCTTGGTCACGATCAAAAATCACAATTTTTTGGTTTTCGTCCAAAATTATCATTTTCTTCTTGTTTTAGGGGAACATCATATTTTGTCTTGAAATGCGGTTTAAAAAGACATCCAATATGCTTACCAAAATAACAATCTCATCTGATGAGACTGACAACCATGAAAAACAACACAAATTCTTCTAAAAAAACAGTTAACACTTAAAAAATGAACTCTCCATGAGTTCATTGTCTTTTCTTGGTGTAGTGACTTCATTGGCTTGTGTCTAGGCCAAGCGATATGATTCACTCTGAGCAGTTTGTTTTATTCTTAAGGAGGGAGGTTTTTAAATCTGATGCACCAGGTTATGGAAGCACCTGATGACTGCATCACCCAAGGCAGTAGAAATCTAATTTATCAGCTGCATCATGTATTTTAGACCCCTTACAGTTCACTCTTCTAATGAGAAAGATTTGTTCACAATGCATGGAAATGATTGGATTGTTGAGAGGAGAAAATTACCCTTCCCCCCAATTCAAAACCTGCCTGGGTAGGAAATAATCCTGGTAATGAGGATAATAGCCTGCTTCCTGTCACTGTAAGTGCTGGTAATATGTCAAGTTGAAACCATCAGACTGGCTGATTTTGCTATAGTGACGGAGGCAGTCTTTGTATTGATTGGCTAAGGGGATAATGATGAAAGAGCCAGTCTCCTGCCTCGCCTCTGCCCAAAGCAGTTTCATTTTCCCTTTAATGTGAATGTTGAGGCAGCTGGAGCTCTTGGGGCTTTAGTGCCTAAATGAGGCTCTCAGCTGGACCCTCACCCCGCTTTCCCTCCTGGGGGTATGACTAGGCCCTAAATTACACCTGCAGGAAACATCCTATCACTCCCTCTCATGCTGTACAAATATTTGAGACACCCCCCCCCCCCCCCCACCGTTTCGCAACACCTAGAGCGATCTGAGAGAGGTAAAAATGGCTGATGCAGCCTGACGTGGGCTTTCATTAGCACAGACTTTCTGCAGGTCACTCCTTGTGCTGTGCTCATCAGTGCGTACAGGCTCCAAGAGCGAATGAGAGCCGTGGCCAGGAAGCGGTTTCATAACACCTTTCGACCTCGCTCTGGTGCTTGTGCCAAGTAACAATGGCCGCATGGTCTCTAAAGCCCAAATGGTTAGAGCGTGGACACAAAACAGAATCACCTCTCCTCAATTTGTTTCATTTTGAGCCCTGACTGGAGCGGTGTGCTTGGTGGAGGGTGGCATCATTCATAAATGCATATTTTTTGAGGCCCCCTTTTTTCATCCCTCTCCCAAAGAGAGTCTCTGCATGCCAGTGCCTGAGTGCCTGCCGCATGATTTTGACCCATCTTTCACACAATGATGTTAAGCTGTGAAATCTCTTTTTCTCATTTCTATTGTTAAGGACAGTCAGGAAAATCTTTGCAGCTGCAGAAACTCAAGGACCCCATGGTTACACAACATGTCCTTTTCACAAAAGGCTGTGCATTCTATGCTGTTTACCTGTTCATCTTTTGCACCCAATTATTTTGAATTGATTTGGTCAAAACCCCCACAACCCAATGTTATAATCTCTCTCCAAAAGCAGTTCAGTAAGTCAGTTACATTATATAAGCTTCACCCCTCTGTTGGAAGGAATCAAACAATTGCAGGCAGTCTGTGTGTCTTTCCTATTGATTTCCTTGATTTTCATTCAAAGTGACTGGGCAGTTAGTCATTGTGTTTTGTTATTACTGTTTTGTTACGTAAATGAAAAAGTTCTTACTCCAAGATTGTATTTGTTTGTTAAGACACAACTTTCTTTTCCCAGATACTCACACCAACCTCTCCCTTAACACTCCACACTTGCCCCCAGAGGTGTACATGGTTCCCTTCACCATTTCAGACAGCAGCTCTCCCCCACGGAGTACCTTCATTAACCTGCCAGGTAAGATCAACCTTCTGGCTCTTTAACAGAGTATGTCCTGCTCTTCTCAGTCCACATGTTCAGCTTTAAAATAAACACTAAGGATGGGAGAGTGAGCTTTCATTGAACAGAAAATGTGAGGGACTACCATATAGTTTTATATTTTGGAATAAAGACCTCATTGGCTTTAAAGAGAAAATATTTTTGATTGGTTCAAAAAAGCCAACGACTGAGAGCTGATGGTAGCTCCACCCCATTGAGGTTCATGAAATCTTAATTCAACAATTACTCATAAACACTGCTCTGGAATAGATATAACTGCATGGCCATGCAATATCTGCCTGACAGGCATACATTCTGTGTTTTCAGTGTTAGGACAGGGCCAGTAAAGCGGGAAATCATTTAAAAAGTGTTTAATTTCTGCAGTGCTGTAGATTTTTAAACTGGACATATGCAACAGGGGTTCCTAAATAGGGAGTCCATGGACCAAGTGTAAAAAATAAATCCAATATTACACCCTAGGTATTAAGCCTGTAGTAGTTTTTTTTCCAAATGACCTTGGGAGAGTGCAATGAAATTCTAATCACTTTGCACTCTGATTACTTTACATTTTGGCCACTGCAAGTGATAATATTTCTGTCTTCCATGGAAGCTTAAGTAAAAACATGAAAATGAGCTCTGCTTGATGTTTCTCA
Organism: Albula goreensis; assembly: GCA_022829145.1. Classification (NCBI taxonomy): domain Eukaryota; kingdom Metazoa; phylum Chordata; class Actinopteri; order Albuliformes; family Albulidae; genus Albula; species Albula goreensis. The sequence goes on along the minus strand of CM040755.1, from coordinate 21,827,719 downwards.
GTCCTGATTATCTCAGCTCTTCATCCACCTGATGTATACAGTTGGATGGTGTATATTTAGAGCACGTTGTATTCATTCTTGGCTGGTTCCATTGACTCCTCTAGCCATGAGTCATCATGCCATGACTCATGTGTTCAGTGTGGTGTGAAAATGCTTCAGGTCATTGGATTGTTGGGAAAATGGAATTACATTTTTTAATGTGTCTTGATAAAAAAAACATTTCTGTCTTCAGTATAATAGAATCATAGAGGCCCTTCTTTATTGGTCAGTTTTCTCCTCAGAGTAAATATCAGAAGATTAAAACAAGCACAAATATATACATCACAACTCTCGATACAAAAAAAGTATTTTTTGGTCATCTACAATTTTATGAATATTCAAAAAATTCTAATTCAAATTTGATTCAGACTGTATTCCGTTGGTACGTCTCAGTTACACAGAGAAGGCACAGAAACAAGAGACAGTAATAACAGTAGTAATGGTGATCATTACCCCATCCCTCATTCTTATTTTTATTGTTATTTTATCTTTTATCTTTTATCTTTTTATTATATTATTTTATATTATTGCTGTTATCGTTGTTGTTGTTGGCATTGCCAGTCATGTGGTTTCCTGGAACACAGCTCTGCCTGAGGCTGTATCCTTGTTTTTGTCTTTGTGGGATGGCAGTGACTGTATGCCCATGTAATGTGAGAGGTAACTGCAGGACCGCAGCCAAGCAGCTCCAGGGCATGCCCACGGTGCAGTCTACGCTGGGGATCTTACTGGGAACTCTGGGGGTGATAGGTAAGAGCTGGGAACTGGTTACCTCACACTGGATACTGGCTAGAAGCAGACCTTAGCTGTAATAACATCCTATCTGGCACGCCATATGATTAATAGGTCAGACCAAGGTAATAATAGCATCTTATTGGACACACGGAGCCATTTAGGTCAGATTTGCGAACCACGCACACAATGTAGTCTATGTGTGTATAAATGAGCACATTATATTCACACATACACACACACACACACACACACACACACACTTATTGTATGAGCGTGTATTAGCTTCTCTGTCACTCCTTTAGTTTTAAAAAAACTAAATTTAATCTAATACTTTACCCACTGATACCTTCCACAGTATTGCTCTTCAGAGCAATGATGAGACCTCTGAGGGGTATGAGACATTTTGAATGAAATAAACTCCAAACTATCACCTGTTACATTTCTCTGTCTGTATGAATGCATGTACAGTAAGTGGCCTTGCTGTGTGGCAAGCTTGTCTATGCTCAACAAAGGAACATGTTATGTGTGGGAAGAAACAAGAAAGAAGACAGGTCACTGAGAGCATCACTGGTCAATTGAGAGCTAATGTCATTAGAGACGCATTGATTGGATTCATTACAGTTACAAAACAATCCAGCCAAGGTGAAATGTGCTGTCCTTCAAATCACTACAGTACTGTCAGTATTTTCAGTGGCAATGTTACTGTAACAGCAGTTTCCATGACAACATTTCAAATTTATTCGTAACCCTTAAATTGCCATTGAGAGGGCTTAGTGCCTTTATGATTTGATTATTTTCACCTCTTTCAGTAGCATGAAGATCACAAATGAATACCACTCAGATTTCCATAACTATCTCTGAAATAAGTTATCAGTTCAATACATTTTAATAGACACAATGTACAACAGTATATCAGATCAAATTCAGCCAAACACACCTGCGTTGCCTTCAGAAGGGTGGACCAGAATTTCACTGTTAACGTACATAGTATCACATTGGAATATAGAGACAATTGAAATGACCAGATGCAATACAGTAAATACATCTACATGACAACATTATGGTTGCTATTTATGTTTAGGGATAAATATAAGCCATACCATTAGACATGATGCCAGGTTTAACTAAGCTCATTTCCATCTGTAGTCCCATGGTAGATCAACTGTTTGTTAGTTTTGTGAAAGCATGATGCATAGTTGGTAAAATGCAATATAAAAAGATATAAACTGAAAAAATAAGAAACAATAACAGAAAAAAAGAAAAATCATAAAATGGAGAAAAATGTTGATCCAACATTAGCTGTGATCACAGAGGGTTACAGGGCAGCTGTGGTTTGCCTTTGGCGTTGAGTCAAACTCATTTATGAAGGATAAAAACTGCTAATGCTAATGATCTCTGTAGGTATAATTCTCAAAAACAGGATGATCTGAGAGAAAAGGCTAAATGTTTGGCTAAATGTACTTATTCTGTGTGATACATCATTGCCTTTCCTCTCAGTCACACTGCTGTATGCTTTGCATCTAATGACCTATCAGAGTGATCAATCCCATTCAGAAAGGCTTAACTTGAATCTTTATTTTTCAGGTATTATTTTGACAGTTGTTTTTGTGAGACTGTCTTACCAAAACCCAAGACCAAAAAGCAAAACCAACCAGGAGAGGGTGCCTTTAAAGCCTTCAGCATAAGATTTTGTGCTCTGCATTCCTGGAGTGGAAACAACTGTGTATTTGTAAATATAGGCTCCAAACATCCTTCATAAACTCTTACAGGATGTGTCTCATTTAACTCATGAAACACGTTGAAGTTAGTGCAACTGCATGGGTCTGCCACTTAATTCTTGTAAGCAGGCAGCTATTTCCCAATAAGACAGTTTGTAAGCATCTGCAGCTAATACAACTGAAATGTTTGAAAAATAATGCTCATAAAGTCATTTTCAGTGAATATAAGTCTGAGGCTGTAGACCATCTTTGTTTTAGGTTATTTTAGGCATTTAACTCTCATTAAACCGATCTAACTGCATTAGTTTCACACTTGTCATATGTAACTACAAGATATAATAGTGTATTTTGGTTCGGTGAATGACTTTGTGATGCTAAAGAAAGAGTTTTTGGATTGCTACTTTGTGTGGATTCCATTTGTCTTTTTCATGGTAGTTTTGCATTACCTTTGGTATTTATTGAATTATTTTAGTTTTTTAGGTAGCAAAATTAAGACTGAAAATCATATATCTCATATTCATTAAAGTTAACTTGAATTTGAACTAATTAGTAGTAACTGAGCACTTAATTTGTTCTGTGGATTTTGTTATGTCCACCACATTTCTATCATAGAGCTGGTCTGTTCAAAGATAACCTAATAAATCATATTTTTAAAATATTATGCTGGTGTTTGTTTCAGTCACAAATGCTTTAAAAGGAAAGGAGACTGACCTCTCTAATTATCTTAAAAGCAATGTTTTTCAACCTTCTGATTTGAAAGATTGCTGTAATCACTTTCATCTATAAATAACGGAATCACCTGTGATTAAAATACATGTACATACCCAGTACAGCCAGGATTATCCAGTCTGACACAAATCCCATTCAGTAAGGCCTGCTTATGAATGACATGGAATCAAACAAATGTGCTATACTGCTATATTTAAACATGAGGGTTGCCATAAATAGATGCTTTGCTTGATACCCACTGAATTATTCCTGCACCTAAAAATGGCCTTTACCTCCAGGTGAGCACAATTGTGTTTACCCATGTGGTATTCCCATCTTGTTAATCAAACCATTGGTTGGTTGCACAGTAGGGCAAGTATTCTTCCCCTGTCATTCATCAACTCCATCTGGATGTTCAGACGAAAACCATATGACATGCAGTCTCCACATGTAGGTTAGTGGAGAACCCAAGTGATCTCTCTGGAATCTTTCATTTTGCATCAAAGCAGGACAATCACATAAAAGAACCTCACAGCTATTGAAATGTTCCTCCATACCGAAGAGACGATTCTGTCCAAAAATAATGCATGACTTGTCTAAAGGCTGCCCCTGGACACAGAAAATCAGCAGTGCGCTCCAATGCAAGATACACACCAGAAGGTACAGTAGCTGGCGTGTTTTCATGAGGGATTTTTCCCTTCTGTAAATGGGCATAATCCTCTGTCATACAGACCAACCACGTCACTGGGACTGTCGTATCTCATGCAATGTCCCGTGAAATGGAAAATGTCCCAAACGAGCTGAGCAGGAAAACCCCAGCTGAGGACTGTGAGAGGTTACATCAGGGTCAAGCCCCAGAGCTACCAGGAATGGTCAGTGACTCTATTTTTAGTTTCTGTCCCTAGATTTTGTGTCCAGTTGGCTGCAGAGTCGAGCCAGGAAGATTTGATCCCATGTTTGTAACTTTGTGTGTTGCTTGGCTGCTTGGCATTGGGAACCTTGCGAAAGGCATTGTTTTATCTCAGCAATGGTTAGTCAAAAATGGATAGTAAGAATGTAGCAAGTTTTTTTCAACTTGTATAAGTTGAGGAAATGACTACTTTTATAAGAAATGTACTGTAAACTTTTTGTGCATATCTTATGCAGTACCCAATTATGTATTTACAGTTTGAATTTAAATTGAGTATCAAGATCCAGGAAGCAACTTCCTGACTAGAAAACGAGGTTCTTAACTACAAGCCAGCATTTCTACTCAGAAGACTCAATGCACAGATGTGATTAAAATGTCAAAAAGAGAGGAAGCTGAAACAGGGTGAAATTCCGGTCCTATGAAGGAAGGTAATGGTCAGAGAATATTTGTATTAAATACATGACAAGACACAATGCACGTTTTTGATCCTGTGAGGGTCACTGTCAGGTATGACCTGTCCTCAATCCATCACCTGGATTTTTGTATTTTTTATACTTATTTTTAACTGTCTAACCAGCCCGTGATGACATTACATTTTTCATCAGGTGTTTACCCTGGCCTATGTATAAACATGTTTAATCTGTCCAGATGGGTCAAGCTAGTCATGCTGTCTTGTTTAACAGGCTTTGGCTACTTCGTCTCTCAGCACTTATTTGCTTGCAGACCACATTTTTTGCAGTGGACTACATTGTTAACGCCTGAGTGAAGGTTAGAAAGAAGTCAGAAGTCTCCTGGTACCAGGAACCGTGTGATTGCCATGATCTGATGCATAGTAAATTGGCTCACATCAGGCATTTTGATCTCCCCTGGGCTCTCAAGAGGAACAATATGAAATCCACTTTAGATTCCAATTTGCTTGTGCTTTTCTTTGTGTGAATTTGCAGCCACGTTTTTGCTGGAAAAAAAAATTATCCTGGGGGGATGAGAGTGAGTTTGATTCAAAAAACAGGAAACACGTTAAGCAACAACAACGAGAGACAGGGAAAAGAAAACCACATTTTCAGGAAGTGTGGTGGGCAATGTGTGTGTGTGTGTGTGTGTGGGGGGGGTTAATTACAAATTGAGTTTGTGTCCTGAAGAAGCACCTACTCCATGGTTACAGTTTTTGCCCTACATGCTTCTGTGGCTCCTGCTTTGGTGTAGCCCCCTGGACCTATGACACAATCCCACACAAGGCTACATCTCCATCCATAGGTCCACAGAGGTAACAACTGAGAGGTGATATCACTGAAGAAAGACAAACATCTCAGTCTTCAAGGTTATTTTGCAGTTATTCTCTGAAATATCACCACTATCTTATCCTTTTTTTATGTTTCTCTTTGTCATTTGACTTTCAAATTTCAACATTATTTCAATTTACCTGGAAGATGTAATGCAGGGAGACCATATGTGCCGGTTGAGTGGAGAGGTTTTGCCAGAGACACACCAATTAGATGGTTCTTGTTGAGGTGATAAGAAAAATGACTTAATGAGAGCGTTTCTTTTCACGACTTATTTGTCTTTGAATTGCAGTTGATTTGTGAGCATTACTATTCCTGCCAGCAAATATGCAATCGCCCACTAGACGTCTGCCATTGGCACAGCTTGTTTGTCCACCAGCATTTTGCAAACTGGCACACAATGGTCTGCCGGCAACAGTTGATGTAAGGCAGTTGAGATGAGGATCAGCTGGTTAGAAAAGGAGAAATATTTGACCACTGTAATTGCAAACCCCAGGCAGACCAACAGCTGAGGCAGATGGGTGGGCCTGTAGGTGCTTTCTTGCTAAAATGTCTGATGATTAAGGTGGACAACCAGGTGCAGCTGGAATCAGTGAGCCGATTATGTTTTTCCACAGGAAGTGAGCATAAGCAAGGCCAATTTGTGCAAGAAATTGACTGAAAAGAATCGCTCATGTATGAAATTTCAGTTGAGGGTGATTTCATAACCAATGTACTTCTGGAGCAATGTTGGCTAGTGACTGGGAATCATTCTGAAATTATTACAATTTGATAAAAAATGTAGCATTTTATTATTCCAGGTACGGAGTAAGTCAATAAGTTAAATCAGACAAAATAGTGAAGACACCTAGCAAGTAAAACAGATTTCAGGAGAGGGTGAGGATCACAGAGTGATCGATTTGAGCATAAGGACAGAACCAGCTGAGACCCAGATGTACTACAGGTATAGTCAGGTATAGATAAGCAGGCAGGTGGGTATACAGACAGCCTGGAGTCAGACAGGCAGGTCAAGTCAGGTGTTACCTGGATAGCCAGATTGTAAGAAGAATTGTTGTCTGACTCTGTGAGATGGGCCTGTAAGATCATGATGACACCCATAAAAAACAGAGGAGTGATTTGAATCAGTCAAACACGAATCAGTGACTTGAATCAGTGAAACAAGTTTCAGCTTCAAAGAGGCAGAGTAATGTTAAATAACAAGACTGGCTTGGAAATCCTTCCACATGCAGGGCAGACAGGCTCTCAGTGCCAGTGACAGTGCCCAGATTTAGGTCAGAGAGCGGTTGACTAACACACTCAGGTCAGCCAGTCAAAGCAGTTTCATGCGTAAGTCTGGAAGCATGCCCGTTTCCATCACAAAAGCAGATTTCCTAAAACAGTTTATTTCTTCACTCCATTTCTCAGAGAACAGAGTAATGAGGCTGTTATGCTGACCTCCAGCCCTTCAGTGCAGTCCCTTGTGTTGTCTGCAAGCAGCTCTGTACAAACATGCTGTGGAGTGGCTATCTCTAAACCGATCCTAAATATGCCAAACACTGTAGATACATGCTCACTTTAAATATAGCACCCAGCAAGCCTGATGATAAGGCTTGTGATTAATTGTATTTTAGGACTGCTTTGCCCATGCCATTCATAAGAGCTGGGCCATGGTCCAGTATATCACTACATTTGACTCCAAAAAAATGATATAATACTCATTCATCAACTCAGAAGATTAACAAAGAGTTGTTGGAATATGAAACATTCATGAAATAAAAAAAAAATAAAATAGAGGTAGAGGTCATGTAAAATTAGACTTACAAAAGGGGAGGGTATTTTTTCAGGTCGGTGTTTTTGGATCTGCTCCCACATGGTACTGGGTGTTGTGATGTGGTTTTATTGCTGGCTCATAGCTGTGTGACTTTGCAGTAGTTGGCCATCACCCTTAGCCCTGGCTGTTGTCGGGTTGTGATGATATCTCTGTCTTCTCAGAAACACGCGTTGAGATCTGCTGGGTTTACAGCAAGTGACAGCAGACTGAGCCCAGGATGTTCCAGGGGCAGCACTCCACTGGCATTGCAGTGAGGTTTTAATCCCTGTTTACTACACCCCATCCTGCCACCCACACTTACCGAGAATCAGTCTGTCCACCTCCAATTACACAGCACAAAAGTGTTATTCCCACAAATGGACTCAGGATACGTGCTCTCAAGCTTTTGTTTCCGTAATGATGTTACTTTTTGCTACACCACAGAAACTACATAACCAATGCATTTAAAGGTCTCCTCAGGACAACCTCACCATTCTCTGAGGGGTGAGCAGACGTTCAACAAAAATCCTCATTTTAAATGTGTATCTTAAAGGTGTATCTAAATGGAGCTTGAAACTCCATTCACAGCATGTGTTTTGAAAAAAATACATTTCAATAATCAACTAAATTAACTTCAATGTATTTATTTTGACATACAAAAAGCACAGTACACATAAGTACATAATCTTAGAAGTCTGATTTTTATCATAGAACTACCCCTTGTTCTCTTTTAAAAATGGTTCTTATAGCTACCATTGTAAGGACCATCCTATACATTGTTTTGTTGAATACTGCTAAACTTAAATATAATTAATATATTTTTTCAGGCAATAGGAACGATGGATGAGGTACAACAGGAACATGTATGCTGTGTGTACACGGCCAGTTTGAGACTCAGTGCCACTTCAGCCAGTAAAGTGTAAATAATGTGTGGCTTTAGAATGGCAAGGACATATTGGCTAAAACTTATTGAAGTGAAATTATATTAGGAACTCAAGGTTTTTGCATGCCTCCTTAGTATTTTCAAAGCATATTCTAGCACAAGCTGTTATGTGTTTTGCTTTTCTGTTTTTTCATTGGCCATTTTTATGTTTCCCATCACCCCTTGTTTAATATGTGTGCCAGTCATTGAAGTGATGGAGACACAAATGAATGCCTTTTCTCCAGTGCTTGGTGTCTTTTAGTTGTCCAGTGCTACAATATGTTCATGTGCACTTTAATTACAAGCAGATACCTCCCTGCTTATTAATTCAGCATATTTCACCATTTTCATGTGCATCACACTAGAAGATTATTGAGAAGATGCTGTTCACGCTACGCTTGGGACCAGGAATGGAGCTTCTTAAGGCTAATGAAATTGCATAAATTGAAGTTATTTCCAGATGGAGAATGATCATGCACGTTTCTGGCCTGCTAACAGCCCCAGCTCTCTCCCAGCAATGAATAGGCGTTTGCTAATAGAATAGACCTTTCTCTTATTGCATTAAGCTGTTCTGCAGGGGCTGTGCTTTGGTAGTGTTACTCAGCTCCTCAAACAGAATTAGGCCTGTTTACATTTGAATAAGTCTGGTGGCTTGAGACATAGAAAGACATAGAAAGATTGATCATTAGAGCTTTGTCAGCCTGTGCAAATATTGCCTCTGAAAAAGCTTTGGAACAAAAATTCCCTTCTAAAGACTTTCACTTTCACTGGTGTTAATTTCCTGGTTTGATCAAAATGTTCAAAACAGGTAGCACAATGAACAGCATGCTTTGAATCCATACAATAGCTGACTTACTTATGAATTCAATTATACCCCCTGCCCATAAAAAGTACATACATTTTCAAAGTCCTGGTACAAAAAAAGCAAAGTGGTTATATTACAGCAATCAAGCGACATGACTCACCTTAGCTGAAAGGTACCAATCAAGGAACTGAGAAGAAATATCCCAATCCCTGTGGCTCAATTAAGTCAATCACCTGGGTTGTGAAGTAGATTTTTGAGAACTGAGGGTTGTTAAATCTGTTAGGAAGAAAAAATTAGGATGGTAAGTAAACATGAAGTACATATGAAGTAAACATGGCCAAATGGTAAATATCAGAATGCTTTTCTATTTTACTTAGACACTTACACATGAACCAATCTAAAGTTATGGAAACAACTTTTCATTTTCAAAACAAATGATTATTAGCATTCTTACATCTACATATACATACAGTAGAAATTCACAATCTGAAAACATCATGACTGAGTCTGGTTTAGCATAACTGCAGTGATTCTGCTCTCTTCTGTGTCCCAGCTGTAACAGAGATCTGCTTTTGCTTCACCCCTTCAAGAGGGCAGTGTGGAAAACTTCAGAATGGAGCCAAATGGTTTTGGGTTCACTGTCAATACAAACACTGCAGACTGCTCACAATTATTTACAAGACCAACCATAACTCTACACATTACCTGCAACACCAACCATAACACTACACACTACCTACATCACATACCTACAACTCCATCTACTACCTCCAGCACCAACCAAAACACTACAAACTGCCAACAACACCAGCCACAACACTGCTGATTGTCTGAGGTCACTACCAACGCCCCATAGACCTTGTAGTCAATCCCATCAAATGCTGGCACAACTGCACTCTCAACACAACCCATACTACCTGCAGTCACCCACAACAGCACACACTACCTCTTGACACCTACATCTCTCAATATATCAGTCAGTATTTCTGTGCCATCAATAACAATACCCTTCACATGCTACCTAAGACTTTCCTTCCTGTCTACAGTAGACTAAAGTGGTTGGCAATGTTATATGAAGTATATGAAAGCAATCCACCACACACTGATTCTGAGCCTTGTGGGTGTGAAAACAGACTGTGGAGGTCAGATATACTGACTGACATGAGTAGGATGTGCTGTACTATATCTGCGTGGGAAGTTTACTATTAGAAGAATTATGTTTTGGTTGTTGCAAGTGATCTATAAATTGTTATGAATGTGTATATGCATGTGTGTGGAGAGAGGAATCCAATGCAAAATGTACTGCGGTGTGCATAGGTTCAGCTAAGCTGTGGCAAAATTATACATCCATTTACAAAAAAGATCAAAATGATTATGTCAACCCAATACAGAATAATCGTTCCAACACAAAACTCCTTTTAAAGGAGTTTTCGCTGTCAACACAAAAGACCCAAGCTTAAAAATTTGTTTCAGTTCATTAAATGTTCTAAACAAATTACATCCACTAACATGTTGTTGTGTTGTTAATGCAAAGTTTCATGATTTAACTGATTTTTTCTGGCTCCCTGCGGCGGTTTAGATAAAGCTCTCTCAGATTTTGAAAATGCCTGTTTCTCATATCCAAAATGAGATCTTTTCCATGAGCTGGTAATCAGTCCAAGGCTGATCCTAAGATTTTCCATTTACACGAAGCTATGTATTACATGCACACACTGAGACTGCCCAGCAATATTCCATTCACACCTCCCCCATCTTAAAATCATCAGCCCTGCTCTCCCCACCCCCAGATGACCCCTCTTCAGTTAGGGGCAGACTGAGACTGCATCTCTTTAATTTGGAACACCAGCATTCCCTTCTACCTCCCACTGTGAAAGGGCTATCAGGGGCTTCTATCTGACTGCTCACTTCCAGGAACCACGGCAAAGAAAACGGCTGCATTAACGGCCTACTCTAGCGGCCGCGACAGCTGCCACAGCTCAAATCTCCCACAAAGCCTGCACACACCCTCCACCCCCCTGACATCCCCACATACTCATCTCCCAGAGCACTGGCTTAACCCTGCACTCCATCCTGTCTTTTACTTTGTTCCATGGACCGTGTACATATCTACAGTAAACAGGCCTCCATCTCACTCTCTCTTTTTCTCTCTCTTTTTGTCTCTCTCCCTCTGCCTCTGTTGGGGAGAGGAGGGTCTGCCAGACCTCTGTGCTGACAGCCCCTGCTCCCCCCACAGCTGGAAAGCACTTCAGGCTACCCATTCACTAAACATTTGATCTCTGCACCCCAGTTACACGCAACTGTGGGAAAATTAAAGCTCACACCACTGCACTTTTTTTCCGAATGGTTCTATATATAGTCTCATGCAATGTGCACACAGCATGGCCTGTTGCCCTCTGTAGGCAAAATCCATGGTATGTTTGCCTGCTTTAATGTTTTTTTTATATATATATTAACAACAGTCTAAGTAAAGGCAGCGTGGGCTATTATGGGCACTGATATAGATGTAGTTAAACCACAATCTCATTTTTGCTGATGTTTGAGCGTCATGTTTGACTGGTGTTGTCTGATGCTGCACTCAGACCACACTGCTAACATATGGAGCTTTAATGCAATGTGGTGGAACATAACTGTTCGAGTGAAGCTTTCACTGCAGTGGCTGCGTTGGTTTCAATGCAGCAGGCGCATGTGCATCAATCAGCAGAACCAGACTGCGTCAGATGAAGCTGGCACTCTGGGTACGAATGAAATCTGTGGCACGCGACACACGTTGAGCTGTCTGCTTTACACCTGTGACCTTCACCTAACGGATTCTAATTCCAAGTGCCATGCATTGGACTGTGCTTTGACTCAGCACCAGTACCTAAGGTATGTCTAACCGTCTTTCTGTCACTACGGACACAAAGCACAAAGCACATTCTTTCCCGGCAGTTTTGTTTTGAGAATGGAGACCAAAACATGACCAGAGCTGGCAAGTATTTTTCTCTCACATTTGTGGAGCTAACAAATGAATACTCCAAAATAGCTCCCTTTCCTTATCAAACAAATTCCCTGGAAACTTTGAGGGGGAGGGAGGAAGAGTGTGGAGAAGTTTTACATGCTTCTGTCAGTTTTAGACTGGGAATATAGTTTATGTACGTTAAATTATATACCACTTTTTCATTTAAACTTTAAAAACAGCAAACAACAAAGGTAACACAATCTCACTACTTTAATATCAGAACAAACACATCTGTAGTCAAAAACTTGTACAGCACTCAGGATCTCTTATCCACCAAACGTACTGCACCACAGAATTGCATGGTTGATGCAGGTAGATTGCATGCACCTGGTCGATCAGAAAGTTTGTCACTTGCATGGATGCACGGGCTACTCTGCCATCCTTCTTTTGCCAATTACACATCCCCCTAATGGACTTCCAGCCTCAGTCAATCAGATTTGCCATGAACGTGTCAAGTTCAATGACCTAGACTTTTACCATTTAATAACTCCACAGAGGGAGGAAGGGGGATGAGTCCAATCTTAAGTGGAAACAACAAAAATGAGATGGAAAGAATGCGTGAGACAGAGAGGGAATGGTGTCACTGTGGCCTGTTCAGAGGCAGTACAGTAAATCAGGCACGTGCAGAGCCTCTCTGCCAGGAGCATCGCACTCTTCAGCCCTGGGGGGTTTGCAGGCATGCTGCCCATTGAGCAGTGACTGGAAAAAGCGTAAGTGCGCCTGTCAACACCAGGACATAAATAAAGCTAAAGATAGTGTGACACTGCGGTAGCCAGCGGTCAGCATGGGCTTTTTATAGGAACACTTTGATTAATAAAAGGAGCAAAGGTCTATTTTTTGACCTCAGGTCTTGGAAAATTATAATGGACTCCAAGCACATGACTGACCAAAACCACAACCCTGCCACCCCTAATAAAAATAAATGTTAACAATGCTTTTGGGAGATAGTGGGCATGTTTTTGGCAGTCAGATATGTATTTAAATTTTGGTCTGGCAAGCCTACTGCTGTTATTACTATTATTTCATGATATTTTCATATACGTCAAAAACTGGGATATTTATAAATAAGACACAAATGGGTACAATGCTGTCAACTGTGATCTGCCCAGGGTTTGAACAGCAGCTCTCTAATTCAAAACCCTACTCCTCAGTACCCTTAACATTGTGAGAATTTTCCCAGAGCAGAAATTTACATAGAGAAAGAGAAATGTGCTGATTGGTTTAATTGTTGACATTTTCAACTGTGAGAGCAACCTCATTAGTTTAAACTCTCACCTGAGATGTATATCTCTGACCACTCAGATCTCCTGCAGGACTGTAATGTTATGCAATACTGACTCTTTGGCTCTGATTAGTTTTGTTCCTACTGAGGTCAGAGGTCAAAGTCTTAGTAAACTTTGCCAGAGGCATACCAGTGCTAGAGTCATTTCCCTGCCACACTCTATGAGAACAGACTGGACAGTCTCCCAAGCACTAAAGCCCAACGCCACTTACACATAACTACTTAACCTGGACCACCACAGGAAGCCACCTCTCTATGCATCTATTTAATTCATTAGATCCTGTTCAATATTCACATTGCTGAGTTGCAATTACACAAAACTATTTAACCTAAGGGAAGTCACCACCCCATACAATCATTTAACTAAATAAAGTCAGTTCAAAAATGAGTTTCACTCATTTTTCAGTGTCATAAAAAAAATCATGAAAAATACATTTAATACAAAATTGTGTGGATGTGCTCCATGGACTGAAATAAAATCTTGAGCATGTTATTAAATACTGCGACAGGCAGGCTGACATGGTGGTACCCAAGTGTTCATAACTGACACCATTACCCTCATATAATTATAAACAGAAGGCTCCACTGGTTAATTGGGCATCTGTTGGTTGCATAGTCTGCCTGTTCCAGTACATGTGTAGTGGGCTTCTCCAGTGTAATGACTGTGAAGTCCAGCTGGAGAAATGCACAGAGAACAGAAATGCTAACTGCCAGAGTATGCTTTGTAGGACAGTACATACATCACAATTGATGGATGTTGCAGTGATGAAATGGGATTTGGATTAAAATTTGACATCCCAAACTGTCAAATTGTGGCTGAAAAACTGAAAAGAAAACGGATCTATGTAGCTTGTCAGCTCATCCCATGTACAGAGGGAGATCTTGCTCAAGGTTACAGAGGGAGACCATCTGTACATAGATGGCAAGTGAGTGGTAACGTGCCATAGGAATCAGACGTTGAGAGACGTATATCACCATCACGTTTCTAATTAAAGACAACTCAAATCACATGTGCTTGGGGTGGCTTTAAGAGTCCGGACTGTGATGTGTATTTTGGGACGGCATCCTATGCTTTCTGAGGGGTGACAGTGACAGGCCGGTTGTTTAGACAGACGGAGGAAGATAGAAGGTGGGAGTTTTGTTGTTTGTTTGTAACCATGGTAACACAGCCTCATGCCAAATGATGTGGCATGGGTAGTCTGCATTATGATTCATGGCATCTAACCTGACCTTCAGAGACTGTTCACTGGTAAAACTGAGAGCAAAGCCATAATTCAAATACAAACTCAAATTTTACTGATATTTAAATTGTACAGTAACATGAAATATGAAAATACTGTCAGTTACATTAAAAAAACATGAAATGTTTATCTAATGTAAATAATGTATATAAAAGATTTTTTTTTTTTGGATCACGGTTATGTGGATTATGTTCTTCTGGATAGGGTCAACATCCTGTGACGGTATTGTCAGAAGAACTTCATGCCATATTGACTTGCTTTTGGATAATTTTCCTCTCTTTGGATTGTGTCCTCAATTCTGTTTCTAAAAATAATCATAAAGTTGCAAAGAATGCACTTAAAGGTTAGGATGGAAATTCATTTTTATTCTGTTTCACAATTAAGAAAAGATGAGTGAACTTCTTTCCAAAAGCAATTAAAAACATGAGAATTGTAAGTGGTTTGTCTGTTATACATTCTAAAGTGTCTAGTGAGTATTGTTAACTTATCCTTTAATCCTGTACATAGGTATTTACTGCTCATTTTAATAGGTTCAACTTTTTTTTCCTCCCGATGCACCATGCAACAGAAGTAGACTCAACAGAATAAAGTAAATGAAGAGAAACAAAAACAAATCCCATTTTACTTGTACAGAAATTGTGACAGAAATGCTTCCTTTTTTCTACATGATATTCTGCAGGAAGTACAGACAGTACAGAAAAATCACAAGTTTAATGATAATGAAAAAAATGGAAACAGTATCTATGACTACTCTCTCATATGTTAAAACTGACATTTTGTAACTTCTCCTTTTATTATGTTTACCTTATTTTACTTATACTGCAGATTGACGCGTTCCTCTGGATGAAAGTAACAACTATTTTCATTATCAATTAATCTGCTGATTATTTTGTCCATTACTCAATTATTCATATGGTGTATAAAACATTAGAAAACAGTGAAAAATGCCCATTAATTTCCTTGAGCTCAAGGTGATGTCATTAAATGTCTTCTTTTGTCTGACCAATAGTCTAAAATATTCAATTTCTTATAATGTATTTATTATAATGTATACAATAATTCTCACATTTGAGAACATAGAACCATCAATGTCATTAAATGTCTTCTTTTGTCTGACCAATAGTCCAAAATACTCAATTTATTATAATGTATTTATTATAACGTATACAATAATTCTCACATTTGAGAACATAGAACCATCAATTTTTTGGAATAATTGCTTCAAAAATAACTTTAACAATGAATTAAAACAATCATCAAAATAGTTGGCAATTAATTTTCTTTTGATCGACTAATCGATTAATCGTTGTGGCTCTAGATGTCCCCAGAGATAAGGACATGTGGCATGTATTAAAAAAGTCTCAAAAAGATAACTGATTTAGTGCAAACATTCCAGTTTAAGAATCCAAAAGGTTGCCCTGGTGAAGTACACAGACACGAATGGTAGAGTAGCATATTTACCTTACAGTATTATTTAATATTTACCTGATTATAACACTGAATTTTTCAAACCCTTGGGACAGTTTCTTATAGTAGTACATTAGATCTACTATACTCTGATCATTTTTACTGATTATGATGGTAGATGCTGCCCTCATATGTGTGTGTTTATGTGTTTGTGTGTGTGTTGTACAAGCTTAAAAAGGCTAGCGTAAGCAGGCTGAGAATACTTCTAATTAATTAAATTTGAGGTACTTTCAATTTGAATTTTGGGATCAAAATTTGAATTTTGGTTTTGTGCATGGAGGGATTTTCCCCAGCCACTTGATTGCAATGTATTGCTCTACACACATTCCCAACTGCAATTCATGAATGGAAACTTGAATGCTTGTTGTCTATCTGTTGTCTGAAGCCAAGATTCAGTGAGCATCATAAATTGAGCTATAGCCTCCTGTTTTTATTCAGGATTACTGAGGTATTTCTGATTGTCTGGCTAGAAGAGCACTGGCCCGTAAGAGATTGTGGTTCAGTATATTAAATCATTTACTAGGGGGATCACCATAACTTGTCTCTGGTACATGTGCATGCTTATCAACCACAGTGCTTTCATAGCCAGGCATTATAAACCAGAGCGATGTAGAACAGCCTGGATCACATGGCTAGGACATCTGTCAACTGTAAGAGTACAGTGACACCTAGTGGACAATACACCAATGATTTCTGAACTGACCAAATTACAGAAGAGGGCCAAGCAATAAAATATTGAAAACAGACTGAGAGACAAACAGACAGACAGACAGACAGACAGACAGACAGACAGACAGACAGACAGAAGTCATCAGTCACTGTGTCATCATGAATATCAGCAGATCAAATGTAGGTGCAATGGCCACCAATTTCCACTGCAACAAAGATTTTTGGGAAGACTCATTTACGAAAGGTGATCTTAATTTGTGTTCCTCAAAGGGTCAGTGATGCAGTTTTGTTTTTTATACATATTTGTGGGTCATGTTTGTTTTTCTTCACTGTCTGCTTTATGTTGGGACATGCTTTTGAGATACTAGCTTTAAATCACAAAGGTGAGATATTCCCACACCACATAATTCAGCAGATACATAGATAGGCAGACATATTATGAATAAACTTGAAAGCATTTATCAGAAGAAAATTCAAATGAAATGCAAAACACATAAAAGCAATTGTGATGCTATGAGCAAAAAAGAATATTTGCCTAAATAATGACATTTTCAAACACAGGGTAAACCTAAAATGAACATAGATTTTAATTTCCATTGCCAGAGCCAAAATCATTACAATCACTTTATCAATCCAGAAAGATCAATCATGATGACTGGCAAACACAAAACACAACATTCAAGACAAACCAAACGGGGGCAAAACATTTAGTGTATGAACTCTTGTAAGAGGAATGCTGGTATAAGGTTATAAATATGGCATATTGCTTCATAGCCATTATTCACTCTTTAAGAACAACAATCCATTGGCATTATTGTTGGGTTTTGTGCTCATTTATTCACATGCCATACAGCTGGAGATCTATACGCCGAAATACAGAAATCACAAGTATCCACACCAGGACTCAATGTAAATGACCCCAACTCACAGGAGTCAACACTGACAATATGAACTTCAGGATATGAGGCAGTAACATCTACAGTAACACTGTACATCAAAACAAAACCTTTTTTATTATAAAACAATTCCAAGCCAACACAAGGCACAACAGATTGTAAAACACAACATCAAAAGCCATGAAGAAGGTAGACACTTAGGTAGTACAATCGCAGCTGTTTGAAGAAGCTGAACTTTCAAATTGTTCTTCCCACCAGTTTAGCGTCACACATTTAAAAAAACAGTAACAATGGAGAGAGAAAAGCCAGCAGGGTACAGCTGAAATATCATCATCAGCTCCATATACAACACTAATAATACACTGTAAGGTCAGGGTAAAAACTTGTTGTTTGACCTCTCAAAAATCTGTTAATTTCTTACATTCCTTTAGAAACACAGTGGTAATCACAAGTGACATTAATATTAAGATGTGCTTTATTTCAAGTCCTTTCAAGTCATTGCATCTTTCCATTATTTTGTCCACCCCTTTAAGGAAGTATACCCCGATACATTCACCTTTTTTTTTTGGCACATACCCTGGATAATACATTTCTTTGTCATTTTTAAAACGAGCACATTCAAATAAATGGGATTCACAGCCTGTTTTCAGACTGTTCTCTCATCTTTGAAGAGCTGAATCTGGATTATTTTCTTTTTCAACAGTAGAGGGGTTATCACACTAATTATAACAGTATGCATGGAAGCAGGGCAACTGCATAACTTATTTAATATACCCTATCCAAGATTTTTTACAGGTTACTTCACTGTAACACCCAAACCTGTCTAAGAGTATGTTAAGCTCTTCATTAAATCAGTTCCATTCAGGAATTCACTTTTCTATAAATATGCTCTACATGCAATATCAATAGTGGATTATCTTCTGGCAACTATGGGAAAAATACCCTGTCAGCACTAAAGTTTGAGGTTTGAATCTTTCTCAACAGTTGCAGATGAATTAAGTTTAAGGCCATACAAAAAATACTCACATTCAACTCAGTTCACTGCAATTCGCGAATGACCACCAGCATTACTGTGGGTTTGATTGTAACAGGAAATCCAGAAACTTCAATTTGCTAAAATGTGTTTGTTACATGCCTGACCTAGCATGTGACATGTTTTGTCTTTAATGGGCATTCACTGCAACAGAAACCCAGATAAAATATTTGTGTGTGTGTGTATGCATGTGTGCTTAACTTTCTTGGAAAAGTTATCAGCTGTTGTCACACCAAAGTCCAGGGAGTGGTGGGTGTTTGTGCTTTTTTAAGGTGTAATAAAGGTGGGCCACTGCAACATAAATACTGACAAGGTGTGTTCACTCGCCAAAAATCATCAGATTCACAAATTCTGTTTAAGGCAAAAAGTTAGTAACTCTTACTAACTATTGATTTTGTAAAATGCTGAATTTTACAGCTTGTGACCTGAAAGAAGGAAGAGAGGCCTCCTCTGATGAACAGACCCATGACAGAGGCTGCAGCTTAGGTCAGGGGTTTTGCCCTGTGAAGCTCAGCCTAGTCGTCCTGATTTTTGCCAAGGTTGGGGTTGAAGTAAACAACTATGGCAGTGATGTCATCTCTGTACATCCGTGCTACCTCCTCTGGTAGCGCTAACATAGCGGCAAGGCGCTCAGGGTCGACCTCACCATATTCATTCGTCCCGACCGCATGGCGGATGAGGTGCGTGGCAGAGTTGGGGTCGAGGGTGGGAGAAGTCATGTGTGAAGACAGCACCCCCCGGAGGTGGACATCCATCAAGTGCTCAGACACCAGCCGCACTGCCTCCTCACTGTCCAGGCAGTCCCACAGACCATCAGATGCCAGGATCAGAAAGCGGTCCTTGGGGCTCAGCCTGTGATAGGTCAGCTCTGGCGTGGCCTCCAGGTACGGAGGCGTGAGGTAGTTAGGGGGAGTGTACTCGTAGATGTCAAGGGATTCCAAGTCACGGCTGTTCTCCAAGATGCTCCGCTGCAGCTCAAGGCTCCACTTGAATCGCACATCTCCAAATGCCCGGAGGGGCATGAGCGTCCCCAGCAGCCGGTCATCCTCCACCACTGTGCCCTCCTCAGAATCAGGGTGCTGGGACTGCACCCGTGCCAGCTCTGCCTCATTCAGGGCGTTGTGGTCACAGGATAGAGGCAGAGCACTCCAGCTACCGTCATCCTCCTGGATCCCCAGAACAGCACGGCAGTCCCCAGCGTTTGCCACATGAATCCCCTCCGAATCCACATGAGCCACGCAGGCCGTAGACCCGGCAAATGCAGCGCGGAGCGCCATGCTCCTCATCAGGTCACTCTCCAGGGGAACCTGGGCCTCCAGGGAGATGTCAGCATCCAACCTGCGGAAGGCCAGGTCCAGGGCGTCCCAGGGGCCCATGCCCTCAGGGTGGAGGCTCTCCTCACAGGCCAGCAGCTCCTGCCAGAACACACGGAGGTTCTCCACGTACAGCGAGGCCGACTCACGGTAGTTGTAGTCGTTGTGGTGCTTGTACCACTGCAGGAGGGGAGGCACAGGCCGGAGGTTCTCCACAGCACTCTCCACCTCTGCCAGGTTCCTGTGGGACATGAGGGCCATGGCTGCATAGTACAGCAGCCGCTCGCTCACTGTCTGCGCGCAGGCATAGCCACAGTGGCCATCAAACACACCGAACATCGCACCCTTGGTCTGCAGACAGATGGCGGCGCTGCGGCGGTCCTCGATTGGTGTGTTGGCAGCTAGCTGGTTGCTCTCAAACCCAAGCACAGTGTTGAGGCCCCTGCCGTCAGACTCTGTGAAGCGCACAGACTGCTCGTTGGCCCGTAGTATGGCACTGACCTGTGCACTGCTCAACTGGAAATCCGGGTCCTCTCCAGTTGATGAGTGCCGCTGGGCCTGAGGAGTGCTGCTGTGGCCTGGGTTCAAGTCACTACAGCAGGAGGAGGAGTTAGAGAACAAGGCTGTACTGGGCTTGAGAGGAAACCAGAAACATCTCAGAAGCTGTCTCTGATGGCCATGGGAAAAAAAGACATTGTGGGAGAAAGTGGTCCACTTGACACAATGCAAGACCCATGAAGACACTGGAGAGAACATCTCTGCCCTGAGGAAACAGTGGAAACGAGACAAACAAAAATTACAAACATAAAAGCTATTTAACTGCTGATTTATTGGAATTTATCATCTGGATTTATTTGGAAACATGCTGCTGGTAAGTGGCTCGTGTGTGCTCCAATAATATAGAGGCACATCTCAAAGCTTTGCTGACTTTTATTTGTTGCAGTTCTGCTTGGTCTACCATTCTCACTTTTGAAAAAAGAAAACAGAATACTGGCAGAAAATTATCGTTGTTAATCTCTAAGAAATTAATTAAGGTGTCTGTTGAATGCACAGCATACTATTTCTAGTAAGAGTTTCCAGTTCAAACGTTTGTGATATTAGCATGACTGATTAAGTATGCCGCTTGCATACAAGCAGTCATACATATTGCATTCATGAACAATTATTACTATTTTTCGCTTAACTGCTAAATAGGTTGACTATCGTATTGAACATCAATAGCACTGTTTATAACCTAACCTAATACATCGTGCGAGTGAGACAAAACAGAGCATTATTTTCATGTTGATTATTTATCCAGGTTAATTAACTCTACATTAAAGCTGAACATAGCTAGTACGTTTGTAGCATATAAAATACAACGGAGTAACTGGTACTCAATCATATTAAATGATTAGCTTGCGCTAACTGTCTAGACATGGCACATACAGATCGTTTGAACAGTTGCGTAAGGCTCATCCCAGCAAAACACTATTTATAAATTGTAGAACCGAACAAAATTCCTAACAATAGCTGCTGTAACTGTAGAACATCAATTATTATACAACTAACAAATATATCAGATTATTGATTTTCAGTTAAGAGGCTGGCAGTGTCATTTCTCAGCGTCTCAAAATATTACGTCATATGAAAACAAAGACATTTTCAAGCAGAAATCTTACCAATGAAAGTCACACTTGAGCCGGAGTGACAAAAACCTAAAACATTGTGGACACAACCCTCCCTACATGATGCTATCCACGAGCTTGCTACTTTAAAGGTAGCATATTCACAATTTGTCCACAATTTCGAACGTTATCGAGTCGTTATTGAACGCAACTCGCTAAATATCCACAGCTAGTAACTTAGTTCTTCATGAGCCCACGAATGTATCACCTGCCCAAAGTTTCTAAAAATGTGGTTTAGTAAATATCTTGTTACACCCAGCCACTCCTACGTCTTGGAGCCCCATGTTCTTCACCACGCCATTCGGCACACCGAGGAGCACCGCCTTCGCCTCAGATTGGATAATATGTTATTCAGCCTCTATGATTGGTTTACTGTGCCTGTCATATTGGATGTATGGTTTGTTTACGACCGTACTTGGCCAAACCGTTGCCTGTCGAGTTAAGAAGAGTAAGAAGTTCCTGTTATGAGTGGAGGTCGCATTTTATATTGTAATTTGTCAGATCAAAAATAACATGTGTATAGCACGAACTGCTTAAAGTAAGCAGTAGATAAGAAGTTAAAATGTTCATTTGGACGTCTCTTAGACTAAACCTTATTCTCTCCGAAAAAATCGACTTCGGGAGTGGCAGCTTCCTGGTCCAAAAATGTTATGCAAGCAATACTGCTTGCGAAACTTGTGTTACCCCAATCGAAGCCCAAGTGGCACTGTCGATTTACTGTAAGCCCAAATATGATGATGTAACAATAATATAATATACTGTATGTTATGCCACAATTTTGTCACCCTACAGTTTTCTCCCCTCCCTTCCCTGGACTTCCCTCTCCTGACCACAGGCAACCTCTGAGGCAACACGAAAGGCTAATATTCTCTCCAGACTCTTGTGTTCAAATACGATGTCACAACAGCAGTGAGTGTGCAGTTGATATATCACCATCTGCCCAGAGTTATCCTCTTGGGCCCTGTCCTCACTCCCCCATCAATCTATCTTCCCACTTCTTTGCACTTTCCATTTTCAGTCTCAGTCACATTCCTCTAACACCTTGCCCAGTCACAAGGGGTTCCCTGCATGTTCTGCATTCTCTGATGGAAAGTGTAGTAGTAAACCATGGTATATATCTTCCAATTCATTGCTGGTCATTACACAACACCTTTTAGTCCTTCCATACTTCTCTTTCCCCATTTCTTTTTCTGTCTTACAGTTGCTGCCCTTCTCCCCCGACCCTCCTTATCACTGTCTGATCTATATCATTGTAACCATCTGAACTAATGAAAAACGGCAGTTAATATTCACTCAAAATGTATCATTACAATATTCCACAGATGGCATATACTGTAGTATCTGTTTACGGTTAAAAGCTGTTTATTACACAGTGAGTCTTTTTCAAACTTTCTCACAGCAACATAAGTCAAAATAACTAAAAAGAGTAAATCCTGCCAATGACTGAAGTTGAGGATCAGCCTGTCCTTTTCTTACTAATCTTTACCACTGGGCATTCTTTAAGGGCATGAAATTAGTAATGATGATGTCACCTTAGTGTACAGGTTATATCAGTGTCCTGATATCGGCGAAGTGAAAGTGTGACTGAATTTCCCCGGGTTTTTGATTTAATTCACAACATTTTTGTCTACAATTTATCTACAAATTATCTGACATTTTATAAATCAAAAGATTCATACTCAGATTCATTTACTTTAAAATGATTAAGAACTGTATTCCTGAGTGAGATTAAACTTTAACATTTATGCAGCAGACACAGACCTCTGCACATCTTACATTTAAGAGCTTCACCTGACAGGAAACAATTTCTTTCATTTACATTCTGTATTTTCTCATACATTACTACTCCAAATGTAAGTGCTGCATTCCCTTTACATGCTGCTTTTAATATTGAAGTGTTTAATATCACACTGGATTTAACTGTGATAATGTTTTTTGTTTCTTGTTTTGTTTTCAACAGGAAGTTTATCCCATGTACAGGGAAATGTTTTTGGGGTTCCAATTTATGTAAGGTGAGATATCTGCAAAGTACACATCTGGGTAATCTGTTTTAATAATAATTTTTTATTTGGTTTTGATTATTACACTTCACATTCATTATTTGACCACTAGGTGGCAGAAACAGATTGGGATCATAGTGACGAGTGTTTTATTCTGGTAGTGCTTTAAGTACATCTTGGAAAATATATGTCTAACACTGTGCTCTGCCTTATATAGAATTCTTTTTTAAATATCTTTGTAATAACCATAAAATTAGCAGAGATGTAAAATGTCAATATATTCTGAGGTCCTATTCTGATGTCTTACCAAACATATTAATTTATTCCATGGGTTTATGCGTCAGTGGTTGTTATAAGTAGATGTCATATAATGCTTTGTACATGTGCAGAAACAGGCTAATTGTTGTTTGATCAGTGGTTAATTTAATAACTTGTAATGCCTGTTTATCTAGTAATATATGTTATGGTTAACAGAGATGTATGTGGGTGTGTTTTAATTCATGTTTTCATACATTAAAGTTCTTTCTTAGAAATTGGTTTGAATCCAAAGCCTTAACACATACAAACTGGCACAACTATACAAAAAGCAGATCATTTACTGGAGATGAACCCACTGAATCCTTAAGGCAGAGGCAGTGTCCTGTACAAATGTGACAGGGGTACACTTGATCTGTCAGGGTACAGTTTCATTTGACCGGTGTATGCCTCATTAGCGCCAGATTTGTTAGAGTCTTTAGCAGATGCTGACATTTCAGCATATATGCAATTTCAGAGGTGTGATTGTAGTGAATCTGCATATGACTTTCAGTGATATTAAATGCTTTAATAAATCAGGCCCATAGAGTAAAGGATTATTCAGATTTGGAACTTACAGGGAAGGGTTGCACATAGGTTTGTAGGTAGATGTAGGATTAAGTGCTTAGCTTGTGCAGTTTGGGTGTGTTTTAATGCAGTAACTGTGGGCAAACTGCATTCTGAGAACAATGAGCCAATGATTGCATTTGAGAACCTAACAAGACCTGGACACTCCACCTTGACATATACATATTGACTAAATATCAAAAAAAAGAACATAATTATGTTTAATTGTACACTGATATAGTAATTCCTTCTAATATGATAATATTCTAGTATGATGGGGTACACCTGAAAAAGAGGGCCACCATAGGCTTTGGGTTAAAGCATTTTTTTGGTTTGGGTGGGGGTGGGGGGGTGGTACAGGGAGGTAGAGACTACCTGGAGGAAGCTAACAAGGATAAGTGTAACAATACCATTGAGAAAAATTATAATGACTCAATTATTGCATTTCAGTTTGGCAATAGCCATGTGTAGTAAACATTTCAGAACCTTACAAGGAGAATTTTGTTAATGGTGTTTTTGAATAGTTGAGAATGGGAGGAGAGGACCAAATGTGCACACTTAATACCCTTTCATTCCTCTTTACCTTGTAGAAGCATAGACATATTTCTTGGAGCTTGAGGCAATTATGACTAACGGGGTTGTGACATTAGTCTAGCTGGGCTCAGAGAGATGTTGCTTGATGCAAGGGATGGAGATGTGAACAGCACAGTGGGGTACTCATGAACCTCTGTGTTATTTTAAGCAATCTCTTAAAAACTGGAGAAATTCTAGATGACTTGATATATAGAAATATAATACAAACATAAGAAAGGAGAGTGAATTGACTCAGGAAATTAAAGACCTTTCAATTTTTCACACATTGCACACCATATCAAAAGGGACAAATTGGACTTCATCCCTAAAAAAACTGTATATTACCTTTATCAGTCCACACTTAGAGAATTGTGTTTTGGGCACCACACTATGACAAAGATACAGAGGCTCTTAAGATATACAATGTAAAAACAGGAACAACAAAATTGGTTCTTAGGATGAAACCTATAAGTTATGATGAAACACACAGGATACTATTTAACAAAAGACTAAAGCATTTATCAAACTGAACTAGAAAAGAATTTTCAGGTTGCATTCTGTCAGTAAAACAAGGGGCATAGATGGAAATAAGTTCAGGGTACATTTTGAATTGATATATATGTTTTTTACACAGAGACCTGTCAATGCTTGAATGTTAACTTGGATCCTTGAAGTGTTCATTATGTTTATGTTCTTACAGACAGAAAACAGGTGTGGCTTTTATTATATAATTATCCATTTTAATGTCCTCTTCATTTACTAAAACAGACAAACAGTTGAATTCAATGGACATTTACTATGACCACATGCAGCAATTAAATATTTCATAAATAGATTCATGCATGTTTTATACAACAATTTCCTTTGAAGTCATAAAAGAAATCACATATCAAGTACAAGTAGGAGTTCTAAACCCAATGCCCATGTGAGAAAAGCAAACAAGCAGCTCACTGCCCTCCCCCATTTGAAAGGCCAGGTCTCTCTTATTATGGAACAGCGAATCACAAAGCTAAAATAACTCAGGCAGAGATGCCAATAACTCCATTAGGAATTGCAGTATGGAGGAGGAATCCATAATTCTTAAAGCTGCAGCCTCTCTGAGAATGCATCAATCACTCTGACCCTCACCTGAGGCGGGACAGCTCCCCCTCCATTACTGTAAAAGCCCTGTGCAGGTGTTGGAACAGGTACAGTAAACTGTAATAATATGGTTGTGATGTGATGTGATCGTTGACAGTCCGTGGTCAGTTAAATGGTACAGAATAAACCATATTTGTTTGAAGGCCCCTAACAAGAATGCAAATGTAAAAATAGTGTTGAGGTTTTTGTGTGTATTCAGTGTATGTAAACCCCTGATGCATTGAATTTATGGACCTTATAAAAGTTATGGGCTTCATTTTTGATCTGTTGAGGTCAAAACTGCAGAAAACAGTTCCAGTCATTGCTTGTGTTGTTGGTATGAAACACCAATACTCCATTTCTGCTGGAAAGCCTCAATACTGTGGCTGCAGATTTTTCCCAATACCATAGATATATGAGTGGGTCAGGAGAGTAAGGAGTGGCCTTGGATTTAATGAATAGTACACCGAGTGTTCAGTAAGCCACAGAATTAAAAACTGAAAGCTTGTGTACATGACTGTAGGGGGGAAACATAGCACAAGTTGAGGAGAAAAAGTTCTGCAATAACACAACCCAGACTTGATACTGGCCTGATCTGGACTGCTGATGGAATGTCACCTGCTGTGTTTTTTCAGCCTGTGGTCTGAATTACTTGAATTACTAATTTGTGTACTTATTTGCTGCAACAATACCCTGGCATGACTGTCCTTAAAGGAGTCCACATTTTGGCATTATTACTTTCTAGACCTTTTCTCTTCAAGTTACCAATACGAATTACAAGGGACTATGTGGATGGCACTCACTCTTCATGGATGAATCTCTGGGTTATAGTAGATAATAGTCTTATCACCTGGTACCAACTCCTAAATTAATGTCCTATTTGCTTGCTATTTCTGATTTATAAATCTTGAGAGACCCTCTGGGTGAGTAGAGATATTGATTGCCCAGAAGGGGGCAGTATTCCCATTAAGAACAGGCACCCTGGATGGCTGTGGAATGCTACTACTGAAGCTTCGCTTGTCACCCCATTATAAAGGGCTGAGTCTGAGATGGAATGTGTCAATCAGTGCTAGGGACGGGGGTAGGATAAGTCTGATTCGGGGTGAATTCAGATTCAGATCTGGCAATAGAACCGACATCAGCGAGGGGTCCTGAAGCTTCAGCTGTGCGGTTGTGTATCTCTGCCTCAGTTGAAGGACGCGCGCACTTTTCTGCCCTTGAGAGGCTGCGGGGGACGGAAGTTGTTCTCCATGCGTTTCCTGTCTTCCTCCTCGCCACTACACAGCAGCATCCGGAACTTCCCCATCTGCATTTGGACAATTCGGGGGTTGGAGGGGAGAGGTTTGGGAGTGAAGGTTGGGGGGTGGAGAAACATGCTTCAGTCAGTTTTGTGGAAAAACATAATATCCTCTTACATAATGGGGCTTTTCCCTGCTGAGCATCCCAATGCACCCTGCAATTAAAACACGCAGCTCACATCCATCATGTTAATCAGCTTTAAATGGGGGATCAAACGGTTATGTGCTCCAGTCCGACTTGAAGGGTGCAAAAAGAAAATGGGCCCAAGTCCACAGCATTCTCTGCTGCTCAGCTATGCAGACGGCACGAGCTCAGGCCCAAGCTGATTTTAATTAACTTTTCACAGACACAGGGAACGTAAACTAGTGCCAGCCCAGAAAGGAACCTGGAAGGCATGTGTTCATTTGCTCCATCGAGCAAGTTGAATTCGACATCTTAATACCAAACCCGACATAAGGCAACCGGGACAGATTAGGTGCATTAGCATGCGGCTTTACCTATCAGGTGATAAGCGCTGGATGCCTCAACGCGACTTCCTGCAAATGGGCCATTCCTCAGGGAGAGCTGAAGGGTCATACTCTTCCTCTGAGAGGGACAGAGTTTCCACAGCGAAGACTGTGGGGGGTGGGAGTCAACCCCCCTCCCACCCTTCACTGTTTAATGTCAGGACAGGGGAAATGGCCGTAAACTGCCAGCACAACTAAGGGAAAGAGCAGTCACTGAAATGAGGCTTGAGGTAAGCAGAAGATTATAAGACAGAGAAGGAAGGACAGAGAGCAAAACAGAGGGAGAGAGAAGGAGAGAGAGAGAGGGTAAGAGGAGACTGTGGAGTGTGGAACTCTGGACACAGACCAAACTGGTCACCTTTGACTCTGTAGGAAGCGACAGAGGAACAATCCTACTTGCACCCAAAAGTAGAGGACTGTTGTGAGCAAGATTCCTATTGAGGTATTGATGTTTTGTTTAAAACATGACAAGGTTTGTAAAAGTGGGATTAGTGTCATAAAATGGTGCAATACCAAGATAGGAATGCCATATAAAAATACAATGGTACAAAGGTGACATCAGGGTTTTCCATGGTCTATTAGGTGTATTTTATTGGTCATTGGAATAAAAAATTTAATCAAGCTGATATCAAATGTGTCAGAAAAACACCGCAAGATAATTAGTAATTCTCTGTGCAAGATAATATTATCATTGTAGTTTATAAAATCATCTTACATTAAAATAATACTGTATCAGACAGAGATAACTTTTCCATATATGTAAAAAATATACATATTTCCCCAATATTTTTTGTCTCAGAGCTAATTGTTTGATTCTATGTGAACATTCTAAGACTGCCAAGTAATGCTGCTTTTAGGGATAATTGTTAAGGCTGCATTCACTTGAGTATAATGACACATGTTGTTATAGATTCTGTGGAGAAGCTTAGCGGAGCTGCCTCTCAGCAAAGCTGTATCACATCGGAGTAAAAGAACTCATCTCCAAATGGTAATGATTGCTCCAGATTTGCAATTACAGATTTCAATTTGCATTGGCACTGATCATATCCTTAGCCAGCCTCAGGCTGTGTCCCAGTTATACGCATATTGTTAATACAGTAGCATTACAAAAATGGGGATATAGATCTCTCCGGGCTAACAAATAGGTCTCTCATCTTATTAACCTTCATAAATCTTGACAATTTTTTGCCCTTTGTGGCTTGTTTGGCATATGAAAATTAATTGCTCCCCCTACCCTTCAAGATTTTAAAAGCACTGAGAGTGCTCAATGGAACCAATTAGACTGAAAGTTAAAAAGAAAATTGAACCTCAATAAGGATAGGATTTTTTCAATTGAGAGAGGTCGTAACAGAATCATGAGTGAACGCATTAAGTAGAAAGAAAGACCTGCCTGGGCTACAGGTAAAGCATGGATCCATAGGTTTGATTGGCAGTTACAGTCCAGTGGAAAGACATTGAGAATGAGCAGGATTACTGCCTGTGACAGCACTACAGCCTCTTTCAGACATAAGCGCTGTCAGGCCCTGGCCATAATCCCTTCACTGGGGCACGACCCAGCCCTACTCTCCTTGCTTCGTGCACAGTGAACGCCCTGCCCAGTGATCTCAGCCGCATATAGTGTCTTCTTCCCAAACGCCTTAGACCTGACAAAGCTGTACTAAAGGAAGTGGCAGAAGGCCATGAAGGTGCACATGGATCCATGTTACTCTGTGAGGACTGGGAAGGGGAAAGTGTGCGTCCAAAAAGTTCAAGTGCCTAACCAGGGCCTGGGCAAAGCCCAATAGATGGATGAAAGGAGTTTTTTCCATACAATGGAGCAATAAAGCCTAGAATATCACTGGCGATATCAACAGTGTGTTTTTGAGGGGGTAGTTAAGCTGTAAAACTTCATGTCATGTTATTGCTGGATCACAAGATCTATATCAGCAACCTGCACCAATGTAAATTCATCCAGAGCTGTCTGGACTCTGAGAGCAAGAACGGAATTTTGCAGACATGAGATAAATCAGAAACCAGGATTTTAGTTGCCTATGTTTGAGCAATGTTGAACCATTGATGCAATAGACTGGAGCCTTTTCAAAGGTAAAATGCATCTTCAAGTCACTAAATTTAACCTTTAACTTAATTTAAATTTAACTCCATGCAGTTATTTGATGAAACAGCAGTCTTTCAGTATGAGTATGTTTATTCGGTGATTTAAGGCACAAGGGTAAAATGACTGCCTATGTAAATGATTTAAAAATAACAATGTAAAAATTGATTTACATATACAAGGGATATATTTTGAAAACCTTTTTGGTATATCCAAAATTAATGTCTAGCAAGAAGCCATTCTTGGTGGCCTTGAACTTTCACAGTACAGAAAAAACACTCCAACTGTGGTGACCACTGAATTTGGTGATTGACAGCAAAGGAGAGATAAAGGTTAAACCACCCAGTCCTTTGGTGAGGAAATCCTCACAAAGCCTGTGGTCTAACGATAATCATCAAAGCCAGCCCTCTTCAATATCCCTACCCTTTAAAACCCACAGTTCCATAACCTGCCCTCAGTCGGTCTGAACTGCACCAGGTGTGTTCCACCTCGGGCAACAACCGCAGATTCTGAATTCTACCCACCTGTTTTTCGGACACCATGATGGGCTCCTTCAGGACAATCCACGTGACGCTCTCGTGCAGAGGGGGTGTGGTCAGCGAGCCCAGATATGTCCAGTAGTTCAGGCTGTTGGGTAGGAGGCACTTGGGGTTGAAGCCCTTGAAGTCCACTGTGCTCCCCTGAGGCAGACACACAAAGGCAAAGGCACACTTGTGATCTCCCACGCAACATAAGGGAGGACAGCAAGGGACTGCCACTTGAGCTTCACCTCTTACAAAACCTAACCCACCATGATGGCATCATAGGAAAATCAATGTGATTCATTACTACTGTTATTAGCTCATGATATTGCACTGTTTGATAAACAGCTTGAGAACCACCAGACTGATTAGATAAAATGTTAGTACATTTCTACCATCTACTTCTAACAGCTAAAGCAAATCTAAACTCATATTTTAAAATCAATAATCTAAATCCTGGAGACTTGCAGTACATGCCCACACAATAAAAGTGACATTGTGACACTTGAAGCTAATTAATCACTAATGTGAAACGCACAATAGTGAATACCATATCACACTTACCTTGAACTTGACCATATATAGTGCGTCTGTTATCTTGTGTAAACCTCTGTGTTCGTCACCTGTCTGTAAACAGCAATTACACATTTCTTAGTTCAGGTTTTTATCATTAACTGAGATAGTGCACATGTCTATGTGCATGCATATTTGCACTGTGTCTGTGAAGTTCTCTGCATGTGTGTGTATTTACGTACATGTTTCCTTACGCATGTATGTGCATGTGCATAAAAGTGCACTGTGAGTGTGTTTGCATGTGTGTAGGTATATCTGCATTTGTGTGTACATATGGAATAACTGATAGGTAAGTAATTCACATACAGCAATGGCAGTGATCATGTGAGCATATGGCCATGGGTCTTTGTAGACAGAGCCAAACAGCTTTGCTGCCTACAGCATAACTGCAGCAGCCGGTAAATTTGGACAGTCATTCCTGATCCAGAGTGAGGGGCTGCTTTGGGGTTCAGACCTGCACTCATCTACCACGCACCGACAGGCAGCAGGGTGTCTGCAGCAGTGGGGAGATCACAGGCTCACCTCTAAAAAGACACCAAGGACAGCGAGGCCGTCAGGGGCTGCTGCCGCCTCGCCGAATGTCTTGTACTTGGCGGCATTCCAGTGGACCAGGTGAAGCTGCGGGAGGAGAGGGCACAGAGGGGGGGAGTGAGGGAGAGGAGGAGGCGGAGGTGATGGCCTGGCAGAGTGGAGCCAGATCCTGCCAGCCAAACAAAGGAACACCAAGATCATGGGTGATGTGGCTCTGCAGAATGACACAATGGGTGTGTGCGTCTGTGTGCATTCCAGGGAATGCATTTATACAATAATCATTACAATAATTATTTTAGTTACAAAGCATTTTCATTCTGGATTGCACAAAGTGCAGATATGTGTGTCTGAGCTTTGAGTATAAGTGTGTGCATGCATGGGTTTGTGCATGTAATTATATATGTTCCTGCATGCAGGTGTTTTTTGCATGTGGCTGCATATGTGAGTGTGTGGCTGTGTGTTTTGTGGAAAAGAACAGAATGGAATGAGGCTTTTCACACTCACCTCAGATGCATATGTCTTCCCGCCAACAGTGTGCTCAGAACCGTGGCAGCCCTTACCCCCCCAGTGGAAGTGGAACTGCTTTAGCCTGTAAGGGTCCTGCAGGGGGCCCCCTCTGATCACTGCAGGGACAGAGGGAACAGCCGTTACCTTTTTAGTCCCCTTACAACCCCCTCCAGCACCACTCTCTCTCTTCTCACCACAGGTAAGACCATGTGTAAGAGATGGGGGAGTGAGGTTTTATTTCACTAAGATGGGAGGAACTACCATATTGTATCAGGGCACATCCCAGTATTCAAAATATGTATCCTCCTTTCCTCCACTAACACCTTGTTTCCTCCTCCTTCCAAATTCCCTGATATTGGAGGGAGGGAGAAGATGAGGTGTGGAAAGGAGGATACATTTTCGTGATTATTGGGATGCACCCTTAGTGACCTAATGAAAAGGAAAAACATTCTTGACAGGTTACAACATGTCAATGACTAACAGCTGAGTGTAGCTCCACACTAATGGGGTTCATGACACCTCATCTCAGCCATCACTACTGTAAGCATCCATCTGTAACTTAGCTGTAATTATTGTAGGGTATATATGGCTGTGTCAGCTGAAAACGGGAGAATATTTGTGTCTGTTTTGAGTGATTTAACGGTACAGTAGAAAGAGGAGGTCGTGGAGGGGGAGTGCTGTGAGAAGTTCTCTTGTGGTTTGGTGATCAGAGTCAAAGCTCTCTTCAGTTGGAGAAGCAGTGCCAATGGGCAAATGGGTACCTAAACACGCTAGGGCAAAGTCAAGCTTTCTCTCAACAGTGACAACCACTTCCAGGTCAAAGGTGAGCAGGGATCTTCCCTGCCGTCTGAAGATCAAGTTCATACTCTACAACTCAAAGCGTGGAGACTTGGGGAACCCCTACATATTACTGGGGACATGGGAACTTCCCTGTCTCACTTAACTGCTGCAATAGTAGATCAGAGCTGTAAGGATATAATCTCTGAAGCACTCTAAAGTAAACAGACACATTGTAAAATGATGACTTAAGGAAAAGGATAAGCACTTGTCATTTTGCTCAGCTCGGTACTTGCTTGAACTACAGTGAGTTTGCCAGTTAACTCTGGTCATTAGACAATGACACCACCCCTCATGATAACCTGTTTTAGCCTTGTGCTGGGCCTCCTAGACAGACACTCCCAGAGGTAAGTACTGCTTTCACCTTCCACAAAAACATATTTCATACACAGACTGTGTTTTCACCACCAGTTGCTGTGAGGGAGGGACCTATTCCCATTTTTTGGAGCCCCATGAGCAGCCCAGCTATTTGAATCCCTGGTGCTGAGGTTTCGCTTCTTCCTGTGGGCAGTTCAGAGCTGCCAGTACATGCAAATCACAGTCACCATTTTTGTGTACTGTCTAATGGCTATTTAAAAAAATATATCACAAAGGTGCCATAGTAACAGACATACTGTATCCCAGAGTAGGATTATATAACAATGGTAATTCTCTTTTTGTTTTCCAACACAATATTTTTTATACTCTGCACACATTGTTTTAGATTTTCTGAAAGGCAAAACATCAAACTGGCTGGAGCCACATAAATATTACAACAATATTACAATAATAACGCCGCGCCAAATTTAAACTATAGCACATCACATACAGTTAAAAGCTTCAATGGGCAGACTTTTATTAGCAACAACTAATCATGGAGCCAGTAAGGTTAGGAAAGAAGCACCTGACATACAATGAGTGAATTTAGCCTTTTTTTGGTATTCATGTCATCCACATGCACATACATTGAATATATCAAATATTAGAATAACACTCCCACAGTGGGTAATGTCAAAACTATACCTGCAAAAGATGCAGAGAATCACCTTTTTTGAGAGATTTAATGATTGTATCTTTCTATGCTGTTTCAGTGTGTCTCATACTTAGACCCATTATTATGGTGTGTTCAGACTGCCCCCAGGGCAATCCCCAGGCGTTCTTTTACTGGGCAGCATTGACAAATGTGAAACAAGCCTCCCTCAGTCAATAACCAGGGTGAGTTTTACCTGTAATGGACCCTCACCTGTTCTGTCATCCACGTCGTCAAACTCCACCACCACGGAGTGACCACTGTTGGAGATGCTGATGGACGTGCAGAGGTCATAGGACAGTGCGATGGGGGCCAGGGTGGCATCGTAAACCGCCTCCGTGGGCACAATGTCTATTGGAGACTGCCGGTCGCCCTGGGCAATTGGGTAGTCTTTGTGCCACACAGAAGGTCCTGAGAAATGGAGGCACTGATTGTCATAGCTTAATGGCCATACTTTAACGTAGATACTTTAGTATTCTCAGAATGCTCTGGAGAGTTCTAAAAATCTTTCAATATAACTTGAAGTCCTACAAACAGCTGATTTCCAGATTCTACAATATGATGTTGAGTATAAACTAAAATTTGAAAACTTTAAAAAAAAATTCAAATTCAGGTTTTATTTACTTTGAAAAGCTCCATATTATGCCGAAAAGAGTTCAAAGTGAAAAGTGTGCAGGCTAACATGTAAAACTACACAGCTACTGTATATCGCCACCATCTCTCTGTCCTGTGTGGGGTCAGTTATCCAAGCTACCACTCAAGTTTCCCGTGAATAGACTCACCTTCACAGGATTAAATGGCTCGCTTCGTGCCTCAGTTCTGACACTATTCCAACTGCGAAATCAAACTGCTATTCCAAATGCAAAATACTAGCTTACTGTGATATGCCATACTTGAGACAGCATTGTGAAAGGTTTACACATTTATACATGGTTCAATGTTTTATTTCATGGGTGTACTTCGTTTTTATAGCGGGTGACACATCAATGAACATCACACATTCACGTGCGCACGCTGGCACACACACATCGACCGTATTAAACGGTATTCGCTGTATCAAGTCATTCAATCTATCTACTGGGACACTTCAATGTCAAGCCGGGAGCAACCCCCACGGGTGGTAAAACCTAGTACTTTGAGTCTTTTAAGCTAGCAAGATGCGGTAACGTGGAGTTATCCCTTTAGTTTAACTGGGCTAATCTCGCATTAGCTGGTATCTTAACATCAGTGCGATCAAGGAAAAAATACAACCCCAGTGCCTCTCATCCGGAAGCTAATGAAAAAATCATTCAAGTATGTACCTGCAACCTTGCTTTGGAGATGTAAGCGCAACGAATATCTGCATGCGTTATTGCACAAGAAACTCCTAAATGGCTACACAATAATCCAGGTGCTTTTTTGAGGATGTTCTCAGAGACCTTCAAAGTAATTTACCCGGGCCACGGTGTGAGTGACCAATCAATCGCTCCTCCAACTGTCCTACTAAAGGGCAATGGTACAGCACATGCAACATGCTGATGTCCCTGTAGGTATGAAGACTTACCGTCCTCTTCTCCGTATCCCCATTGATGACCGGTCATTGCGAGGATTCCCGCACGCAGTCCACTTTTCACGGGTTTTAGATGAGACAGGGAAAATCAATACAAAGAGAAGTCCACAATGAAAAACTATTAAATGAACTAAAGAGCCGCCCGCCGTTAATAAGCACCCTTTAGAAGAGCACTGTGCTTAAGTTTGAAAGTGATGAGGGAAGACTGTCCGTGCAGTAGCGAATAGGAGTTGTAATGATCCTCCGTCACTCCGCCCCTATTTAAGTCTGGTTTTAATGTTTTCTTTTTTCATTACGACAGTAGCTTGCACTTGCCTACCTCAGAACTTTCTCTGAACACACCGTGAAATCGCTGCGCAATATTATATTATTATATTTGACCAAAAACAAGAACAATGGTTTTGTGTTGCGCTTGCTCTGATTCCGGTCAGAATGATCTAATATTTTCACCGATATGCTCAGATTTTTTTTTTTTTTTTTTTTTCAAAAAGATTTTCTGACTGTTGAAATACATTAAACAATGTCCATGGTGTGTCCAAAAATATTTTTTTCCTAGCCGAACGAAATTAAATAGCCTATAAAACTTTTGGCCAGGAGAAAATAAGATCACATATATTTTAATGCATATATTATGTTTCATACCAACTTTTAAATGCAACAGTGACATAAATCAGATTCACTTATGAAAGCAACAATTTACTTATCTCTCAATATTGATTAATGGAAAGATCAAGGGTAAGGTGCAACTCCAACTGACCAGTGTCAGTTACACCAGGCTTTCCATAGTATGACAATTGAGGTTAATAATTATGGCATGACACAAAGGGTAGCGTGCCTTTTCTTTATTTTCGCTTTTTTCATGAAATTTCACGAGAAGGCCTACTGTCCTACATGCTATTTGATATTGGCTACGCCAAAATACACATGATTGATCAGTCATATTTCGTCAATGGGAAAGACAGAAGCGCTGTTAGAGCTCGAGTATGTATTTCTGAATGCCACTCAACCAACACAATAGAAACCTCTGCCATGACTATCCCACTCTTCGAAATGTCTATCGTGGATAATAGAGCTACGATAAGATGGTTGTCACCCTCCGCAGCAATTGGAACAATGCGTGTCCATCGAGATCTGGGTCAAAGATGGTCCACCTGCAGTTACGTGAAAACCAGCATAATTTGAACCATGTACCAAATGTATCAAATAGATGAAGCCTACCATTTGCGTTGTATAAGCTATTCGAAGCTAGGCAAGTAATAGTAAAATAGCAATTTTTACGTTAACTTGTCATAATTGCATTATTACAGTAATAGACAGCTAACAGAATAAAAAGTACTACAAAATGTTGGGTATGAGTGTTAAGCATAATTTCCGATTGTTTTTCTTTTTGTATGAATGAAAGGTTGGTTCAGTAATGTATTCTTTTTGTCAGCGTTGTAACTGATACATCAGTTTAGAGGCCTGCAGTAAGTAGGCTAGTGTTTATGGACTCCCCCTGGTGGTTAATAGCAGTTGTTTCAGAGTAAAACGTTTTGGTTAAATTTCACATTGGTTTGCAAGAGACTTGCAAAAGAATACTCTGCTAAAACGAATGAGAAGGAAAAATCACTATACTCAGCTGACAAGATATTTAACCTAATTTTGCAAAGGCGAGGAGGGACTATTCATGATCATTACAGGTAAGTACATCAATTGCAGGTAGTTAAACACAAATTATTATTATTATTATTATTATTATTATTATTATCATTATTATTATTATTATCATCATCATCATCATCATCATTACTGGTCAATAGGGATAGCACATTAATGCATTGATATTATATGATTTAGGTTATTAAGTTTATTTTAACTAATTTGCCTTGTTTTTAACTACAACAACACACTACACAACACAACACAATGTTTCCAAGCATGCTGGTGCCACAGCAGAAATATGTGTTAATCTAATCACAGCTTCACTCAGGGTGTCTGTAGCAATGGAAAGGTGAATTCCTGCTGAATTATGAATGATCTATCAATATTTTATCACTCACAGCATGTCACAGATTAAAGGTCTGTTAATCCCTGTTATTTCTTACAGAATGGAGCTCTCAGGCAGCCATCGTACTGCTGAAGAAACTGAACAGTGAGACTTCTTGGAGCCTCTTGGAGGAGGTTAGTGGTCTACTCAGCTAATAGTTGCTCTACTAGAAGAACAGGAAAAGCAGCTATCATCAGCTTGTGATGCTGGCCTAATACTAATGAACTGATGTAAATTTTTACTGTGAAACATACTCAGTGGGGTTAAGCTTGTGCTGAAGGATTACATTTTAGAGGGAATCCTTTGGGAAAGGCTACAATATTGCAAATATATTTCATTAAAAGTATTATTGTAACTAGATGAACTGAGGATGAATGACTGAAAATATTTTCATAACCATCAGTGTTTCTTCTATGCAATGTTACATGTGTAAATGGTGTGGTTTCAGTGAGGAAATGAAACAAGCCTGAAATCGCATTGCACTGCTGTCACAAGAGACATCTGTCCATCCATATGCTATAAGGATCTGTAAATATGCACACCATTGGTCTAAAAATACAAGCCAGCTAACCCAATCTCAGTAAGTGGTCACATGAATCATGTTTTCTCTTTTACCCTTGAGATGCCAGATGAGATCCTGAACAATAATCCTAAATTTTCATTGCAGATTTTATTTGATGATTGGCATCAAAAGAAATATAGGAAGTTTGTTTTCTCCAATAGTATGTTCATATACTGACTTTATTTCTTGGAAAGATTTGAATGAATCCAAAAGTTTCCAATATTACTGTTTATTTGACTATGTTTGCACTTCTGGTTTCTTTTTTCAAGATAAACAATAGTTTTCCTTTTTTGAATGCATATGTTTTGGTTGTTAATGTGTGTGTTAAAACAGGCTGTGTTAAGTATGCTTATCACTTAAGGGCATGAGTGAGGAATGGCTTTTCAGGTGAGCTGGAAGAATGGGCCTTAGTGATACATGAGGCAGATGGTGTAAGGCTATAACTGCATGTAAAACGTGTTAATAGTACTGACCTTTCCATGTCTCATTCTAGTTTTGTTTGTGGCATTGTGAGGGTTGACATCCACATTTTGCAAGTCGTATTACTATTTTTTCATTTGTAGGCCAGTACTGTGCAATACTGCAATATTTGTTGCAAAACATCATCATTTATTTCATATCATTTTTACATACCATTTATACAGCAGGAATCATATTCAGTTAATTACTTTCAATTTTCCATTTAAATACTCAAAGGATATAACCTGTAAATGATATCTGGTGACATCAGAGTTTCTGTATACTGATATTGACCATTGAGCCATTGAGGTCCACATTATGTTTCATGTCTTTTTCATGTGCCATCAGATTCTCTGTATTCTGGTATTATGTACTGATACTAAGTGAAAACTCATTTCTCTTAAGTTGTGTACTAATACAAACGTTTGTCACATTTTTATTTCTGGTACAGTGAAGAAACAATCTGACAAAACATCCCATTTGTTGTAGAATCTTACCTGCAGGCACCTGGTCTGTTATTAGGATATCTGGTGTCTTCATTTATGCCATATACCACAGTTCCATCTGTATTAATAGATTTTACTGTTGCTAAATTATATAAATAGCAATTCTTTGATAAGGCAGTAGAAGAAAACTAGACACCTAAGATAAAGCAAGATCACAAGATGCTTGACATGCATGTGTGACAATAAAGGAGGAATATGCAAAGCTCCTTCTTCCCTTTAAGTCTCTAGAGAGCATAATCAAGTTGTTTGTACCTCACTCACAGGAAAACAATTGGATGGGAGATATATCAGAAATTCTTATAACAGAAATGTTATCCAACCGTTGAAATGGCCTTGCAAATATACCATTTTGTCTTATAATATTTAATAAACCAGGTGTTTTGATTGTGCATTGCCTCATTTAAAAGAAACAGCATGGACTTTAGGAACAAAAATAAAATAACTGAACAAACCTCATCTCAGTTTCATGACTTCAAGATAGGGATGCACAGAAGGAACTTCCTTTCTGGAGCATCTTGACCACAGGATGGCGCTTCATGCTGTGCTCCCTGTATCACTGCTACCAGCTATAGAGAGAGAGGGTCTTTTGTTCAGGTAACTGTCAAAAATAAGACACTACATGTATTTTTTCAGACAGGAAATGTTGCAGAAATTGTTTGTCATTTGGTGTTTGACCCACATGTTATGCACTTGTGAAGAATCAACAATTTTGTTATTAAATTCCTGATGATGTAGTGTAAAATATTTTGCTTCAGTTTTCCAATTACCTATTTTGTGTTCTCAAATCAATTGAGGAGACTGATGAACAATAGTATCTATTAGGTTGTGTTTGTGTTGTTTTGTTTCCTTTGTAGATGTTTGGATTTTTGAAGAAAGCATCAAGAATAACCTTGGTTTGAATATTCCACCACAAAAAAAAATTATATGCAAATGATGGCTAAATCTGTTAATTTATGTGTCCTTTTACCATATGGTCAACTTGCCTGGATATTAATTCCAATGACATGGTGCAATGAAAATATACTGTACAACTGAAGTAACATTCATATCAGCTGTTTTTTCCTAACCTTGTCAAAGGCTGCTTGTCACAAGTGGTGTAAGACCTCATTTCAGTATCCATTATTTTGATAGACTTATCCACTGAATAGTTGGAGTGCCAAATCTTATTCAGAAACTGTGCTTATTGCTACAACACCTCTGACAATGCAGGATAGTGCAGACAAGTTCATATTCTCTTACAAAACACAGTATCAGCTGCTGCTTCTTTTCACACCACAATCCACAAGCTGAGCTTGCACGTACATGAGTTGGAGGGGAACACTTTATATGCAGGCAGCCTGTAGATGCCCAGCTGGCCAGCAAGAGTATTGCACTGGAGATCCATGATCCTTCTGCTTAACAATCATTTGCACAACCTGTGTGCTATTCAACCAAAACCAGATCAATCTTAATCAAAATTAAATAGCTCTGTTTCAAATAGCATCTTTCAGTTAAAACTAGCGAGCTCCTACACAATAGTCAGCGGAATCATTTTAGGGAAGTAAAAGTATGAAGGGTATATTAGCTGGCTACAGATAAGGACATCACCCCATTTTAGAGAGAAGGACAAATACATTCTGCAGTGCTTGTTACTTCAGGTTTTCCTGCCAAAGAGGCCATAGAAATCATTATGTGCCAGTTTGTACCTTCCAGCAGCACACTTTCATACAACAACACTGCCTCTCAAATTCATTCTGATAATGAAATAAAATGTCAGTTTAGTGCTATATGTACTTACACTACTGTTAAATGTAACATGGTATCTTTATGAAATGTTTCAGCTATTTTTCAGTGTAAATAATGACTGTGATTGGTCTTAAAATATAACAAAATGTAAGAATGTAAGGCCACCATCTTGATTATTACCAAAGGGGAATACCTTTGTGTTCTAATTTATATTCTTTTTATTTTTGCTTCCCCTCTATACTTTACATCTAACATTAAGAAAGCACCTAAACACACCATCGTCTATTGTTTGCTCCTTCACTATTAGTATGGCTCTAGCTCCTGTCATCTGCATTTAACACTAATTGGCTTGAGTATGTTTGCCAGTGAATTTGCCAGGTTTCATCAGCATAAAATAATTTCTGATCAGCTGAAGATTTGTCTGGTGCATGTGTATGAAGAGAGGTTTAAACTAGATGACATGGAAAAGGCTGCAGTCGTTGAGACACTAACATCCGGTGTAAATGTATTCTTGCTCAAAAATGCACCCGGAAACGGCATTTGTTGACACCAAAATGTAATCCGTGCATTTTTCTTCTGACTATTGGTTGATGTCCCTTGATTTAGTTGTCAGTGTGAAGTTTGCTTGTTTTCATCAAGTTTCCCAAAATAATTATAACATTTCAACGATTTCATATAACCGTTCCGAAACCATATTTACAGCCAGTTCGTATTTATTCGTCTATTACTGGAGGACCAACAGTCCAAGCAAACGTTGTTTGAATGACGTAAAGCGTAGAACGCTTAATTGAGTTGTCGCTAAATTGTTGTACTGAACTGAGATTTAACTAATTAGGTAGCTAGCGGTAACGTAATTCTCGAAACCAATCAACCAAACATAAACAGGTAAACTTCCTGTCGACTTACTATTAGGTAAACTTTGTAAGTAAATATTTGTTAACCTTCGTCAAATTCTGTGAGTAGAGTTAGTCAACGTACGCGTCTATAGTTTGTATCAGTTTAGTCAGGAAAGCTAGTTAGCTTGAGCATTAGCTAGCAATTGGTTGTTAACGGAATAGATACCTAACTAAAGCTATCACTGACTCAGCTAGTTGGCTGTCTTTCACAAACTTATTTGGCAGTGATCTGTTAGCTTGCCGGTTTTAACAACAGTTTTCTTGTCAGCACAAACGGTTCTTAGCATTGCCCAAGCTAACTGTC
The DNA here is from genome assembly GCA_022829145.1 of Albula goreensis. Classification (NCBI taxonomy): domain Eukaryota; kingdom Metazoa; phylum Chordata; class Actinopteri; order Albuliformes; family Albulidae; genus Albula; species Albula goreensis. The sequence goes on along the minus strand of CM040755.1, from coordinate 21,785,795 downwards.
ACAGTGTAGAAAACTTAGATTAGCTACCAGCCTTAATATGAGAAGGGAAAATCGCGAATGTGGCACCACATTAGTGTAGCATATTTTAGTCAGGCAATAGCACTATGTAATACTACACCTTTAAAGCAGACACGAGTGACAGGCGTTTTGGCAACAAAATAAAAAATCCTCCCCGAACAGCGATTGATAGCATGTTATTGAGGAAAATTATTTTAAAAAGTGATCAGACGATCGGTCAATATGGCTCAGCTAATTCAAATAGCCAATTTTAGACTTAGATATCTTGCTTCTCTAAGTATTTAATGAATTAGCTAAGTTTAAATAATATCATTTCTACATCAGATTACTTAGAAATGTAATCAGACACTGATTTCAACTTGTACAAGTAACAAAACTCAATCTATTTAAGAGTACCAAGCTCATCTGAATACTTAATTTGATTGCTTTAGTGCATTTTCTGAGAGATTGTCCTAAATCTGCCTTTTTCTTTCAATTCTTGTAGGCTGCAAGGGAGTGAATAAAACTTAAATGGAAATAAGGTTTGGAAAGCATAAAAATGAATAGATCGGTTAAAGCTATGCCAAATTGTGGTAAGTTGGCTGGCTACACGTCCAGTTTATTTAGGCTGCTTAGGAACCTACACACATACTGCTAGTACCATCCATCAACAGCAGAATACATTTATCAGGGTTGGTTTTTCTTTTTGGTGCATTGTGCAGTTATCCAGCCAAATATTGGTTTTTATTTTTTTCAATTACTGCCATCAAGTAGCCTGCTTGCTTCTTTAACTTATCAGAATAAAGTTATTGTCATCTATTTTCATAAACACGTCTGTTTTATGTTGTAGCACACATTCACAGCAGTACTATAGCATTCTTCAAATAAAAATTATTAATAGGTAATTTTCTTTTTAACATTCGTCATAGCGGTCAGGACTGATCTCAACTTGCTCCTTGAGTGCCTCAAATATCAGATGAACTGTCCCGATGCACAGAAACAAGCTATGCTCACGATCTACAACATCTGTCAACAAAAAGGTCAGATTTTTAACCATACATATTCCAAGTGCACGGGCCCTGTTCAGGAAATAAACATCATCATATATTTATGGTACCAATTGGAAAAAGGAGGAACAAGGTTATATTTAATGTGCTTTCTACCCTAGCCTTGTCACAGTGAAATTGTAGGTAAAAACCCTATGAATTGTAAGAGTGAAAGTGCAGCATGGGTATCTCACAGTCCCATTCATCCATGTTTAAGAATACCACATGGGAAAACCACTGTAGATGTTTTTGTGTGTTTCCTTCCCCAGGCGAGTTTGCTGAATATTTCCATGAGATGGGTGGCATTCTGTTTATTTACAACCTTTCCAAATCCAGCAAACACTTGGAGGTGAAGGAGGCAGCCCTCTTTACTCTGGGAGGCCTGGCTGAGAACAGTGGTGCGTGACCCTTTTGTTCTGTCCAGTCCAAAAGGACACCAAGGGCTGTTAGGCTACCAGTGGCCATGTGATATTGCACAATGTAACTACACACAAATGTTAGTCATTTTGCAATAAGACTTAATATTTAAAGAGGGGAAAAGTGGAAGCACTCTCACAAAGTTTTTAAACACAGTCGGTAACATAGCTTGAAAGGTCTAACCAAATAACAGTGTATTCCAATTAAAAACTGACCTTAAAATAGAGATCAACAAAGTTAAAATATGTTGAACCTGGTTGATTGATGAGAAGCTTGCGCAGATGAGTATAATAAATGTCTAACGTTCAGCGGTTCATATATGGTAATTCCATGGAAATGCGATAGGTGGCACTTTTTCCCATGTTTGAAAGCATGCAGAAAACACCTCGCATGAAATTCTAAAGCTTCCCTGTTCAATTTGATCAGATGCAAACATTTTTAATAGATAAAAGTATAGATTGGGGAAATGTTCCTCAGACTGTTATAGCAATGCTTAGAATTTATGTGATATACTTTGTGGGGATGTAACTAAAGTGGCCATTTTTGGAACATTTTTAATAGAAAGTATGCATGTGTATGTAATATGTGTAAGACCTACAGACAACATGTTTTTTGTCTTGTAGTTTTTTGCCAACAGGTTTTGTGCAGAATGGATGTTTTCACATATATGTCTCATTTGCTGATGGAGGATTGCCCCCTGACTACGAAAAGAGTGGCTGTGTACATGGTGTCTGTGCTGGTCACATGTAACAGTAAGGATATTGCAAAGTAGCAAATTTAATCATGTAATCATGTTGGCACAGTTGTATGATGAACTGCAGTTACAGCCATAGGGTTTCATGGTAGAATCCATGGTGGGGCAGTACTATTATTAATTATTGTTTAATTCAGTTAATATTTACATTTTTGCTTTAAAGGACTGAGATTGATATGTGGCATTTGGAATCTATTTGCTTAAATGTAGGAAAAAAATCTGTGCTAAAACCAGACTGAGTGTGAAAGTGTCCATACGGCAGATTGTGATTTGACCTTGACTCCCCTCCTGTAGACTGGAGAATTTGCCCTGGTTTATTATCATAGTAAACCATGTTGTGCCACTAAGGCTCACTTTGGGGAGTTCATTTCTGTGTCATTTTCTACCAGTGCATGGTCATTTGCATTTTTGGCACATGTGAACTGCACTACCATTCTCCTCGCACAGAGTCTGGCCAGATTCATGCCAAAGTCACAGGCTGCATTGACATTCTGTTGGATTTGTTCAGGTAAGGATAGTATTTTATTTATTGCATATGCCTTTGTTTTCTTGGCTTGTGACTCCTACTGTTTCTGTACACTTCCACATCTCCCGCCTAATTACCTTTTTCATTATTGAATTCAGGTCAAGTTTTCCCATCTCCAGTGATGACATGAGACCTGCCCACATCACTCAGCTCTGCCAGCTCTGGACATCTGTATCAAATGCTCTGTGCGGCTGTGTCAATAACCCACAAAATGGTAGAGTGGACCAACTCAAGCAGCCGTGAAACTGCCTGTGTTTAAACTTTCTGACAGTGCAACACTGTAACTTTACAGGATAAGACTTTTCCTGTTTTGACTATGGGACATTCCATTGTCACTGAGAATTTTCTGTAACTCACAGGTCAACATCGTCAACCTTCACAAATAGACATTGTGAAATTTGTCCTTTTCCTCAGCAATTTGTAACATGGTACCTTTTACTAATTTCCATGAGGCAATGGGTCTGTGGGCCTCCTTGTTAGGTAACAGCATTAGAGGTGTCAAGGAAAGTAGTGTGGACCTGGTCCTCATGCTGTGCCATGCAATCATGTGTGTGAGAGAGTGGGACAATGAGAGAAGCCCAGGGAATGTCTGTGAAAGGTACGCTGCAGTTTGAGTCGTGTGTGTGTGTGTGTGTGTGTGTGTGTGTGTGTGTGTGAGAGAGAGAGAGAGAGAGTGAGTGATCCTGGGAAAACTGCAGATGTGTGACAACTTCAGGGTGTGTACATTTGGATAGGCTGCAAAGTTAGTATCCGTCACCAGTCATGTTGGATGCATGGTGAAATGTGGATGTGTCTGTTTGTGAGCATGCACAGCCAAGAAACCAGGGGAGAGCATTGTGTGTGTGTTGGGAAGTTGAAGTTGTATGTGTTAGGGCTGCAAGGTATAAAATATGTTGACAGCTGTGAAAGATCAGATCCTCAGCTCTACCAGGACGCTCCATACTGTATCTTACTCACCACCTGAGTATCTCACACGCTGTCCTCCTCAATGCTACACTTCAGCTGTCCGAGCGCTTCATGCTCTGTGTGTGCTAATGCGCTGTCTCACATGTGACCTTTATTTTAAAATGGATTTTTGCTGGTTGTTATTTAAATTGATTCACTTTAGTTTCAATGCTTTAAAGGCCAACAGCCCGCTGTAGTAAATCATGGAGTTGATCTCCATGTTTTCCTTTTTTTCCCTTGAGAATCTGTTTTCTATAAATTCTTCCAACAGAAGAGAATCAACTGATGTGCATGTCCATCTTCCCTGTGGCAAAAACATGGCTGGAGAGCTTTGTGCTACCGGTAACGGAGATCATGCAGCCAATCACTTCTTTAGTAGGGATGACTGTAGCTAATAATCGTGAGTATGCAATATTCAACACATCATAAAAACACATTGGGATGGATAGAAAGGTCTGAGATGTTTTAAGATAACAGATTGAAGACCTATAAATGAGAAATCCCCTGAACTTTTATTATGGATTAAAACCCTAGATGAAACATAACCAGTTGTGGGAACACTTAAGCAATTCATAGCAAAGTGTGCCCATGTTTAACTAAATGATAATCAGGACAGCTCATATTAATTGATGATGTGAAATCCCTGTCCTGAATGCAAGGTTTCAATTGTTTGTGGACAGAAACTGTGTGGACATTGACAGAAGAGATTAGGTTTTATCTTTGTCCAGGTAATATCTGGTAGCCATTGCTGCATTCTAGGATCATTGTTTTTATATGTTATGATTTTATTTATTCATCTGGTCATAATTAATAATCTGTAATGATGTTATATTTTTATTTAAAAGGCATATAATGAGCCCTTTACTAAATTATACTAAAGGAAAACTAACATCTTCTAAGGAAGTTTCTTTGGACTGTTAAGTGAGGGGCTTCCCAGCAGACTGGATTCCTTCCTCCATGGGCAAGGCTGTGTAATTGGCTAATTGGTAGCCTATAGGTCTCACAGTCATATTACAATCAGTACTGTTGGGTATGTCCCAGCAATGAAACAAGCGCTTCATTTGAATCCTGGTGCTTAAAGAGACCACACCCATTCATTGTGGGTGCTCACTTGTAACTTTATCCAGGCAACCTGAGACAGCTGTTTCAAGGTAAGAGTCATCATACGACACTGAACCTGAATCCGCTGCTTTTTCCATACTCTGTTCGGTCATTTCACGCCGATTTAAAATGGCTGAACTGCCACTTCTTGTGAAAGAAATAAGATTAAAAAGTCCCTCAGATTTTTTCAGTGTTATCAATCCCCAGCTCCAACCATTTTGTCTCTCTGATGTGGAGTGTTCCATTCACATGTAATCTAGACCACAGCAGCTGCCCTCTGCTTCCATGCTATCTCTCTTCACAGAGGGGTGCAAGACAAAGGGAAGCCCTTTCAGTGCCCATCCATTTGTGTAGTTGGCTCCTTAATGTAAAATCAATCAGTGCATAGAGCACTGAGTTTACGCAGTGCACAGCAGAGGTTATTTGTTGTGAGATTACTTTGAAAAGGGAGGAACTATGGATCTGTTCATGTTTAATGATTATTGTAGGGTTTTTCTTTTTATGAAATAAATTGCTTTTTCAGAGGATAGGTGATCGCTTAGGTATAGATTAGATTAGTAGGAGTGGAATTTAAAATATATTTTAGTATTCAATTTTTTACTTTCCAATTTGAAAAAGGTTCGCATATAGATATACAGTGGAGTCAGGGTGCTTATAAATACCAAATATAATTTGGGAACATTACCACCATGACCAAAAATACCATTAAAAATTTTATTTTTCCAGTAATAAAATGGAAATGACTGTGATAAGAATTTTCCTAGGTTTAAAAAATACACCTCTGCAGTGGTTTTTTGTGTAGTTTTATTAATGTTGCTAGAATATTCTGTTTTTGCTGCAGTTGTTCATGACTTGAGTTTTACATCTGGACACCTTGTTGTAGACATTTATCACCATGAAAATGAATCCATTCCACCTACCTGGGAGTTTCATGAGTTTCCATCATCTGTTATCCATACTTGCTGTGTTTCCATGGCATTGTTGTTCATCATGTCTCTTGCCTCTTCCTAGCTTCCGCTCAGGGGTTTTTTTGCCTCGACGGGGGGCTTGCGGACCCTGGCCCAGTCCCTTGTGAGGTTCGCCGCGGAGTCCAGTCACAACCCTCTGGCCCGTGAGCTGGCGGCAATGATGACAAAGACACTCAGCCTCTGCATCACTGACAATGGTGAGGCAGCTGTTACCCCAGGAGCTCGATGCAGGGCTATATGGCCAGTGCATTCATATAACTGTTGTCTCAAATTTGGAATTGCCCACTGCTCCTCAGGTCACCCCATTGCCTTCCTGCAATTGTATTGTGTGCTGCAGTTAAAGTGTGTGTGCTCCTCCAATAAACTGCCTGTCAGACAGTGGCAGCCACCTTAATGATGGTAATTGACTGTGGCCAGCTCTGTTGTCCAGTAGTGAAACCAATGCAGCAGTAATCTAAGGCACATCAGGCACAGTTGGACATACAGTTGAAAATAACATGCATAAGACATAGACTGCATTTATGATAAGTGAATGAGCCACTCGGTAGTTTATGCTGTACACTCTTGTTCATTCAGCAGCTAGTGTGTAGCTTTGTATGCTTTCATGTGCTCTTTGGAATTCCCAGTGGTGTACACAGGCCACGTTCAATGGTATGATTTCCGCTGTCGGTTTAGTAGAGCACAGCCAAGCGCACTCTCTCCTCCAAAAACATGATGTCATGTTTATGACTGTCACCTGATTGATCTCTGCTGCCATTACCTTTCTCAATGATTTGAATATGCACAGGCATGACTCAGAGGGAAACGCACTTCATATGCAGCTTGTATTAGTGTGTAAGTAGACTGTGGGTGTCCGATTGACCAGCAGGGGTCGCTGTTGAGATATGAGACACTAACATCCCCACCCACTGAATTCCTCTCTACCTGGGCCATGGTATGGCCAATCATGCATCGCTGTTTGGGGCTGCCAGCTGTAGTTGGATTTGACCAAGCCCAAATCCCTCCCAAGACCATGAGGCAGATCTGTACCCTGGAACAGAGCTTTAACAGGAGGAGCCACCCAGCTCCCTTAGTGTCTGGTTTAATGGTTAATAAACTGGTCTCCCGAAATATTTGATCCCAAGGTGGAGGACTTCAGTGCCTGTCCAGCTGTTGTAAGTGGGTGACCTGAAAAAGTGGAAGTAATGCAAGTTCATCTGGATTAAAGCATCTTTTTGGCAAACTCAATAATGCAGTGTCATACACATGTAGATCCTGATGACAGTATGAAAACCCATTTTGAAAACAAGCCACGGTCACGTCCAGCCGGCAGCCTTTCCTACCAATCAGAGCCAGAACAACTGCTTCTGGCACCAGAACAGGGCGCCTCTGATTGGTGGGGGTGTTGGCCAAGGCCCCGTGTGCTGGTCCATCATCAGGCCCAGGAATACAGCATGTCCTATCTGGGAATTATTCGAAGACAAGCGTCAGGACAGCAGGGGTTGACTTTTCATTTCCTGTCAGAGCACAAGCTCTAGTGATTAGATAGCCCCCCCGGCCCCCGTCTTGTCTCCCAATTCCCATCTCGGCTCCTCTCCCCACACCCCACCCCCATTCCTGCTCTCCCTCTTGACCCCCTCAGCTCCACTGGCCTCAGGACTGGCTGAGTACCATCTGGTGCCCCAGCTTGTGACCCTGCTCTCGTGCCCCACCCTGGACCCCCGGAATCGGCTGTGCGTCGTCCTCGCTGTGGGCCACTGCACGGAGTCCTGTGGTGAGTCCCCCCACCCAGCCCATGCATCATACCATCCATAACAGCCACAGGATTTACAGTACATTGAGTCTCGGGTTGTGATGAAACAGGATACCTATCCCAGCTCTGTGTTTTATTAAACGGGTTCCTTTAGGCTGTCATGGGAAAAGGCCAGGCATTGTGATTGGCTGGTGGCAGCGGTGTCTCTTCCTGTCTGTCCCTCCCTCCACCCCCAGCTCCGTTCTGCATGTAATGTCTTAAAGAATGTTTATGTAGTGTTTTTGTGCAGTGCATTTTTCAACTTCATTAATTTTTACAGTGGAACATTTAAAATGAATAAGCATATTTGTTCAAGTGTTACACATTTTGTCCTTGGTTCTCTTTGTTATAATTACTCTTTTCCATACTCAAATGTGAAATTAGATTTGGAAGCTGCTGGAGAGCCAGAGTAATGCGTGGCTTTAGTCCAACAAAGATCCTATTTTCAAATTCATTATAAAGTGATCTTACACAAACACAAATACTGCAATCAATAAGCATTACCATGCCGAAGCATATCTTACAGTCTGGGACATGTGGTGGAGACAGTCTTGGCGATAGGGTGTATACATGTACACAGGCTGATCTTTAAGCCTCAGGACTCAGGGTGTAATGTACACACAACAGACAGCAGAACTACTAACCCGACAGGTTAATGTATATACAGGACTTACTGCATTGCCTGGATTGTGAGTGCAAGCTTTGTGGACTAGATTGGAACACTGGACTGTTGACCCCAGTCCTGCAAACTCACCGCTGTAATGTAACATTTGTTAAACTGTAAGCAAAGCATGCAAAATCATAATCATTGCAACTCAGTGGAGCCTAGATGAGTGCTGTTTAATTAGCAAACGGGATGTGCAAATAAAGCATGCCGTCGAAGGCAATTCGTACCCAACTGATATTTGCTTTGGAATAAGTGATCCCAGAGCAGCATTGTAGGTTAGAAAGGTCTTTTGCCTGCTTTAGGTTCTTCTCAGCTCACAAGGAGAAAAATGTGGCTTTGACCAGTTACTAAGCGTCACTGTCACCAATCAATAAGGCATACAGCATGCATGTCAGAGCAGGGCCATCAGCCCTCTACCTGTTGTTGCTTTATGTCCTCAGTAAGCAAGTTAATTGGGCTTGATTGTGTCAATATCTGAACACTGATCAGGGTTTTTACCCTGCCTACCAATTATCTGCAAAGAGCCATGTAGAAAGAAATAGGAAGAAATATTGGAAATTCCAGTTATGAATGTCAGTCTAAATTTGGTAATGTTCAACAATTCTTTTCTGCCAGTTCGTTGTTTAGAAGTAGTAGACATTTGTAAAGATTTTAACATGAATGCATAGGCTTTTCCGACACATTTTAACCCGCCCTTGAAAGCGCAGCGATGGGCACATTCTGAGACATATTCATGGGCATATTCATCAAAACTCTGGAAAAGTGTTTTGTTGGACGTTCTGTGCCTTTTGTAAGTCAGCCTTACAACGGTCACTGACAAAACGTGCTTTTGCACAAGAATGAACACTTACCCCAACACTCATTTCCAGACACTGAATGTGAAGGGTTACAAATTTCTCGCTGTAATTAGTTGTGTATGATTGTATGGCTCTTGTTGATTTATCAAAGGACAGCCCTAGGTGCACTTTAAGCAAATGAGTATCACTGATGACTGTAGCTTATCTAAATAAAGAGCTGGAACTAAAGCAGGCGCGTGCAGTGGGGTGTCCACCCTGAGTTCAACAGCACAGCTGTAAGCGATGTGGTCCCCCACCCCTGACGAGCCCCATCCCCCCTCAGAGGAGCACCAGTCCCAGCTGCTCAGAGCCGGTGGCCTGCCACTCATGATCCAGCTGCTGGCTGAGTCCCAGGATGAGGAGCTGAAAAGGGCCGCCACTTTCGTCTTGCAAACCTGCAAACAGATGAGTGAGCAAAGTGTGTGTGTGCGTGTGTGTGTGTGTGTGTTTGTGAGAGACAGAGAGCGCAAACTAAGGGAAAGCATGGTGTGTGTGTTTCTGTGCATGCGTGTGAGTATGAGAGCATTGTGTGTGTTTGTGCCAGTGTGAGTGTGTAAGAGAGAAAACTAAGGGAAAGGGTACGTGTGTGTTTGTGTGTGTGTGTGTGTTGATCGGTGTATTATTAACACAGGGAACCATGAGCGTGCTTCTCATGCCTGCATTCCCAGAATACCTTTCTTATCACAGTCTTGCGCTACATTTCATGGTATTCTCTGTTTGTGCTATGGTGAAGATCGGTTAGATTAGGACTCTGGATTCCAACCAGAAGAGAAGAACATTCTAATGTGACTTCAAACAACTCTTCACACTGAGTTTTTGATCTGTAGATAATGCCGTACTGGCACTCATTGTGTGGTGGACGCATCACTTACCCATCAGAGGGTACTTTTCTCAAATTTGTGACTTTTTTCCTTGAAGCTTCAACCCTTGGGGCAGTCGAAGCAAGTAGTCCACCCCAGGCTGACCCTGGTGGCCTCCAGGAGTGGGCGAGGCCTTTCATTGATATGCCGAGTTACTGGAGGTCAGCATTGGAAATTAAGGAGAGGATCAAGCAACTAGAGAAACAACACAGAGAGGTGGTAAGGTTTATTAGGGTTCAGTAGTGCTTCAGTTAAGTGGTTCAGTTTGGTTCAGTGGTGCTTCACCCGGGCAAAGTTAAGGTTTTCAGAAAGGTTTGGTGTTGTTTAATGATGGAAAAACCAGGGGGTTTCAGTTGGATGCAGTGGAAGTTTCCTGGGTCAAAGTTAAATACTTTACTAGGATTCAGTGTAAGAGTTTCAGCAGGGTTCTGTTGGGCCTCACCAAGGTGAGTTTAAGGGTTTCAGCAGAATTCAGTGTGGCTCATGAGCGTGAGACTAAGGTTTCAGCAGGAATAATCAGGGTTTAGGCAGGGTGACCTGCGCTTTCAGCTAGGGCAGTAGGAGGGGTTTCCTCAGGGTCGGGAAGGGTTGTTAACAGGGGAAGGTGAAGGACTTTGTTCGGTGCAAGAAAACCCTCAGTAGTATTTATTGATTGCAACCTCCCAAACAAAAATTCTGCCAGGGGACGCTTTCTTAGACATCTAACAAAGCAATCCCAAACATGTGCCATGGAGAATAGCTGGCATAGTTTTCCTCCAGGAATGGTTCACTTCTGTCACCCCCCGTAGCTTCACCCTCATTGATCCCCTGCTGTTACGAATTTTACATCTGAGCGAGTTTTGCAAGTAAACAGAGGTTGCTTAACTCAGAGTGCCTCTGTACTTAAAAACTGAAAAGGGGTGGCGGTTGTGATAGGGACCCCCTCTCTCTATGTGCAGGATGAGGGGAAGAGGGACGCTACAAATTCCACAGATAAGAGGCGTGGCTTGCCAGGAGTGGAGACACCCCTGCTGACCCTGGACCCTACTGCTGGATTCTGGGAGGGGACTGGGGTCCAGAGAACCTTGTGCAGAGGGGAGGAAAGGGGCCTGGCCCATGAGGGGTACAAAGACCCAATTGAGAGCAGGGAGCTGACCCCAGCCCGGCCTGCCTTGCAGCCTTACAGGCACCAGAAGCGAGAGGGAAACAGCAGGAGCCCAGTGGAGTATCCCATGGTAAGGACAGCCACTCACACCAAAACCCTTTATACTTCCCCAGGCCAGACATGCAAGTCACAACCAACCACTCACCCCCCCACAAGAAAGCCTAAATAACTTGTTTTAGCTTCCGCTCTACATGTTTCTCAGCTCACATTCCTCTGAAGGGCATGCTTTTCATTCTTTGGTGTCGTTAAATTACTTACTTTGACTTTGGTTTTAAGTTCACTGGTGGCTAGGATACTTGGCTTTCCTTTCAATCCCTCTCTGTCGCTTGCAATCCCTTTCTTTTCAGTCTTTTTCTGTAATTAAGGATGAAGCACAGAGGGAGGAAAAAGAACCTCACGTTCTTTTGGGATTAGCTGTGACCGAGAGTGGAAAGTGCTAATGAGTCACATTATGTCTGGGCCTCGCTGTTGGAAGGACCTTTTGCCATTGTAATGCACATCAGCTTTCCGAAGTTTCAGCAAAATTAGCAGAGCTAATCCAAAGCATTGTGTGTGTTTGTGTGCATGCATGCATGCATTTGTGGTGTCTGTGCATGTTGGTCTGTGCCCAGGGCCCAGTCAAGAGGCAGATTTTCCAGGCCAGTGCTGCGGCAGAGACATTGACACCTCCGCAGTCACCACTCGCCGGCAGACAGGGTGACAGAGGTGTGGGGGGGGGTAGGCCTGAGCCGCAGCGCAAGGCACGCAGTTCTCCACCACAGCCACCGGGTGGAGCTTCACAGCCGAGGGAGCCTGCAGAGCAGAGGGCTGCAGTGTGTTCCGTCTGCAGCAGGATGCCTGACAGCTCGACCCCGCCGGCCACAGGAGGTGGCAGGGAGCGGGACGGGGAGGGCGGCCCACCCACCGCACCCCCAGAGAGGTACTCCTGAAAACTCTAACACACCCCCATGTTAAATACACACACCGAGGGCTGGGAGAGCGGGGCCAAGCTCTACGTGCAACAGTTACACCGCACGTGTAGGCACACACTCTTTCCGCTCCTCTGTTTGTGTTGGGGCTTTGAAAAAACAGGTTGTCTCAGCACATAAGAATGCCTTGCATTCCACGGGACTCTGTACAGTGTGACAAAATGTAGTCCAGTATCATTGCACAATGCTGTGTTGCTGTTAGAGGCTAAGCTCATTGACTATGACCAGAATTAAACTCAAATGAAATCATTTCACTTCCAGCAAAGCAGAGGTCATGGCTTAGACCAAACTTGCCCTCCCCACCCTGAACCCTGCGTATTGGGTTTTGAGAGATCAGCTTCTTATTCTTGTCTAAGCCAAAATGGCAGTCACTTGGTGCAGACAAGCATACAAGGTGAAGAGGGGATTCTATGTGTAAGGATGCAGCCAGCTTAATATTTGTATTTTTTATTTAAAAAATAATTCAGCTATATTTTCAACCATTGTACAGGAATCACACATATTGTGGAATGCATTTTCACCTGGAAACAAAGTCATGGTGTGACCTGCTTTTCTCCCCGTGGCCTTTACGCTGTCTGAAACATAGCTCTGGATTGGGGTGGTCCTCCCCGCCCTACCACTGTCCCACACGCTGTACCTGGTAGAAACCCAGGGCCGATCACGTTTCCCTGATCAGCAGGCAGGGTTCCAGGGAGCTGTAATAGCAGTCTTTCACTCTAATGTACGTCCCTCCCTCGGCCAACATGGGGCAGCCCTGCTCTGCAGAAGGGGGGGGGTCCCTGCAGGAGCAGAACTTGCAGCTTCAGCTCCCAGCCTCCCAGGGCACAGTTCATCAATATGTCCGTCCCCATCAGTGTCGCTATTGCTATAGCTGCTGGAGGATGGAGGGGAGACATGATTGGTTCCCCTGTCGACCCCGCCCCCTACACACATGCACACCATCAGCATTTACTGCTCAGACCACTCACACAACAACATCATATCTGTTCTCATAAAACCGTAACACCTCTGCGTGCATGACTTTCCAGTCATGCACTGATCACCCTGTTCAGTGTTCAGTCAGGGTGCTGGGTCTCTAAAAATCCATATGGAAGCAAAAGCCACAATGCCCTCCCTTAAGCTGAAGCTTATGAGTCAGTCATATATCTTTGTCAGAAATGTTTTGTATACCATGATGCATTTTATTCCTCATTTCACATTTATCTTACCTTTTCTTTTCAGCCTAGTCATTTTCAGACGTCCTTATCCAGCTAAGACAACCACTGAAGGCCAGAACAGGTCATCATTCAAAGGTACTAAACGTGTTTGTATTGCAAAAATAGTCAAGGAAATTGTCCATGGTTCTTACTTCAAAAAAGGGGGCTCGGAGAGTATTGGTGATTCGGGAAGAGCTAGCATTCAGGGGCAGCGGGACATACCCCTCCTCCTCCTGCCATAAACTATTCCTCTGTATGCAGATTTGATTAATTCCTGAGTTTGAAATGACATTAACTCTCGGAAGTAGGCGGGCATGTTCTCTCCCGGTCACACCAAACCTGATGGGATGGGTTTCTCCCTCTCTGCAGATCACATGTCTTTGTGCTCAGACATCCTGGAGGGAGAGATCAGTAGGATACTGCAAATGCCAGTCGCCATGAGCAAACAAACATCATTTCGGTGCTCAGGTTGGTTATGAAAGCAGCAGTGGGATTCACTCTTAGAGGCCCCCTTAAAAGAATTGTGACCATCTCAGTTAAGCGAATGTTATTGTTTTCTGCGAAGCGGTAAAAAACTATTTTGAAATACCAGTGCAGGGAAAGGGGCAGAGAAATTATATCCTTGAATTCTTTTGGGTTTTGTTTTTTCTTTTGTTTGTCTCTTTTAAAATGAAGAACCGACTTGTTTCTAGGCAGTAAAACCAAGCCCAGCCTCAAACCCATCTCCTGTTGAATGAATTACAAGTCTGGCATGAAAACTAAACCTTTTTGGGTTTTAAGGAGCTGCGCAACTCTGCACTGCAGTAAATCCTCACTCCTGAGAAACTGAACAGTAGTACTGGGAGGGTTTGGCTTGTTGAACCCTGAAAGGCATGGAGCTGCTCTCTTCCCTCACCTACCCAATTATGCCTCACCTTGGGAAAACCACATGATCGTCTCACATTAGTAGTCATTAGCCATTGTCTCACATTAGTAGTCATTTTCAGACCTAGATAACCTGTTGGCCGGGGGTTCCTGGGAAAGTAGTGTTTTTAAACACACGGATGTGGCATGTGGTTTGGTTTTGATGTCACAGTGGTGGACCGGATGCAGCTGAATCCCACAGGGCAGAAGCCTAACATGGCAAATATTTTGCTCTCAGTTCTGCATCAAATCAAGCTGTACGTCTCCCCAGGAGTGTTCCTCTTATCACGGGAGACAGGAGCGTGAGTTTGAAACACTGCCATTGGCACCTAGCGGTGTGGGCAGGGCAGAGGCATGAGAGCAGGAACGCCCACACAGCACCGCTGCCAGAGCTGCATTGATTAATGTGTAATGGTGCAGAGATAACCAAATTCCTGAGGTATTTAAATAACCAGGATGTGGCTTTCCGACTCGCCGAACCTTCTGTTCGAAAGGTTTTTAATCTTACTTGTTTCTTTACTTTGTGTGTGTCAGGTTTTAAACTGGGATCCTGTCAGATCTGTTTTTAGTTGTGATATCGCTCTGCCATATGGTGGCTGTATATGGATGTGGTGGAGTAGTGTTTTGGGGAAAGTGTGGATAGAACGTCTTGTTTTTTCCAAGCAGGATGCACTTTGGGTGTCTCTCCGGCAAACAGCCGGACCTTCACCCAGATCCTGCGTAGCTGCCGTTACCGCTGTGACCGGCACACAGTCCTGATGGACGCAGAGGACCGCTTCAAAATGAGAGTCCGAGAGACAATCAGGAAGGAGGTGCACAACAGCCACTGGGAGCGCTGCAGACGTAAGGCTTCTGCTCAAGAAGGGGTGTCATTGTTCCCTCCCGACCCCTGACCCTCAACTCCCTCCCCCTACACCCCACGTCCCTCTCGGACTGCAGTACAGCCAAAACTCCTGCGTTGTACATGCTGCCTCATCTCTGCATCCATCCTCCAGCAAACGCCTGAGGGCTGGGCCCTCTACAGAGCTGCTCTGAGCTCATTATGTGTACTGACACTGACAGAGCCTTGAATGGGACCGTACTGGTCACTCTGGAGCTCACAGCCTCCTTACTGCACCCTCCACACTCTCAAATCATCACTGTCCTGACATGCAGTGTTTCTGCCATTTCAGCAGAAGGCAAAACAACATGCAAACATGCACAGTACACTCATGTGGAGAGAAAAGAAAATTGTCTATGGTGACAGCAGTGAGGAAATCATATTGCTGTGGCCTGTTCGGTATGCCGACAAATAAGGAGAGCTTGTCTTGTGTAACAGTAATGTATTGTGGGTAAAACAACTTAATGGACTTAATGTTTCTGCTTTCTGCAGAGGTGGCTGGAAAGGGATATAATTCTGCAGAAACTCTTTAACACTCTTTAGCTGTTAGGCTTCCTGTCGATATGAACGGCCGCAGTAAACAAGACTGTTTACCACTTGTAATATGTTAGATCATGGGATTAAATTTGGTTACATTTTTGCATGCGTGTTATGCTTGTGTATGTGTGTTTGTGCACTAGCCACAATGGATAACGGGGTAGAAAGGAAGAGAGGGAGACCTGTCACTATTGGCTGGGGCCTGTCCAGACCAAAATGTGTGCTGACACACCAAATTTCAAGGGAAATTTGCACTGCTTTCATATGCAAAAAACCTTTTGAGGAAGTCTGAGTGTTCTGCCACTCATTTCCCCAAAATGCACCAGCACATACCATTGTTAGTTACATGCGGCTTTATTAAACGCAGAATTGTTCTGCATTTCTCATGAAGTTTATTCTTGTCTATGTACCATTCATTGGGGTAAAAGTTTATAACATTTTGGTACCTGAAAAGAATTTGCATATGCAGCACCCCTTAAGATGTTTGCTGAAATATGATTTGTGTTTAAAGTCTGGTGCTGGGATCTGAATCTCATTAACATGGCCCCTACGAATCTGCTGTGTAGCTTGGACATGCACGTGTAACCATACACTATATTGTGTCATCTATTTACAGTTAGTTGATATTCCGCACACATCCCATCCCCGCCGGTGAAAAATGTCCCTCTTCCTGCGGGGCTTTTAAGAGGCCTCTTTTGGTAAGGGGGCTTGGTCACCCTACCACTGTGCTCCTTTTCAGAGGGTGCAGATCAAAGTTTGTGTCTGATGACCGGGCCAGAAACCAAACCGCCCCCGCCAAGTGCAGCTGTGGACATTAAAGATTAAATATTCCCTCTCTTCATTGAAGGCGCGTGTTGTTTTCCATGTCAGTCAGTGCCATTCAGGTTTTATCTGTAGTTTCTTTTCTTCACTGAAGACACAGGTTTGCCCTGTCAGCACACTGCTGTAATAACCATTCCTTTACATGTGTTCGCCTGGCCAGTGTTGTGCTAATGCTTCTTTTTCTTTTCTTTGCCCCAACCCCCCATGCTGTAGAAATCCGTCTCACACCAATGCGCAAGGGGTCCTGCCTGAGGAATGACTCCACAGATCCCCTGAATAAAGCTGACCCAGGATGTAATGTTCAGGATTTACATGCACATCTCAGCTGTTACCAGTATTCTGCTTGGCTTGTTATTTTGTTTATTTTCTGTTTCTTTCCATTTCCAGGGATTTGTCTCACTCCGGTGAAGAAAGCTCGAACCTTGATAGGTAAATGACCCGAGCCGTTTGTGTCATTGCACCCTACCACCACTTACTCACCGTGAAAGTGCAACGGACACTACATTTTACACTTTTACCATTTCACTGTGTATGCCCTTGCCACGAATCGTTGACATTAGCTTTGTGATAAGGACCGGAGGGGAAGTGGTTTGTTTTGTGTTCTTTGTTTGGGGGCAAGAATTTGCACATACACTTGAAAGTTAAGCAGAGTCTCAATACATAAATGTATAGACAAATCATGATAAAGTTGATGTAGATGATGTAAGGATTGATGGTCAGCATTAAAAAACATATGAAGCATATGTCTAAGGGTAGAGCTTGGTTATCTGGACGAGAGCGCAAGATCAACAACACACGATCAAGAAGGTTTAAAACGCCCTGTGAATATTCTGCAGAACAAGGTGGTTTAACGCCCCGTGAAATTCCACCTGTCTTGTGACTCTTGATGAGCTGTATATTTCATACACAGAGCCCGAAGTGCAAACATTTGCTGCTGATGAAATGTAAACCTTTAGGCCATTATCCAGGTGACAAAGCTGGGATGTGGTGCTTTTCAGTGGAAATGTGAGTGTCTCTAACAGCAAAGCCATCATGCACCAGGGATAGTCACGCTGCCCTTCCTGTTACGCCAGGGCCCTCTGTTCCGGGGAGGGGCAACAAACTTAGAAAAGATAAAATGAGAGAATACATTTTTTCATCAGCAGCCTGTCATCACAGTCATTGCGTTGAGGTTTCCTCAGTCTGAATGTACAGAGCTGAATGCACCAAGCGTCTGTGTCTGGCCCTGTGTGTTGCGCAATGTTGAAGGGCTGTGTGCTTTCACAACATGAATGGGTGTTTTTGTTCTTTGAGACCAGTTCTGCTTGTGAATCCCATCTCTTTCATATGCATTGCGACACACGCGCACACACATGCACGTGCAAACACATTGAACCTGTGGAAATGGCTTCAGGCGCTTGTGGCCAGGGCTGAAGCTGTGACAGACTGAGATGGATCGTGATACACTGCTGATAGCAGGAGGGACACTAGCTGCAGCAGTGCAGGGGGCGGATCCTCCTCTTTCTCTCCCCCCATTTTTCTCTCACACTCTCTTGTTCTCCCTCGGCCACCCCCCCATAAACACTCCTAACCCCTTTTCTTCTGCCTTTTCACTCTCAATTCCTTCCTTTCCTTATCTCTGTATCTTCCCTTCCACTCTCTCTTTTCTTCCCTCTCTCCCATACCCTGTCTTGCTGTCTCTTTTCCTCTCTCCCTTTCCTACCCTCTCTTGCTGTTTCTCCCCCCACTCACTCTGTCCCTCCCCCTCTCTCTCTCTCTCTCGTGCTCTCTCACACTTCCTCCCCCCACCCTCTCTTTTCTCTTGCCCACCACCTCTCTTCTAATTTATAAATAATTCACTAGGACAGCCTCTGGCATGACTCTCTTAAGTAACCTGGGCTTGGAATTTAGCAATATCACCATGGCAGACCTAAAAGCCAAGGTCATTTTGTATAGATTTAAAAAGAAGATTTTTTTTCACCCTAATTTGCCTCTGAATTCAGATTTGTTATGCTAAGCTTGTAAGTGATAAATGTTATTCATTCTCACTGAACTGGTCTGATGTAGTTGGTAAAATAACCGATTAGTCGTAACAAATTTGAAGCAGTTCCACATTCTTTGTCTTAATTTAATTGAAAACGGTAGTCAGTTAGTCATTATTACATAATTGGTTTTGGGCACAGCCAACCATATTTGTGGTGTAATAGATCCACCTTTTAAAACAGGCCTTTTTTTTGCCTTATGATGAGTGTGCATTTATCAGTTCCTTATCATTACGCAATGTAAATGAAGTGGTTTCTGTGGTGTGTGTTGCCGGCATGCATTTTGAGTGGTTGAAGGGCAGGTTATTGAAATCTCAGTGCTCAGGCTCTCTCAACCAGCCACATGACCATTTGACTCTAATCAAGGTGACCGAGGCGAAATATTCTTCAGTCCCTGGCAGCAAACACTCCTGTTTGTATTTACATACGTCCACCATTGTTCTCCCTCCACCAGCAGCGGTAGCATGGGCGGGACAGATGATGTAATGTGCTCAGAGACGTCAGTAGGGTTTCCGTGAGTTATTGCTGTATTTGATTTGGAGCGTTGGCTGTGCTCTATAGTCCTAGAGGATTTGCCAAGGAGAGGACGAGGTACACCGCAAAGTGAGCTTTAAATGCTAGCATTTGAAATGTGTGTGAGGGGAGGTGGATGGATGAATGAACACCAACATGTTAATGAATACCCACTCTAGAAAGCCTGCTAAAATGCTTTTTAAAAGCACAAAGAAATTTTTCCAAATTCCAAAATGAATGACTGAGTTTTGTGGTATAAACTGTTTTTTTGTTTTTTTTTGGTTAGGTTTTTTTTCATTTGGCTGATAGAATGGGGGAGGGGGAAGTAGCTTGTGATAGCAGCCCCATCTTCCTGGTACTGACTCCTCACTGGGGCTGTCAGCAGCACTCCCCCATACGCTGTACACAGTCCACCTGTCCTTTAAAACATGGTCCAGAACTGCCCATTTCAGCCCTGGTACCACAGAGATTGTGAGAATGAGTGCATTATGCAGAGGACGCCTATAGCCTTTGTGTTGCCATTAAACTAACCCAGAAATCAATACAGCACTAAACTACTATCATGGCCTCTCTGAACAGGCTCCTGTGGCGCTCTTCCATGTGTGTACTGCAGGCACTAAAATGGCTGCCCAGCACAGAGGCAGAGTGGAAAATACACACTGGCCATGTTGTCAGAACCTGTTTCT
Organism: Albula goreensis; assembly: GCA_022829145.1. Classification (NCBI taxonomy): domain Eukaryota; kingdom Metazoa; phylum Chordata; class Actinopteri; order Albuliformes; family Albulidae; genus Albula; species Albula goreensis. The sequence goes on along the minus strand of CM040755.1, from coordinate 21,766,237 downwards.
GTAAAAACAAAAGTATCCCACAATGGGTAACGTCTGGGCTTGAGCAGCTTTGAAAAAAGACTTTTCTGAACAAATCCTCTCCGCTCAGATGGTTATCAAAGAGTTGGCAGTGGATAAACAAAATTCAAATAGGAAAGAAAGTTTTTAGGCCTACATTTTGCACATCTTGTTTTTTTTGCATGAAAACAAATCATGAGTTGTCTATATCCAATTGCCTGTTCCCTCCCGCTAAATAATAAATGAACAACTTGCCTTGTGGCTGCTTCACAGTGATTAGCCCAAGGCTTAGCCCATGGTGGATCAGGGAGCAGAGTCTTGCCCCTCTCTGTATGAGCAGATTTTATTCATATAGACTATATTGTTCAGGATCAGCTTTGGGCTGTTGGCTCACATTTCATTTAATTATGTATTTCTCCCTCATGCAGACAAGAACGCATACCACAGGGAGGGGGCCACCTCCAAGAAACGCCAGGAAACAGAGAGCAGGGATGAACACACACCAAACGTAATTGCTTTTTTCTCCTTTTTGTTCCCCTCCCTTGTTTTATTATTTTTTTAAGCCGCTCAGTTTCAATACTTTCATACAGCATTAAAAAACAGGTTCTTGTTAGAAAAACTTAACTTATGAAAGATGTATTTTCTGTGCAGAAATTTTGATGTGTATGTTGGTCTTATTGTATTCTACTGTATTCGAAATGCTACTGTTCAGACAATTTCTTTGGACTTAAGAATGTTTTATTTTATGTCTTAAATTCATGTCTTTTTTTATCTGAAGCTTGCATATAACTGTTATTTTACACAGCATCACAATGTATTTTAAGCCTCCTGTGAAATAAGCACTATACACTGGTCAGTGTTTTCTTTAAAGGGATGGCTGAAGACTCACTAAAGCGTGAGGCTGTATTCCCCGATGAAACCGAGCAGGACGGCCTATGGAGCTCCACGCCAGGCCGTCAGTATAGAGCACACAGTGTTAGAGTTACCAGGCAATGCGACTGGGGAAACGGAACTATGTGGCTTACAGGCATTCTTTACATCAAAATGCACGGGGGGGGCCTCTTTCTCTGTCCCAGGTCTCAGAGAGGAGGGAGCCCATGCGAAGGGAGAGAAAGAACTTCACTCAGGATGAAGTCCGGTATCTGCTGGACGGAGTGAAAAAACTGGGCCCATGCTGGAATTCCATACTGTGGTCCTACCCCTTCCAGAAAGGCCGAACCAATGTGGACTTGGCAAAGAAGTTCAGTCGCTTGCAGGCAAGTTCCTTTCTGTGTTTTGTTCTGTTTGGTTTTTTCAGCATTCAGTCATATTTTTTTCAAATTCAGCTGCTGTAAATTTTAATCCTGTAATACTTTTAATTCTGGTCCTTGACTTCACAATATCTTTAGGTTTTTTAAAAGGTTTTTCATGGCCCACTCGCAAGTATGAGTGAAGGTCATTGAACAGAATCAAAGTGCATTTTTTTTATTTTTATTGGCCTGTCTTTGGCACTTGGCTTACGTTTGAGCATGCTTCCTTTTTGGAAAGTGGAAACATAGCATTGCTTTAGAGCAGACCACTAAAATGAATCTGTGCTCAAACTGTTGTGTAATGGTACATTAATAACAGTCATTTTCATTTGTCTATTTTCTTTTTTTACAGAGGGAGATTCCACATACACAGTCTTTGGAATCTTGATGTGTGTATGCTCAAAGCCCATGTGAAGAATATGTATCAAATGCACAGCAATTGTTTGAAAAATTTCATTGTATTTAATATTTAAATTGTTTTGTTGTTTACTGTTTGTCTCTCCAACAAGTTCTACTCCAGGCCATTCTGACAATAATCGACTGTGAAGAATTTCATGTTAAGCAGTTCATTTTCACCCATCTATACCTTACCAAGAAATGTTTTGTTCAAAATCAATACAATCCTGATTAAATGAAAATCAACTTTGTTTTCTAGTCCCCTCAACCATTCTATGGTTCTAATGTAAATCTAATTTGCTTTACACCCCTCTCATGTGCAGTCAAGCAAAACTTAATTCTGCCTGCAGTATGGAAATGGAATTAAGTTTAAATACCAAAATGATCAAAGGGTTCATTGTTTGCATTCCACATCGTGAGGAAAAACAATTACGGGGGGAAGTAAATTTGTTACATTTTCTGTGTGTACTTTGGGAAATATTTGTCACAGAACAAACCAAGGCAAACAAGAATTCTTTCACCCCTCCCCCTACACCTCCCCAGCACTGGAGACATTCTTTACCCAACGCATTTGTTACAAATTATAGAACTTGTGCCCTCTGTGCAGAGAAGCTACTGCATGATTCAAATGGAAGGCAACTACTCGAAGTGAAACAGTCTTACTATGATTTCATTCTTCCAAAAAATTTGAAGGAATTAAAGACTAAATTCCATTTAGTGTATTGTTTTCGAATGTGTGGTTTAACTCCAACTTCATGAGAAACATTTCCTTTGTCAGGTCCAAGCTGTAGCTGTTTCTTAAGGAGGAGGAAACAAGGGAGTGTGTTTGGTGAAAGTTTCCCCTATTGACATTGTAATTCTGTGCCGCTGGCTCACAGTCCATCATCTGCTCAGAGCTCAGTTTTAAAGAAGCGTAAAAATGCCTGAAGCGCAGAGAGGGATTATGGCGTTTGTCAAGGCAGGCTTCTCCTTCCTTACACTGCATCAGAGAGCTCCTTCTTTCAACCCAGACCCCCACCCAGCCCCTCCACCACACAGCCCCCTCAAAACCCCTTCCTCCAGAAAGAATGCTGCCCCTCCCCCACTCCCTGCCTCCCTGCCTGGCTCAGTCCGGCCTGTGGAAGGTTGTATGTGTGTTTGTGCTGCCACAGGGTCAGAGTAGAAGTGATATGTTTTGTGATGTAACAGGAAAAACGGGAAGCTGCAAGCGCAGAGGGCAGGGTGGAAAGAAGTCTTGAAACAAATTGCACACGTGTCAGCGTGTTTGACCAAATGACTTGAATTTTCACTAAATACTAACTAGCTTTGTCTTTGTGAAATGGCCCTTAATTTTTGATTTCCCACAACATCAAAAGTCATAGTGCATATATCACACTACTGTATATTGGTTAGATATATAATAAATGTCCTCATCTTTTTGAACCAACTTGTCCAAAGCAGTAAAAATTCATTTTGTTAACCTAGAAGTACATTTAAGTCTGTAACAAATGTTAAAATAAATCAAGTCAAGCCGCAAAAGCCAGATATGAAAACTTGTTGCATTTAGCTATCCAACAGAGGGATAACGTTGACATTAATTTTCTATCAATCATTAACACAGCAGCAAGAGACTTGAACTGAGTGACTTTCAGGCAGCAACTGTATGCATAGTGCTCAGAAGGTCGTTGAAAGGCAGTGTTTAGGAAACGAAACATGCAGCATTTGAAACGTGCCTCGAATGTAGGCTGCATGGACATGAACAGAGCATTTATAAGTACAGGATTATCATAATCAAAACCATACGCCACAGAGCAGCATGCCCCTGACCTTAGTGCTCCTAAAAATAATGCATAAAGACGAAGAACCAACCATGTGGTATAACAATCCTTTTTTATTTTCTTAGCCAAGCCATCAAGTTAAAATGAACATACTCCCGCTGTTCTTCACCCATTCTTGACAACGTTAAAACGTTTTCCTTGCCATTTTTTCACAGAGTTAAGGGAAGGATATGCGAAAGTCTAAATTAGATTATATACTATTAAATGCTAATCCAATAAACCATTTTAATACTCATCAGGCTGACACACAAAGACAAGACTATTCATTCCATATGTCATTTCCAAAGTTATTGTCCAGTTTTTGTTCTGTTGTCCAGTTTTTAATGTTTAGATTTTTTCTCTTCTGTTATCATTTCAGCATTGCCTGGCTTTTTAACTTCTGATACCTCAAACTCTTGCTTGCCTTTCAGTTAAAACATTTATGGTAAAAAGACTTGGATTTCCCTGTTTCTCTCTCTCTTCACTTGAGTGGTTGTGTTTTAACCAGAGATTCATTTGCCTGAGTTAACACAACAGGCATGTCAATATTTATTTTTCAGAGGAGCCTGTGTTTTTTAAAATATTTGAATCATTATTGAATGAATATATATTTATATTTATATGTATGTGTTAGTTTTTCACATTATGTCAACAACCTGATTTGCAGTAGCACTTATGACATCTGCTATCTCAGCAATGGCGTCAGGGATCTCCATGTTAGTTGTCGGGTTCAAGTCCTTTTTTAATTCACAGTCGTGTTGCTCTGTGGCAGGCTCGTCGGGCATGCCGTTGACACATTCCTCTTGCTGCGGTTCTGTGGGTTCCTCCGGAACCGGGTCAGGGAGGGAGTCCGGAGCCTCCCCATTCTGCTCGGGCTCTGGAAGATCTTCTGTGGAGTCAGCAATTTCACACTCCCCGTTCTCTGCCTGTCCCTCCTCGCTTATGGCTCCACCATCGTCCGCTGCCACCTCTTGATTGGCCGAGGCCTCAGTCTCTGCTGGTGCCTCCTCCGGGGTGGGGGAGGGTGCGGCAGGTTCCTGCTCGCTTACTTCAGGGCCCTCCTCTGTGGCTGCTGCATATACGTCACCAGCACTCTCTGTGGTTTGATCTGTGGAGATCTCATTTGTGGAAACAGACTCAGAAATGACAATATCTGGGATTGGTTCAGCTTCTTCAGTGTCCTTTGGGCCTTCGCCTGGAGCCTCTGAGCTCAGAAGGATGCCTGGCACCACGGCCTGGACGAGGGCCTCCACCTCATCCAGTAAGCTGGGAGCCGCTTCAGCGGCCTCGCCCTGAGACAGGCCCTCCAGGGTTTCGCTATCTGTGCCATGTGGCGCCATGGGCTCGGCCTCAGCTTCAGCAGGCTGTGGTTCTGAAACAGGCACGGCGGCTTCTGGGATGGATTCAGGGGTGCTTTCTGACTCCTCCAGTGTGTGCTCCTCAAGGGCAGGGGCAGAAGCCTCTTCCAGAGCAGGTTCTGGGGCTTCATCTGCAGCTGCTGCCTCTGGCTCTGCAACAGGCTCTGGCACTGGGTCCACAGCGGGCTCATCTGCTGGGACGGGCTCTTCTGCTTCAGCAGCAGTCTCTTGTTTAGGTTCAGGTTCAGGTTCAGGCACTGGGGTTGTTCCTGGTGTCTCTGCTGGAGCCTCGGGAGCTGGCTCAGATGTGGTGGTCTCAGGCTCTGCCAAAGGAGGTTCTGTGACTGTGATCTCTTCTGTGGGTACAGATACCTCTGGTGGGGCTGCACTCACTGTTTCCTGGACAACCTCCTGGACTACTTCCGATATGGCTGTTTCCTCCCCCTTTTTCTCAGCGGGGGCCTCAATCACAGGTGGTACCTGCTCCTCTACAGCAGGTGCCTGCTCCTCTACTGCAGGGGCCTCTTCTACTGCAGGGGCCTGCTCTTCTACTGCAGGTACCTGCTCCTCCACTGCTGGAGCTGTTGCTTCTTGAGTGGCAGCAACAGCTTCTGCCACAGGCTCAGTGGTGGCAGAAGCTGGAGCTTTAACCTCCACTGGTTCGGGTGTGGCAACAGGGGTTGGGGTGGGGGTTACCTGACCCTGCTTCTCTGCCTGGCCAGCCTTGGGGTCGCTGACGTCATACCCCTTCTTTCTCTTGCTCAGCTTCCCTCCCATGGTGTTGCCTATAAGCATCAATTAGACCAGAATTATTTACAACAGTGGGGGAGGATCTGAGTTTGGCAGGTACCTGGTGAAAGAAGACTGTTACCTGAAAATAAATCCATCTATTATTCCATACTGTGTTATGATGGTAAGACACTTAAGATTCTCTGGTGTTCCTGTCACATTTTAATGTGTTACCGTGTGCCACAGTGAAACTAAAACTCTAATCTCGAGAATGAAATGCAGAGCACACATCAGTGCTGGGCCAAAATGGGCCAGCCCATCTATAAAGACCACCCACTCTGGAATTCAAGAAGTTCTTCAGTTTGATGCACTCTGCCAATGTGGGAGTTTCACAGTGCCAGGGAACAAATAGAACACTAAATGGAAACAACACTGAGAGTCTCTGCTCCACTCCCATGTGAACTGCATATGATGGGGGTTTGGGAATCCTGAGTGATAAACTGCTGTCCCCCATCCCCTTATATGGTCATTTGGACTTATCTAGAGTTCCATGTATCCCTGCTGGTACCAACCTGAAGGAGGTCAAAGTTGAGGAGGGGGGGAGGGGGAGGATTTGAGTGAACCAAAACTCCAACACTTACAGACTCAACTGTGGTGTCAGGGAAGTTTGTGTACAACCACTGCTATGCTCTTAGAACAAGGTCACCATTTAATCAAGAATGGATGTTAGAAGACAATGTAAAAATCTTTTTTTTTTTTTTGCTTTGTTTGACATCAAGCGACTAATATGTAATAAGCTAAGCACTGTGCATCTGTGAAAGAGTGCTTTTTAACTGACGTAGTACCCACTTGGTGTATGTAAATAAATATTGTTACGATACTGTGTAGAATGTACAACTAATAAGAAAACATTTGTGCGTGTTATATACTGCAGTGCTACATTAATATCCAGTGCTAGATCCAGTTCGAGTACTCCTGTGAGTTGTTCATTAAAAGTCCTGTCCAACCACAGATCAGTGCTGTGCGCTGGAACTGTTGTCATATGTTCTTGGCATAGGAAGTCTCCCATTCTTCGTGGTGGTTGCCACAGTAAAGTCAATTTATTTTACTTGTTGAAAAAACACCTTAATCCGCTATTTATCCTAATGCAGCAAATGTTGTCATTTAACGGTTCTTTCAACGTTCATATTGAATTTTTGAGAAAAAATAGAAGCCAAGGAATCTAGGTTCATAGTTCAGAAGAACACAACGTACATCCCCAGTCTATTAAACGCCATTTTAAAGAGGTGAACTATGGTTTTGCTCATGGCACTTTGTGGTAGCGTGCTTTCAGTTGGTTTTTGACAAACGAAAATAAACAATTCCACGCCCATATGAACACAGCGTTTGTTTTTTAACTAGATTCCTGGGATTTGAAAACATTGAACAGATAATATTACGTCTTTCCAGCGAAGTACTGTTGACTTGTGAAGTATTCCGGGACATCCGATGGGTAGCGCTCAAAATACAATGAAAAGAATGCCTCTCACCAAAGATTTAATCAACTAACCACTGCCACGTGGGGTGGATTATTCCCTATTGCATAATTATTTATGCAGCATGGCATCATTGTAATGGGAGCTGTCCGTAGTGCTGCAGTGGGCAATCAAGGAGGTCAGCGAGAGGAATGAATCCAACAAATAAATCCAGTTGACGTTACCAATGCGTTAATTACAGCCAGCGCTACCGTCGAGCGAAATGGAGGATGAAAAATGGACACGGTCCTTCAGATTCGACTCTCCATCGCTAAAACACGTAGAAGGTGTTGAAAAGTGGTTTCTTTCTGCGTTCCAGAGATGCAGCCTTTAGAGTGTTTATTTTTTATCAACACAATAGATAATGTGGGTATGAATACCATGGACTGTTCCGTCTCATGAAATTTCAAATTTTGCGGATCAGTGTTTGATAGGCTGATGATTTGGTTTCAAATGTCAGAGGGAAACCTGTAGAGGGGACCTGGCTTCTAATGACACATGATTAACAATGACGTATCAACCTATAAATACATCCAAGTAGCTGCGACTAGAATATATTGAATTCATTCTTAACTGAATTAAAATCCCATTGTGTGCACTGTTGGGGGACGGTAGCAAAGTAAAGTTGCCTGCTTTTATCTGCAAGAGAGGAATGGCAAACCCCCACATCTACACCAAGCGAAGCTAGGTTGTCCAATACCATCCAAAGGAAATGGGGGCTAATTCGGTTAAGGGTGAAAAACCACTACAGTAAAGCACAAATGGTAATATTCCACTTCTAACCCCAACCCCCGCTCCGCCCCTCTACCCTTTTTGTTCTGAATCGCGTAACGACCAGCAGATGCTCTACCAGCCTACGTGCACAACACGAAAACGTTAAATGTAGTACAGGGGCATCGTAAAAAAACTATAAATCTTGCCCACCAGAGATGCCTTAATGCATTATTCAGCGCAAAAAACGCATTGGCTAGCAAGCTACATTGCCAAAGTACAGCCATGTGGACGCCACCAAGTGTCTTTAAACAACAACCTTATTGCTTTATTTCAATCCTACTTTTGAATTCTTCTCAAAATTGGACCAACCTCCATGATATTGTCTCAAAATGGGCTATAAACCCAGTCAGGTGTTTAAACTTCAAAGAACATTAGGATATGGTTCCATGGCTGATTGAAAAAATCAGGAAAAGACACCCACGTATTTAAATGAGCATTCGGCTATCTATTATGATATTAAATGACAATTCTTAACTCCAGCTCAGTTCTGCGCCAATGGGACCCCCACAGTGATACGCCCCTTGAAGCATTTTTTTTTTTTTTTTACATATGACATTGTTTAAAGGGAACCTCTCTTTGTCGAAGCACGATCCTTCTTTGCAACTACCCCAGCACTTTATGCAACCAGCAGTAATGGTATATGTGGTGTTGTATATTGTTGCAATGCAGTAGCAAATCGGTGAATGAACGTATTAGTCATCGAGTAAAAGTGCACATGCACGGGAGAACAAAGGAGCGCTGATCCGTGCTCCTTAATTCAAGATGTTCCTTTTTCATTTCCTCTTTCTCATAAGCAATAGTAGCATACACCAAATCCTGGTTCAACGGTGAAACTTTCAAGAAATACCCATTTAGTAAAGTAGCTTTTAGCAAAAAAAAAAGGGATACACCAACCTGATTTGCTGCCGAGATTAAACCTTCAGACCCGAACGGTAGGGAGAGTAGGTGGTCCGTCCTTCTCCCCTGCACGGCTGAACAAGAACTGAGCTGAGTGTGAGCTCGCGACTGACAGCTGCAGCAAGTCCTGTTCACTCCCCGAGGTACAATCTAAGACCGACTGATCGTTTTTTTTAAAAGTACCCCTCCTCTTAAACTTACTGTTTGCAAGACATCTGTCGCTATCACAATTTACCCTGCCCACACCCCGCACCCCTCTCTTCCCCCCTCACCCCCCGCCCCGTTGCATATTTCTCTAGATTAAACAGGATTTATTCGTTTTTAGAATAATGCCCTCTCTCATTTTCACTTTTTCCTTTAAACGGTCACTATAGCAACTGTCTTCGGTGAACTTCAAAGTAGGTGATCTCGTTTTTTTCTACTCCCCTTAATTAATTTGCATAATTTCTTAACGAAGAGCGTATACTGGTTGATAAGACCCCCAAACACCCCAGCCAAAAAAAAAAGAAAAGAAATTAAAAGGGACTAAAGGGTGTACTGGATGACAGCGATCTCAATTTCAAACAAACGTAACTGCCCTTTGAAGGTGACATTTGCACAATATTGTTAAACAATAATATTGTCGTCGTGTCCTACCACCCCTCCCCCCACTTTTTGATTTAAAAGTGCAGTGGCACCACACCAGTCCACAGCAGACTTATGTAATGTTTCAAAAACACCATGGCTAGAATTGTATGTATTGTACATACATGTGTTTGTGAAAATATAATTTGGATTTAAGATTATGTAACTTCCACCTTTACACTGTGGACATGGATAAGTCAACACAGCTGAATGTCATCAGCCCCGTGGTCTGAGCTTTCTGAGCGCCCCATACTGCTTCATGTGTTTTGTTTTAATTCATTGCTTGAAATGTTGGTCACAATGGCCATAATAAATATTACTTTCGTTACAAAATAAAAATGATGATCCATGCCATTTTTGTGTATATTCATGTGTATATCAAAAACAGGAAGGTGTATTTGAGGAAATGAACAGAAAGAGAGAGATTTGTTTTGTAGCTGACATTCAAAGAAACGTTTTGCATGTATTCCTTCAGTCTCTTGGTTGTGAATGTGTGTGTGTGTGTGTGTGTGTGTGTGTGTGTGTGTGTGTGTGTGTGTGTGTGTGTGTGTGTGTGTGTGTGTGTGTTTGCGTGTGGGTATGTGTGTGGGTGCTTGTGTGTCTCAGACAGAATACTCAGAGACTCCAGACGTTCCAGTTTGTTGCCATTGCCGTTGTTGTCATGTTTCAAAATTCCAGAGAAGGAAGTTGTTTTTAGAAGTGGAATATTGCCTGATTTAAAAAAAAAAATCAGGCTTGATAAGAGGTTTTGTGGCTGTTTGTACTCCAGGGCTGCAAGGAATTTGTCTGCTGAGCAAACAAGCGGTTTCCCACACAAACGGCCTCATATTTCTTTTTCAGGGCCTTATTGATTTACGAAGTATGATTTCTCCCAACATGCAAAGAAATGTAACCTGGTCTGGAGACAGAGTAAAGCCTTTCACACAATGATAGCTATCTGGATCCAGCCGAAAGAAACATCAACAGAAAAAGTGAAACTAACTGGATGGAGATAAACTTCCCCCAGTCTTCACTGTTTTAATGGCTGGATGTTTAACCTAATCACTGGCAGTCTGCAGAGTTACTAATTGTAGAAAGATAAGTTAAGGGAGATATGGATGGCCCATGATTGAATCACATACAACATGTCAACGAAAAAGCTTTAGTCCTTCGATCATGGGTTTGGAGCTAGTCTAGATCAGAGCTTAATCAATAATTGCTTGGAATGACTTTCTGATCAACAGCTGGCTCAGATTGGCCCATGTTACAACATGAGGATTTAGGATAAGAGAAAGAGCTCCTCACAGGTCAACAAAGAATTTCAAGGATACTTGTAGCCACATATGTGAAAATGTTCTCATTATTTAGATAGGCTTTTGTAAAGGGAAGGGAACTTTTAATTTATTATTGTTATTGCATCAAGGGGGTTGTAATTTTGTGTTGTTTGACTCCCACATTCTCTAATCTACAGCTGGAACAGATAGTTTTGATGTGCCCTCTACTCACTGGGCATGCCAGCCTCTGCTTCACCATTCACATTAAATTACTCAGTAATACAAGTCAAATGCAGAGTAAATGGCTAGCAGTATTTTACAATATATTATCATAACATGGATTTGCTCTTGTGATCATGTTTATGGTGACTTATTATCATGACTTTAGGTTTCATTCAAGCAAACCTGAGTTTAATCTTGAGTTCCCATGGCTGGCTATTTCTGGCTGAGGGTGGGGCTTTGGCATTCCCAGACTCTTAATGTCAAAGATTTATGGTATTTGTGCATTGTGCCTAACACAGGGTCCAACAAATATAGCATATGTAAACAAGCTTACCAAAAAGGGTTGGTTGGAGTTAGTTCGAAGAAACTCAGCTGATGTCGTTGGGACTTCTTTTACTGTGATTAGAGCAGCATCTAGTGTAATATTAGTGAAATTACGTCCTTTCAGTATTCCACCCATCCGCTAATGTGTTTGAATTCAATTGCTTTATTTCATTGGTGCAAGGGGACACATAGTCTGGGACAGTTAAAGCATGAGTCACCCTCTCTTGTGTTATATTTCATATTTATTTGTTGAATTGAATTCTGCCCAGTTTGGATGCAGGGCCACACATATTAAGCAGGCAGGCCACAAGAAACTGAATATTCTTATGAATTTTGCAGATTGTGACACATCCATGGCTGTGACACACACATTTTTTTGGTTTTGCAATGAACAAAGGCACTGTAAGATTTCTGTTTCCTCAAGACTTGAAATGGAGAATTTTAAACTATCAAGCAGCAAGGAGTATATGAAGCACAACTGGCTTAATGTGCCCAATAATAGTGAAAACCTCCTTGCATTTTTCACACAGGTGTGGTTGTTAAAACAACAAGAAAAATGGGGCATTAGGTATTTTTCTTCCTCCTCCTGTGAACTGCAGTGTTTGTTTGGTCTTTGTCCGAGCAGCAGGACTCCATAGTAAGGAGGAGCGCTGGATGGTCAGATTTCAGGGGCACACTCGTGACTCAGAGTTTTGGCATGCTAGCATTCCCCAGAGCAGGACTCCCCCATCCACCTTAAATCTGTCACCATGGCAAACTCCTGGCCATATGGATGACCCCTGGGGAGTTGTGATATTGGGGGTATCTCAACTGTATGCTCCACCCCTCATACCCCCCTCCCAAAATGAAATGTATGTTGTGGGGGTAGTCATGGCAAAGTGTCTATTGGTAATCTCAGCACTAAGTACAAACCCCATTCAGGTCATAATGAGCTTCGGTTGTTTTGCATTGACGCTCTTTTCTCCTTGGAGTAAAGATTTCTTTGTTGATTGTGGTTCCATCTGGCTCAAACCAGTTTAAAATGGCTTTGAAAGGGTTTGATAATTTCTGATGATTATGTTGTATGTGCTATAGAAAGGAGGATCTGTGTGTTTACTGTGTGTGTGCACATGCATGTTGGCATGAACAATAATGTGTAACCAAGCTTTAATGTTTACTTTACAACACTGAAGAATAGGAGTTAGGATAATTGTTTTGTTAACTGACCCGCAACAACTCAGTGTTAGGTCTTTCACGTTTGGTACTTTCACAATATAATTGCGACAAAGAGTGGCTTGCACAATTTTTTCATTCATCAGCTGTCCAGGATGTCAAAATATTTCTTTCTCCAAGGATAATGATTATTCAACGTAAAAACAAATCAATAAATGTTTTTTTTCCTTGTGAATCAATTTTTTTTTACCTTTTTACCCAGTTCACAAAAATCTACAAATAAACTTGTTGGTTTGAATACATAAGTGCAAAGTGCTTAAAAATAAAGGCTTTTAAATACAGGATGGATTATGTGAGAAATCTATGGAAACTGGCATCATATATGGGAAGTGAATCATAACAGAGGGTCTCTTTATGCTATTTCAATGAAGGTCTAGAGGTATTGGCAACAATTTCAGTTAAAAATGTATTTATATTTAGTGGTAATTCCGTGATCGCATTATTTTTCTTTACATTACAAAATTGTTTAACTTTTAGGTATCCACAGATTTGTGTCAACCTGTTGATAAATGTAGCCTCCTCTTGAGCAGAAATGAACTAACTCAAGGAGACACAAGGAGTCTACATTACTCTTGTCCAAGAATGGTGCAATTTTCTAACAAAATGAGAAGACAGAGAGTGATACAATGTAGTAAATATAAAAAATATATATTGTTGCAGGCCTGTTATACGTCCTTTTTTGTGAACACATGCATGTATGAAGCTTAAGTGGTATAGAATTATTCTCATAAACTTAATGTGCAAGGAGTAGCTGTGCATGAGAATGTGCTTATGCCTGCACTATAAATATTATATATCTGGTAAATTGCTTTTTTTTGGTAAACATTGTGTACGTTGTGTAAACATGGAGAGACATCTGAAGCTAGGCTGCTAAATGTTATGTCCAGACACAACAGTCTTAGTATGCCTGACACAATCAATCCAATGAAATTACTCCTGGATTACCAATTACATCACGATTGCCACAGCCTATTGAACCTGGGCAGTCATACTCCCAGTAAGGATTGTTTTTTGCAATGCCAATTTTGATTTGAGGCAGGAATTAATGACAGTATCATTAATCTAAAATGGAAACTCATCTCCAGGTATCTTGATGAATTTATTTACTTTACCTCAGTGTATCATGCAGCTTCACAATGCTTGCATCACTCAGTCCGATATTGCACAGTGGCTGAATTCCAATCCATTGGCTTCATACCTTTGCCCCACTACCGGCTCAGTTACATGGTGAGAGGTAAACTATTAGGACACTCAATGGTTTCCTGGGAACATGAATTTTATCCATTCAGGACCAGTTTGTAACATATTGCAATCTCTAGCTGAACCTCAACGGCCATCCTACACTGGCAGCAGATAGCTAAATCAGCTTGCCTTGAATAGAAGAGCTAAAATGTTGTTGGGATTTCTGACTATCAATGGCATTTTGTATGAACTACTGCAACCCCTTATGGTTTTCATAACATTAAAACATGACAGAGGATATTGCTGTAATTCAGTGGGCCCACCATAATGACTGGGCTGTCCAAATTGGGAAATAAAAAAAGAAATGGAATTGAATAATAATGTTTGAAACCATCCCAACTGTCGTGAGGACATGTTGGCAGGGTATACTTCCTGCCTGAGCTAAAACACATAAAACAGAAGCTGAGATGGTGATGCAGGTGTTATCAGTTGAAAAAGTAATGGTCCATCATTTCGTTTATAACTAAAAATTGTCCAAACTGTCTCTCTTGCCTAAAAGCTGGAAAGGTTTTAGAGATTCCAATCATGTGCTACTATTATTGACAAACATGACAGTCCAGCTGGCTTGGAATTTGTAATGATACAATGATTTTTCTAGTTTTCCTGTGGCCAGCAGTAGCATGGGCATGTACACAGAGAAACACAAGTTTTAAGATATTATTTTTTATTTCATCTAATATTAAATTTATTACTGTCAGAAACATTAAATGAGTGTTAGGTATTAACTTCAGGTTTTCTCAAATGACAGCACAGTATAGAAGTCTTACCACCAGATGGAGACATCATATATTGTGCATTACTATTGACTATAATTGTATACTTGGACTAACTATACTTTATTATAAAATTCCCATCCAGCAGAAAAGCATACACTACAGAAATATGCTAAAACCCTGTCAGTTGAATATGAAGTCAACTTCCTTAATATAGATTAAGATGTGATATTAGTTTTTCTAAAATGTGCAATAGACTGGCAAACGGTCTGGGATGTTTCCCTGTCCTTCACCCAGTGTATTTTGTGATGGGCTCTAGCCCCCTGTGGTACTAGATGTGATGAAGCAGGTATAGATGGTGCCTTGCCAAAATCTTCTTGTCAAAATAGGAGCTGTGCTAACCTTCCATGCTTGCAATTATACAGTACAGACATCACTCAACTATTTCTTGGCTCTCTTGATGAAACATTCAGTAAATGCACAGTGGACACGCCCAATCAGTGCAATCAAGCACAATCAGTACGCCCCATACAACAGTAAGCTTCAATTTCTAATTCGAACGCCAGGTGTCCTCACTGTTCCTTTGCCATGAGGTTCCATGTGGCCACATCCACGGTGGTTCCTCCGGATGATGACATCATTCAGGGAGAAGCTATGATTTTAAGGCTGTCTATTCAACTGCCTTACTAAATATACAAACTACATCACCATAATCAAAAAGTCTTTATCAAGAAAATCTAATTAAATTTAAGACTTGACATAATCATACTGTATAAGTATGCAGGTATAAGGAACAACCTATTTTAATGGGCTGCAATGCATTCCACCCGGGGTCCTTAAGCACCCAGGTGATGCCTCTCTTTGTGACTACAGAAACAAGATGGCACCCGTGCTGGAGAAGAAGCTCCTAGGCGCAGCCGGGGCTGGCGACACCCTAGAAAATAGCAACGATGATGAAGAAGGACAGAACTTGTGGCAAGTCCAAGCAATATTCGCAGACACTGCTTATTTTGTTTTTCGAGGACAGTTTA
This sequence comes from Albula goreensis, assembly GCA_022829145.1. Lineage (NCBI taxonomy): Eukaryota > Metazoa > Chordata > Actinopteri > Albuliformes > Albulidae > Albula > Albula goreensis. The sequence goes on along the minus strand of CM040755.1, from coordinate 21,750,866 downwards.
GGAATCTTCCTGCTGTGTCACCCCGTGGTGCATCCTATTTCTGAGACCGGCCGGGGACATCTCCAACTGTTTTGCCAGACTAGCTAGCTGTCAGACAGTAGACAAAGGTTTCAGTTTCTTCCTAACATTGCTAACCGATCACTTATTTCTTAGAGAGGAATAGCCACGACACATGGGGTCCTGTGCAAATCAGTGATAAAGACGGTGGGATATTAGCTAGGCAAATGTTGCAGTGTCCGTAACTTAGCTGTCGAAAACCGTTAACATAGCTAGCTAGCAATGAGCAAACCGGGTTTGTTTCCTATTCACTCGAGCTGACTAACTGGGCAGATCCTTGCCAACAAAGCACGGACGTTAAGATCAGTTTAATCCCAAGATGTGTACCTCTAAAAAACGTAACATTTAATTTGTTCGTATTTCTCATTCATCATATTTCCACTACATAATCACACCTCGATGCTGGTTGCTAGCTAGCTAACTTATTTGTTATTGTTTTGGCATGCGCTGCCAAGTCTATTCTTGGCTGTCTAGCCTTGTAGCTAGGTGGCTAAGATAGTTAGCAAACGTTAGCTGTCAAATAGTCTGCCAACACGGCCTTCAGTGTTAACAGTCTTTTTAGAAGGCTATCTTAATGTTATAGTGCTCCTAAACAAGAATGTTTCAATGTTGTAAAATGCATAGATTTTTTTTTCTTTTTTCTTTTTGCTTGTTTGTACCTTGTAGATGAATTCTGCGGAGTCATGTGAACGGAGAATCGATGTCAAGCAATATATTATTAATGCAGTGTCGCTGTCCCTTTAGGTCCTCTATTCTCAGCGAAGTTTCCACCCGGTCCAGTTCCAAATTACCATCTGGGAAAAATATTTTGGTTTTCGGTAAGAATGAATGAAGTACAATGGTTTGAAGGGTAACCATTCTGGAATTAGTCCATTCTGGATTTTTTGTCATGTCTGTACATGAATTAGAAATATATTGTACATTTTCTGAAATGATTTGTTAAGCACATTCTCACTTATGTTTATGTTTTGATTAATGTTTATTCGGAGGTGGTATGATTAAAACAAAATGAAGAAAATTAATTCTACCTGTTGCCATCCAAGTCAAGTGGATAAACGTGGGTGTGACCTTCTGGAAACGAATACACATTTAAACTGAATAACTAATGAAAGTCGCGTAACCTACTGGCAAACATACATGTATATTCAAATTAAATTTAAAAACTTTTTCAGTATTTGGCATGTATCATTTTCATAGCGAAATTGTTATGCATTTCACCCATAACACTATAGCTCAAGTGGATACTGTCAGCCACTCTGGAGCCTCATACAGGCATCTCTGACAGTATCTAGCCTGAGGTTGTTTTCAGACTCAAGCTTCTTTCACACAGAGAGCAGCTCTGTACAGTTATTGGTTTGAGGTTAAACCAATTTATGAGCTGACTGGTTGAGTTTTATTGCCTTTAAAATGAGGCATGTAAACGCATGAGGTGGTTAAGAATATACAATGAATTTGGTTAGCCATGTTTTCTTTAATCAGGTTTAATTAAAAAAAAACTCATCATTTTCAGATATTGCTAATGTCCATACTGTCCATTGCTAAAAATGTATGCAACGTTTTGTGATATAAGTGTTAACATTGACAGCTAAATAAATAGCTGCTGAAATATCTTGGTAGATCTATTGTTGAATGTGTCCCCCCTGTAATTATCACCTATTATAACTGGCCAGCTGTCATTTAAACAGTAACTTAGTTTGCCTGTATTTTAATGATGTAATTTATATAGTTTGTACTGATATGTGTATGCACCATAGCAGTTACTCCTTGCTTTATAGCCATTTACCCCTTAACAGCTTTTTCTCCCAAAATATGTCATCACGTATCTCGTGCAATTGGTTGCTTCTGTTGGCAGAAAAATCTTCTGGACCTGTGCTGTATTCTCAGCTCTGTCTTAGAAGTGGGTTGATGAGTTACCTTGCTGCTAGTTTGAAGACTGTATTCACAATTATTTTGTGCTTCCTGCAGGGGAAGATGGCTCAGGAAAGACAACGATTATGGCAAAGCTCCAAGGAGCAGAACACAATAAAAAAGGGAGGGGCTTGGAGTACCTGTACCTGAGTGTTCATGATGAAGATCGGGATGGTAAGTTAAAGTATCTGTTTTTTTCTCTACATTTTGTTGCTAAAAATATGCACATGTTTATGTGTGGAAGCGAAGTAAAAAAAAATGGGTTTGCATAGTTTCTTGTTCGATTTTTGCAATAGCTTATTTGGTCAGTACCTTTATTATAGGATCCAACACAATAGAGATTCTAATGGTCTTTCAATAATAAGCCAATCTACACTGGCAGGCCCATAAATTTAATCACATTTGCCTTCCAAAAGATGTTAAGTCCTACTTTCTCTGAAAGCATGTTGCTTTACGCTTTTGCAACTCTGTTGGGAATCATACCTGAAGAATCATCTTTTGGTTTGGTTACAAAGGGACCAGCTGAAGTTTCACATGTTGCTGACCTGGCTGAAGTCCAGGCATCCATTTACATAGAAGGGTTTTCACTCTGGAGATCTTTCCTGGGAAATGTCTGTTATGTCCTAGCACCACAAAATACGAAAGTACACAGTTTCAGTTCAAAAGATCTTTCTTGTCCCATTCGGACAGTTGCATTTGTAGCACTGTAACACTTACAGTACTTAATAAAAACAGTATGCATCCCACATTCAAGAGTTGAATTTTTATATGGCGTATCCTGTTTTTCCCAATTTTGGAAATAAGGCCACATAGATAAATACTAACAGTTATACTAACAAGATTAAAGTGGAGAATCATAAAACTTAAAAAGATTACTCCCCTGAAAGAAATGAAAGACCACCTGTTAAAGTCCTCAGTTATATTGTAAACACCACATTTTGACCCTTTATATTATCTGATATAGAGATAGGAACTGCAATTCTGAGGACAAGTACTGGTCCTAGTAACCTTAACTCTTACCTTCCACTTGAATTAAACTGGACCAATGTGTGTTTAACATCTCTGAAATACCATTTAACTTTATTTTTTTTTCAACATCACGCTTTCTGCATGATTCACAAAAGGAGCACATTTGCAAATGTTTAAAAAGCCATTTAATGTGTTTGGTGAATCTCTGTACAGTGTTGGTACAAAGTGAAGTGTGGGGGTGTTGAGGTGCATTAAGGCACCTCTCACTCCAGCTCTCTTCTCTGCTAGATTCTCCATTACCTTCCTGTACCAGGTGGTCAAATCATGTAATATAATGCAAAGCAAGTAAGGGTGAATGATGTTCCAGATGTAAAATGAATGAAATGGGTCAGTTTTGTCCTTAATATAAGATGAGGGTGAAAAATGCATTTTTCTGGGTCCTTTAGCATACAGAGATGCAGGGTTTGAAGCTGGACACCTGCAATTTTGGAAAATGTGTCCGGATTCTGTTCTTGCCTAAACAAGCATCTGGCATTCCTCTTTATTTCACTCTTTTGCATATCTGTGCTAAGCGAACTGTCCGAACCCTCTCCCCTCCCTGCAGACCTGACACGGTGTAACGTCTGGATCCTGGATGGGGACTTGTACCACAAGGGCTTGCTGAAGTTCGCCGTGTCAGCAGAGTCGCTGTGCGACACACTGGCAGTATTTGTGGTAGACATGTCCCGGCCGTGGACCATCATGGAGTCCCTGCAGAAATGGGCGGGCGTGATGCGTGACCATGTGGACCGGCTCAAGATGCCGCCGGAGGAGATGAGGGCAATGGAGCAGAAGAGTGAGTACCACAGGAGCTTTTCCCCCTGGTTATGAGCAGGACAACACAACCTGGAGCCCAACCTGATTCACAAGCTCCCAACTAGCTTCACACAGCTTTTAACAGTTAGTGCAAAGTCACATGTGTTTGCAAATGTTTGGTTTTGGAGCCCTATTGTACAGACAAGTCTAAGTCAACTTAGTTCCTTTGGGAGGTGGCTGAATGTGAAGTCGGTTGATCCTATTTTCTGTTTTCCATTCATCTCGTTCAATTGGACAGTGAACCAGTAGTCAGAGCAGGCCAACATAGTCAACATTAAGCCTTACAGTACAGCACCAGCCCAACTAATGTTGTGATACTTCACAAGAAACAGTCAAATGCTTGTCAAGAAATGCAGTCCTTTAGTTAGCATTCATAAAATAGTCCGAGTTCATTGATAATTGCTTTCATCTTCTCATTCTTGTAATGGAGATCCCATTTTAATATATGTAATGAATAGTTACAGGTGGACTTGGCCTCTTCTGTGTTTCATGTTAACTTGCCAGCTGTCACCACAGAAGTTAAGTGTCACTTTGAAGTGGTGGATAATTTGGCAACAGACCCAGAGTCTTTGAAGGCCAGCCTCATTTTGTGTAAGGAAATGGAATAGAAAATAGGAAATCCTGCTGTTCAGAATTTCATCCCTATTTGTAGTGTTTTCTAACCTAGAGAGCCGGATGACTGGAAACACTCAGCAATATTCAGTACAGTGGAGTTTTTTTCTGAAATAATGTGTCCACTGCTTTATATGTCTTGTTGTTCCTGTGGTTGATTTAGAAAATAAGAGTTCTGTCTTATGAACTGGCTTTTTGTACTTTGAATTTGCATGCTCAGTTTCTCCCTGAGGTGCTTTGTGAAAAAGGCCTTGCAAAAATATCATCCAAAGAGTCTCTGTGTCACTGGCGCTGGTACTGTTACCTCACATGTTTGTGATGAAACAAGCCAAGAGGTGTCTTGTGCACCTCACATTGCAGTGTCTATTATTTGAAAGTGAGTGAATGAGCCAGAAAGTCATTGTAAGTTTTGTTTAACTTGTGTTTCATATGAGGACTTTGTAATAGTGGTAGGAGTTGTTTCTGGATTTCTGTGGAAGCCTTTGTGTCTGAATTTTGCACAATAGTAAAATGGTGTTAATCCAGTGCAGGGGAAGAGTTAATACTCAAAGTAGTGGTGAGAAACTTGACCCTGCACGAGAAAGAGGAAGAGGAAATTCTCTGGCAGTTGGACGCAGTGTTTCTGTTTTTTCACATCGTTGTCTTGGTTTTGTGCTTTGAAATACCAGCAGTGGTTTTTGTAGCCTGTTGTGTATTTAAATCGACATCAGGCGATAGATACTACCCCGAATCGCATGTGTCTGCCAGCTCACCGAAATATGCTAAACTCCAGGAAGCATGTGTAATCTGAGTGGAGTGAGTTTTCCTGCAGGGAGTTTAGATGGAGGGCTGGCTGGCATACCACATTCCCAATGTCTCCTGCTCCTGAAAATACACTTGCTTGTGAGGACCAGATGTTCCCAGGAAGTTTTCTGTGCATATACAGACAAGCACAACAAAGGAAGAATTCATATAATTTGAGTGAGAGCCTTTGCACTAAGACAGTGCAAGTCCCACCTACTACATTTGAATTATTTTTGGGTTTAGCTAATCAAGAGACCCTATCATCCAGAACAGAAAGACATGCAGGCCAGGGAGACCTGAAAGACCAGATTGGCTTAAACTGCAGCTTTTCTGAGAGTGCAGATTCATCCCAGCCTTGTAGCCCTTCTTTCATAAGCAGACCCCAGGAAATGACATTGTGAGCAGCGAGCCTTACAGGAGGTTGCATCACGGTACTCTGGGCTGTGATGTCACAGAGTAGAATGGAGTGGGAAGTATGTGCTGTCTTGCTGAAACTAGAGAGGCCAGGCGGAATTATTCCAGCCACTGTTCCAAGGCAGCTTGGTGCCCCTTGGTGAGCAGATATAAGTGAGCTTCACTTTATTTATTGGTGACCCTGCTGCATAAATCTGCATATTGCATTATTCATTTTCTACCTGCTGTTTTTTGTAAGGGTGCCTCATAAATGTTCATATTGTACATCATAACCCATTTATAAATCTGTACGCATACATTTGAGCTGAAGTCTTCAGCCCTATACAGGAAATTAGAATGATTCACTAAAACAAAATTATGTCAAAAACCTTTGCAACACATGTCAAATGGCTTTACAGAGAAAGTATGCATGTAATTTGTATGTTTAGTTTTACAAAAGTAAACACTTTCACAAAAATTCAGTATGAAAGAAAATCATGATTTCTCTCAAAATAAAGTCTCACCATACAACATGAAAGAACAACTGTCTCAATTTTTTCCCCCCTCCACCTCTACTCTGGTGAAGAGGCTGGTACCTGAGTCTTTATGATGAACTAAAGCATGCTGTAAACTGTAGCATTAGTTATTTTAACAGTCTTCAGAAGATTTTAATAAAAAGTTTTTACTTATTATATAATTGCTTTACTGCATGGCAATATAGGTAAAATAGCACTTATGAAAATATATCAAAGCATAAGCATCCTATGTTGTGATGTAGTCACTGGCAAGCAGTTTGAGCAACAGTACAGGTTAACACAGGATAGCAACTCTTAATGTGAATTTACATGATCACGTTCGTTACATGGTGCGGAAGGGAATGCATTAGAAAAACAACATTGTTTTGTCACCATTTCAGATGTCATTAAAACGTGCCTTTCACTGGGGAATGAAATCAGACAACCTGCTGAATGGTATGACCCAAACCTTGTGCTAAATATGTTTACATTACATTTAAAGTGGGTATGCAAAAAGTAAACAGTGGCACCCCAGGTTTTGTGGAGCTGTTCAGGATGAAAGAAAATAGAAAACACCATAGAACTGGTACCTGTCTTGTGACTATGGTGCTGATTCACATCCCAGAGCCACCTTTGTTAGTTAATGTGACTTAACCTTGGTGTGTTCAGTGTGCACCCTGCTATACAAATGAGAACAATTTAAAAATAATTAACTATTTGCTATTTAAATAATGCCAAGAACATATGTACACGTACATGTAAAAACAGTTATTGCGTATCAGTTAGCCTCCTGATGGTCATTGAGGGCAGTTCTGGTAGTCATGGTGACCGCTTCAGGCCTGGACTCAGCTCTTTGCTTCAGCAGCTCTGGGAGTAGAATTTTGTAGCAAAGAGGCTGAGAAATATCAGGACATGAGTTCCATGTATGAGTAACAAGATCACAAAGAGGAAAAAAAACAAAGCCATGTGATTCAGCCACCACAACACAAATAAAAGGCAGCAGTGTTTCCAGCAGGGAGCAGGCCACTCCCGCAGGGTCTGGCTGTCATAGTTGTGTGCAGAACATAAGGCCTTATTGAGTGTTTAATGGCTGGGAGAATCACACTTTTTACAGTCCAGAACTTTGTGTTCCAAAAAAATAGACTTGATTTTTATGACATTTATTTTCATGCATCTTGAACAAATTCTGGAAGGCCTTGTTGAATCACAGATGTTTTCACCATTATACACTTTACAGGGTAAAGGTGTTGGCTATGGAAATGGTCTATGATCGTGCAAGAACGCATCAAAACGATGACTGTGTGAATTGAGCTAGGTCTTAGGTGGGGTTGATCTTGGAGGGGGCAGATGTGTGTCCCTATGGTGACAGTCTGTCCTGTGAAAGACTTGTCGTAATTTTTTAGCTTGCTTGTTTTTGCTTGCCTTTCTCATTTCAGCTCTAATGAGGCCTTAAAATGAATTGTTTTTGAACAAACTGCCTTGTTCTTTGATAACTTTCCATTAAAATATTGTGGATAAGACTGAAGTTATTAAATAAGACAATTATTATCTTGTATAATTTTGCCATGAATGATCAATGTATAGCAAGTGTTTGAGAATGAATTGTCAAAATTTTCAAAATAGTTTTTGGGTATGAACCTGACCGGTTAGAAAATATCAGAAAGGGAACTTTTTGGTGGAGGTTCTGTCTCACTGAGTCAGAGGATGAGCACTAAGGACCCTCCTGGCCATCCTCCCACACCCCTTAGCTTCCAGAGGAAGCATAGCCTCACTGCTCCTATAGCAGGATGCACTCTGAGCCAGATCTGTCCCATGCAGTGCTGTTTCTTCTTGTGGCTGACTGCATCAGGTCGGAACTTTGTGTTGACTACCCCAACTGTACAACACTGATATCATGCTCCAATTATAGCATAGCCATGCGGCAAAACAATTACAAGCGCTCTTGCATTAGTAGAGGTTCTGAAATATACAATTATACACTCAACAACTTCAATTTGGGCCTGTCCGAGGCCTGGCACCTGTGACCCACTACTGTGGTGGGCTGTTTTGGCGGGTTAGTGGAGAGGTACATAAAACTTTACAGCTCCAAAACTAAAATACTGAAGAGTTTGGACTGTTTTATTTTTGATTGGACAGGGGAGCACAGCAATAGTGGTCTTGTCACTTATGCAACAAAAGTAGGCGAACCCATCCTGCATTGTTCCCAGTATCATTTATTTGGACAAACCCAGGTGGAGTGACCTTTTGAAGCCAAATGTCCGTTTAAGGCCAATATTAGTGTATATCAAACCTGGGCAAGGCTACACCTGACAAAGCCAGTAACTCAAGGGGTCTGTGTGGGTGCAGCCCTTTACAAAAAATCTCCCTTTTCAGGCCTGATATTAGAGACACCTAATCTGTGGCACTCCCACTACACCTATGCTCCTGTGAAAGGGAATCCTCTCCAACCCACAACATACAGTAATTAAGTTAATTCTGCCAGCTAAATGAACCACATGCAGGCCTATGTCTGCATCCTGGTTTATGTGTCCTGGCCAAAAGAAAAGTGCCTCTAGCCATACATTTGTCACAGTGATAATGCTGTCACTTTCCTGTCTGTCTGCTGCCAGCCTTAGAAACCTGACCAGAGGGACTGCGCTCCTTAAAAAAACCCTGTTTTGTCACAGTGAATCTACTCAGCGAAATGAGAATAGGTGGTGACTCACCCATGTGTAATTTTAAACTTTGAAAACCTCAAGGCTGCTGGCTTATTGTGACATTTGAAACAGATTGCTGCTCGTTGATGTCTAGAGAAATGATTTGATGCCCTTATCCTTGGTAACAAATGATGTAATCACAATATATAACAATTTGTCGGCATGGTTGGGGCTTAGCCCATGATCTGGTCACCAGTACAGTTGAATACAAGGAAAATTTGCCATTTATTCTTCCATAACAACTATAAATTTGCAAACAAATGTGCATCGTACATTGCAATCAAATAGTGTTTTATTTTTTTGGTGCATATTTTATGGTATATAAGACAGACAATGTCAGCATTACATCAGCATAACAACATTTTTTCTTCAAAGACAGTTTGGGGATTTGGTATTATCATCCCTGAGGACACACAAAGTCAATAAGATAATGTGACATGTACATGGCAGACCCCTGTTATTAACATCTTCTGGGTAATTGCATACTCTGGTCAGATGCACTGTTTATGGCAGAACAGTGCTGATCAGTTGCAGTTTTAAGTAGAACAATGATACAGATACATTTGGAGCAACACTGCACAGATTGTTTCTGACACTTGATGTGGACTGTCTTTTGTTTGTTCATAGTGGTGAAGGACTTCCAGGAGTACACGGAGCCCGAGGAGGTGGCTCAGGGCTCTCCCCAGAGAAGAGCCCCCAGTGGTGGGGCAGAGGATGAGGAGGTGGTGCTGCCACTGGGAGAAAACGTACTCACGCACAACCTGGGCATTCCAGTGCTAATAGTTTGCACAAAGGTCAGTGACAACACTAACATACACAAATCCACTGATGCACATACAAACATATATGCACACAGGCATGCACACACATACGTAGGTATCAACAAAGATACACTCACACATATGTACTTATGTACACTTGCTCAGCAGTCCAAGTAGGCAGTAAATATGCACACATAACTCTCATGCCTCTTAGACTTTGGTGTACATATATAATCAATTGTTGTTGCATATAGAGTTGGATCTACACTACTGGGCTGTGAAAGTACCTGGGAAAATGGAAGGATGGGAATGAATGCGTTGTTTGAAAGAGGGAGAGTTTCATTGCATTCAAGCTGATAAGACTTTGTGTAATGTCAGCCCAGATGCAGGTTAATTAAAATGAAAAACCGTGTGTGGACCAGAATCCCGTGCTGCAAGTAGGGCTGGGCAATATATTGGATATATCCAATAGACTCAATATTTTTTTGTTTTACAAAAGATACAAGAAATTGCCTTATAATATCGAATTGGGGTGTTATTTTGCATTGTAATCATTTGCGTGTTTGTTTTAAAAGTTGACAGCATTTAACAGGCACAAGCTCTCTCAATTGCGATCTCTCTCTTGCTCTCTCTCTCTGAAACTCTCTCACACTCATCACTGTAACAACGCCCATTAATCATTGTTGCGTCAGGTGTCCTGACACTTCAAAATAGAAGAACAGCGCAAAAAGCAGGCTGCTGGAGCTGAAAAAGACCTGATTTTAAAACAGAACAGTCACGGAAAGTGATATGGATTCAGGGGGACGTGTAACAGAGTACACTCCTGTGTAAATTATGCTAAAAAAGATTATTTAACTTTATATTTGGTTTTGACTTAAAATTTGTGTTTTTCATAAAGTATTGGGATATTGAGATATTTATTGCATATTGCCATTTTTGAAAAGAAAAATGTAGAAATACTGGTTTTTAACCGTATTGACCAGCCCCAGCTGCAAGTTCAATGCTGTAGGCCTTTTCATAGGCAGGAAGTGTCTGCTCCAGGCTCCACTCCACACGGTCACTATTCCCATCTTGTGGATTGTGTGGGGAAGTGTCTCTCTGCAGGAGATAGGGTGTTTCTGCTGGAGTTTACTGCTGCTTCCTGAGAGGGAGAAAGAAAGGGAGAGAGGGTGAGAGAGGCAGAGGAAGTAAGAGGGAGCGCCTTCTTAATCAAGATGAGTTGAAAACGAATGTGTTTTTTCCTCAGCTGCTGTAATGACACTATTCCCTTCTTACCCCCCCGCCAGTGCGATGCAGTCAGCGTGCTGGAGAAGGAACATGACTACAGGGAGGAGCACTTTGACTTCATCCAGTCACACATCCGACGATTCTGCTTAAAGTGTATCCTTTGCTGTGCTCAGCCCTCTTTGACCTTGCAGATCCTGTTCAGTTTACCACCCTTAACCCCCCTGCCTCAGATGGAGCTGCCTTGATCTACACTTCCGTTAAGGAGGAGAAAAACATAGACCTCCTGTATAAGTACATTGTGCATAAAATGTACGACTTCCAGCTCACCACACCTGCCTTAGTGGTGGAGAAAGACGCCGTTTTCATGTGAGTGACTGTGCTGGAAACCCCACCAGATTTTTGAGGAGATAATTGTACCTTTAAACAATCTTTTTGTGGCCTTTTTATTGATGGATGTGGCGGAGATGAATTTTAAAATTATACCACAAGATGGTTTGTGATATATTAATGTACATTAGTATGTTTCAATATATTAATTAATGCATTTTAATCGTGATGTATTAATTTTATTGTATTAATGTTTATGATTAGTTTTATATATGTTATAAACTCTGCCATAGTCCGTCTGGTTGGGATAATGATAAGAAGATTGGGATCCTTCATGAAAACTTCACGACGGTTAAACCTGAGGATCCCTTTGAAGAATTTATCACGAAACCTCCTATCAGGAAAGTAAGAGAGGACAATGTTGACACTCTTTAAAAATTCCATCTCTTCCATCAGTCTTGCTCTATCTAACTCCATCCCCCTTTTCTTTCAGCTTGTTCACGATAAAGAAGTGAATGCGGAGGATGAACAGGTGTTCCTCATGAAGCAGCAGGTAAGCATAGAGTCACATGACATGCAGCCCTGGCTCATCTTACACAGGCCCTGAAATGGGCCAGTGCTCCAGACCCTGAGACTTTGCCACTCACAACCTCACATTCAATGAAAGGACCACTTGGGTGAATTGGGCAATTTTCCATAAGGTAGGGTATTGCTTCTTGGATCCACTACATTTCATAAAAGTGGGTGGAGTCATTAATGAATTTGATCTTCCTACATCATGGCTGTGACCTTTACCCTCACCCAGAAAACTATGCTGACTGGCATATCCAGCTAAGTTCAGTCACATGCCTGTCTCACAGTCTGAGTCCTGACTGACTGAGCCCTGGAGGTCCATGGGATGAAGCATGATCATCATCCAGGTGTTTCCTCTGTGCAGTCTCCCTGGTGCTGCAGTCTGCCTGCGCTTGCTCAGTTGGGCAACTGTGCAGTGAAAGCAAACAGAATTGTGCTGTGTGCGTTTCACAGGAAGCCCATACTACCGTATGCTCTCATGAGTTGATGTGAAGATACTGCACTGATGTGATGGTACAACCACCTAAGGAGAGAAAAAGAATACAAGTTCCTAAAACAAAGAAAGGTCCATGAACATCATAACAAATATTTTCTGGTTCACTCTCGCTCCTTTCGAAGTTTGACTGGGGCATAGTGGAAGCAGTTACATCTTTGTAAATTTTCCCCCATCCTTCAAAGCCTGTTTCCATCAGATGGCCTCTCATGGGGTAGCCAAGCGGAGCCAGTGAAGTCCCTTTCAAAATCCCTCTAACTGATTAAAGAGCCTTATAGCTGAGCCATTTTATGGGCCTCTTGCCTCAGGGAATGTAGAGTCCATTCGCTTTTCATGTTTGAGAGTTGACCACAGCGGCCGTAGCTGCAAGTCTGAGGCTATGCCGCCGTTTCACATGACTACTCTGTGTATAATGGCCTCACACAAGCATATTTGCTTGCAATCATAGAGTAAATACTGAAGTGTGTGATCAGTGCAGCTAGGAAGCATTCAGGTGACATAACATGTGATAGGCTAACAGGTGTTTCCCATTGTCCTTTGCAAAGATGTATAATCCAGGAAATATTCGTTGTTGTTCACAAAGAGGTGGGTGTGGCTGCTTCATCTTATCTCAGATGTTTAATGAGACTATGTCATTTTAAAATGTTAGTATTTTGTAATCTAAATCTTTGTAATGATTGGATATATGGAATGGTTACGGTATCACAATGCAATATATGTTTTTCATGATAGGAATTAAAGAAGCATGCTTAAAACAGTAATCCTCCTCCCAGCCACAGCCCTGAATGGGGACTTTGGACAATCTGGACAATTTTTGCTTCTAGAAGGTGGCAGCAGTGGTGAAGATTGCTAATGCTTCTGTCTTATGTCCCTTTTCCCCAGTCATTGTTAGCAAAGCAGCCTGCCACACCTACACGAGCTGCGGTAAGTTTATATCCCTTATATAAAAACCAGCACAACCTTTGACATTAAACATAATGATGACATTATAGTTATGGTGGTGTTTGTGTGTAAAGTTATCATGTAACTGTTAGTGTGTAAGCACATTCAGCTAGGTTAAATAAGAGCAAAACTACTCTACAGGTAAGGACACTTAATGCTCAAAGAGCCAACAAGAGCGTACCCAGCTAACAGTTTAAGACCACTCAGAGCATTACTGGGATGTTTGGTTAAACGTTTTTGTTAAATGCCTGAATGGCATCTTGGAAATCACAAGTAATACTGCAGGAAACTGCCTTGAAATGATTCAGATTTTTGTTAATCCAGTTAAAATAGATTTTATCTTGTGGATGAGCATTTGTGTTCTTTGTGTCTCCAAACAAGCCTACTATGTTGATATTTTCATTCTGAACATTCTTAAAATGTTTTGACTCTTCCAACCATGATGTTTTTTCATAACTGAATGATAACCGTCAGGGGATGAGGCCAGTAAGTTTGTATGACAACTCTGGAACATTTTTATGTGACTTGGACAGACTGTGTTTGGAACCATAAATATGCTCTTAGAAGACTGTTCAAACATTCCCATCATGACAGTCTCTCACAGCAAAATGAAAACCTTTGTCCTAATGTTGCTGGAATATTTCTGTTTGCTGTGTATCAAGGTGTGACAGAATCAGCTATGTATGTACAGAGGACCGCTCTGAATGAAATATCACCATGCATAAAACAACAAGGGGTCCTCTGCTGTTTGAGAAAGTGCATGCTGGGATATACATGGCTAGTCTTTTTTACATTGCCAAATGTTGTCTTTGGGATAATGCTCTTCTGCTTCCTGCGCTGACATCACACAGCCACATCGGAATCATTGTAAAAATTGTCTTAAGTAGCTCAATTTGTGACTACTTGCTGGAGACATGAAACTGAGACTTCCTGTGGCACTGGTCTGGAGGATCCATAGACATGCTTATGGGCCCCACTGAATTTCATTCTCATCATAATGGCCTCTTATCTGAACGCCTGTAATGTTACATGGTAATTATGTGCAGTGCCTCTGACTTAGCTAGTTCCAGCTGGAAATGGCTCAGATATTTCTGAGCCTGTAGATCTGCTTAAGATAATATTTATTGTTTTGGGTATGGGTTTGGTCCAAGTATGGTAGAACATTGTGTTTGTGTGTGCATGCATATGTTCTTGCAAATTATTTGTTTTACTGTGTGTGCGTGTGTGCGTGCGTGTGTGCGTGCGTGCGTGCGTGCGTGTGTGCGTGCGTGCGTGCGTGTGTGTGTGTGTGTGCACACGTGTGTAGGTGTACATGTACATGGTTGTATGCATTTGTGCTTGTGTACCTGCATTTGCATTCCTGCTTATCTGTGTCTTCTATCACTGTGTCCGTCATTCAGGATTCTCCTGCCAGGGCCGCATCCGGATCTCCTCGCCCCACGGGTCGCGCTGGCCAAGCCAATGTAGCCAGCGTCTCGCCCATGACCTCTGTCAAGAAACCAGACCCCAACATGAAAGGTTTGTCTACTGACGCTCACACATAGAAGAAGGGAAATTGAAAAAATACCAAGTGAAAGCTTTGCACAGGCCAAGTTCATTTACTTGTAATTACTGTCGGTGATAATGCAAACACCTTGAGTAACCATGCAGGGAGGGGCCCTTTGTGAAAACCCTCTGTGATTCGAGCTTTGAATTTTGAGTGCAGAATGCACTTAGCTGTACAAACATTGCCACCCAGTGGAACTTGTTGGAACAGTTCCTAGGACAATAAATTTCTGCATGCCACCACCTGTCTGTTTGGAGAGAAAAAAAAAAAAATCAACATGTTCGCCATCATTAAACCCAGTGTGAGAGCTGGCTGCTTACCAGCATGAGTTGCTATGCCTTGTTCAAGCCATTTTTCATCACACAGCTGTGACTCTGTATGCTACCTTAACAGTTTCACATGCACAGAGGTGTCCTCAGGCTCTGTGGGTGGAGTTGGAATCCTCAGCCATCCATTGCCAAAAACAACTTTGGGGGATTTGTCTGTCAGATGGCAGTGCTCCTCCTCCTGAAACAGGTTGGACTGTGTGTTTTTGTCTCTCAGGGGCCGCGGCGAATGAGGGTGTCCTGGCCAACTTCTTCAACAGCCTACTGAGTAAGAAGACAGGGGCCCCAGGGAGTCCCAGCGCAGGAGGGGGAGGAAGCGGTGGAGGAGGGGTGCAGGGTTCAGCCAAGAAAGCAGGTAAGGTCTCCCCCAGGCCTGGCCCACTCACTGCAGCAGCTGCCATCAGGTGTTGCCTTTGGACCTTGTCACTGTTTGGAGGTTTACTCACTATGCCTGCCTAAAGCCAGAAAACTGCAGCAGAGTGACCTTTTCCAGCTCCAAAGTGGAGAGACAGCATCCAAACCCTCCGCACACTGGAAAAAAAACTATACATAAGCATTTAAGCATTTCACTGCCTCACGGGTGAGAACAGTATCTTCGGGACCTGCCATAATCCATGTTCCTCATGTGAGCCAAAGTGATATGTTGCATGCTTATTTTTAATTCTTTTTTTCAGTTTTTTGTCTTGGATAAATGGTATAGCTCACAAAAACTATTATTAATTAATTGTCATGAGCCAAGCATTTTTGCTACTTTTATGAATAAAAACATGACTGCATGTGCACACTTCGGAATGTTTTAATTGTACTGTAATATTTTGTTTTTGTGCATGCTAACATTCACAATGCTGCACCACCGCAAGTACCTTTGCATGAGACAGCATGGCAGAGCTCACCCTAACAGCCAAAGAGGACTGACTCATGACAGCTATTGGTTGGCCCACACAGAAGCTACAGGAAATTACGTTTGTTTCTTTGTGTTCTTTTTTTCAAGGGCAGAAGCCGGTTTTGACTGACGTTCAGGCGGAGTTGGACAGAATGACACGCAAAGCAGACTCCATGGTCAT
Organism: Albula goreensis; assembly: GCA_022829145.1. Classification (NCBI taxonomy): domain Eukaryota; kingdom Metazoa; phylum Chordata; class Actinopteri; order Albuliformes; family Albulidae; genus Albula; species Albula goreensis. The sequence goes on along the minus strand of CM040755.1, from coordinate 21,734,819 downwards.
GGCCAATGACACATCACCGACAGAGAACGAAGCGTGAAGCCCTCTACCGCATCGTCCATTGAAAACACCACTAAACAAACTTGGATAAAGAAAACAAACAAAAAGCACGTGTATGACCAAATTCCCAATGTGTATGTCAGTCAACGAGAGATTGGAGATTGTCTACTATGGCGAGCTGCTATTGGGTGTATTTTTTGTTTTGGTGAAAAGGCAAGAAAGAGGATGTTGAGAGATGAAACTGAAGGCAGGACTCGTTTGTTAGAAAGTATGGGTATGTAATGCGCACGCACTTCCTGTGAGGTATCCAAATCCCTTCGTCTTCAATCTCCAGGCTGGCTCTGAAAACGTTCAAACCTCTGTGCTAGACTCGAAAAGTGCTGTGGCTTCTTTAGCAGTCTCGGTCAAAGAAAGGAAATGCTCGCTCGATCGAAAAACACGAATCCTAAATATATTCAGTCAAAATGAAAAATACTTGCAAAAGGTATGTAGTATGTAAAAAAAGTAGATATATCTTATGATGCCGTTGTATTTATATATAAATCAAACCTTTTATTTTGTTTTTTTTTTTCTCACTAAAATGTTGTAAAGGAAAGTATGCCTAGCTACTTGGCTAATGAAAAACTCTGGTTTCATGACACTAATGTCAGAATTGCACAAAATTTGCTGTCAGGATACAAAGGTATGCACAAACATTCAAACCCTTAAACAATGAACTGAAGATCAGAGTAGCAAAGGCAGAGTAGTTCTTATGATTCTGTAAATACAAGCAAATTATTGGCATATTAGCTTTGGTTGTTTTCTGTGTAGAAGACAGTTAATTCATCATGAATACAAAATATCTCTGATAAAAGAAAAAAAAACAAAATCATTGTCAGGTTGTAAAGAATAAATTGAAGGCTACTCTTTTGGCTGTGGAAAGGGCGGGGTCTAACCTGCTATAACTAAGTGCCTGGCACTGCATACTGTTAGTGTCATAGTGGAGGTGCTTGCTTCCAAAACAAGAAAGGCACTGTAGTAAAATGTTTTTTTTTCCAGTTCTGTTAAACAAATAATTTATTTTTTTTAATACAATTCTGTGGTCTTTGTTAAGTATTGTTTTTAAGACTTTTTTGCTTACTGCTGTGGCCTAGATGAAATTGTTCAGCTGAACAATAGAGAGCATGCCTTCTTTTTTAAAGTAGTGAAGAATCACCTGGAAAGGTGTCAGTCCTCATGTTTTTAGAAGCTTCCATAAAGATAGATGACTCCACATCCCATGACGACCTTACACAGCGGCTAATCATGCTCATGTTAATCTCAACATCGCTTGGCCAAATTCTGAACATAAAAATGGTGTATTCCTGAACCTAAGCAAGATAACAAAAAAGGTTATGCAAATTCAATTTTTGATTTTTTTTTACCTGTCAGTTTCAGATTTTTAAATATGAATCTATGGCACTTGATATTAAACATTCCCTTTATGTGATTCAGTCATTGGAAAACATCTGTCCACCTTTGCATAACCTTTCAACCTTTAAGTAAGACACAGTGCTGCCTCTAAACCTTCAGTTTAAACTTGATATTTGCCGTATTGTCACTCCTTTCTATAGTTTCTGGATTCAACTATAGATGGGTCTTTATCCAGAAATCAGTCTTGTCTGAGTTCACAGTTTGACAGCAATGGTCTTGTATGTCTTTTGATTTGCATTGTTGCTATTATTATATCACATTATTTGACACTGTATAAGATATCAAAATACCTGTTAGGATTACAGAAACACAAGTTCTGTAGAGATTGTGTTTGTGATGTATGTTTCCAACATGTACTGAAGTTAAATTTCCAAAATTGGTTACCCAATTACACTTCTTATTAGACAAATCAGTTTAAGACTTGCCTGTCATGAACCCTATCTGTAAGAGATTTCCTGTAGGTGAGACAGTTAAAAATGCTGTTATAAAAGACATGAGTAGTTAAGTGCTTTCAAGATGACAAAAAAGGAAAAAAAAGCTGAAGGAAAGGATTTGGGATCTGGAACCAAAGATATAGAATCAATGTACTCTGTCTGTGTAGAGAAGTCTCCCATCTGTTTAGCCAGTAAACATCTCACCTGTCCATACCTTATGTTCCCATCATTCCAAAATAGATTTTGCAGTTCATAAGTGGCACATGTATGACTGAAACCCTAAGTAGTTGTAATTCTGTATAATTTTGCTCTGTAAGGGAAAACCACATGACCGCAAATGTGCAAAGTGTACTCTGTTGCATGGACTGATATGCTGTAAGGAGAAGAAAAAAACCCTGTCTGGACCTGTCATTCAGCAGATGCAATGTCTTTACCTCTGTGGCTTGGCACAAATTAGCATCTAATGGCTGTTGCTTCATTTCAAAGCACAATATTGGAAAGCTAGGTGCATTTACTCTATGTATTCTGATTTCCACTTGTTATGGAACCCCAGAAGCAATACATATTTACAGCAGATGTATGTTTGTTGCGGCCTAATAACTGGAGTCTGAAAAGTTTATGCCTTTTTGTCAAAACTTTTAATCTCAAGGGATCATTAATCCGTTTTGCAAAGTAATTTTTTTTTTTTTTTTTGAAAACTACCGTCCTTTCAATAATTATAAGTTTTGTTTGAGTGGATGCACCTAGTTCTAGAGATGTATTCATTCACTGGACTGCAGCAGGGCACGGTAGGAACAGTGTTACGTTCGGCACACGGCTGAGTTACGCTGTTCTTCTTTGGTGTTTATTCAGTACTGAGTAACCTGCAGGATGCTTAAAGCTAAACAAGACGTGTGTGCTAGTCCTCTGGACTCCCGGAGGTATACGTTTTCTTCCATGTGATGGCCTTCCCCATGGAAGTAAGGCATTTGGCAAAAGAACAGAACGAAATCTTGGCTGTCATAAAACATGTATGTTCAGCAACAACTTAAAATACAGCTACACTCATGCTGCTTGAATACAAATTTGCACTTTTTCCTTTTAATTTATGGATTGGATTTGTACAAAAAATGTGATGAACAACAGGCTTTGTATAGATTTTAATTTCAACGAATTTTACGATGACTTGTCTTAACAGCATAACCATAATAAAATGCATACTGCTTTGTAACAAACAAAATCTTGTAGAAAAAGCTTTGGCATACAGTCCTTTTATACAAGATCTAAGGATCTTTTTTCACCGTCTATTTGTCCTGAATCTTCGTTTGAGCCCAATTGTATGGCTATAACCTAACGCGGTATGCAGTCAATGTGGAATCTTGCTTTTAGTGCCGGTGAAGATAAAGAGACGCGTCTTTTGAGTCCTGGCATCAATAAAGATGGATCCAGACTACCGGTATACTGTGTCTGTCTTCAATATTTAGCCTGTGTTTGATACAGCTTGAACTATGTTTATTATTATTATTATTATTTTATTTGACTTGTGAATAATCTCATAACACAAGTGTGTGATGACCACATTCTGCTGAGCAATTTTGCAATTCACTCATTTGTATTTTGGCAAAAAATGTGCTAATCCCACACATTGTGTTCTGGCCAACCCATATTTCTGATCCTTTAAGAACAGAATACACCTCCGCTATTACCTTGAATTTTTGATAGTAATGATGGACCCCATGGTTTGAACACTCCATAACCTCCGTCGCCATGGGAATACATGTGTATTGCCAATAAACAATACTATGGCTCCATCACATATCGTATCAGTTTTAAAAAAAGTGTTGTCGAAATCCCATGAATTTGAATTCTTCTCTGTTCCTTAATCTTTTCAGGTTAACTTGAATACACGAAATGAACTAACCTCCAGATAGTCTACCTCTCAGTAGGCTATAGTACAGGCCTACACTCAAGAAGTGAGGACATTATATGGTTATCTTGAAGGAGCTGTCGCTGTATATCGCGGGCGTTAAAGAAATATGCAAATTGATGGGTACATATGGGCAATTAAGCAGGATACCTGTCGCAGCGTCACCAGTGCCCACCTGTGTATCACGTCACGCTTATACAAACGACACTAATGACTGTGCCAGCGACAGTGTTAGGCTGCTCGTGGAACAGCCGAAGAATTTTTTCCCCTCTCAATCGACTATTAAGAAATTTACGTTTCGAAACATTCTTTCATGCAAAGAACAGGGGGCAACGTAAGCTCCACAGTTCAAAACCCATTCGAGTAGGTTGAGACGTGCGCAGTGGACTAAACGTCCGTTTTTGTAGGAATTTTGGCGTTTTGCATATTTTGGAGAATACTTTGTTTTGTGCCTTTTCGCGCAGAAAGGAACGCATAGTTTTCAGGGCGGAGACTAACACTTGCAACAACATCGCTATCTGCGTTTTACTCTCCAACTCCATACTACATAGCCAAGCCAAAACACACCGATTCACGGATATTCACTGCAAATGAGATTTTTGGCATTTACAGAGAAGTATTTCAGTGGAAAGTTATGGACCTCTTTTTTCGTCGACCTCAAATAACGAATAAGTGAAATGCCAGCCGTACGTGTAGGACAAGCCAGTATACAGCAGATCGTGTTGGTTTAATTTACTGTGAATCTACAAGTGATATTGGGTTTCTCCGCTACCACGTGCAATGTACTGATTTGAGGAAATATTGCCTGTCAATAATGGACATACATCCAAGGTATTTAACTCTAATTTTGATATAAGTGCAGTACAGTAGCTCATAAGGCGCGGACCCCTAAATGAACCGCTAGACTATTGTTTTGGGTCTGTATGTAGAACATTCCATTTTGGGCTGTACACCCCAAGCTGTTTTTACTAAAAGTTGGTTATATTTCGCTATATCTGTGTGCAAAAGTCGAATCTCTTTGGATCATGCGGAATTCAGAGGAGGTGGATGGTTTTGATGGCGAGGCCTCCAACACTTCGATGATCTCGGGGGCTAGTAGCCCGTATCAGCCCACTACCGAGCCCGTGCATTCGAGAAACGTCCTGGGAGACATCAGGTGTGACACGGAGTACCTCCGATCTCACTTCGGAATCCTGAAAATAATTGAAGTGGTAAGTACCGTAGGTATATAGTGGCATCCCTGGGGAACAAGTAATAGTAATGTGAGCATCTGGGCCATTTTTGCGTTTTCTTGTGCAATTATATTAGCATACAAGATGTGTGTCTCTCAGTGAAATATACATCAGGATACAAAGAAATATTTCAGTCATTGCGTTTTTGATGTATCTTCAAATGGCTTTGGTTCCATTCCTGCCTTGACACCTTGAAGTTTTATGCACTTAAAGCATCAGGAGGTGTAAAAGAATGCGAACAGACCAGCTCTCAGGTGTGCAATTGTTTTACCCCTCATTCGATTTTCTCGGGAAATGTGCAAGTGTTACATAATAAATGTTATAAGTGTTCAGCAAAAAAAAAAAAAACAGCAAAAGACGACACTGTAAATGTCCCATTTCGTTTCCGTGTGACCAGTCATACGACATTTCGTAGTTTTGTATTTTTCGTTGGTAGCCTTCTCATTTCTAACTTCACAATTGACGATGTGGTATAAAACACATTACGTCCAAGTTGTACTGTGCGAAACTGTGTATATCAGAAAATAAGAATACAATGACAAATGCTGTCTGTAAATTACACCTGTTGCTAAAGAAAGCGAAAGAAAGGCAATTCTGAATGGAAGTGGGGCGACATTATCTGTTTAGTGATTTTTTTTATTGTAATTGAATTGGAAAATATAGACATTTAATGGAAACTATTCAGCAACAATTTATATTTTTTTTAGTAGTGGGATGTATTCTGTCGAATCTGGCCCAAGTATTGTACAGAAAAATGCGTCTGCATGTTGTAATTCTTGCCTGAGCTAAATCAGGTCAACGTACAACGAAAAATATGTACATTCTATTCGTCATATTGATAATGAATCGTTGTGAAGCACCTTGGAAAAAGAACTATAGGGAAAACACTGGCATGTGGCCAATAGGTGTCTTAACTGAGTTTAATTAGTCACCACTACAAAGATTGCCGGATCACGAATAGTAAATTGTCCATGTAGGAAATGTATAAACATGAAATTTTCCTTGTCAGATTCATGGATATGGGTAGGTTATTAACATGAACTGGGACTTATTTGAGTGGAATTTTTGCTATGGTGCTGCACTGTGACATCAGATTTTGAGTGTCTCTCTGATTTTCCATTTTTACTATGGATGTCAATAGATGCTCATTCCCTGAACACATCAGAGTAAAAGCAGAACTGTATACCTGTCACTGCTCTATCTTCATCAGGAGCCTCTTTATTGATGTGTGTTGCTGGCAAAGTTGTTATGGAACGTTCACATCAATGCATACTTGTATGCTGACAATTATAGCGTAACGAAAATAGTCACACTGCTGCCAAGCTGTGTATTGTCATTGACCATTGTGTGTATTCATAAAGACGCACACAACAAACTGAATTACTTGTTGAATTATGTAATGAGTAATTGTAATCAACACCATTTTAGCATTGATCCAAAGACAGTAGTTGAAATCGAATTGGAATGGGTGAATTGACTAGAATTTGAGAATAGCCTTTAATGTCATGATAGTATTGGAATTCAGCAAAGACAAAAAAAAGGTCATAAAATTAAAGGACTAAGTAGTTCCCTGACCTAGCTTCTATGTGCACTGTAAACATGAGGACACCATCGCAGCAGTGGAGTTTCTCTCAAACACAGCATGACAGTATAGAGTCACAGAGCGTGTTCCTGAGTGCAGTAGTGGAGGGGTGGAGGGATCTACCAGGACACAGGTAAAAGTGACACCAGCTCCCGCTCGATGCCCACAGCCAGTGAACGTTGAAATGGGTTCCATACAGCTTCGGGACTACACTGCTGTGATTTATTATTATTTGCAGGGCCAAATTGTTTATGATGGAAAAAGTTGCTGGTAATATGCAGAGCGAATGGGTGAACATTTAATCAAATGGAGTGTGTTAATCTATGCATTAGAAATGTAATGGAGTTCTTTGGTTGGCAGATTCTTCTCTTCTGTTGAAAAATTTGCCCACAGAATTGCATGCTATGGAGCAGCAGTACTGAGTCTCTCTGCCCTAAAGAATTTAGTGTGTGCTGTCTCAGACTCTTTGTACCCCAGGCCATCCTGTAGACTTGTGGGAGGGTTTTAAGACAAGTTTCAGAAGGAAATGTTTGCCTTCGTTCAACTAATAGGAACTGAAATGGGAATGTCATACCCTGTTTGATGGGTTGGTGAATTAATGTGGTTTAAGATGAGCTATCGTGGAAGATCATAGTTTTCATCTCCGTAGTGGAAGGGTTGATTGTGTCTCTTAACGGTAAACCTAGTACCTGAAAACTAACTCTGCAACCCAGCAGTGTGCATTAGACTGTCGGAATTTCAAGCTTAAGTTTCAGTTCAAAGCACTGCGTTCAGCAAGAAAATTGTTTGTGGTCCAGTTGTCCATAAAAGAGTAATGCCAGGTCTTGTCTGGAGTTCATTTTCTGTGTGGATGGACTTGTCATGGCTGGCTTAGCTTATGTTTAATATATCACCTGTTTTTACAGTTATAACTACTTGGAGCCATTTAGATTTATTATTTTGTTGAAGGGTTCGGCAGCAGTTAAGTTTTTGAGTTTGTAAACATAAACCTTAATGCTACGTGCTCAGTTCCTTGAACATCATTCTGCAGCCCTTTTGCAATGAGGTCTTTATATTTGCAACTGATGTATCCATCTATCATGTGCCATGCATATACACTACTCAATTGAAGGACAATTTTGTTAAACTGTGCTGGACAGCTGCAACAAGTCACTGTTATCAAATTAGACATGGGCCTTCTTTCTGTCAAGTGTTTTTTCCCCTCTTGTAAAGTTATATACCGAAAGTAATCTTGAGGAGAGAGAATTGCATATTTCTTCTGTGGGTTTGGGGCAGTACACCTAAACCAGATGTTGAGGATGAAGAAAAAAACAACAAAAACAGAAAATAATGGTTCCCAAAGCTATGCTCGTACTGAGTTCACCCTCAGGAAATGTCTCAGATGGAATTCTGTCCCTTGTCTTTGTGCTAGCCAGGGATAATGTCTGCTCCTATGAATGACAGTACACAATGGAAAAACAGTGAAACTAAGGAAGTAATTAAATCAAACAAGGAGTTGGGTACAGTGCCAAGGGAAATAACCTGAATGCCAGACCTGGAGATAGCATGCCTGTGTAAAGGCTGTCTGCTAACCTAGAAGTTGTTCAGCCTCAGTCACTTTAGAGCTCTGACACAAATGACTGATTTTGGAGCAGTTTTCCAGCCACAGTGCTATGCACTTTGAATAGCAATGCATTTCCAGGATCAGCTGGGGAAACTATGAAAACAAATCTAAAAATCCATGGCTGTCACTGACTGATATGTTGACACACACCTTCTCCTAGAAGACCCAGTGCTGGCTTGTCCTCTGTTCAATATAGTTTGGTGAAGTAACTTTATTGACGATTCAGTGTAGCAGCAGTCCTCATACTTTTGCATAGTAACAGTCATGGTTGTTTACATCCAAAGAATAGGTGATGTCACCGAAGGGTCATTGCTGCCAGGAGCCATGCCGTTGACAGCTGGCACGTTTTTAACACTGTAATGTTACCTCCTGTATAATGTTACCTCCTTGTGTCCCATCTAAAGGCCATATTGAATGGCTGTCTCTGTGCTGTAAATCTACAGTCTGTCTCTGCAGCCGCTCAGACGTTTCAAATCTCCAGTGCTTATCATCCAAAACCAGGAGGGGTGTGCGGAGAAAGGGGCTGTGTGCGATGGCCTGCGCTTGACTCTGTTGCAGTAATGTGTGATATTTGTTTTTGGGGAGACAGCTGAAATGAAGGTCGGAGCTTTCCACTGGTCCCAGGATTGGGGTTTGTTGATCTATTACATTAACCCTTTCTGCCATGCCCAGGCTCTGTTGCCATGCAAGTTAATGGGAAACAACAAGAAAAAAACTCAATGTTTCATATAGTTCCTAATATACCAGGAAATATAACCCTGTGGTGTCCTTTGGTTTAAGTTACCTATTGCACTGATGGCATTGCACCCCAAATATGGCTTTCTGGGTTTATGGTGTGGTTGGGTGCATTAAAATGGGAATGACTCCATCCCATACTTAAGTTCTCAGTCTGTCATGCCTGTTGTTCTTTAGAAAAACCACACAAAGGGGTGGGATCTCACTACTGATTGCAACTGAATACTTTTACTCAAAGCTACAGTTCATAGATTGGCATCCAGGTCATTTTCAACAGGCGCTTCTCAGCCAGTGAACTTTAAAATTTACTGGCTCCAGTGTTGCAGCTATTGGCCCAGAACATATCAGTGATTTTAAAAGCCAGTGAACAGTGACCAGGCCTTTTCAGAAGTTTTACTGTGTATTAGTGAGTGGGGAGCAGACCTGCACAGAAAACCTGGTTTAGTCCAGCAGAGTAATGCAGTCTGTGATCTCCTCTGAGTGATGACAAACTGAATTTTAAAATGTGACTAGAATGAAAGGGTGATGTGATTCACATATATTTTGTAAAGAAAATTATTTTAGAAAAGCAAACAAGGTAATTTTCTGCTCATTGAAGCAAAATTAATCATTAAAACATTGTGAGGATTCAGAGTGTGCAGCCAGTCACTGGCCACAATAAGACTACATTTACCCAGGCTTTAATTCAGCAGTGCTGGTTTGATTATTTTGTTGCATCAACTCAATTTGCAATTAGGCTGATTTGGATTAGCTTGGAAGCTCAATAAAAATATCGGCCTTTATGGTGCGACTTTATTTCCAGAAGGTGGAATGGCAGGTGAAATATAAACCATGTCTGCATGGGTTATGGTTTATGGTTTAATCCTGGTTAAATGGCTGCCCATGGTAGTTCATCTCCAAATGTGTTCCCTCTCTCCTTGAACAAGATGCCCTTCTTTGATGAGTTTTCAATCCCCTCCTCCCTGCTTTAAATTATAGTGACTTTCCTTTTTCCGGTTTAATACTGACTAAGGTTTGTGGTATCAGTGTGCCTCCAGTCTCACTTTAACCTTGTGTGGAGCTGTTTGCAGTCTGAGCATTATAGTAGTTACCATGTCCATTATTGTACAGTTATTTTATCCAGGTATGCTGGGTCTGTGCTGTGTTATATATAACAGTTAATAGGCTTTAATATGTCTGTTTTAAAGCAAGTAACAAATATGATGTGGTTCAGACAACTCTGTACAGCTCCTGGATTCTCCCTTGTCTTGATTGAGCAGTCTGTACCAGTTGTTACTGGGAGGTGTCTGTCAAAGAGCTGTGCAAAACATGCTGGTCCTGTCAGGCATCTTTGTAATAGCTAGAAACTTTTACAGTGGAGTGGAGGGAAACTCTCCCTCCTCTTAAGTGGAGGTATGACAGGTTTCTAGTGCTTTGCACCAACGTACACCCTTTTTTTCTTTAATATTTTTTTATTGAACAGTAAGCATTTGCTAAGCTGCCATATTAAGTGCAAGGTTACAAAGTGGACAATGAATAAACAAAAATAGACAAAAAATACAGATAAAGAGATGGGAGGCAACAAAGATTAAAGGCTATGAAAAGACACTTTGCAAATAAGGGTGGATGACAAAGTGCACAGCTCTTGACTGGCTAACCAAAGTGGTCAAACTGGACTCGTGGGGTGACTTCACTCTCAGCCTTTCCGAGACTAAAATATCAATGGAACTGGCCTGACACACCCTGTGTACATGGTTGCCCTAAGTACAGGGATGCCTGTTATGGACCTGCAGCACAGCACTGTGAGAGGCCTTGAGTCCCTGGGAAGAACTGCCTCTGTGCTGTAGGACCTTGACACTGGATCAGTGTGATGGGGATAGATCTACTGCCTGTAGTTTTAAACTACAGCCTTTGCTTGCAGCTTGGTGCAAGCATATTAACCCTCTGTGCTGAAGACCAACTAAGGGAACTAATCACATTCTTATTGCTTCCCGAGGGGCAACTTCATATCCTGTAGCAGATGTTTACGTGCTAAATAACATTTTTGGACTTCCACTTCACCAGCTGACTGCTGGATTCTTTGCAGGCCTTTATGGTGAAGGATTATGGGGTCACAAAGCCAGGGTTTATCTGGGTCACTGAAGAGTGTATGTGCTGTCATTGTGACAATGTCTTCTAATGCCCTATGCAGCTAAGCTTTCATGCCATTTTAAGATCCTTTTAAGTCCTTTTCAAGAATAAAACCATTGCCCGCAAGAAGGAAATCTTGCTATATTTGGACATGTCCTTACCATTTGTGTGTGAAAGCTTTTTATTGTGACAGCATCTTTCAGTTCCCGTTTCTTTTGAAAATTGTCTGGAGATAACAGTCAATCTGTCCACGTCTGTACCTTTTGTATTTTTTTTCATTCAAATAACAGATGCTAAAGCTGAGCCAGAAGACTGTCACTCTCTTGTGGTGGCTGTGGTGTAAGGGAGGATTATAATAGCCTCTAAACTCATTTGGGCTGAGGACTGTGGCAGAATCAGGGCGCATCGTGCACTGAGTGCAGTTTGGTAGCTGAGGGAACAGTGATATTGAGAGCCCTGGCTGGGGAAAAGAGTGCAGTATTTGCTGAGTGCAGCGAGAGGTTTGGGCGCAGAATGTTACATGGCCTGTGAGTGAAGGTCCTTGTCCGACTGCAGTTGAAGCAGATGGTAGGGAAGAGGGATGAGGACAAAGGCCTCAGTCCTATATGAGAACCTGATGCATGTGGTGCGTGATCGTTAGTTACTCTCTTACAGAGCATGCTGACTGTGCCCGCTGCATGCCTGACACCTGTTCTCCTCCCTTGCCTGTGCTCCGCCACTTTTATAGTATCAGGATTGATTACCCCAGCTCCCCAGCTCCCCAGCTTCCTCACTCCCCCTGCTTCCACTGCTTAATGTCATTGTGCTTGGATATGCAACAGTTTTTATCAGGGTTAAATTGCTCTTAAGCTGGAAGAGGTCCAGTCTCAGTTCTCTGAGGAGGATTGACTGGGGAATGATGGGGGGAAAAAAATAGACAAGAGACATCTGATCTGATTGGCTGACCACAGCTGTGTGGGATGTGTTCTGCCTGGGCTGGGCTGTAAGTTTGTGGATGAGAGAGTGGGGGATGGGCTAGCAATGGCAGAGGGGACTGGAGGGGGTTTACAATTCTACCATGAGTGTAATTACTCTCCAGTGACAGTGACAGCTTGATAATACAATTATCAAGATTTTATGCCGGCAAGGATACAGCTCTTACGCTTGTGGCTGCTTTTTCACAACAGTACTGGTCGGCCAATATTGATAATGGGAAAGCCCAGTATTCCGAGTTCTACTTTGCTTTTCGAGAATGGTGTCACAGATTCACTCACACACAGTCAGACGCAGCTCCCAGACTGTCCCACTGGATTCTCTGCTTCTATATAAAGAGGTACTATATACACCAGCCAGCTGGCTTCCTCTTCCTTTATACTGGAACATTCTGAGGGCATAATCCTTCACATAGGCTGGCAATTTTCCTTGCATTTGATTTAATGCTGTTTTTCAAGTTTTTTCACAAAAGAACAGTTTTAAGAATGTGCATATGCCATATATATATATATATATATATATATATGAACAAATATACAAATGTAAACATACATATGGATGTACACCATTTGGTGATGTCATTACACACAATGGCTATATTTAAAATATAATAATATTAATATAATTATATCAATAATATGAGTAACATAATTATTACTATATAATTAAAATGAATAAACTTACTATAATTAAAAAAACATCTAACAGGTTTTCCTGGAAATTGTGTCTGCTTGGTTTCATTACTTGGGTGAAATGGAGGATGTGAAGCATAACTTTCAGTGACACTCGCCAGCCCCCAAAGATTAATGGAATCATTTCAGTTCTCTTTTTATCATCACTACATAAACGGCCCATTATGAAAATGAAAAGCCTGTAGGGGAAAATGACATAAAATATGTATGCCTTTTTGTTGTGTACATATTTTAAATATTTAGAAAGGATAGATGGATCATTTCCAAGCTCATATCTATAAAACCACCATCTCCTCCTCTTTCTCTTATTCCCTGGCAGGATTTATCATAATGTTCTCCCAGTCCACTGCATACAATAACAAATGAAGTGGAGAGCAGATAATGCCTCTGCAGATACTGTGTCTGTCAGAAAAGGATGGTCATTTGCATAGCACTAACCATGGGAAGAGTCTGTTACTGTTTGGCCTTGTCTGCTGGCGAATAACAGTCTGTCACATTATTAAGGCAAAAGACCCAAGTGCTCACCTTTGACAGAAACTGCAAAGGCTTGTTGTTGGAGCTACATGGAAATATGAGCCCTGATAAGAGGAATTTATTTTTAGCTCATGATTCAGCATGATTCTGATGTTTGTTTTGTATGATGCCAATGGCAAGATGATTGTCCTCTTGAAATCGCAGCATTGGAGCATTGTTCACTTTCAGTAGCTAGCTGCCATTGAGTGCGGCAGGACCTTCTTCCACAGGTTGAATCAGAGAGAAGGGTTAAAGGAAGAGGAAGTGCGCTGTGGGAACCATACTTTTGTGACACAGTCTTGTGTTCGAACCCCCAAACAGGAAGCTGCAAGTTGCCAAGATCTCATGGGCCTGTGTATGATCCATGAAAGAGAGCATCTGGTAGAGATATATCAATGCTTTCAGGAGAAGGGGGAGGGAATGAAAAGGAAGAAGGTGGAAAGATTTTCCATATGTCTTTTTGCTTCAGTGTGATTGTCTGGGTGACACTTTGCCTTCCCTGTCCTGCTCACCCTCTCTTTGCCCTCAGCTGGTGAGGTTGGCCAATGTGCCACCATCACTGCAAAGTCTTTATTCTCAAGTAAATGTATATTTTATTTTGGAGCTGTCAGGGGCACCCCATTAATGGGAATGTTTTACATTGATTGAGTATTGCAGGAGTTGTTGATTTAATGAGGTGGGCCTTGGAGCAGGCCCATACTCCCAGCTGTTTCTGGCCTGTTTATTTAGGCATGTCGTCTGTGACAGTCGGGTCTGTGCTGAGCCCGACAGTGTAAGGCTAGGATCGATCTCTTAGCTGTTGTACTGTCCCTGGTTTTGACCCTGCCATCCTGCCAGTCTGTTACAGACTTCTGGTGGGAGCATAGCCCCTAAATGGCATACTGTGCCTAGAAAACTTTGTGTCCTTTGGTCCAGGTATGAGTGTAGGAGGGGAGGGTTGGATAACCCACCGCTGTTCAAAACGCTGAAGAAAAAAACTGACGTACACGTACATCTGTCCTGTCTGCTCTGAGTTGAGTTGCTTCAAATATAGCCAAGTTTTTTTTAGATTTTCTCTGAAGGCCTGAAAATAAATAATTTGTCACCAGTCCATCTTAAGTTTTGCGAGAAAAAAAATCAATTTTTTGTATCAGGTCTGCTTATTTAAAATGCTGATTTACTTTTTTCTCTGACTTGTGATAAAGAAAAGGTTTGGGTTATGTGACTAAGGGCTCTTAACAGGACAAATCATCCTGGGGTCAGGTATGATTCTGCAGTTCATTTATAGCACTTCATTTGTCTTGTAATATGTAGGACTGCCAAGAAAAAAATATCAGGATCCCCTTCCTCATTTTTGGCAAGTTTACAGACAAGGCACACAAGTTACAGCCTTTGTTAAACAGGTTTTCCTGTATGTGAGGGGGTTGGGACAGTGCAGTGACCCTGTTTTTTCTGTTTATTCATGTTTGAGAAGGCATACTGTTCTCTGTTTATCAGTTAGTGAACGCTTGCTGACTTAATGTCTCACTTTGAAGGGTGGCTGTGTCATAAAGTCAGGCTCTGCTGGTTTTGTTTAAAGCTGACTGCTTGATGTGTCTTGATTTGTTTTGTCAGGCAATGTCTGTTTATGAAGGCTGGATGAGGTTGAGGTACAGCAAACAGATGTAAGATGGATGCCATTGTAATGCATCTCTCTTTGGCATGTTTGATGAGCGCTGAACTCTGTGTGACTCCTTTGTTGTCCTCTGTGTGAACTGACCCAAGCTCCTCCTCCTTCCTAGGCCCTCTCGATCATTGCCTTCATCTGTATAGAGACCATAATGCTCTGCTTGCCGTGTGGTGGAGTCTACTTCTTCGAATTTGTCAGCTGTAGTGCCTCAGTGGTCACTGGAGTCCTGCTCCTCGTTTTCTGCCTCAACCTCCACCTCAAGGTACCCCATGTCAACTGGAGCATCACAGTGAGTACTCCCAATCCATTCTGTAAAGATGTCCTCCCCTGGCAAAATGATTTCAGTCCACCATGCCGGACTCACACAATCATTCTTTAAAATAACATTTTATTTGCTGAGGTCTTGAGCACACTTGCCAACCTTAAAACTTAAAAGTAAGGAAGAGGTGTGACAAACAAACAGCACACAATAGCAGATGCATGTTAGTGCTGAATGAGAACCAACTCTTGCTACTGAAATCTTAACCAGTATAAAGTTAGCATTGTAGTCCCTGGACTTCCACAAAGCATGGATGTGCAAAAGCATGGCTTTTGAACATGTATAGACATACATTTGAATGTAAATATGTTTAATGCACTTTAATAATTCACACCAGAAAGAAATACAGGACACATCACATGATGCCTGGGAGACATTCAGGAGATGGGCATGAAAAACAAGTCTTGCTTGGTAAAAATGTGAGTGATGGCCAGTTAGTTGCTCCTGACTGGTTCATGGAGTGAACAGTGTTTGTGAATAGTGCAGACATAGTGCTCTACATGTTGGAAATTTGAGCCCTGTCACCAGTTGATTTGTCCTGGGAATTTACAGCTTTAGGACAGTATTGGCTCTGTCCTGTTAGGGGCAAAATGGGATTGAGTCTATCATGCTTTCCTGGGTTTCTGTTTCATTGGTGTCAGGTGCCTACAAGCTTCCAGATGTTATCAATGAGAGATGTGCCTCTACTCCAGTCTGTAATCTATGAAACCCTGGCTGACTGAAGTCCACACTAACACTGAAGGGATGAGGCTTGTTTACTGTTGCTGCGGACACACGGTCATAGCTGGCTAGTTTTGCAGCCCACAGTGCTCTCCACGTCGTATTCCTTTTCCAGGGTCCTCCACCTTGTCTCTCTGAGCCAAGCTCACAGCTTTGTCTCATTGGAGCCGAATTCTGTACTTTTGACAGTCAGGACAGAAATTTTAAAATGGGGCTGTTTACCCAATTTTAAGCAGATGACCCAAGAAAATCCAAGCTGCTTCCCATCAAAAACATGTAATGGGCCATTGTGACGTAGAGAAATCCACATGAGAAGATTTCTCATTGACCCATGGATCAGGTATTACTTTTCCCACTTCTTGTTCTTGAAGACTCCTTAGCAAAGTTTCATATTTCATACACGCTTCATATTTATGTACTTTTTTAATGTGTATTTACCCTGTGAAGGGGAAATTAAAAATGCGGAAGCCAAAAATCAAGGTTTTCAGACCGCATTTGGGCTGGGATTCTCTGGTCTTTCAGTGAGGGGGACTTGGTTGTTTCTTGGCCGAGCTTTAGGTGCCAGAGCCTATGAAAAGATAAGTATAGGTTTTCATTTGTTCTGGAATAGATCTCTGTGGCTGAAAGGCACATAAGGGCTTCTCAGATTGTGTTTATATATCTCCACTTCTGGAATCTTTCCGGCCTGATCACAAGCTTCCCTCCTTCCATTTCCACAGTGATTGTGGTCAGGACTTTTTACATGACACAGCAGTTGGACTGTAAGCTGAGAGGACTCGCTGCTCCAGGATCTCCTCTGGCTGCATTGTAGAGCTGTCCCATGGCTGCTGTGAGTGAGCTGGCCAGGAGATTTGCCATAATCGCCTGCCAAGCAATGGCGTCCTTGGAAACTGATGTTTGATGTAATTTCTATCGACACTCAGAGGAGACGATAATGGTGCAAACAAACACAGAACAGAACAAACACACTCTAATCATTGTTTGGCTGTCAGGGCCTCTTATTAACAGGCATGGCTGTAGTTGGTGTAAATATCATTTGTGGCTTCAAGCTTTGTTTGCTGAGGAAATTTTGGGCCCCTACTTTATCTTGACTGGCACAGTTTGATACAGTACTATGGAATCAAATATTGGAAATTCGGTTTCTTTTCAAACTGGACTTTTAAAAAGGAATTGGGAATTTCAAAATTAATCCAAAATTTTCCAGGATAAATAATTACTTATTAACGCTCCTCTCCTTTGGTCTGTGGTGGGGCATGAGGCTGGGATGAGTAAGTGCACATGTGCGTACGTGTGTGTGTGTGCCTGTAATGTGCTTCTTAGGAGTGTAATGACTGTTAGTGGGGACGGGGTGACTGCCTTCATTTGGAATGGGTGTCACTCGATTGCATTGGCAGTCTCTCTTTGCTTGTGTTGGCAGTCAGTCCTCTTATGTATGACACTGGCATAGGGATCGCACTGTGCTTTTAAACTGGATTCATTGTGTTTCTGAACAAATGAACCCACACAAATACAGCCCGATGTCTGGCCATACCACAACACACAGAGGAATGACCCCTGTGTCCCAGTGTACCAAAATGGGGAAGAAGAATGCCAGTATTGTGCCGCTCCAGTTCTCCCAGGACCCCTTGCTATAAATACACTGCTGGCCTTAATGTGGGAGAACCATTAATTAGGGCTGCAGGTTCAAGGAGAGCAGGAATTGGCAGGCTGAATCCCAGGGCTTTTATTCGCAAGGATGACAGGCTGCTGAACTGTTGCCGAAGGATTTGAGCAGAAATAGTATAGCTTGCATAAATGGAATCAAAAGCCTGTTTCTCAGAATGACACTTGGAAGAGAGGTGGTCCTCTGTCAGATTCTTGAAGCTGTGCCATCCACAATTTGACAGGGGGAAAAAGCACACCCTCATGGAATATGTGAGCACCTGCACCTAAGAACCTATAGGGGACAAGAGGGTCACCTCCTTATTAACCTTGCTGGACAAGATTTTTTAGGAAAGAAAATGGTCATGTCTAGTTTCTAAAGAACCGTATTTGTTATCAAGTCCTCCAATGCCTTACTGAAAAGCCTCTGTTTTTTTCTTTAAATAATTTTTTATTCCATGCAGTTTCATCCTTCATTTGGCAGCATTAGGAAACCACAAGAGGTTTTGTAAGATATTAATCATAAAAAGTTGTGGTACCTTATTTATACACATTCTTGACGTTAGAACTTACAAACGTTTTACCTCTGTGACATACACAGCATGACACTATAGTGTTTAGAAGGCATGTTGCTTGTGTCATGCAGTTTTTCAGAGCAGTTGGATGAATTCAAAATGAGAACTCTCCTTAAGTGTTGAAATGGTTGAAAAAGAATTGTGCTGTTTTGTTTTAACAAAATAAAGTAACTATGGCTTCTGATAGGAATGCTGCATTCTGTGTGACACCCAGCCATTATACTGTGGCAAATCACATACATAGACTATATGAAATGTGTTACCCTACCACCAACCTAGTAGAACCAATGGTCTCACCCCCAAAAAATGCCCATACAATATCTCCCAAAGAATATGGAAGAATATTGCAGACATATTAGTACCTTGAATTTCTTGTTCAGCAGATGGAATGCACAAATGTAAAAGAATGTCCAGCCTTTTGAATGTGCTGCAGGCTAGGCTGTTCTCTTCAGTGGCCTTGAGTGTGCTGTCTGAAGGGGAGGCAGCTCTCCCTGCTCCTGCTGAATGTAGAGCAAATGCTGTTGACATATTAGTATTTCCTTTTAACACAAAATCCAGACTAGTGATTACTTCGGAAAAGGGGTCAAAATGCAGTTGTATTCCAGTCTAGTCAGTGGTATCTATTACATTATGTCACTGAATGACAGATAATCCAGATTTCTGATTTCTGTATTTTTTTGCTCAGGGGCAGCAGGGTGTGGGTCCATTCAGTGGACTTGCATGACCACTCATGAATGCAATTCCAAATCATACCATCTGAAAAAATGGTGTGTCCGTCGCAGCTGTTGCACATGAGTTATTGTGGACAAACTTAAGAAACATTGCATTCAGTTAAGTAATGCTTGATGGCCTTTGACATAATGGCCATGCATATACAAAGCTAGAATTTGTAAGACTATCTGCCTAATGAACAGACACATTTAAAAATGTAACTTTTGTAATAGAAGTGTGCTTGTTTTCAAAATGTCTGCATCCTTGATGACCTGTGTCTCTTTAGCCCCAGGGTCCTGCTTCAGGCCTGACATGCAGCCTGCGGCAGATTGCGGTTCAGCGGAGAGCTGGTCTGGGTCGTTTTCTCCTGACACCCCGCAATTCAGTGTGCCAAGATCTGTCCCTCCCCCCACCCCTGTTTGTGTAATCCAGGGAGCAATTAGGGCTTGTTGCGCTAATTAAATGTCCGTAAGCTCCAGACGCTCATGTTCTTTGCTTTATATATTTATTTTCCTAAAAGCTACATCAAAGAGGGTTTGAAGAAAAAGCTTTTTACAACCTGTTTTTACCCCGATGTCTGCCACCCAGGCAGAAAAAGACATGAAATATTCATACTTTGCTCTTTTCCTGGGATTTGTTTAGATGAGAATTACCAAAATTTGTAGTTTCTGCTAAGTAGATGTTTCTTTATGAATTTGATTTAAGCTTTTTTTTCTTGCATGGAGTTGGGAGCTTCATGTTGCCAGGAGGATTGGAAAAACTGAAATAAAACAAGCATTTTTTGGTGTCACTTTTCAGCTTGGACACAAGATCTTGTGTTGGAAAGGGCCATAACCCATCTGCACTGCAGGGTTCCACAGCTAGTCTTAGCCTGGACCGTCTGGTCTGACTGTTTTAGGAGCACTGTCTGTGTCTCTCTGTGTGTCCGTGTGCACGCGCGCGTTTTGTATATATGTCTGTTTGTATCTATATCAGGGTGTCTTTCTGTCTTTCTGTCAATGTGTATATGTGTGTGCACACATGTGTGTGTTTTTGTGTGTGTCTTTCTATGTGCGTGTGTGTGCACGTGTGTGTGCATTGATGCCAGGATGGGTGGAAATTGGACATCTGAGACATAGGGTTAATAAGTCCAACTTTGCATCCAATCACATGCTCATCGTTCCCAAGTCACGCGTCAGTACTTATTCTTCAGCCCGAATCAGGCCTGTCCTGTGCACAAGTAAGAACTGTGTGTGTGTGTGTGTTTGTGTGTGTGTGTATGCGTGCGCAGATCAGCTTGTGTGCCTTTCGTGTGTTCATAACAGTTTCTGGGATCAATTTCCATACTTTTAAATCATGACACTTTTTTATGGCTGCTTTCACTGTCATACATAAAATGGTGTATAGCAACACGCATCCACATAGCACACAGCAGTCTTTTATACAGCAGTTTTAAGTCACACCATCAGTCTTCAAGGGTGAATGTATTGAAAGCATGAGGTTCAGTGTTCACTGCCCACTTTGACTCAGAGTAATGCTATTCCCAAAGGACAGTTGTGTTTTTTAAATGAATGAAGAAGGCCTAAGTTTAGCAATGAAAGTGGATGCAAGTTTGATTTTTTTGGGTGGGGTGGGGGGGATTGGGAGGTGTGATCTGGCACATGGTGTGCAATGTGAAAAATGCAAAGCTGGCTCAGGCTATTCATCTCTCCTTGGAGGATTTTTTTTTCCACTCCTGCAGATTTCAGTCCAGACATAATTACTTTTTAGGTGCATTTAGTGTTGTGAGAGAAGAAAAGTGATTTTTGGCAGGACTGTTAATTACCGTGGTAGAGGTTTTAATAACCGGTCGCATATGGACATGTCACATGCAGGGACCAATTTGTGCCTTAACTGCTCCCTTTCTGCAACCAGCCCCTCAGCTATGCCACAAAGTGGAGCCCCTGCTCAAATCTGCCCCCCACCATACAGGAGCCCTGCATGGCTGCACTATCCTCTCCAATCTCCCACCATCTGACTCCATTCTAGTCTCCATGAAGTTACAGGAGTGCTCTTGTAGATCCTCTTTCTCACTGGTTCTGGACAGTTCTCTGTCCCTAAGCAGCATTTATACAGACTTTAACTGATCTGTAGGATGGTATCTTTATACTTGTGTGTTTTACATAACACTTTACACGACAGCAACTCACCAACCCTGTAGATCTTACTCTCTCTCCCTATGTCTCACTCTGTCTCTGTCTTCACCAATCACTCTAATAAGCCTCTTTTATGTTACTCAAGACAATCAGGGTTGTGTATCACCCTTGAACAGCCAGGATGCATAATCTCACACCATTCTGAACACACATAAGCCTAAACTTGAGTCCTGTACTGTAATATTCTTTTGTAGGTATGATTCCTCACTAGCACCTGGGTCCTTTGAGAAATGCTGTCCTGCTACCTTAGGTGTAGATAAAGCATGTTCATTTGGTTGTTGTGAAAGAAAATATCTTGTGTGGAATGTCACTTGAAGGCATTCTGTAACCTCAAAAGCACTTAAACCCTGAGAATGAATGAATGTGAGTCTTAAAAATTGCCCTGAAGAATATTTGCTGACTGGCTGTTGGCTATTTAGAGCAGTGTGACCATCTCTGATCTGTTTTAATTAGATGTGTATGTCTGTCTATCTGTCTGTCTGTCTTGCAGGACCTTGTTAACACGGCAGCTAGCACCTTCTTCTTCTTCCTGTCATCCATTGTTCTGGCAGCGCTGAACCACAGCTCTGGGGCGGCGATCGCAGCAGTGGTGAGTCTGCCCATCACAGCATCTCTGTGGCAGCGACCCTATGACCTCCTGGATCCTCCCTTCACGGACTAACTGCCTGCCTGTCACCCTCATAGTTACAGATTCTCGTACTCTTAATCAGTATTCATCAGAAGTAACTGACCATTAGTTTTAAAATTTGGGCTGACACCAGCCTGGTCAGACAAAGAAGTCTGTAAGGAATTGAACCTGACAAGTTAGGCGACCATTAACACAGTCTCTTTCTGTAGAATTCACCTGGTGATGCAGGTACAATAATGTTAAAGATGCAACTATACTGCAGTCACTCTGACAGGGAATGCACTGCATCACACATACAGAGGAATGATTAGGAATGGTTGAACAAACTATCAGTAATATGTTGGTTAATATGAAGTATTACCTTAGTGTTGCTGAACTGGGTTTTACATTATTTAGTCTTGCATTATTTATTTATTTCATCTTATAGATAATGTTCATTATTTCGTTACAAGTTATTTAAAGGATTTAATTATTTAAGGATGTTAACCAATGTCCCTTTTTAACCAGCAAGTGCTTTGTGATGTATGAGTTGATTTCCTGGAAATAAAATCCACTCAAGGACATTGCTGCCCCACTGTGGATATTTTTGTGCATTGCAAACTTGCAAAGACTGCTTTAGTTACCATGGGACCCCCTTAAATTACATACAAATGCTTTCACCCTGACATATTTCTGGGCACTGCTCTGAGAGAATATTTTCCACAAACAAAAGTTTGGGACAGGAAGTCATCAGAAATACCTTGTGGGAAGTAAAGAGCTGTGGATCATGGTGAAATGCTCAGAAGTACTGAGCAGTATTCACACAGACACCCATGAATCCATCTGTGGTTTATTTTATTTCTATACTACAGTGTTTTACACTACAAATGGCAGTACAGCAAATCTACAGTCCAATCCGTCACATTCTCTCTCTCTCACTCACACTCACACTCACACGCATACTCTCTCTCTCTCTCCAAATTCAAATTCAAGTTTTTTACAGACTCTTGCAAACACTGATGATGACCTATTTGCATGTTTATTTATTTGTAGATATTGTTGTTTGAGTCCTTTAATCCATGTATTTAAAAATGATTTCCAATAAAGATATCTCTTGTTTGTCATGCAAAAACTGTTTTCCTCCGTTCATCAATAATATATGCATTTCAAAGTGTTTTTTTCACCATAAATTTAGGTTGTTTGGTTAGTTTTATATATATATATATTTTTAGGTAACGATAAAAAGCTGTCTGTGAGATTAAATAATGAGTGTACATAAATTATGATATATGGATTGTGAACTGCTGACACAGTTGGAGTGCGGCACCCATTGTTTGTTTCCATGTCTTCAGCTTTCTTTCCACATGGTGAAAGGATTTTAGGCCATTCCTCTGTTTTTGTGGTAATAGCATGGAAGAGATCCAGAGGTTCTTTGATTCCGCAACGCCGTTCGGGGCTGAGTCAGCAGAACTGGGCTCAGGCCATGGCTGGGAACTGGGGGGGCGTTGCCCAGATTTGTGCTGAGTCGTTAGCAGTACAGATGTTCCTGGCAGGAAGCAGCAATTAAACATCCTGGGATTTTATCAGGCTGGGAGGGGCGCCATTAGCCCCCGCAGCTCTGGGCCTCACACTGGGATCTGGATTTTATTGTCCCTTCTATTTTCCGTTTCTCTTTCTTTGGCCTAGTTTTTCCAGCTTTCCTGGGGTGGTGTCAGTTTCAATTTTACAGTAAGATACAGTGAGCCACTTATGGGTTTCTGCCAACACAAACAATGAGCTTGAGGTCTGCACCTAGCAAAAGTACAGTGATTTTGTGAAAATGGTATTTCATGTTTTAGTTGTTGTTAAAAACTGTTTAATTATTTGTCAGAAATGCTTATCCAGACCGAGACATAAAGTTAATGTCAGAGGAAGAACGAAAAAGATGCACAGAATGGATAGTAGCACATTGATTACTCATACAGCTGGAAAAATATAGAATCTTGCAACATGTTTTTATTTCACCCATATCAATATTCATTAATGCAGGGATTAATTTGTAGTTGTTGTCCTCTCATTGATTTCTTGATAAAGGGCAGGAACCTAAATGCATTTCCTGTTTGTCATTTCCTGTGCAGGTATTTGGATTTCTGGTGACAGGTGTCTATGGCTTGAACACGTTCCTGGCGGTGAGGCAGTGGCGTAAGGGTGAGGGACGGTCCGGGGCGGTCCAGACCAGCGAGTACACGCGGGCCCGTACGGCTTCCCGGGGTGAGGTGGAGGCCCAGCCAGATCTGCAGTGACCCGGAGTGGCCCCGCACGGCCAAGCCCCGCACTGCAGTCTGGGAGAGGGGGCTCTTGTTCCATGGATTCTCTCTGATGTCCTTGCCTTTGGGGATGGGTGTGAGGGACCAAGCAAAAAACTGACATGGAGTCGCTCCACCTTGTCCAACAGCCAAGTTCTGGTTGGTGGTCCTATTTTCTTCTGCATTTGATGCCACAATTTTACTTGGATGGCCTTGGGACGGCTAGCATTTTATTTTATTTTTTGCTCGAGAATTAGACCTGTGTTTTATAAAGAGACTGACTGAGTCACTGTTAAGTGTCCAACCCTTATCTATACATATTTTTAAGTTTTTAAACTCTTCTTTAAAACGGATGTGGGAGACAGGCATTCCCATTGCACCTTGTTTCGTGTTACTGAAGGCCCAGGTCTTAAAGGGAGTATGTGACATTCATTTTCAGTTAATGAGCAGTCGTTTGTTAAAATTGGCAAAAAAAGTTAAACTTTCTAACTTTTGCCCTAGGCTTCATTACTGTCGGTAGTTTAGGCCTTGCATAGACTGACTTTAAATTTTGTGAAGGACAATGAATAATAGCACACATCTTCTTTTAAGGAATGTAAATGACTAATTAATTTGTACAGTCAAGGTTAACTGTGTTACAGAAGGAAACTGAAGGATATTACTTTTGGAGTGGTATTGATGAGAAAGTAAAAAGTTGAAGTATGACACAATAAGGGGTGTTATACGGGTTTTAATCAGCATTGAATTGACCTTGGATAGCAGGAGGGGGTAGTATAGGTACAATAATGATGTGGTACACTTTGGAATTTGTAAAATGCAGGAGCTGTTGAAAATGTGGGTCAGGGGACTCTCTCAGGAACTGTTAACCGTGTGTTTGTCCTCTCCGTATGTATGCTTGTTCCAGCTATGGAAATTCAAATTTAAGCTGTGTGTTCAGAAAAAAACAGATGAAATATCAGTATGATCAATGTCTTAAAATAAAGGTGTATTTTTTTGTAAATACTTACAAGCAGTTACAAATGGCTGTTACCCAGAAGCAGCTCAGCTGTAAATAACAAATCTAAGGTAACAGTAATAGTAAATCTAATAGTACGCCCTAAGGATTTTAAGGTGGTATGTTTGAAATGTTTGCAATTGTAGCATGAGTAAGTGGGCTATTGTTCCCTTTTGGCTCTGGTGGGTAGAGAAGTGCTCCATTTTGGCTCTGAAAATACATTTAGTTTATTTCTGCTGTAAGTCCAAGGTGATACTGTTGGCCAGGCAGAGCTAAATTCTTTCCATTGGCAAATGTAATTTGTTGGTAATGTGATTTTTGGAAGAGGGTGAAGTGAGAGGAACAGAAGGAGGCTTGTGTTGTGGTTTTAGTTTAATTTATCTCAGTGTGAGTGTATGATGGGCGTAGTGTGGGCCCCGGCCTCCTCACTGATCCAGGTCTCGTCCTTGAGTCAGTCAGGAGGAATTCACTGAACGATCTCAAGGCTGTGTTTTGTATAAAAGTGTATTTTGTGTGCGTGAGCGCTCACGCTCGTCTGTGTGTTATCTGTTTTTGGGGAGGAGCTTATGGTGGGTCACACCATCGGCCTGTTCCAGCGTTCACTGTAAATGTTCCAAGCTCCAAGCGCTCAGCCCAACATTCCAGCATTCATTGAAATACAGTGTGATAATGCCACTTTTTAGTCACTCCTGTATGTTTCAGAATTTGCTGTAGTAGTGTGTAATTTCATTGGGGTGACTTTTTAAGTTAAACGTGTGTCTATGTGTGTGTGTGGAAGGGGGTTGAGCTACAGTAGAAAATTTTCACTGTAGTATTTGTATCTGTGGATGTCAAAGGGGTCTGCTCAGTTTTTCTATTTCACCTTGAATGACTCTAGTTGTCCTGGTGTTCCCATGCTTTTTTATGTAAATGTGGACAATTAAAAGAGCAGTGGATGCTTGAGGATCAAATCAACAGCGTGTCAGTCATGGCTGTCTGTTTGCAGTCTTCACGCAGTCTCATCTATACTCATATGAACTTTGCACAGTCAAAGGATCTTGGACACTCCCTTCACCGGAGGTGCCTTACACTGACCACAGGACTGAGGCTTTCCACCCATACTCTCCAGGACCAGTCCATGCTTCAGTCCACACCCAGATATCTCTTATTGTGCTCTAAATACACAGCTGTACGGACAAGCTTAACAGATTTATGCTGCAAGTCCATCTCTGCTTTTCACAAAATAGGGGACCTGTTCTAATCAATGTAATAACTTAAGGAAGATCCTAGTAAGCCATGCTATTTTCTGTTACTTTGGTTAAGAGGGGTTCTTTCTTCTGAAATTGTCATGTTCTTGCAATGAACTGACACAATGTCCTGTTTTTGTTTTTTAGCTTAAAAGTGTTTGTCGCATGACCAGCATTAGCATTGGAGCTAATATCATCCTGCTGCTACTTTGCTTCAGGATTGCCCCATCATAATCACTGCCACAGAAAGGTCTGCTGTCACCATAATGATGGCATCATGTTGTAAGCAGTTCATAATAGAAACTTCATTTCACTGTCGACAAGCAGCAGTGGAAATAGCAACGACACTGTGTGATGTTTGTTGAGGGTTTTATTTGCAGTGGTGTGAAAGTTTGTGTTGACAATCTCTCCTTCTGCTAATGTTGGACTCAGACACCCTGAGATTTCTAATGAGATATGAAGACAGAGACATTCCCAATCCAGCAACGTTTGTGTGTACAAATACTCAAGATGGCATTTAAAGATGTAATCATCCAATGACGGATTACAGCCTAAAAATGATTGTTTATGTACCTAAACTTTTTAAATCTGTGTCAAAGCTTAATTCTTGTAACCAGCAAGACCACAAGGTTAACAATCATACAACCTACGCACATAATATAGTTTTTGCTTTCATATAGTTGTGGTTAATGGGACAATGTCTTGTGAGTGGACAATTTGGTGAAAATATTCATCCAACAGCATTGATAATCTAATGTAAAATGTGTATGTTCTGTATTTATGTAACTCTGAAACTTGACCAGATATCTGCCTCATTTACAATGAAGGAAGTCCATCACCTGTAATACCAATCAAATTGTGTATTAGGATTCACCATGAAAGCCAGGTAAAATGGACACTTAAAAGAAACATCCAGAAAGTAGACCTTGTGAGTGTAGATTGTGCTCATCATTAAAGTATTACTACAGTTTTTCTTCTTCTAATGAAATACAATTTATTTAACATATAGCAAATGGTACAGGTCTTGTATGAAACGGTTCTAAAACATGTATTTTTGTATTTATAGAATTCTATGTAGATTTATCAACAATAATCATTTAAACCAGTGTGTGACACTCCCAAACAATGTCTTTGAATAAATCATTTTGCCCCCTTCACTGATGTGCAATATTTTCTGTTTTAAAAAGGTTTCTTGTGGGACTACTCATTTATTTTTGTTATGGTGAAAAACAAACAGGCATCAAGGATTGATAAAAATGTTTACTTATTTTGTCATCTGCACACAATATAGGAACATTAAAGACAAGCATTATGATACTGGCTTTGTAGTCAGCCAAATAATTTGCTGTTGAAACCCGCATGCTGTAGCTTTCCAGCTGAAGCACGGAATCAGAATTTCTGATGTCAGTTGAACTAAAAAGCAGTGAACTCATGTTTGGTGACTGACAAAGGTAAATGCAGTCATGTTTCTGCATTAGTATCATAAAAATACATGAATGTACAATCAGTGAGTGCGCAGACTCTTTCCCCAAACTGGAACAGTGATATCCATGCCATAATTATGGAAGGTAAAGGCTTCCTACACTGGAACCCTGAGATTTGTAAAGCTTAAGAGCAGTGTGCTGGGCAATGAAGGCAGCGACTGGCTACAAAGGCCAGTCAACCAGGAAACGCACATCACCATATTACCATGACATCAGAGCAGGGTTGTGAATAGAACATCAACTGGGCAGAAGTGAAAATGGGTCCGCAGTGTAAACGCTCTATCACCCACACAGTTTAAGAATGGGGCTAATCCATCCAAGCTAGAATTTTTACCACTGGGCAGATGGTGTAACCAGCCAGCCACCTTCCAATGGGATTCAGAATGTAAACTTTCATAGTATAGGTACAAATCAGCAGTGAGAGAGCATTTGACTTGGGCATTCAAAGTCAGATTTGAGGCAAGCATGTTATTTTTGCTCACAGGGCTTTTCAATTCCCCCTTTTGAGTAAAATAAACATTTCTTTCATCATTCTCTATGACAGATGAATAAATAATGTTTAGTTAGCAAGGCTGTAAGAGCAGTTAAATTTGGCTGACCAAGGTTAATTTTAAAAGGAGGACTGAACAACCACCCAGTGCCCTTGCTCAAAGAATTTTCACAGATATTACTACTAAAGTAACACAATTATCATTTGTACTGTTTTGTTCACAGAAAACTTAGGATGTAACTGCTGATTCTGTAAATTGAGAAAGACAGATCCGTTTAATCTATATCCTAAAACTGTAACCCAAAATTATTTCATAAAAACAGAGAAATACAAAATAATTTCTCCCAAGTTCACATAATAATAAAAACAGTACAGAGTGAGTCACACTTGAAGCTTAGTTGTTTATCTGACATCTGAACTGGGTCCAGAGTAATGCAGAAAAATAAACCTTAGTGCCATCTGTATGTCCTTCATAAAAATAATGAAAAAAATGTAATGATTTGCTGTAGTACAGGTCACTTATGGTTACATGGTCCTATTTAAATTATCCTCACACACTATAGAGACACAACCACAAGTAACTCACAGCTTCAAAACAGTGTTTGTAGAGAAGGAAGATGCTCTATCTTTTTATCTGGCTTCCTTTTTTAGTGATATTAAGGTTAATGAAGCTTGTGGTGAAAGGAGTGAAAATTCTGGTGATGTATTCAAGGTGTGGAAATTTTTGCAATAAACTGCACTTATTTCTAATGGTCTACTTGAGCCTCTTATTTTTAATTTTTATAAAATGTTTAACTACAGTCTTGTTTGATGAGGTTTTGTAACATGAAATTTCTTTCATATCTGCATAATCCCCCTCCCTATTACAAAAGTGGCACAATGTTTTTAAAAACTAATTATACAAATATACTAATAACTCATATTAATCTGTGAGCCATTGTAAATATATTGTGTAGTTCATGAAGCCACAATCTCTCATCAGTTTTTTCCAATCAGACCATTAATAGAATATGCTTGACCAAAGAACACATAAGCCTCCTTCTCTCTGACAGTATTCATAGTATCAAAGAACTGCCATTAGAGCATTCAAACCTTTTTTTAATTATAGCAAGTTGTAGCAAAACAAGAAATCCTCAAAGATATCACACTTTTGGAATGGTGTCTTCTAGCCAGGCACTTTTTGGACGGAGATGGGGTCCTCAAGGAGCCATGTTTCAGTCTGAATCTGAATCAGAGTCATCTGCAACACAAAAACAGAATCCCCATAGAGAGCATGCAAAAAAACAACTGTTAGCCCAGGGTCATGTTCATATCCTCTATTTCACTGTCATTGATTTAAAGGTGGGAAGTTAACTTGGCATGCCATTCAATTGGAGGTAAAAGGCTATGCAAGAATAGAAGCATGAGAAAACAACGACACTAACGAACAATTTAGTGTGATGGCTGACTTTTTTACATTAAGTAAATGCTGACAGGGAACTTCAAACCAAAGAGCAACCTTGAGTGAGGTAAATATCCACTTTATACACAACAAAAGCAATCAGTCATTGAAACAGCTGTTTTAAAGGGGAATTTCACTTTGATGACACCTTGAGCCTTTATAGTTTCTTCATCTCTGATGTGTCTTCATGAGTAATATGGAATTGTTTTCTGTTCAACCTGTATTCCAAATTAATCAAATTATTTAAGCCTTATCTTAACTTCCAATTCAGTACACAAAACAACCTGGAAAATGTTTGCTAATTTCTAATTATTCATGATGGAACAGGTTTTTAGAGTAATTACTTCATGTGTAGCCTCTTCCTGGTTGTTTACAATATCAATAATGTTATCATGTCACCATAACATTAATCTGTAAAATGGCAACACTTCACTGGAAAAGGAGTACACTTCAAGTAAGCATTTCACCGAGAGTAATAAAAGACTGGTGTTAACATATTTAAAAACGTATCTACTCATTAACTGAATGTTATTTTTTGAAAAGAGAACCAAACATGCAAAATTATAAATACCTTATTATCACGTTCCATATGGATGGGGTTCATACATGTGATGGAGGTACATTTTCCAGGTTGTTTTGTTTAGTAAGTATGTCAGCTACAACCAATATCATTCATTGTGATTTAGCAGGTCTGTTACACTCATTATAGTTTACAAACCACATTGCCATACTCATAGGTCATTGGTATGCTTCTCTGACAGGCCAGCTGGTGAACTGTAGAGTCAAATGAAGTGATTGCTTTTGAGACAAGAGCTTGTCTATGCTCTACTGAGCTGACAGAATACATTTCAGCAGTGAGATGGACATATACAACACTCCAGTTTCTGAGGAAATAAAAAAAAATTAAATAAAAGGAGAGCTTTTAATCATTTTGGTTTTGGCTGTATGCAGTATTTCCTTTGTGGCTTGTCAGAACATATAGACTCTCAGTGCTGACCTTTGATCCCTCTTCATCACAGCTGGACCACATGGCCATATCTGTTGCGTTTATTTATGCAATCCTGCTGTTCACACACAAGAAACTAGGAGAAAGGGATGAGCTAAGGACAGCTGCTTGCTCCAGTCATCTTAACATTTTTGTAACATTTTACAAAAATAAAAGGTGATTTCTAAATTTCCTGTATGTCTGTTTTGTGGGAATGGAGAAAAACATTAACAATGTGCAATGTCTGTCAGATCTGAGGAAAATAAAGTGCATTACCCTACTGCTGTTTTCTGAGACTTGCTAAAAACCCAGCAATTCACAAGTGCGTAACAAAAGTTTTAACATGTACATAAAAGTCTTTCTGATTAATTTCCTGCCATCTGAAATGCAAATATTTGAAAGAATTCTACAGGGAAGGCACACTCCAGATGGTCATTACAAGGCTGAGCGTTGTCAAACACTTTTGCTAGCTTCTTTTGTCTAGGAAAAACCCTAGTTTTGTTTTAAATGAGAGGCAGATGGGGATGGGGGAACAGAGAGAAACAGCGTTTCTGTCACCTGCTGGTGGGTCCTCAGTAGACTCCCCACCTTGCTTGAGGAAGTTGGCCAGTTCGTTAAAGATCAGATAAAAATCCACTGCGAAAACAATGGTTGCTATGAAACCAAAACCTGCCGAGAAAGACAGAGGTGAAGTCTTTCATATCAACACTGCCCTTACGAGTGGATGAAATAAGACAGAGCCCTGGTTAGCAGTACAAGGTGTCACCTTAGCCTTTATTTGATATGTGCCCACAATGCTAATGCAAGCAGTAAAGGCACACAGTCCTTAAAGAGGGTACTCTGTTCCCCTCCTGAAATGCTGCTATATGTTATGCAGGTCACCGGTCATAAAGTCCTAAAGATGGATGGGCTGCTCACTTAATGAATGTTTGTCTACAGTAAATTGTGTTTGTAAACATACATGATAGTGCTTCTGGGAGTGATAAAGCAATGATTATACCATACAGGCATCCAAAAGGAAATGCTTGAGCAACCCAAAAGAATAAAGATGATCATTAATTTAATAAATGTATGACTTCAACTTTACATGTCAGTTTACAGGGAATTAGAGACTTATTTTTGGCACTAGGCCATTGTAGGCGCAACACTGCAGATAATTAAAATCATGCTCACCCCAGCTGCTTTTGATGCTCCATCAGTATACTTGGAGACGGAGATAATGGAGATGATGAAATAGATGATGGATGCACTGACACAGCGTAGAAAATCCTTTACAAAGCAAGAGAGAAAGCCTGACAACAATGTTTTACACATTACTGCAGACCTCTGTCGGCAATGGTACATATCCCCATTACGGGGGAGATTTTCCCCAATCCAGGTCATGAAGAATCGCCCCCTGGTGGGGAGAAGGGAAACTCACCATGAGGGGCCAGTGGAACCCCTTAAAGCGCTCGTTGATCTTGGTGGAGTAGGCGAAGAGAAGGAAGAGGGCTGCCAGGAACTCAATGAGTGGTGCTGTTACGAAAGCAGCAGCTGTGGATGCCACGAAACACACGAAGGTGATAAAGGACAGCACCTGAACAGGGGTACAGAGAGGAACAGAGTGAGCCAGTGAAACAGCAAGAGAGATGGGGTCAGTAACTAGTCTAAAAAGAAATTAGAACAAACAGAGTAAGATACACAGAGACACAACAATAAAGTGAGAGAAAGAGGGGGAGGCAGTGAGAAAGAGCATTTGTGTAAGAGACAGAATGAGAGAGATAGCATTACAGATGAAATGAGAGAGGCACAGAGAGATAAAAACACAGGGAAGATTATAGAGTTATGAGGGGCAGTCTGCTACAAAGATCAGAATAAGGGCAACTGTCACACCAGGGCTATATTTCAAATTTAATACAGTTCTGTTTACAAAAATGTGCTGAGTTGGACATTCAACCTTGAAACACTGTCAGTATAGCAGTGAGTAGGTTACTCCAGCAGATATGCTAAAAGAAATCGTCTAGGAAACAATAACTGGCTAATATCCAGCAAATATGAATCATATGCATATTATTATCACCAGTAGGTTTTTTAACTATTTAGTTACACTTCACAGAAAGCAAAATTATTTTCAAAACAAGTCATTGCATGTCTTCAGTCAATATGTTTAGGTCATACAGTTTCTCTTTTTACAGTTAGTTACTTAATTAAAGGACACATTAGCCAAAGATAAGC
The DNA here is from genome assembly GCA_022829145.1 of Albula goreensis. NCBI lineage: Eukaryota > Metazoa > Chordata > Actinopteri > Albuliformes > Albulidae > Albula > Albula goreensis. The sequence continues at coordinate 21,702,078 of CM040755.1, read as the reverse complement.
AACACAGCCCTAATCAACAAAGAAAAAAAATAACAATCTCTGATTCTTTCACACCACTGCAAACGGCTTCCCATGCAATACTCACTCATATATCAAACCTCTACATTAAAAATGCCAGCATGAAGGCACTCTAGGGGATGCACATGCACAGAGACAAATGAAGCAACTGCTATTATGTAACAAAATACTGCCACACAAGCACACACAATTAATGGAATACCACAACTATCTTTTGGCCACAGACTGTTATGTACAGCTGATAGAATCATTTATTATATATTTACTGATCCACAGGTAAGTTCAGTCCACAGTGTCATGGACCCCTCTACATGGCATTAGCTACAATGATCTGTCAGCAAACTGACTTGTCTCAGCAAATTAAAAGAGTTTGTTCTCTGCAAACCAACACAATGATTGATTCAAATCAGTCTTCTTCTTAGTGTGTCCAAAGAACAACAGCAACACTAAAAAATACATAAGTACACCCAAACTAGATACTGGCCATCAACAGCTGGACACATTGCTGTGCAGACTTGTTGAACTCTGCCTGGTCAGAAGCTGTACAGGGCTCTTGCAGAAGCGAGCAGGTCAGAAGCTGTACAGGGCTCTTGCAGATGCGAGCAGGTCAGAAGCTGTACAGGGCTCTTGCAGATGCGAGCAGGTCAGAAGCTGTACAGGGCTCTTGCAGATGCGAGCAGGTCAGAAGCTGTACAGGGCTCTTGCAGAAGCGAGCAGGTCAGAAGCTGTACAGGGCTCTTGCAGATGCGAGCAGGTCAGAAGCTGTACAGGGCTCTTGCAGAAGCGAGCAGGTCAGAAGCTGTACAGGGCTCTTGCAGAAGCGAGCAGGCAAGAAGATGCTGCATGGTTTGTGGATACCGCAGTCACATACAACTTCCTCATCATTCTGATAACTCCACTTGGCAAGATAATCAAATTCAAATTAAATTCAAATCAGTGTGTTACTGGCATGATACCTGAATGAACTCAGACACAGTCATAAAACTCATTTGAACCCCTTGCCAGAAATATCCCTTTAATGGAAGTCATGGATTCACTCAAAGCTAGATTCCTTCCTGTCTATAGCAGTGAAGGCATGCAGCTGGTGAACTTGCACATATTTAAGCACTGAGTATTTATAGGTCCTTGCTGTACTTTTTGGAAATAGGCAAGCAATAATGGATGTTACAGAGATTAATAAATAATGTATCAAAAAATCCATGGTTTAGTGAATCCATGATGTAATATGTTGTCTGTATACTTACAAATAAGCAGCACACACTGTAATTCATACAGCACAGCTTTAAGAGTGGTTATTGGCCTTCACTATCAGCATGCAGTCTGCCTGAATTACAAGTAGACCCTTGTGTCACATAAGGGGGATTTCTAAGGCCCAGGCTAACAATGGCAAACCCACATTCCACGGTCATCTCGGATCTGTTCCTGTAGCAGAGTTGCCTTGGAAGACACAGAACTGACACTGAAGTCAGACTCTAGCTCCAGTTACTGTGAGGGGGAGGGGGGACCTTATTTAGCAGTTTTGTCTGTGTAACACAGAGCTACTTACACCACAGTCACAGCTTGAGGGTAAGAGACTCTGCTGACCTGAGCACAGTGGTCCCCACCATGGTCCTTGCAAAAACATGCACAAGGTTCTACTGCATCCTCTTTTGTGGAAGCATGACGATCACCTATATTTTAAGCAAGCCTGCACAAGAGCCATTAAATCATTTAAACATGAAAGGTAAACTGAAATGTAACATTCCTGTGTACCAGTGCTCCGCCATCGTTCACAAGACGGCCGCAAACCACTTAATCTATGAGTTGCAATATTTGCGGCGCAGATAGCCAAGCAAAACGGCAAACTCCCACATCGGGGAGACACATTATCTGAAGACCACATGACAGAAATACCGCGCAGTATGAAGGACATATGTTCTGAGGAAGTGGACCAGGGAGGAACCAGTTCTTCTGCCTGCTTAATCCTGTCCTTTTTTGCAGATTCTTTGCAGTCCTAAAGGACTCATTGACTGCTTAAACGTTTATATCTAGCCTACAATTTAACGCGAATATGTAATTACATTGTTTCACCTGAAAAGTCAGTTGCTGTTTTATTTCATCACAATTTCAAAATGGCCCTTGTTCACTGAGTGATTTATTACAATATGGTTGTTTTGCAAAACTTGACTCTTTCCCCCATTGGTAGCATTGCCTACCTTATAAGCCTAAATTTGTAAACTGGGGACGGTATTACATGGCCGGTTAGGTAAATTACGTTTGTAAACAACGTTCATTATGTTAATGAAAGTTTTTTTTTTTTTTTTTTAATTTATAGACAACGACCGTTGCATAGTTAAACTGTAGTGCCTCCCACACAAAGGCCACGTGATTTACAAAGCGCGTCTCAGCAATGACTCATGATATCAAGTTGAGATTTTGCCTGTGATCACCGACACGCCTCCCGAAATAAGAGCTGTTGCTGTATTTTCAATCAGATCAAGACTCAAAGCAACTATTATATTTAATTAAAAAAATATATAATCATAACAATAAGAAGAAGAAGCTGAAAAGTAATGGTATTTTTACTACACGATAAGCAGAACATTTTATAGCTGTAGTGGTGGCGGACGCAGTAGTAGTACTTATATTCTATACTATAAACTAATTATTTTACTACATGCTTGGGATAAGAGTCAACCTAAAGACAGTTGATGCTGTGTAGCTGCATAGCTATACCAAAAATAATAATAATTTTAAAAAGCGAGAGCGAAACTTGAAAAAATTTGATTATGCTTATTCCTTCATAAGTGTTGCTTAAACGCCTTCACAGAAAATTAAACGCCCCTCCCAAAACTCAATGGAAACCTTGTGATGGATGCAAGACCTGACCTAAATATAACTGGGCAAGGGACAACACATACATACAAACCATTCATACTTTAAATTACTGAAAAAGAAACGCAAGATGAGGCTGTGGTTAAAAATGTGGTTATTTTGTTCGATCGGACTTAGTGCATCTTTGTCATTAATAATCACGTTAACATACAACTTTGGTTTGACCCCCTCCAAAAATAATAATAATAATCACAATACATAGCAAACCACATGTATTTCAGCTTAGAAGAAAATAATAACGGGTGACTGACTTGGGAGAAATAATAACCGGGTTTGTCACAAAACAATCGTGAGTATGGCAAGGGAGCATGTCTTCCGAGGATAATCTGCAAAAAATGGGAGAACTTTACCACTTCAGCAATGAGAAGCTGTCCTTTCCGCGAACTGACGAAATCTTTGCTAGGGAGGAGAGCGAGAAAGCCAGCCGGGCGCGTTCGGGTTGAGTCGGGAGACTCAATGTCTCCCATCTCGGCGGTGAAATGAAGGTAAGGCAAAAGTTGAAGATCCTGAAGTTGACAGTAGCGGGGAAGTTACAATGCGAATCCTGAGCGCATTTCTTCTCGGAGTGGAAACGGAAATAATGACACTGCGGAAACGTGGAGTACAAAAGCACAGCATCTGCACCCTGGAAATCTGGATACTGTTAGCCGAGTTAAAAGGATGGAGCTTAAGTCACCCCCTGGGTTTGACGTGTAGATTGTGTGTAGTGTACTTACACGAAACCAACAGGGGCGCTTTTTCTTTTGAGTTCTCACTTTTGAAAAGAACACAGCAGCACAAAGAAATTGGTTCTGAGTTTGACCCTGCTTTAAATGTACAAATTCATGTGGTCAGTCATAAACGTTGCATGGAATGTCTTAGATGTATTATTATCATTATTTTCAGTTTTTATTTCCATATACATTTACATATGTTTTCAATCCTCTGTTTCAATATCATCAGGTAGAGACTTTCTTTTACTGATGTTATGACTCAAGATATGGGATTTGATGTAAAGTTGGCACTGAATGTATTGACTCAAATATTTATACAGTAGAAAAATGCTCAATGTATCAATGAACAAAGCTCAAAAGCACTTATAAGGTATATATTATTATACCCTTTACTAACCCCCCCCTCCCACAAAACACACACACACACACACACACACACACACACACACACACACACACACACACACACACACACACACACACACACACACACACCTTTTTGATATATGCAGAACTGTAAGTAGCCAGCAGACCTGTGAACCCCAGGTAGATAATACAGTATCACAATTCAATGTACATTTTGCCTCTAAACTTGTTTCACTCATTCTTGCTGTGATCTTCACTAGAGCGCTTGGTTATTATTAAAGATAGCAGCAGGTAGCCCTTTTAGATAGTGACAGCTAGCCCTTTTCAGCACTAAGGCCTCATTTCTCCAGGTTTGCCGTTGTCCTTGCTTGGTTGAACGTGATCTTTCTGAATAGCAGGAAGGCATCCCCACACCACAGCCCTGTTGCCAGCAGCCCCACAATCTGCCAAAGGGGAAAAATACAGAGGGGTGTCAAACAGTTTTAGCAATAATAATCATCATAATCATCAGCATCATCACCTGAATGAAAAAGCAAAAAGTCCCTGTAAAGACAAGATCATTTGTTGTGGTAGTGGTTGAGAGCTTTTCACACTTGCACATAATCCTTGTATAGTTTGGTCCACTGCCAACTGGTTCAGGCTCCAAGTGAGACTGTGAAAAGTATATATCAGAGTATTGAACCACAATGACCTGATTTAGCAGAACACCAGATCTGGGGGAGTCTGGGAGCTGTGCCCTGACACTGTGCAGCAAAAAGCCTGATCACATGTTAACCAAAAATAGCACTGGTTACCTTTTGTTTCATCCTTGTTGAAGTCCACCATATCCAAGAAGGAGACCACATCAGATGATATGGTTCACCTCTATATTAGCTTGCATTCAGATCAATCAAAATATTGATGTGGACATGAGGACCTTGTTAAATATGGACTCACCCCACCTCCCAAAGTTCCTTTGGCTGAAGAATGGGAGACAGCGACAATGCTGAGGATGAACATGAAGACTGCTGCAATGACTGAGTTTAAAACATCCTGTGGGGAGAACAAAAGACAGTTATCACAAAGTACAATGTCTGGCATGGCTGGTCCCTTGACCAAGGTACTAAACTAAAATACTTGAAAAATTGAACAGAATTAAAGGAAGGGTTTTACAAAATGTTCTGTTTTTGTAATTGTTTTTGAATACTACTGCCAAAACCACCTGGTTTACCTATTATGAGCTTACATTCAGTCTAAACACAGTTTTCATGGTCCTTGCTCAAAGTGGATCCCCTCAGAAAAGAACCAACTTCATGAGCTGACAGAATATAAACAATAAAATGTCTCACAATAAGAGGCCAGAAGAAGAAGGTGAACTTCTTGTTGAGTTTAAACATGTAGAGGAGGAGCAGGGCTGCAGTGACGAAGAACTCCATACAAGTGGCAGCAATATAGGTAGAAACAGTTGCTGTCGCAAAACATATTAATGCTACAAAAACAGTCACCTGGGAAAACAAGAGCATGTTAGTAATCTAAGGAGGGTCACTTTTCTGCACTTTTTCATTTAACATTGTATACATCCTCAGTATCTCTCAGTTCCAGTGATCAGTGTATGGTTCAGCCTTAGGAAGGAAATACTGTCACCCAGCACATAACTCGGCTTGCAGATTTTTGACAGACTGCAATGTGTTTAAATATCCACTAGAGGGATATCTTTATCCTTTGCTACGGTTTCTATTACTTAACAGGAAACTTGCAGCATTTGACAAATAAACCTCCTTGTTTTACGCAAGGGCTGTGGAGAATGGTCCCGACCATCCCATGCAACCTCCATTCTCTCAATGTTGTGTGCTGTAAAATGTTTTTGGTTTGTCTCTTACCAGGACTCAAGAAGAAGTTGAGAGATTTTGGCAAATGCTACATATGGTAACTGAGTGGAAAGAAGCCCTTTTTCCATGTCAAATTGTATCAAGAATACAAGATTTCTTTAGTAAACTAGCACATGACTGAATTAATACTAACCATAATACAGCTATAAAATTATTTAGAATTACATGAGTCCTTTTTGTAGACAAATAATGCAACATCACCAAAAATGTAACTGCATTAATATTATAGTCTAAATGAAAGCTCAGAGTCTAATGCGTTATCACAGTCTCTGTGTATGGTATTGAAAAGCAGTCACTCCTTTTACAGCTTGCTATTTGAAGTTTTCAGCAATGTTCGTTCATCAAGGGTTGTACGGTGACCTAAAATACCCCGAAAAGCACACCAAAATAAAAAATGCGCTTACCAGCTCTCCAACCTTCAGAAGACCTCTGATGGATTTGACAAAAGCCAGATCCAATTCCATGATGGCTAATTAACCCGAGGAGAATGAGTCTTGTCACAGTGATGCGTTTTGACTTCCGTGCAGTTTACATTGCTGTACTTCCTGGTTAGTCTATTTCCTTACATGCTAGTTTCAGGAAATTGCTGAAATTTTACAACAGCTGGCTGGATCATTTGATCTTGTGCCCGTAAGTTCTTGCAATGAGCCATGACGTGATATTTGTGCTGTTAGTGTAGGGTAGTGAGAGTGTAAGTGCAGACACCCACACGTACGTAGACACACAGAGACACATAAGAACAGCACAGCTTTAGTGTAAACATTCTTTTCTTCCATAAAACATTGCTTTTCGGAAACAGTAGAATTTTTTCAGTAAAACCTGACATTTGCAAAGGAAAGCCACATGTAATTTTAGGGGTGGTGTGATTTTATCTTATCTACCTTGTGTTTACCTTGTCCATTAATGTTTTAATTATTCCATAATCAACTTAAATGAAGCATGACTAATATTGTGATACAATGTAGTTTCATTTCTGTAACAATGGCATTCCTGCCTTGTTGTGGCTTCTGAATTTGCTTCCAATTCCAGCAAAGTCTTCAGAGACAGCACAGTTGTACCTTCACTCCCTTATTATCCAGATACTACTTGGGGTATTTAGTGGGGACATTCAGGATAGGAGCTTTGTTGGGGGATACAGAAACACCAGTAACTCTTTGCAGGAGTACCAGCACTGATGAGGCTTCTGATTTCCAGGTGGAGTTGTGCTTTCGCACCTTTGGGGCGAGGTGGAGGGTCTGTCTTGAGCCAGTGAAGATTGCCTCACCCATCCCAAGACTGAGTTAAAGGGCCTTTTACAGCCTGCCTGATTACAGCTCAAAGCTTCCAAGGCCAGAGGCCAGTATCCCTGTCATTTGGGCAGCTTTGCATATGACGTCTTGTGACTTACAAAGGAAAATCTGTTGGTTTTTGGAGTCACAGCCTATTGAGGTATTGTACCCCTGCAGATCTGGCACCAATCCTGTCCTACCCCCAATAGAGAGGAGGAGCCAGTCATACCTGCCATAACACAGGAAAAGAGACCTGACCCCTCCCTTACAAAATACACATCATGTGAGCCCTTGGATCCTTAATTCTTCTGCTCTTTCCTGCTCTTCCCCATTGGAATGTTTGGGACACAGGGTGTAATTGCCATATGAACACTGGAGAGGTGCTCTACGTTTGCACAACAGTTTTGAACATTATAAAGCTGCAAATGGGGATCAGGACTCACTGTTAAAATGTATGTCTTGTGATGACTTGTGATGATAACTTCTGTGGATTGTTACTCAAACAGGAAGAAAGTAACAGAGACAATGGTTTTCAAGCAATCATTGCTTCTTGAAGGGCAGGTCTACGGAAACTCTGTATATTAGCGTGACACACACTGAACATCATGACTGACAGGGGCGCTGTCCTGTCTGCAGTTCTAAATGGCTCCCTTCCCACTCCTTTACAACAGTCTGTAAACGACTCTGGATCAAAGTTTCAGCCAAATGCCCCAGTATAAACAGTCTCAGCTTTATGGCAACACAAGCACAGTTCTGAAACACCCGTTTATTGTATTTATTTAACCACCTGACTTATGCCAAGCACAGGCATGTTTTAAACAAGTCTTTTTTAAGCAGTTTGATATTTTTGAGTAAATAGTCTTGATTTAATTTGATATAAAATGTTATTCCACATTTTATTTTCTTTGTTATGCTGATTTTCCACATGATTTGCCAGTAGATTATTTAACAGTCAGGAGAATATGCTTTTAGGAGTTTTATTTTTCATGTGGCATTCACAGATTTAAACATTTAATATTTAAAGTGTTAACAATGCAGCTTTTATTTTTCACTGTCAAACATCAGAACGTTGTCAGGAATGTTTTGTGTAATATAGTTCTCACTGCTAAGCTTTTCTGCTTAACATACCATACATTGCACGGTTACTGAATACATTTCCAATTACCATATCAGATATGGTCACCAAGTTTTAATGACAAATATTTCACTTTAGTTTGCCCATCATCTTGTGTATGTTTTGTTGATGAAATCATGACAGTAACTCAGGAGTAGTCATGAGATCACCAGACAAAAGTGACCAGTAGCATCTTTGGCTTGGACAGGAAATATACTAAGGCACAGTCAGAAAAGTAAAACACTATGGAACTAGTGGCATCATTTAAAGTGCAATTTTGCTTCAGCATTATCAATTCAAACCTCCTTTACGCCAGTACATATTTGAAAATGTTGTAATGGTATAAAGACTCTCAATATTCCTTCACCTGAGATACAGTGCAAAGCAAAGCAAACACTAAAACAAAAGACATGTCCAACAGAGTATCACCCTTACAATCAAAGACATTATTACAGTTCTCTGTAATAATTAGCATCAACTGATACCAGGCCACACAATTTCCATACATTATAAACAATTGAGAACTGGATGACATTAACCATGTGCCAGTTTCACCTTGAGATGCCAACATGTACATTCAGGCCTATATTCAATGCAAAGGCAATGTTTACTGTTCTTAGCTGTAAAATAGACAGATGTGTAGTACTTTTTCAATACAAACACACCACCTAAAATTAAGGGGGAAAAAAAAGCATAATGGTTTTGTGGGGAACAAAATCCCTCATATTGAACATAAAAACCACAAATAAAGACAGTATTTGAGGACTTCAAGGACAAAGCATACCGAATCCAGCCCTAAGTCACATGATCCAGTCCTGCAGGATGTGGAAAGGTAGCGTTAGTCCTCTGGGCACAGTCCTCCTCAGACGTGGTCTACCATCACATATGACTTCAGTAGATCTTCTACCTGTGGCGGGGGCGGGGGCGGGGCCCCAGGAGGAGCCTGAGGGCCCCGTGGATCAGGTGAGGGGGAGTCAGCATGCTCCATCTGTTGAGGAGGGATGTAGAAGGACTGGGGGGGCTCCTTGATGGTGTCACACCCCTGGGTGTTCCCACAAGGAGCGTCCGATTGGCTGCAGCTGCGGCAATCTGGGATACTGCAGAGGGGAACCGCAGAGGGGAAGCAGGCCCCGGGCTTGGCCTTGTCTCTTGGAGAGCTGAGGGGTGTGGGATTAGCATCACTGCAGTAATGGCTGGGGTCAAGGTGAGCCGTCTCCTCCACGGGGAACTTGAGAATTTCACCCACATGGTGGTCTTTCACTGTCATCTGACCTATCCTCTCTGTCAGCTCCATAACAATGTCCTCGTCCAAGGCCGCCTGGTCCTCTGGTCCCCCCTGTGCTCCACTAGGTCCTAGGCCCTGTGATGGAGTGGGAGCAATGTGTGAGTCAGCCACTTCAGGGTCACTGACCTGCACATGGCTGTCAGGCAGGCGCTTGATGGACACCTCTGGCCTCCTTAGCTTTGGTGATGCCACAGTGTTATTGGTGGAGGGGTGGGACTCATGGAGCCCAGCGATGGACTGGGGGCCACTCAGCTCACTGCCCACCAAAGCTGCCCCCTCAGGGGCCCTCCTCTCGCCCCCTGCCTGGTGGGCCCTGAAGGTTGGCCCTGGTCTCTGAATATGAGCTTCTGCCTGAATGTCAGGTCTGGGTAACTCTTTTTCATTTCCAGCAAGGACTTGTCGTTGGTCATGAAGCTGCGAATTCGGCTGTCCGGGGGCTGGAACTCCAGGCTTGGGGGATTCTCCTCAGAGTCTCTATCCCCTCCTCTCACAGGATCAGGCACCGCCTGGTATCCCTCAGTGAGGACTGCCCCCGGATCTACCAGAGAGTGACCACTCTCAAACCCCTCTTCTGCATCGGACTGGAGCACCGTGTCTCCCCCCCTGGTCCTCTCCTCTGCCATACCCCCAACAGCCTCCCGCAAGCCTGGAGAGGCCTGCAAGCTCCTCTCTTGGAGGATACCCAAGTGTTTCCAGGGATGGCTCTGCTCCATGACCTCCAGCAGGTACTCACACTCCTGCCGGGCCAGAAATAGCTCAAAGGCCATCCTCATCACCTTGTCAGAGTCTGCACTCTTATCCAGTCTGTACTCCGTCTCTGTCTCTGGGTGATACCCTATGCTCTCCAGGATACCTTTCACAGAACTCAGTGGCAACACCGGCTTGATCCAGTAGACAAACGGGCCTGTAAAAGTCTGTCAGGAAGAAAGAGAAAGCTCCTGTGAAGGGAATTTGCGAACCTATTTGCTCTTGTGAAATCAGAAAATATAAGTTCAGTCTCATTGTATTCGTCAACATGAGCTACAGCATGCCTTTACAAGTTTATTGTTTTGAGAGAATACTTTGAAAGAGAACTAGGCTGGCTACTGTATCAGTTCTGCACCACAGAATGACACAAATCAGAACCCTGCTCACACTGCACCAGGAAATTATCTCAGTAGTGGATGTGTTTTTCTTTTTTTTTTTTCTTAAAAAATGTTTTTGGATCTAGCTATGTTACCAACAGGAACTGTGGGTAATTTATGGAATAATGTAATGATTTTTAAAAAGAACATTACTATAGACTCAAACTTACTGTGTTGAACACAAATGTGTATCTCTCACATGCTAATGTAGGTTTACCTTGTGATTAAGGACACATACAGTTTTTACTTAAAGTAAATGTCTATAAGAGGTTTTTTCGTTTCTAGTTAAGTTTTACCTTCAGTGTTTTGATTTCCTTCTTCCAAGGAAACAGAAAGAGATTGATACAGAGCATTTCCAAAACCTCGGTGGCTTTTATGAGCTTCTGGAGCACATCCCGACAGTTTATCCTGTCTTCCTGCAGACATTCTGATACAGTCCGGTAGAAGTCAAAAACTGTGAACCTAGAATCGGGACTGCTCTCTGCCAACAAAACGTTCTTAGCCCGGTCTGTCATTTGTGCCTCCTGGCACACTCTTAGATCACCCTGTGGCCAAACCTGCTTGTAGTACGTCAAGTAATCGGTGAAGACTTCTTCACGAGAAATTTGCTTTTCTTCTTCCATTACGCGCTTCATGGCTTTGACATTCGGTTTAAAGATGACTTCTGTCTCGTAAAAAATATCAGGAACAAGGAACCGAATTTGACGTGCGGTGTGTGAAAACCGTAGCAGTTGTTTGTTCTGCTGCGTTAAAATGAAGGCATCCCTTATGTTTCTCGGTTTTAAGCAGCTCCCAAAAACAGGAACCACCGCGTCTGCTTTACTTTAAATGTCAAAGGGCAGGTGCCTAGGTGAAAGTGAAAGACGCTCTAACGACACATCCACCCCAACCAAAAAGGAAGTGACACTCGTTCAGACGTATCGGATATCTACGACAAAAGCTGTGTGACAGCAACAACAAAACACGGTTGGATTAATAGACCTTCACGATGTACAGCATTGATGACTCGATGATTAAAGGTAATAATTTTTGTCTGCCTCATGTATCTCAAAAATTTCTAACAAATGCAAGACAACAGTCGGACTGGACTGCTGTTTTAGCACCTCCATTATGACCTGGTCCTCTCTCAACATACACAAGACTGTACTACGACTGCTATCTAGCGGGAAGGAGATGGAATTGCAGGACAATGTTGCCTGAAAAATAACATCAACAGAAAAACAGTTTCCTTTATTTTACCGACAGATGGCACTACTGTAAAGGAAACAAGTGGCGAAACAGTGGTTCTATATAAGCGTCTGTCAGGTGCTTTTCAAAGAGAAAGCATCATAAAAATAATATATCAAATTGTGTATCAGTATACTTGTTATATCAGATTTCTTGTTTATCAGACTAAATAGTTAAGAAAAAGTTCTTTCAGTATGTCGCATAGAATTCAGAGATTGTTAAGGTTTACTGTAGATTAGAATTGAGTAATAATTCGATATATGATATAAACCTTTCAATTAACGTTAGGTTGAATATAATGTGACACATACACTGAAAGTGTCTTAATAGTAAAAAATGTTGTATACCTGTTGCCTCAAGAATGAATAAAGCATTCTTTAAAGAACAAAAAAATTGCACAATGAATGTAACAGTACAGAAAACACTTATGCAAGTTTCCCAAACCCTCTGGAACTGAGAAAATGGGCTTCGGGGTCTTTTAGGCTCTGTTAGATGATGATGATGATGATGATGATGATGATGATGATGATGATGTGATGATGATGATGATGTGTGTACGTCCCTTGCCCAGCATTTTTTGTCTGTCCTGGCTGACCCCTGCTAGTGGGAGCTTGGTGACTTTGATCTCACAAGGACATTTTCTTTGGAACCCGTCAAGTTCAGTGAAGCAGATACCAGGAAGGATACTCAGCAGGCAAATGACTGCAATGATTCAGTGAGACATCTCTGGTGCTTTTGTGTGCATGTGTGTGTGTGTGTGTGTGTGTGTGTGTGTGTGTGTGTGTGTGTGTGTGTGTGTGTGTGTGTGTGTGTGCAAGTGTGTTAGAGAGAATGTATGTACTTACAATTACACTTGTTTGTATGTATGAACCAGTATGTGAACATGTGAGTGTATGTGAGTGTGTGTTTGTGTGTGTGTGTGCAAGTGTGTTAGAGAGAATGTATGTACTTGCAATTACACTTGTTTGTATGTATGAACCAGTATGTGAACATGTGAGTGTATGTGAGTGTGTGTTTGTGTGTGAAAAACTAGGAATAAACCTAATCTATAGCTTACAGTATATTTGCCCTACATATGTTATTTAATGGACAAATATAAGCTTTGAAGCAAGTGAATGTGATGAGATGGACTCAAAGCATTTATATATGGGCCCAAGGAAAAGTGCTTAGTTGGATCTTCCAATCTCAAACCAGGTTCACAAGGCTGATTTATAAACAGTTGGCAAGGCCAAGTAAACACTTTCTCATGGTTTTTATAGCCCACAAGTCATAGTCCCAGGGCTGGAGATATCAGTGTGGACCTCATTTCTTGAAAGCAGTGGTGCTGGATGCAATTAAGATTCTCCTGGCATAGTCCAGTCTGAGCTGGACCCTGGGCAGGGAGGGTAATTAGGGGGAGGGCCACAGCACAGCCCATCTGTTCACCTTAATTTATTATTGTCCACCACCTCGTCACTCAGTAGAAGGCAGGATAATATTTTATGTCCATGTGCTATATTTTACATTCACATAGAACAACTCACTCAGGGAAAAGGATTTGGAGTTAGAATGGTACCATACCATTAAACACTGTGGAGCTATGCACATTTACGTTATGGCTTACGTTCTTACGAGTGAGCCAGGGACATGGGGTATGCAAGACCCAGTATTCGTAAGAGATGCCATTTCCCTCTTTCTGTCATTATGTCATGTTGCACAGATGTAGAGACACAGAGGAAATGAGTCTCAATCCTTTATTTTTAGATATTCCATACAAATTAAGGTGGAAAGGCTCTAATACAAAACATAAGAATACACGGATGACATCACTCATAGCAAACAGATCGTCCTTACTAGAGACAGTTGTACACAACAGTGTAACAGAGACGCCCTACATCTGGAGTGTCAACACATAGCCAGCTTGCAAGAGGACATGTACCAATGGTGTGATAATCACACTGGAAAAAGACACTGGACAGGAAACAACAGCAAATAATTACAACCATTGTCAACTGTACCAAACTTTAACATGTTGTGCAATGTCTGGACAAAGATTTTTGACTACAGGTATTGGTGTAGTGCCTACATGTGAAATTTTAAAGGCAGGTAGAGAAGGCATCTCTGCATGTGCCATTTACAATACTGTGCACACATTACTATGCCACAGCATAAAGACCACAGTTCAAGGAGATAATTTTTTATGATCAAGACACAAGACCCCTAATCTGACATTAATGCATTAGCCCATGTTCCTTTCTACCAGCTACTAGTAAATGTGTTTTTTTAAATAATAATGCTGAAAGGAAGATACCCATAAGTCACGTGGCCACAAGGTTATAACGTTATAGATGGTGTACTGGCCCCTTGATATGAAAATAATTTTCCAGTCTTAGTCTTCATTTGTTAGTTTGTATTGCAGGTAGATTTCTGAACCTTATGGAAAACAGACAAGAGGTGATGCTTCATGTCATTTGATTTGTATCTTAATGCACCGACTTCTAGTGCAAAACATTTGTTTGGCAAAACATCTAAATAACAGGGCAACTCACGGACGATTCCTCTAATACAAAATCTTCCACGATCACACCCAGTATCTGAGCTACTCTAAACCAAATCACAATAGGCTGTTTCATATCCAGCAGTGTTTATAGCTTTTTTCCACAATGCCAGCAATGCAGTCATGCTTCTAAATCATTTCTAAAAAACCCTCCAGGCATGGTTTCAGCACTTATTTTGATGCACAAGCGCAGAACGGAGAGTGCTGATACTTCACACGGAGGCGATGAGAAGGTCAGAATCTCTCAGGATACACAATTTCATGCTTCATATATAAACACTTATGCGGGAGGGGTGTCTTTAAAAGCACACACTGAGAATGGCAGACTTGCGCTTAATGGTTTTCTCACCGACTGACAGCCGCACTGAGTTAAAGTAATGTGAAATTGACAGCTCCTCAGTACTTGGGCAAGCGGTGCCCAGAAGCACTGTTCAGAGATATAACAGTCTCAATTGCACAGGCTTCAGGGATTTTGGTAAAAAATAATAATGTCATTGGAAGCCAGAGTATTAGATTTTGTGCCTGAATACTATTCAGTTATTGCAACCTGAACAGAGAGAAATTAGTAAAGCTCAACCACCCAGTAACTCTTACATTCTGAAAATATAACAGAACAGTTACATCAGAACTGTGCCAAAATGGATTTACGAAAGATATGAACTGCTCTTCATATCTGAGTAGACCCAAAATAGTATGATGGAGGCAGTTGTCACCCTCAGAAGTTTCATTTTTACTGGGGTTCTCATAGGATTGATATTCCTATTTTTATATTCCTGTTTATGTCTGTACTTCTGTATAATTATGGCTTTTTAAAATCCCCTATTTTTTCTAACCCCAGGATGAACTCATCTGCCCAAGACAGTGACCTTCTCCATCTGTCTCAGGAGAGGGACACTGCACACATGTGTCTCCTCTGATTCACTGTGGCCCTTATTTCTTTCTGCACTGCAGACGCATCACCAATCACATACCTGTTATACTGGAACACAAAATCAGCATGCACTCTTGTTTACAGACACCCAGCTAGCCAGGAGTGGGTGTTAGAGAGCAATGAGACTGATGACTTTATCTGGCTTTAACCAAATGTTTTCCTAGCAAGGCTGAGCCACTACCTGCCTTGCCTATGTGGAACTCTGGTAATGGCACAGAACTCACAGCTGCACTAAGAGTGTGTGCCTCAGTGTGAGCCCCCTGCCATTTATGGCTTTTTAGGATTTCATTAATCGTCTTTCTGTATCGATGTCAAGGCAGGGCCATTTATAAAGCAAAGTTTGCAGATACAATTTCATTTATTAATTTCTATTGTATAGTGCCTACTGTTTTGGAATGTCGCCATACCATCTCACAAAGTGATATTCAACAAATTTAAGCAACCAAGCTGTAAAATTATTGTCTGAGGTTACGGAGATAGCTGCCATATCCACAACAGCAGCAGAGAACACTTCTGGATTAAACAAAGTCACATCCTTCAAAAAATGCATCTGTAAAACAACACTTATTTATCTAACACCATTGATTTTCAGTTTGCAAAAACTATATAAAAGATATTTATAAAAAATGTCAGTGATCAGATCAAAAACAGGTTCAAAACAGGAATTAAAACTTCAAACAAAAAATTCTATTTGGTTTAAAAATACTGTCATAGTTATCTATAATCAATAATGTTCAATACTTCATACAGACATTTTGATTATGGGGACTGAAGGGATTATGGAGCTGTGGTCGTGATTCTCAAGACTTTTCTCCCATGTTTTCGTGCATATCCTATTTTATTGTTCATTCTGAGTAATGATTTTAAATATAATATTTAAAAAGCAGAAAGCAGATAAGTAAAAGAGACACTGAAATAACCAAAAAGAGAAAATGTCTATGATAATCATGGCCACGCTTAACAGGCTTCTCAGCAAGAACAAAGCATGAGATGAGATTTCCAGAGCCATAAATGTACTCCCTCAGCTGCTCTGAGTTCACAGGCTGGTGATCCATATTGCCCAAGGTGTGGTTAGGTAGGGAGGGGGGCAGGCTGGTGGTGCTGGGGGTTGGGAAGGGGGTGGGGTGTGAAGTCATACTCAATCCCAGAGATACAGAGTGTTTTCAATGCAAATTTGGTCCAGACAGCTATGCAACTTTTTCCTTCTCCTTCAAACATTGTGAAGGTTCAACTGTCACAGATAAATGGTGAGAGGAAACTGGGGAAAGAGATAAAAGACCTCTCTTGCCTTTTCCTTCTCAAAAGAAAGATGAGTGCTGTGTGTGAGAGAGAACATTTTGCTCATGGCTGGTGCGGCGCAGGAGACATCCAGCGTTCCTGTCTAAAGGATCCTGTGAGGAGCCTGCCGTTGGGGGCTTCTGTCTGTGGCAGAGTGTTTGAACAGGTCTGTTGGCATGAGGGGGAGGGGCCGGTCCTGCTCCCTCACCACCGCCTCATAAGGTGGCACCTCATCCAGTGGGAGGGCTGACAGGGAGATAGAGGCTATTGGCTGCTGACTGAGTTCCTGCATTCCCGTTGGATGCTGTGAAGTGCCACTCCTAGTTACCCAGAAGGCCCCTCCTGCCTGCTCCTCGTCCTCCAATCCAGCATGTGTTTCTGGGAGGTGGTTTCCTTGGCACGGGTCGAGCAGTGAATATGGCGGGGGATCGTCTGTAGGAACATATATCTGTGTTGCACCTGGCCCCACGCATTCTTCATAGCTGAGATTAGAGAAAACCAAGTTACTGCGTGATGCTCAGTTTGCCATGTATCATTCAGGGAAACAAAGCATGGATTTACAACAAAAAAACATACTTAGCATTTTTGATCTACCACATGTTTATGAAAAAAATATTTCTCATAACAGGCATGACTTACCTGAGTGAAAAGTATTTCAAAGACTCCATTACAATCAATTACCAGGTGCTCTTATCCAGTGTAACTTACATTGTGCTTTTATTCAGAGCAACAATTTGTTTAACATACACCAGAGAATTTGGTAAATTGATTTAGATTAAGTACATTTGCTCAAAGAAATGACGGCAGTGCACTACTGGGAATTTAACCTGTAACCTCTGATTTGCAAGCCCAGATCCCTAACCATTGCCCTAAACTACTGACTGGTGAGGTATTGCAGCATAGCTCTTTAATTAACAAGCACCCTTTATGGAATCAAATCTACTGTATAACTATCACTGCAGAAGTCTTTTCAGATTAAGTCCTAAATTCATAACTCAGTTTGGTACTGATCGTTCAGTACTGAACGATTAGTACCAAACACCTCTGGAAGATTTTTTTGGCACAGTGTGCTGAATAAGGGGCGACAACAATGTAAGCATCATGGCACACTGCAGCACAAACGGTGCTTAGCATGCTGGCTGAAAATATCTGTGAAGATATCTGCAGCTGTACTGGAACAACTGCAATTCAGTTGGCCAACAATCACTGTGGCTGCACCAGAGAGATAGCTGCAGCTGTGCCGGAAGGATTGCAACTGAGTCAGACATGCAAGAATGCAAAAAAGTTCATTTGTAAATTTACTCCCTTAATTTTACTTCAGAAAATGAAATGAAAGTAATCTGAATATGGCATGACAACAAAACAACATAAAATATCAAAGGTGGTGCTTGTGACCAGCAAAGATCTGGGTTTATAAGCATGCATATTTAAATTATCATTACATGGTGGAAAAAATAACTCTCATCCCTGAAAAATGTAATTACGTTTTGCTATTGTGGCATGAAAAAATGCCAATGTGTTAAATTTGTTGGGGTCCAGTGTCTGTAAAAAGTGTTTTGCTGGTGTTTCTGAACATCTGTCTTGTGTATTTAGAGATCTCAAAGCCAGCACAGCCCTGCCCCTTGTTTGTCAGTCATGTGAGCTTTATGGTACCCAAGCTGCATCAGGAGTACTCCCAGAGCACTGACCTTTGGGCTCTGCAGGTATGTGAAAATCACCAGGGTCACCAACACACATTCCATACAGCTCTGGGGTCAGAACCCCATCATATTAGAGGGAGGAAGAGAGGGAATAAGGTGAAGGAAGGAGAGAGTGAAGCCAAAGAGAGATTCTAAATATCATAGAGTGGGACTGAGGGAGGTAAAAATGAAGAGAGGTAAAGAGAACAGATACAGATAGAAATGACACATACAGGGTACAACACCAGAGGGAGGTGGAGGGAAGCATGAGAGAAAAGGAGGGTGAAAATGAGAAAAGAAAAACAAAAGGTGTGCTAGTCACAGGATAAGATGCGTGGGTCCTGGTCCAGTGTGTCACGGTAATTCATCTCTTATCAGGCTTTACTGAGTACTGGGTGGGGCGAGTGTAATAAAGAATTAAAGCCATCTGATGACCCAGGGTAACTGTGTGAGGTGTGCGTTTATGAGGGCCTGGACAGCGTGGTCTGGGGCATAAATGGGAGCTGGGGAATAACGGACAGGTAACTGAATCTGAGAAATGATGAACAGCATCACCACTGTCAAAGCACTTGTTCATGAAATGGGGGTGATTTCCTGGGAGCCAGCTTTGCTTTATCCTGTCACCTCCGGGCGACTCCAGGGGAGATTTAGTGAGAGGGGTGTACGCTGCCCGCTGTTCACAGTGAGATATATATTAACCATTCTTTTCACATGTTCTTCTCTTCCACTATGAAATCAAGGCTGCTTAGGAGCTGCATTTACTTTCTTGCGATAAATGTGGCCTTTTAAACCAGTTTTCACTCCAATTTCCCTGGTTTTCTCTGTCTTTAGTGATACTTCAAAAATGTATCAAAGTATAATTTTACCATTAAATATGATTTACCTATGTGTCCACAGAAGATTTTGCGATTTTACTGTATATATGAACAGAGAATCCATGCACAGCTCGCACTGTCAGCATTGACTGTAGAAAACATTTGGAGCCAGTTCACACACACACACACCCTCTTGAAAAATGCAAAAACCTTCCAGTTATGTTCCAAGATGTTAATCCAAGTTGTTCAATGATGTGATTTATTTGTGAGTTAAACAATGTTATATCATAATACTATTTTTGTAGTACAGAGACATATAGTAGTTCCAAAAAAATCACACGAATAGAGTTGTGGTAGTGTGACATGAAATAAAAATACTGTATTCTGCTTTCTGTATTTTCCTGTTTACCCATTGGCTATATTATTCAAGCCATCCAGTGGACATAATAACAACTATCTCTGTGCTTTTCATTACATTACATTTCATTAAAGACATTCGTTAGACGCTCTTATCCGGAGCGACTTACTAGGCAAAGTGCATATGGAAAGGTACAAAAAAGTGCAAAGATAACCCTAGAGAGGGGTAAAGTGCCAAGTGCCAAAGGTGACAGGATAGATCAGGACCCCCCTATAGACTAATCTAGAGGAGAAAATTAAATGAACAACAACCTAGGTTAAACACAAATTACAGTTAGAAACGAGTACAGATAAGTGCAGTGAACATTACAAAGAGCAGGGGAGGGGTGGGGAGAGGACACAATGTCTACAGTCTAATTGACCGTTGGATATTTTAAGAACTAAATGATTGCAGTAATACTTGCCTGCAGTATATTCTCGTTCATTTAAATAGTTGGAATTTTAAACCAATTTACATGTCTCATTGAGTGGGTGCAGATAATATTAACAAAAGAACTGCTGGCAGAAGCTTTCCTTTCTAAGTGTTCCAATGTGGATTAAGGAAATTACTCTACTGTATTGTCATACTTCACTTTAACACTCTGTCACTTTTTCAATTCATTTTCATTTCAATTTATATACTTTACTGGCATATTTTAAAATGCACAGCATTTTTTTTTTAGCAGTTAATCTCTTTGGCAACATTGAATAAACATCTTAGATATACTGTTTGCCATCTCCTGCAGAAGTCTTCTTCATTGGCTGTATAGGCAAAATCTTTATTTTCCTGTGCAGGGTAAGGAAGGGTGGGCTCGACCTGCATGTTTGTGGAAGACATAGATAAGACACCAAAATAAGACTGAACACTGCAAACACTGCACAGAGAGTGCAGACATAGGTCCTCACATAGTCAGTACAAGTACAGGTCCTCAAAGAGTCAGTAGAGATTTAGGTCCTCACAGACCCTCAGATAATGGTTGCCTCAATTATTAGCCTGCTTTTTACAAAGGAAGAATTTTAAGACAGCATGTACCAACCTTTGTACACATGTCTTTTAGAGGTACATAACAACTGGAAGTAAAACAGGTCCCCACAAGTTTTTGCAATAACCTTGAATGCTTAATTGGTCCAATGGCAGCAATGTCACTGCTCTAATCAGACAGTGAAAATGGAAGCCTAATGAATAAGTAATACATGCGCATGTTTTGTTAGAAGTTTTATGATTCTCCCAGCTCTCCTAAAGCTAACTGATTTAGTAGAATTAACCACACTGACCCACATAGCTTTCTAATACACAACTAGGTGGGTCCAACTGATAAGAAAAATGACAGGTTTGATTTAGAAATTTATAATTTTTTGTTTTACCGCAGCTAACTGGCTTGATATAGAGATGTTGAAAAACATACAGATTATCACCTCATTCCTATACATCATTCCTCATTTCCTATCAGATGCCTTTAGATGTATAATTCAACTTTCATAATGAATCACAAATACATTTCCTTTCAAGGTAACTTTTCAGTTTTAGGTTCCACTGTAGACTGCTTCCTAGGAAGGACACAGTCAGGAGATGGCTGCCATGTGAATGGGACTCTGGGACTGAATTTTATATAGTGAATACAGATACACGGTAGATCCTATCAGACAGTCAATGCACATAATTGTTGGTGAGTCCAATTTCTTACATTACATATAGTTGATATATCACAAAATAACATGATCAATATGTTATATGTGAATGTGAGAAAAATATTAACATCCTATTACTGTAGCATATTTTGTGTTAGTTGAACAGCCCTTCAAAACCCCAGTAAAGGCGCACCACTGAGATGTCACTAGGGAATGAGGCAAACACAATACTCCTTCCAGTAAGATTTTCACTGTTTACCCCACTGGCCGTGATTATGTAATCATCAGATAAACGCTGGGTCTGCCGATTCTCTTAACCTGGAATGCTTAGCACAGAGCTGTCTACACTACACTGTTGATATTTTACTCTAATTTGCAGAGAGTAAATGCTTTGATGACCAGTCCCGTTAAAACATATCTCAGTAAGGCTTACTAGAGAGTTGTGTATTTATAATTCAGCAGAGAAAGCTACAAGTGCAAGAAAATACAGAGGTTATGGTCATCACTCAAGAATAATTTAACTTTGCATGACCTGTCGCCAGACATGACTAACACCACTTACTGATATACGCACGAGCACTGCTACTGAACCATGGAAAACGTTCATGCTCTAGTTTGAAATGAATGCATATCCCATGTGCTAAATATGTCTGATTTAATGTATATGTTTAAGACATGTTTCCTAGAGAAGTCTATTATTTTCTATGTGCTTTACATGGGAGAGAAGCTGTGACCACGTTTCTAATAATAGCATTCCTAACCATGCCACTGATTGGATCTGCTGGTTCAGCTCAGCTCATTCTGTAGAACTGTGTCGGCTTCTGTTACTGGCCTTAAAAGGGTAGCTCTGAATTTGTCAGCTCTCATTTGAATGAGTTCTAAGATCACCCTGTTGCCCTGGTTACCTTAAACCATTTGTTTTTCTCTGCCTATCGTTGGTAAATCAACAATGATGGTAAAGATTGAGGAAAGTGGGTGGAAGCCTTCAGACTTTGTTTGAGCATGTGATTTGAGGCTGTGTTTTTATTGAACACACTTTTTCTTTCTTTTGTCTCCCAGCATGGCATGCCCACTTTGATTTGTAAGCCTATGTTGTTGCTGGACTTTCACGCATCCACTCAGACAAACACATCATCTGCAGTGCAAGCAGGGGGTCACAAGGCCTGGGGACCGGCAGTCACCACATGCTACAACATGTCTCCTAATACAGGACTCACAACACTGTTGATGTGTGTTCACAATACATATGATACACATTAGAAAATTATTTTTGTATTTAAAAATGAAGTCTCAATGAGGAGCACATATGTGAGCTCAACATATGCTTGTTGATCACTGTTTAATTTGTAAATCAGGTGATGCAAGATGACAAAGTCCACTTGGGGGGGGTGACTGCTAGGTATGGAAAAGGCCCCAGGGGGCACAAATAAATTCAAGTGCCCTGGTTATTGCCATGGTATTGAAACCATCTGCAATTGTGCTTTATGGTGCAATATTATAGCACTGATTCATTTCAAGGCTTTTTAGACATCACAGCACACCAGACATACACTGAACTCTAAAGTTTTATAAGTCAACCTAAAAAAACCTCTGAATATCCTCTGTATATTAGGGAAAGCATATCTGTCATGAATCACACTGGATGCCCTGTCGAGGAAGAGGGATTTCTCTAATATGCTGTGTGGAAGTGCCACTCCCTGCTGTGCATGGTGAGAACGTTCTGGACCTCACTGTGTTTCTTCCATAGGGACACCCATGGCCCCCTCCAGTATTCCTTCCACTCTGCGCCTCAGATGAGAAAATTCATTAACAACCCTGGATTGATCAGGGCAGAGAAACCGCTGTGTCCAAAGGCCTGATCAGCCTGACCCTCACTGCAGCATTCTCCCACAGACTTGTTAAGGTACCCGCTTCCTGAGAAGACTAATTTTAATTGACGATTCTGTTATCTGTTTGCCTTTGGAAGAACATATTTAAAAACAGACATATCGCCCCCCCCTGAGTGGACTCATTAAAAACATCTGGTGTCTCATTAGATTTTCTCATCAATTTTTATTCATAGACATGAAACATTTGTTTTACACCTACAATACATTAAAGTCTGACTGGCAAGCTAAGGTGTATAATGATTTCAAACATTGTACACTAAATATTTGGAACAAATGTGAGGGAATAAAGGGCCAGCTATTGTAATGTTTCTGAAGGAAATCCACCCGGAGAAAGCAGTGTGGTCATATGGACGGAGCCCTGGCCACACCTCGGTCTGATGGCATTCCGTTGACAGCACAGCCCAGAGCATATGGCCCAGTTTTCCGCACAGTGTGACGGAGCTGGCACTGCTCCCCCTGTTTCATGGCTGTGGCAGTCACAATGCTCTCAAATCCCCTTGGTGATCGTGCTCTGTGCCAGCCAGGCCACGCCCAGTCTCCCTCCTGCTCTGCGGAAACAGGCCCTCGTGGACTCCACAGGTGAGCGCTGGTTTTTTAATGCTGGGTTGAGCTCTGAGACTCCTGGCACCATCTGTACCGTGGAAACTCCGATGTGGGCATATATCATGTGTCCCTGCTCTCCTCTTTGTTCCCTCCCTCTCTCGATCTATCCTCTGCCCCCTCCCTCCTTCCTTGAAAATGCTTGCAGTGAGCTGTGAAGCATTGGGAAGACCCCTGCCCAATGACACAGCAGATTGGAAGACCCCCTGCCCAATGGCACTGCAGATTGGAAGACCCCTGCCCAATGGCACAGCAGATTGGAGCAGATTTAGTTCACCAGAACTCCCTTGGGCTCTCCCACACTAAACATCAAGCCCACAGAAATCACCCATTAGATCCCCAAATCATATTCTGAGACAGTATACCCAGATAGTGCACTCCTTTCTCCAATACACATTGACTACACTATCGTCCCTTCTGAAACCATCCAAAGCATCTGGTGCAATAATTTCTCCCCTCTCTGCATTTATGTGTGGTAAGCATTCTGACACAAAATGGCTGCCATACAAAACCCAGGTGGGTTCTAAACATCAGTAGCATTTGATATCAGTTCCCCTGCTTCACTGTACAGCTCTTTGAGACCATCAGAAGAAAGGTGGTACATAAATGCTGACTGTTATCATTATTACTAAGAGTACCAAGGCTGAAGCTGATTTATTTGGTTCATCAGCAGCAGGTTGGTGAGTGGGCAGTTGGGCGGTTCTAAATGCTTGTTACGATGTGATTGGAGACCAACCTTGGCAGACAGGAGAGATGATTTCTCTGGTCTCCAGAGTGCGGTGAAGATGGATCATGGCCGCCAAAAGCTGGGGCATTGATGGAGTGCTCCATAACATCCAGAACTCAGACCCCTCTCCTGCCAAAATGCTCCCTCCTCTCACCCACAGCTCAGCCCCCTCTCACAGCAAAATGTTCCCTCCTCTATCTCTGCCTATAAAAATCTAAGTATTTTTTCACTGAAAAGCTCAAATCAGGTTTGTGAAAAGATAAAAAAGCATACACAACCAGTATAAACACCTACAGTTTTTTTAACTCTTACGAAATACAACATGCAGATGTACAGCAGCTTTAAATCATATGGATGGGGCCATATTTTTAACAGATGATCAGACAAAAACATCCATATACTATAAAGATTAAATGGATTTGCTATAATGGAGGCCTGTGAATAAACAGAGAGCCTTTCTTCATCTCCTCTGTTCCTTCCTCCCTACCCCTCGATTTACGGTAAACTCGTTAATCGATCTGATGGATGGGGGATGTGAAGTGCACCATTGTGCTACAGACACCCTGGCTGATGGACCTATTCTCCAGCTGAATTACACGTTATTCAGCATTGCTTAATAGCCCCTGACCCAGGCATAATATTTCATATCCGTCATAATTTGGCATAGTATGGCGGGATGGGGCCTGGGGTCTTACATAGGGTCCCCTCTGGTTATTGGGAGATATAATTTCACCCTCATGAAAAAGCCCCTTCATAGACTTGCGCTGTGCTAATGTAACTGTCCCGTCACTGGTAATAATATTGGGACTGTATGAAACGTTTGGGGCATGAAAAGCAAGGCTGTGGAAACTAAGAGGGTGCTCTCATATATTATTTGGCCACAAAATTAAGCTGGGTATGATATACTGTACCTGAGGCTGTACTCAGAAATGAACACAAAGGGAGTAATGGAAACAGGGTCTCTCCCCCTACTGCAGCACCACAGCCTGCCAGCCATGTGTCTGACCTCCTTGCTGTCAGAGTGACATTTGCCTCAACACAGCTGTGCATTCAGCCCCAAAATAAAGGGAGGAGCTCTGCTTTCCACCCACTTACCCAGTCTGCTGCATGCTAACTGTGCCAATGAATTTCACTCTTTTGATTGTGAACTTTTTCACACACAATACAACCTCAATATTCTGAATATCATTCATCAAAAAACACCTACATTCCACACAAGGTATAAATCCAGAGGTATTATTCTAATAATGTCTTATAAACTGAATTGCTGCAAAAGGCCAAGCATTAAACCAAAATGCGATCACACTTGACAGACAAAATTGCAAAATACAGTCATCATTAGATGAAGCACCATGCCTTAGCATTATTGTGAAAGAATACTATGTGGGTAACATATGATCTATCTTATAAGGCAAACTATTGGCTACTTAAAGTGCAAAATAGCAAGACACAAATCAAAAGAAATATAAATGAAGCTAACTAGCGGCAAACTACAAAAGGAAAGGATATACAGATCTGAACAAGTTTTCAGCTTGACGGTTATCATGTTCTCCTGTAGGGGGTGCCAGAGAAACAGAGCTGAAACAGCGGACAGACAGCAGACAGAACTGTGGAGCCAAACCATGGCAGGCTATATGCACACAAATGGGTGTCAACTCAGAGACTGCAGTGTGCCTTACAGTTTGGGGAAAAAGCTGGAATAGAGGGATTTCCACAGAAACAAGGCAAAGAAAACAACAGCTTCAGATTCAAACTCAAGTGCATCTCTTTTGTCTCTTTTAATTTAAATGCTCTCTCCTTCCAAACATACTTCTTGATTTTACTAGAATATATACTCATAAAATGGAAGCAGAGAGTAAAGGCATAGGAGTTCAAAGAACTATTTGAAAGATAATGGTTCATCTCATCTGTATTATATAGAGAAACAATTTTTGAACTACAGGATGTGATATATGGATGAAAATGGGTTGGCAAGCCTGCCTGCACACTGTGCTCCTCACAGGGAACTGAACACTGGCTTAGTAATTCCTGCCTCCTCTTTCTATATTCAATAAAACCATGGTATACCAGCATAGGTGCTCAACTGCATGGTAAAATCTGATTAGCAGTACACTGTGCTCTGCTGTCATTGCCAGTAATATGATCTCATTACTGATTATAGGTTATGTCTAATCTCACCCACCCATTTCCCCATCCATTGTAAAAATGATCTGCCAAATCATTACTGTATTATTATGGATGCTTTCCCCAAGCCATTTCATCAAATGGTCCCGTATGTCAGTGTGTATTTGGTTCCTTGACGTCAGATCCTGCCCCACTGCGTTATGGGTAGCTGTTGTTCCCTTGCTTACTTCTTTTTACTAAGCTGAGAGATTCATTAACCATGGGCTTTTCTATATCACCAAATTATTGATACAGAGTACTTAACACTGCCATTGGTCCAAAGATTGACAGTGCTGTTATGACTAGTTCACGCTGCCTTTCAGTGCAACAGGATAACTCATGAACTTATGAAAAACACACAATGCAAAAGACAAAACAAAAAGCAATATACATGAGAACTATAAATGTCATAAAAGTCTTTTATGTGTGTATTACTGTATTATAAAGGAATTGTGGGATTTTCCAGGCAAACTGAGGTAGGCACATGCAACTAGCCAACAGGATCACTTACAGGGGTGGTGAGTCCGAGTACATCACGTTAACTTGGGACAGAGTCTCCATGTAGGAGTCAAACTCAAAGGGTGGTGGGAACTCCTCGATGCACGTGGACCTCAGCTCTCCGATGGAGCCACCGTAGGAGAATCCGTCAGGAGCTGTGAACAGAGAGAGCCTGTTCAATACCAGACACAGGGCCCTCCCTGTCCGTTATACACGCTTAAATTAACAAAACAAGCACTGTGTGCCCATTTACTCTCTCTTTATTACTGCACAGTCCCCAGGGGACTCATGAACAGGCTTGCACTTAATGCCATTCGCTGTACTATTGATCCGTATGGATTTAAATCTGGGTGTCTGTCCAGCTGAATCAAACGGGTGATGCATCACTGCACTCTGATATGAAGAGATGGGCAACAGGTACATTGATTCTGAGAGGACAAGGTCAAAGATGATTTAAACTAAGGCCTGTCCTGTTTATTTACAAGGAATTGTAGTTTGTTGTTTATTTTGGTATATTTTGAGCTCATTTTGAACAAAAAAGAAAACTGTATGCTGTGCCCTCAAGAAAGCATTTCAACATGCAGGCACATCAACACTGTAGCCTCTAACTCAGAGGTTACAGTGTAGTAAAATAGTTAGGGAGCTGGGGTTGTAAATCAAGAGGTTGAATTCTCAAGTTAGGGCACTGCCATTGTACCCTTGAGCAAGGTACTTCATATAATTACTCCAATAAAAATATCCACCTATTTAAATGGATGTGTAAACAATGTACCCTGTGTAATTGTCTCAGTATAAGAGAGGCTGGTAAATGCCTTAAGTCATGGAAATGTATTGGGGTGCCCCTCATGCCCCTCCTTTGATGGCATACAAGAGAGGGAGATACTGCTCCCCATGATTCACTGCCTCTCCTTTACAATACATGCAGCGACCTATAGGAGCACAGAATCACTTGACCATTAGTGTGACCCAAGTGTAGAAACTAAGTTTTTTTTCCCTGCTACCCTTTAGTGAGGTGATACAAATCAAAGCAGTTATCGCTTTTGAGAGAAGACTGAGATTCGGCAGCCTGGGAGGGCCTTTGGCTGCATGTGAACAAAGAGAAAGGCCGAAACCTCTAGCAAGCATAGCCTTTGAGAAAGAGGTCTCAGGGAGCCAGTACAATGGTATGGTGGGTTCCCTTTCACTTTTCATCTTTTTTCTACCCAGGCATAGCTGTGCATAACAAAGCTGTCTGAACACCTTGGGTGCTGCCTGTCTCCCCTGGACACTGTGGAGGGTATTAAGGCCACTTTTGGAGAGGCCCCATGTGAAACTCATCAGTGGTAACTTTAGGGGTGTGGCTCAGGACCTGACATGACATTGTTTTTATAACCTCAAAGGCTGCCAGATTTCAAGGGCACATAATAAGCATTAATTCATTTTTGTCTGGACTTTGGTTTTATTTATGAACAATACATGTATGTAGGCAATCTACATAATGCATGCTTCAGGGCTGGGATTGTGTAAGGATTTTCGGAGGTAAAAGAGGTTAATTTTAATAGAGGATCTGTTTACACAAACTTGTAACTGACCACATACACAAACACAGGCTAATTAATAGCCAGTGGTTTGCTCAGCTGGTCTGGTGAAAATGTTGAAATGTGCTCTCTTGTCAAATAAATAAAATAAAACAAGCTCCCATGTCGTTGGGGGTAGACTGGTGCAGTAGATCTAGGACTGCAACAGCAGCCTGTTACATCTCAACGCACACAGGATGCAGGAGGCATCCTGGTGTTTGCTCTGATCATGTGGCTGAAGGCTGGTTTGAAGGCACACTTACATGTGTGTGTGTGGTCTGTCTGTGTGCACACATATGATAGAGACGCTCAGAGAGATGGAACACCCTCAATGATCCAGTCTTACCAAAACCTATAAAATTGGTAAAATATGATCCTCTGTTTATATAATCCCCCCCCTCAAATCATACTGTCAGTGCCTTCTTGTGGTGTCAGCATAAAATATACTTCCGGTGAAAACCAGGTTAAAAATAAAATTTTGCAGAAAGAAATCTTATATTCATAACTAAAGAATTCATGACTGGTAACTCTGCCATGGAGAGTTCTTTACCTTTCACCATTTATACATTTTTTCTTTGTTTAGTTTCAGACTGACACAGCTGTTATGTGAAGGAAAATTTCCCAAAATGGAAAACTCTGTGGTCTAGTGGTAGATGGCAGTGAGTGAGCATTGGCAGGGCCCATTACGGTGTATGTTAATGCATGGAGCTGTTGGTAGCTGTGTACGCAGGGTGGGAAGCGTGGGCAGTGATAAATGGCAGTGAGCCAGCGATACTGTGGAGTGATACGCTGTAAAGCTCACCATAGCTGTGGTACAGGATTGGAAGCGTAAACAGTAAATGGAAGCGAGTGAGCATTACTGGTAAGTGTTGAATCACGGCATGGAGCTCACCGTAGCTGTGACGCAGGTGGTGGTTGCGCAGGCGCCCGTCCTTGCGCAGGCTGCCCACGATGATGGTGACACAGGAGAGGAAGAGCACCAGGCCAATGACAATGCCTGCCACCACCAGAGGCGACACCAGCAGGCTGGCCTCGCTGCCACCCTCCCTGCAGTCCGGGTACTCATGGGCCAGGCTGCTCTGATTGGAGCTCACTCCTGATGGACAGGTCCAACAGAGCAGAGAAAGAAGGTATAGATGGGGAGAAACATGCACAGATAGCAGGGCAAAGAGATAAGGTCAACAAATCACCAGTCACCTCATACTGCATTCATTCTCCATCGAAGCACTCACTCAACATGTCTCTGTGGGTCTGGTCTTTGATCTTGTGCGGTTGCTGAACATAGGCTTAGATGGAGGCCTCTTGTTCATGTCAGTTTACATTGAAAAATCCTCATTGCATAGTGACTGACTCAGCTGAACCTGTGCCTCAGGTGGCACTGATCCACAGTCCAACACACATCACAATAAGCTGTATAAGACTGCTTGTTCAGGTGCTACAAACTCTTGCTCCGTACCCCACACCCCATCCATGCACAAACCTTTCCACATGCCACACTCAGACTGGATTCTCCATGTAGCACCTAGGTCTCCAGACTGCAGTGCTAAATATTTAATCCTGCCCTGTTTAAATTTTTAATTTGGAGGGAGGAACATTTTCATAACGTTAGCACTGAAAGCAGACATAAGAATTCACAGCCCTTTGGTTATGAAAACAGAGAAACAAAAACAAGAGCGCCCCACACAACCAGTGACTACAGTTTGCATTTTGAGTTCCACACACCCCAGTTCGTCATCCCAGCTTCTTTTACTGGAGGTAAACAGCAGGCATAAATCTAATCAATTTATTTATGAGGAAAACACAGTTTAAATGCTAATCATATCTGCCTGTATTCACCCCCCACCTGCCTCAAGCAGAAGAATTCCTGACACAATGGAACTCCTAAAATATTCAGATTGATTGTAATTGCTGGTAATCGTTAAATCTGAATTGAATATTGTGTCTCTCTTTGAGACCTTTTATGCAACATGATGCTATTTGTATCAATTGGTAATATATTTCTTTTGATTTTTCATAAATGTCCATTGGACTTAAGTTGAAAGGATTTGTGACGGATTCACAGTTGTTCAGATATTTCAGGTTTATAGGATATATTTCCTGCACAACACCATTTAGTGAGTGTTAGTGGAGGGATTTATAGATGGATGGTAAAAGGGTTTGGCTAATGTTTAAACTGGGCTATAAACTATAGGGTACTGCTGTAATTACCAAAAAGTATGAAGATGTAAGCTGCTGAATGCGCAAGATGAAAATAGAAATGTAGATTCTCAGAATTTCACTCTGTAGATCAATCACAGCGGATAACAGATAGACATGTGATGTGGTGTAAACTAATTTGATTAGATCAAATGTGTGCCCAATTAGGAACCAGAACATGGGAAGGGGGGCCACACTGTGATGACATAGAGACCAGTATCAAGATACCAAACTGACTATCTGCTAAGTGTATCAGAATTAAATACATACATATATAATGAAATATATATATATATATATATATATATATATATATATATATATATATATATACTGTATATATCGACATTTTGTATTCTTTATTCCCTCTTTTTCCCTTTTTATCTAATATTAGATTTTGGTTGAAGATCTGGTAAGATATAGTGTAAAAAGAATGCAAATACAAAAATCTTTTAGAGATTGAAAATTGTTTTCCCAGTACTGTTTATATATAGTGGGATCAAAAATTATTGACATTCTTGGTGAAGATAAACACAAAAGCTGTGGACAGCAAATGAAATGTGCTATATTTTATGCTCAGGCATAGAGGAAAACACTCTTTTATTCAAATACAATTGTTCAACAGTTGTTCTAAAAAAAGGGTTTTTAAACTTTTGCAGTTTGCCTCAGGGGAATGCAAATAACCAAGGAGGTGCCAACACTTTAAAAACAGATTATGCATCGCCGGCGGCATCAACTGCCCCAGACTGCCTGATGTGATATGTAGCTCAGCATAATTTGACAGTCCTTCAGGAATTATTCATAGACACAAATTTTAATTGTGATGTGTTCCTTGACAATAAACAAGTTTTTTTTCATATGTTCACTTAATTAATGCATTTCCTTAATACCAAGAAAACATTGCTGGGGGTTGTGAAATGGGCAAGAAGAATCATGCAGAAGTCTATATCACAGAGTTTGCTTAATTATCAGTTCATTACTGCATTAACAGTTTAGGGACCACCTCTGTGATAATCCGTCTGTGGCTGAGGTGCTGAGACCTAAGCCTAACAGTTAGATTTCTACCAGCATGCTAAAACACATTAGGGCTTGGCTTGATCCAGCTTGTGCTCAGATTATTTTAGCCAGGCATAAGGTACAGGCTGGTATAAAGATCTGAGCCAAAGCTGCTCATGGCCCTTTTGAGGGACACAAGAAAGACAGAAGAAATTCAAATAATGGCGCGAATAAATGAGAATCCCTACATGAGCGCAAGTCATCCCACAACGGTAACCCTCAAACCAGGGAATGTATGGACAGATTCTCTCACTCCTCCAATGATCATTGTCCCTAAAACACACAATCATCTCATCCCTCACTTCTGCACTCCCTGTGAAAGGACTGACACTTTGCAACCTTGTGGCTGTAAAAGCTGCAGAGCTCCATATGAGTCACAGAAGCTGAAGGGCACTATGCCAGAGCAATGATGTACATGGGTTATTCAAGACAAAAAGTGCATTTAAACGTGTTTTAAAGAGTAGACAGTATTGACAAAAATATATTAACATTTTTAAAAAAAATAAGGTTCTTCTAATGTTTTTGATTTCTCTTTTTTCTGATTCCTGTTTAAAAAAACAAACAAAAACAATGTGATGAACTCAAGAGTACCACCCAAGAATCAAACACATCATCAAGGTCCCCAATGCACAGCTCGATCCCTCGCATTCTGCACTGTGGTAAGCACATGCAGCATGAAATTGCTGACATGCTGTAAACTAGCTGCAGTGATTAAATTAAACTAGAGGAAGCAAGCTCTATAAAGCATCTCTGTCTAGCACAGGGGGGCCAGTGTGTTGGTTTGGATCAGTGGTATAGGTTGCATAGTGTGTGGGTTTGGATCTGTGGTACAGGTTGTATAGTATGTGGGTTTGGATCTGTGGTATAGATTCTGCAGAGCGTGGATTTGCATTAGTGTGAATAGCTCTACAGTGTGTGGGTATGAATGGGTGGTATTTGTTCTGCAGTGTGTGGGTATAGATTGGTAGTCTTGATCCTACAGGTTGTGCAATGAAGCCAAGGCTTAGGAGGTCCCCAGTGCCCTTGGGTAGAGGAGACGGCTGGGACTAGATACTGCAGCTGTTGGATTCCGCTCCTTGGAGTGAACATAATGAAAGCTGCCCTTCTTTAGACCTTCCTGCGGGCTGTGCCATCCTTGCCATGACATAAGTGCCCAAGAGGAGAGCAGAACTCTGGCCTCCCATGGAGGTCAGGGGGCGGCCAACTGTGTCTTCATCACATCACCACTGCGATCGCACGCTCTCTCTGTCTGTCTCCTGCTCTATCTCCCTCCATTCCTATGGCTCTTTCCTAATCCATTCTCTTTTTCTCTCTCCCCTTAACTTTCTATCAGTACCTCTTCTATCACCCCTTTAAATCTATCACTGTCCTTCTCTCTCACTCTGTATTAGGCAGGCTCTTATTCTACCTTATTCTCTTATAACTTCTTTCAACCTTTTCAGTATATCTTCTTTTCCTATTCAACTATCATATGGTCACTCCATCTTTCCTCTTCTTTTGTTTTCTCTCCTTTTTCTTCCCAGCCTGAATTCTCTCTCTCACACTCTCTCCAGTACCCAACTTCCACATCCCAGGGTTATGAATGACAAACACAGCAGAATCCCACTGGATACAGTCCAGTTCTGTGCCACAGATTTCATAATTATAACCTACATTTAGAATTCCCCCTGCACGACACCTTCTCACTTCCTAATATTACACTTCCCTCCTGTGGAGCTGCCAGATTCTGACCATCATTTTTTATTGTGTTCACTGGGCCTTGCTTGTGGCATTGCCTTTATAATTGTGTTACAATCCCTGATCATAGTGTACATTATGGTCCAGGACATTTACATTACCTCAGTCATTTACAGGCACAGCCCCTGTGGACAGCCAGTTTATTTTACTTGAATGAACCTAAATTGTTATGCTGTAAGTCATCTTGAACCAAAGCCAGGGCCTGGCCCACCAGAACAGGGTCTAATTAGCATCACTTACAGCACTAGATGAGCCAGAACTTAAAGGCCTGAGAGGCATTTCCAGAATGCACATGGAGTCCATGAATAAATACCAAAAATAACACAGAGGAGCAGAGTTTTCTTTTCTCAGTCCAGACATGCTTGGGTCAAGCCTTGTCCTTATTTTAAACAATATAATACATGCAGAAGACTGTAACTGAAACAGTCATTGTAGGGAACGAAAAGTGGGGTCGATTTCTTTTGAAATCAGCTGGAATCACAATACAAGAATGGCTTACTACTTCATAAAGCAGTAGTGTTACCAAAAAAATGTTATGGAAGCCAACTATTTGCATTTTAGCAGTATGTATGAGACCTGTGAGTGTATTACTATTGATTTTAAAACAGTTCATCCATACTTGAGGTTTTTTGTTTTTGGATGATGAAAGGCAACAGCTGCCGGCACTTTCTCAGCTACGGTGTTTATTTCTTGGCTAAATGAAACATAATCAAAGCACATGTAATTCTCAGCATACGCCCTCCTGATCTCTGTTTGGGCATACAGTTAAAAGCTCTTTGCAGATGGCCAACCAGGATTGCACAGGAAGAACGAAGGACAGCACCAGACTGATGTGGCACACTACGCAGATTTTCTGAGCCAGCCCGCTTGTCGCCTGCATTCGGCATTATGTGAAGAGGCCTTTATTCATCTGCAAAGACAGCAAACTCCAGTAGTCACCGTAACAGTCCCTGTCTGCATCTTGCATTTATAATGGGTGAAAATGCATCACTGTACTCACGAAACCCATTGTGCGTGACAGCACCAGTCTTAGCGTTTCAACCGTGAGAAGTGCAAAGGAAGCAGTACCAGGGAGGCTGGTTCGTCTGCTTGCTTGCTCTGACAGCATTTCACTCTGAATTAATCTGACGTCCTCTCACATCAACTTCACTTCCTTCCTGACTGCTGTGGAAATGCTATGCTAACGATACGGTTGGGAGATGATTATAAAAAGAGGCAGAGGAGTGGAAAGCAGGGAGTGATCTGCTTGGAAATCATGGCCCTCTGTCCTTTAATAAAAACGCATGTAATATCTAACCAGTCCTCACACACTTTTCCTATGACTTTAAGGTAGAGTTGCTCATAAAATTGTTTTCACAATTGCATTCCTTTATGGATGTACCTATAAAACCTTCTACCTTATAACACAAAAGAAGATATTCTATACCAGTCTGAAAATTGCCAAAGATGTACCAGAAAACCCCCAATCCTGTTATATTTGTAAAAGGAAACAATTAAATGACACCATTTAGCATCATTCAAATGATCCAATTTTAACAGCTCATTTAAATTTGTGTGAGTACTATCAGTTACTCCAGTTAAAAGTATATTGCCCATTCCTGTGTACAGCTCATAACCTAAACAATATTCCAACACAGAGAACATCTACTCAAAAGCTATCCTAACTCGCTATGTCAGCGTATATGTCAGTTTGTGTATCATATCATACCTGAGGTAACAAGTCAGATGATGCCACATATCAATACTATTGAATCCTATTAATGCAGACAAGTGAGGTTCACTTTAGAATGCAGTGATCCTGTCTGAAAGCTAAGTTTGTTTAAAATTAATTGAGGAGACTGAACCCTTGATGGGTTTTGGAGGGGTGTATTTTAGCACAGCTGTTGTTACTATCTCCACTGGGACAGAGAATAACAGAAAACACTAATTAGCCAGTGTCATTTAGAGACAGTTTGGGCTGTTTTTAATTGAGGTCTAAATAAATTGCCATTAGTAAAACAAATGACCACATTAAATGCAATTGGATATGCAGTGGAATCAGGCTAACCCCGCAGGAATGGCTGTCAGACCCTGTTTTCTTCACCTGCCTCCAGGGTGACAGGTGAAGAAAACATCACAGGTCACACCCCTACCCACTTACCAATTCATGTACAATTTACGCTAATTCACATAAGCCAGAAGTAGTTAATTGCTGTGTGATGAGGAATGAGCAGCATTCACCTACATAACTTACTTCTTGCTAATGCTGAATACATTAACAAAAATGAAATCGTTGTAGATTGCATACATCACAAAGAGTCAGAAAACAAAGCAATACCTCTTCCAGCGAACTGAATGAAACTGCATCTGAGTGGAAAGAGTGGTGTAAGTTGCTGTTGCGCTACACGTTTGTTACGATTATTTAGTTCGTGATTCATTTCTTCTTTCTAACACACTCATAATTCTTCAGTTTGTAATATTTAACTGTCAACTTGTTCAGAGAAAAGAAGCCTACAGCTCCAAAAATCAGGAATGTTACTAAAAAGTGTCAACGGAAGATCACATAAACTTAAGGAGGCTTGATATACAGCCCACGTGGTAGGAGGAGATGGCCAATGGATGCTCTGCCACACCCCCTAGGCAGCTAAATAGCTCAGTGTGCAACGATACTGTTGCTGTAAGCATAGCCTTCAAAGTTCAAATCAAGGTTCCCCCCTGTGATCAAAGCTGATTCTGCACTGAGCAAAAACTCCCAGGTCAACCCCCAATGAGCAGGGCTATATATATATATATACTTTACTAAATCATTACAAAAATATATGTTTTAATAATACTAATTGATTGTTACAACAATACACTGAATTCTTAAATTGTATTGAGTGCATTAAATATGGGTGTTTCTTGTCTACATTCAACTGCAGATGCTAAATTGGTTTACTGGAATGTGAACATTAACTGGAATGTGATCATTAACACTTGACTGAATTGAAATGCTAATTCTTTGTTGTCTCATTATAGTTCCCGATTTCCATCATACCTGTGAAGTCTTTTGGATTGCCCCCATTTTGTTTGTTCCAACACATTTAAGTAAAAAGTGCCTCCATTGTCTTGCCATCTCATACCAGGTGTTGCAAACAATATGTACACATGTATTAAAGAACATGATATCCCATTTCCCATCATTTAGCTAGCTTAGTGTAACAAACTGTAAATCTAAGGTGAGCTCACATGAATTTGGTGCAGCAGGCTTGATAGTTCGCTGGTTGTGTAGATGTCACAGCCAATCAGAATCTGAGGGAGCAGGAAGCGTGGGAGAGGATGGGGGGGCGTGGGGGTGGGGAGGCAAAAGATGTCAAGACTTAATTAACATCTCCTTTCCCATGTCTATGTGCAAATGTGGCTCAAATGGAAGGACCCCCAACTGCAAAAGCAAAAAGTACTCATGTGGTGGTGGGAGTTGGAATCTCAACCCAATAATACGCTCTGGTGTCATCAAAAGACTGTACTAACACCAGCCTTCCCTTTCGCTCAGGCAAAATCTTATGAGCAATTTTTCACCTTACTATTTTGCAGCAATAGGACACACCGGCTGTCCATTGTTTTCTACCTGATGGTGGGGTATGCAAAAAGAGGTGCATTCAGAATGTGGTTAACAGTATGTTGAAAAAGATTACTGAAGAGTAGCATTTCGTCAGCTAGCCAGTTCAAGCGAAAACTAGCCTGAATACATGAATGAAAACGAGATTATTGAAGGCTACATGCACCCAGCCAGGGGGCTGTGTATCAACCATCTATATAGAGTGGCAAAACGGACAGCTGCTGATGGCACGCAAGAATGGGAGATGGACACTGAACTAGTAAAAATGTCAGTTTGGAAAGAACACATTTTCTGTTTTTCTTTGGTGATGTCGATGACAGGATTTGGCAAGGCTTGTGATTGGGTGGGCCTGGCCCACCCTGGTCCCCCCATGGAGCTGGGTATGCTTCAGCTTCAGTGCCAGCACACCCAACACATGGGCAAACAAGCGAACACACATGATGCACATACAAACAGTGATGGATCTCTGATTTGCTCTTGTTTTCACAAAGAAGAGGAAAACCCTGTTTCCTATGAGCGAAACACCCCCCTTGAGAACCAAAGTAGCAGTGTTTTGTTAGCAGTTCGTCACTCACATTAAAACGTGACACTATTCACTATCACTAGTCAGGCTGCATCCCAGAGGCTGGGAAGTTGGGGGCCGGGGGGGTGATACTGGAGCATGCTGGGACAAGCTGCAATTTCCCATATCAAAAAGTGTGGATTGAGGGGGAGGGGGGTGTTAGTCAAGTGTGACGGAAAGGCGAGATGGTGTTTTGTCTCCTCATATCGGTGTGATAGAAGTCATTATAATTCATCTGCAATCTGAGGGGCCAGCTGTAATATCCGTACAACCGCAGTAATCCAAAGGGAAAAGAGGTGCTGGTGAAAAGACAGGGTGGCAATTCGTGGACTAAGCAACACCCTTACCCAGATGAAGATGGACAGAGGGAAAATGGCTCTCACGTGTCAGTGACAGACGGGGCCTTTATCCAGCCTTTACACAATCTGCTCCTTTGATGTATCCTGCAGTGGGCACGACTCTGAGAGCTATAATCGATCTTCAGCTTAAACTCATAAACACACTCCTCCCAGTATTTGTGTGTACAACTTCAGTGGACAGGGCTTCTTTAAGATCAGGTGCACACCTCTGTTCCTAAATGTGTGAGGTGGGAATACAAAAATTTTTATTTTAAAAATACCATTACCTATTTTTTCTAAACTGACAGCCTTATTTACAGGCACTGATTACAAAGCCCACTCACATGTTCATACATTATCATTATACAGTTATAGGGCGTCATACTGACCACTGCTAATATTAATTCAGGATATTCTTAAAAGATGACACACCGAGACAATACAATACTTACTGTAAAGTGTAGTCTCAAAGTATCAGCCTTTTATTCATATCCGTACATGAAACAAAATACTAATAGCTGGCATAAATGTTAGCTCAATATAGCATCCATATAAGGGTCACGTTTACAAAGTACAGAGAGCTGCACATCATGTGGTCAAATGAAAGTCTAAATTGACATATTTAATCAGTACCAGTATATTTTATACCTGAAATAATGACATTTCCTTTATTTCCTGTTCTTCCTGGCTAAAAAAAACATCACTCCCAACTTCTCAGGGACCAGAATATCTTTACTGCATATCACTTCGGATTGAGTGTGGTCGTCACATGTAAAACCAAAACACACACTGGATTCACTGCTCCCTGCGTAAACAAAAAAAATCTTCCTAAAGCATTTCAAATTTTCCCAGTAAAACAGGCCCTACCCTGCTAGGTGAGCAAATACAGTGCTGTGCCATTATTTCACGGGTGTAAACCTGTTATCAGGAAGCTTTAGCAGGCGACATGGGCCAGCTACTCGAAGTATCGAGTGAACGTCAGGTCCCATCCATGCTCGTGTCCATGGATGTCACAAAGCAGTCATGTCAAATGACAACCAGACCGAAGACAGACCTCTGAGATGAACTAATACAATATGAAATCTGCAGGTCCCTTCCATCCAGATAGGCTGGCATCATACGAGTGGTGTAGTGGCTGATGGGTAATTTATGAGGCGGTCCCTCTCAGTGAGTGACAGATGCTCAACGTGCAGTGACACATGAGTGGCGGGGGACACTAAGACGTTGATCCCACTCTCCCTTACGTCAGAGAGAAACATTAATGCTTGAGGCAGGGTTTGAACATCTTCGCTGACATAGCAGATAAAGGTGTGCACACACCCACACACATAAGCAAAAGTACCTGTGCTTGAACATGTGCACACTCTTACACACACCAACATGGCCACATGCGTACACACTCTTAGACAGGTGTGCACACACACCATATATATTCACACAGATGCGCACACACAAGCCAAAAAGCATGACGCAATATGGACCAAGCACCCCCAGTGCACTCCTTTGTAAATCCTCCCCATGACAGCACTGTACTGAGAGAGGCTGTTAGTGTTGAGGTATTACTGTGCAGTAATCACTAAGACCTGATTATGAGCCTGTTTGAGTGGCCACACTGTCTGACTGCATGGATGACCTGGGTCTGACTAAGGCTTTGGTCTGTCTCGCCGAGCCGGCCTCCAGGGCAGAAATGTTCTTGACTACATGGTGATGTGACTGAGATGTGACTGTCACGCTGTAATCTGCTGGTGCCCTGCAAGAGAATGTGCCAGCCAGCCCCAGTCACCCACCCAAATCAACCCCAGTCTCCCAGCCAAATCAGCCTCAGTCACTCTCCTAAATCAGCCTCAGTCACTCTCCCTGATCAACCTCAGTCACCTTCCCAAATCAGCCTCAGTCACCCTCCTAAATCAGCCTCAGTCACTCTCCTAAATCAGCTTCAGTCACTCTCCCTGATCAACCTCAATCACCTTCCCCCATCAGCCCCAGTAACCCTCCCAAATCAGCCTCAGTCACCCTCCTAAATCAGCCTCAGTCACTCTCCTAAATCAGCTTCAGTCACTCTCCCTGATCAACCTCAATCACCTTCCCCCATCAGCCCCAGTAACCCTCCCAAATCCCAAATCAGCCTCAGTCACCTCTCCTAAATCAGCCTCAGTCACTCTCCTAAATCAGCCTCAGTCACTCTCCTGATCAACCTCAATCACCTTCCCCCATCAGCCCCAGTAACCCTCCCAAATCAGCCTCAGTCACTCTCCTAAATCAGCCTCAGTCACTCTCCCTGATCAACCTCAATCACCTTCCCCCATCAGCCCCAGTAACCCTCCTAAATCAGCCCCAGTAACCCTCCCAAATCAGCCCCAGTCACCCAGCTGAATCAGCCCCAGTCACCCTCCCAAATCAGCCCCAGTTACCCTCCCAAATCAATTTAGAATGAGACTGATCCAGCAGCTCAAGGTCGTTCTGGAGACTGGATGACAGCTGTTGACCAGAGTGTCCAGCATGGCTGACAACAGCTCCCAGGCACATGACTATATATCCACACAAACAGGGTGAGACAGTCAACTAGCGCACACACACACACACACACACACACACACACACACACACACACACACACAAATACACTCACATACATAGATATACAGTGCAAATACATAAACAGAAACATACAACCAAACAATACATACAAAGACATATACAAAAAGAAACATATTAAGACAAAATCTCAACTACAGCCTGTAAACACACACAAAAATTCACACAAATGTTTAACCTCCACAAATACACAAATAAGTGTATGCACACAAACAAACACACATGCCCACATTTCAGCTCAACTAGACACATTTGCCGACATACACAGGCACACACCAACAACTATGCTTTCCTGCACATGTCACACACACACACACACACACACACACACACACACACACACACACACACACACACACACACACACACACACACACACACACACACACACCAGTAAATGACAATTCTTTTTTTAATTATCCCGACTGTGTGTTGGACCAGCAGAGACCCTTATCCAGGCCAGCACTGAGACTAAAGCTTTAGACTTCACATATTTCCCATGACCCATTTATAAAGCTGGATTCAGCACTAACACACTGGCAAATCTGATAGGCATGCACTGCACTGCTTTAAAACCTGGGAGGCCACTGTGACATACAGATAACACCTGAAAGACAATAATGTGAAGAGGAAACACAATTCTGGCTTAATTATTCATATAATGGCCATATCATATACTTAAAAAGCTATGAAACATTGTTTAACAACTAACTGATTCTCATACAAGATCCACACAACAGATTTCACACAAATCATGTTCCATGATGTAAAACATGGGAAGAAATACAAGACAATCCAGATTATTCAGAGACTCTGGCCGCAAGATGAGAGACGTGTTCATATTCATTCCTTTTAGAAGCAAATGACCTGCACCAGTGAAAGAGAAAAACAGGCAGAGCTTTGGATGTGGGTCAGAGCTGTGTGGAGTGACAGAATATCTGGGTCATGTCGGATCACGGGCACATGGCGGTTTTTGGCAGTTCCTGGCTCACCTACTAAAATATCACAGAAGAAGATAGAGCTGCAGATTATGGTGAGAGCCTGCCCAATTCTGTGTTATCCATGAGCCACATTTCCCACTCACAGAGGGCACAGTATCATCCTGCATGTGTTATCATTCAGTGAGACTATCAGCCGCTGACAACGATCAGAGTCTCATTTAACCAAATATAAACAAATATTTTCCCTGGATTTTCCAAAGAATGAGTTGTATACAAATGAGGTTAATTCAAGCTCCTTCCACTTACACTTCAGATCTAATATTTGTTCATTTCATTCATTTATTGCAATTTATTTCTGTTCATTTCCACCTTCAACTGTAGCATTCCTAATTATTCCTGAAAATTTGTGTGTGAGTGCGCACGTATATCTGTATGTTTGTAATGTGTATATATGTGAGTGTATTTGTGTTTGGGTGTGTGTTTGATAAAGTGTGCTTTTCCAGAAACATCTTAACAAGCTACAAATAAGGTAAAACCCTGGAGCATGCTTCTCCACAGCTTTCTGTCTCTATTAATTAACCAGAATAAATGCTGAGGTTGTCAGGACACTTTCTAGAGGTGGGAGAGGCCAGAACAGGAGAAGCAGAGAACAAACTGTAATTAGCTTTCCTGTACAAGTTCAAGTGGAGCAGGCTCCTTTGCCAAAGTGAAGCTAATGGGAGTTAACGGGAGCACAGAAAGATGATCACTGCTGCTGTCTTGTACTGCATCCTGGCTGCCCTGTTCATATTTGCCACAGCAAGCATAGTTAGTCTGAGAGACACTGCAAACAAGTTGCTGATTTGATCTATTGTGATCAGCACACTGACAGACAAGGGATGATGTGTGTTTGGTGCTGTAAACATTGGATTATAATGAAAACATTAAAAAGTTTCAATGATGGTTTTATTATTATTGAATCACCAGCTGAATTTTGTAAATCACCCTAGTAATATAATTATTAAGGTGATCACTCGAGTGAACAATTGTGTGAGTTTTTAGTGACCTGTGAGGTGTTATGGGTTATAGGAGAGGTGCATGGAACAGACCTGTGAGGTGTTATGGGTTATAGGAGAGGTGCATGGAATAGACCTGTGAGGTGTTATGGGTTATAGGAGAGGTGCATGGAACAAACCTGTGAGGTGTTATGGGTTATAGGAGAGGTGCATGGAACAGACCTGTGAGGTGTTATGGGTTATAGGAGAGGTGCATGGAACAGACCTGTGAGGTGTTATGGGTTATAGGAGAGGTGCATGGAACAGACCTGTGAGGTGTTATGGGTTATAGGAGAGGTGCATGGAACAGACCTGTGAGGTGTTATGGGTTATAGGAGAGGTGCATGGAACAGACCTGTGAGGTGTTATGGGTTATAGGAGAGGTGCATGGAACAGACCTGTGAGGCGTTATGGGTTATAGGAGAGGTGCATGGAACAGACCTGTGAGGTGTTATGGGTTATAGGAGAGGTGCATGGAATAGACCTGTGAGGTGTTATGGGTTATAGGAGAGGTGCATGGAACAGACCTGTGAGGTGTTATGGGTTATAGGAGAGGTGCATGGAACAGACCTGTTAGGTGTTATGGGTTATAGGAGAGGTGCATGGAATAGACCTGTGAGGTGTTATGGGTTATAGGAGAGGTGCATGGAACAGACCTGTGAGGTGTTATGGGTTATAGGAGAGGTGCATGGAACAGACCTGTGAGGTGTTATGGGTTATAGGAGAGGTGCATGGAACAGACCTGTGAGGTGTTATGGGTTATAGGAGAGGTGCATGGAACAGACCTGTGAGGTGTTATGGGTTATAGGAGAGGTGCATGGAACAGACCTGTGAGGTGTTATGGGTTATAGGAGAGGTGCATGGAACAGACCTGTGAGGTGTTATGGGGTTATAGGAGAGGTGCATGGAACAGACCTGTGAGGTGTTATGGGTTATAGGAGAGGTGCATGGAACAGACCTGTGAGGTGTTATGGGTTATAGGAGAGGTGCATGGAACAGACCTGTGAGGTGTTAAGCCGGTGTTATAATTTGCGCATTCCACGTTTACCCGACGGTTTGCGTGACGTAGATTTAGGCATCAGAAGGTATGCGTGAGGCTGTGTGCGGACATCCGAGTACCTTCTATTTTTTTGTGGCTGCGCGGCCACTATGCTATAAGGGCACCAACTGAGCATGCGCTGGAAAACCAAGAATTGGAACCAATGGAACGCGTCCTCCAAGAGGTCTAGAAAGTAGTATAAAAAGAACAACAATGCATCTGTGGTGTCCGCAGCTGTCCGTGTGCACGTCTTTGTCCGCCAGGGAGTATAACCGAGCCCTTAGTGGGTTATAGGAGAGAGGCTCACTTTCCCAGGGTGTGGGACTCAGTGATCCTGCTCTTGCGGTCACAGCCAGCACACTCAGAGTGGAGGGTTAATGTGGTTAAGCCTATCCCCATCACCGCCCTGTCACCCCCGCTCCCACCACTACCGCGGCACTGATGTCACCACGATACAGCTATCGCCTGCTTATGCAACAGGGAAATCAAATCTGTTGCCGAGGACAGAGTGACGGCAGGGACAGCTCATTGTGGCGGTTGCCGGGGGCCCCAGGGCATTGATGGCGCGTGGGGGTGGGGGGGGAGACAAGCTGATTATACCATCGACCTCTTCTCTGTTGGTTCCATCTGCAGTAG
Source organism: Albula goreensis (assembly GCA_022829145.1). NCBI lineage: Eukaryota > Metazoa > Chordata > Actinopteri > Albuliformes > Albulidae > Albula > Albula goreensis. The sequence continues at coordinate 21,657,813 of CM040755.1, read as the reverse complement.
TGAAAAGGCAAAGCAAACAACGTGCAAAAAACACTTCAGACTGAAAGGATAGAATACTGCTGCCCACTGGTTTGAGGAGAAAGGCTCTGCTTTTTCCCCCAAGCTAAAATCTGTCACCTTCCTGATTATCACCTATCAGAATATTTTTTTTTTTCATCAGATACGAAGGATATGTCACGCTCAAGCCACGTGAGGGAGTGAGGTGACTCAGGAGGTGCACAGCATACCTCCTGGAGGTCTAACTGCTGTGCAAACACATGTGCTCCTCTCACCCCGTCACCTTGTGACCATGTGCTAAACGAGTTACTCCAGCAGGAAGGATCTGTTCGCTGGATGTTGGTACATCACCTAATCCCTATCTTTGCAAGTTTATTAGTCCCTAGGACGTGAAAGACTGGGACGTGTTATGTTATGGCAGATTGCTGTTATAATGTACGTGAAGGACAGAGCCCCCCCTCCACCTCTCCCGGCCCCCCACAGTTTGCTATGGAAATTAATAGATAGTATTAGGACAGCATGGGCACTAATTGCAAAGAAAATAGCTTTTTTTCCAAAAGGTACAGGGAGAATTCACCTGACATCTGCCATCAATATTTCGCCACCTGCAATGTCTTTAATTGTTTTCTGTGATGAGGGAGCAGGAGCTAAACTGTTGTTCCTTATCTAATTTCTCAAGAATGTAACCCTATCATATGCCACAGGAAAAGAAAGGCATATGCAATATTGTGTATATTCAAAAATAAAATCCACAATATGGAGAACACTTAATGTCTACATAAGTTTTGCACATTTCAAAATATGTTAATTACTACTCTCCTATTACCAGTGCTTTGCATAATAAAATAAATGTATCAATTTACAAATGGTAATGATGAATATTGATCCCATTATGCTATATGATGCCCTGTAGATGTTACACAATAAGCAGTATATTCCTTATGTATGCATATGCTTAGACCTGACCAGGGAAATCAGTAAAACAAGCACACATCCATGTTCATGAAGGTAAGGTGCAAGGCATGATGCTTTGACAAGCTGCTCAGTTTATGGAATAAAATTGTGAGACATCAGTGTTTCTTCCTTTCAGACAAAGCAACTTTATGTAAGACATCCCAGTTTACTCAACAACAGTCTAGAATAGCTGAGAAATATTTTGAGGAGGAATATAATTTGACTGCAATGCAGCTAAATGCTTCCTATTTAAGAAAGGGGTTCATTGTTTTTAATAAATATAACTAAAAACATTAAGTAGGACTACAAGGGCATTTTGACAACACTGGTGGTTGTCTCTCAGGACACATGTAATGAAGAAAATAACAACAGTCCATACAAAAGACCCCCAAAGCAACAACCTCCTGTTGTTCGGTTAATTGATTTTGTTTAAAAAGAAAAACAACTGGGAAACAATACATGGCAGGATTAAATGAAAATGCTAATTCATTGAAAACACTTTTAACTGCAAGGCTTCAACTCAAGAGCTCAAGCTGCTCATACCACCATGTCAGCTTCAGACATATGATACAGATGAACACACACACACACACACACACACACACACACACACACACACACACACACACACACACACACACACACACACACACACACACACACTCCTGCAGCAAAAGAGAAATAAAACATAAAAGGGCAAATAAAAAAGTTATGGCAATAAAGTAAAAACCATAATGTACCATAAAATATACCCTTCAGCTCCACCTCTGAGTTTAGTAAATAGCAAAACCTGTTGGCAGACATGTGACGTAACGGCTCATTCTGTCGCTGTGGAAATGGCTCCATTATTCAGTTCCAGGTGGGAGTGTGAGGCTGTTCCCTCTGTCTGACAGAAGGGGTTGGATCAGTTACATGAATTTTCATTCACAGTTTTAACTGCCTTTCAGTCATAGGAAATTGTGCAGAGGTGGGATACTATGATACAGCAGATAATGTAAGGTATATAATTTAGAGCTACAGTGCAAAAATAAGATGAAAGCCTCCAGACTACCATTTGGGGTGGCAGGGAAAGGCACAAAATGAGCAAAGGTTAGGGGATGGACATAATCACATATCCCATAACCTCTTCTCCTGGTAGTTTCTGATGGTGCTCATTTGGTCTCAGTTGGGACTGCCCAGTACAACTGAACAGTACAACCAATGCTCAGTACCTGCTCCAGTTTAGCCCCAGTTACCAAAGAGTACTCCACTGCGACCACAAGTCATTCTAACAATGTTTTACATTTCTTATCTTCTCCATAGGAAGCGGCCTCCAACCCTCTGTGGTTTTTCTGAAATGACTGCACACCTGTTTCAGTGAGCTGCCATCTGTTTGGATCCTATGTTTCATCATATCAATTCTGAACACAATTATCACTGCCAGAGTGGATTGGGTGTCTGAACACTTGATGGGGCTAAGGGTTCTGAACAGCATAAGACTAGCATTATCCAGAGGCAGTTTGGGTTTGGTGGGATTGAATGAAGAGATTACAGCTAGTCCACAGAATGCATTGGAAATCGGACCTCCAATCATGGCTGTTAGATGGCTTATGGCTGGTAAATGCAGCTGACTGAAATGGTCCAAGCCTTACCCAAGTCACACAATTACATGAATGAACACCCTTTTCTTGCTTGTGTGGTGAGGGGAAAGAAAGAAGTTCTCCTTGGGTACCAGGAGATTTACCAGGGAGCATTTTCTTAGAAAGAGAAAGAACCTTAAACACTTGAGGGACCAATTACCTGAAATATGCCAGGCTGTGAGGGGTCTTTTCACACAGGCTAATATCACCGTGACTTTCCATTTCTATCTAAGGTGGAAAAGCTCTAAATTTTGTGAATAACTTATCAAGGTTCATCTGTAACTATAAGTATAAACACTCATACACATACACACACACACACACACACACACACACATATATATATAAGAGCACTTAGAAGACATGCGGTAAGGTTATACCACTATCCATAGAAATAAAAAATGCAAAGAGGCACAACTCAGAATATGAACAGAGGAAATAAAAATGATAAAACTGTTAGAGTTGCTACAGAAAGACTAGCGGAAATACAGCAGCACAACATGGAACTGCCTAACAGAAGGCAGACACATATGAGCACACACACGCTCACACGTTCATAAAAAAAGGTTGTATAATATCATTATATAGCTGTATAATACCATTCATAATGATGACTATGACGAAAATGATGATCGCTATTATAGCATGTGCTTATGTTGGGGCACATCGCACTGGACCTGGTCAGACCAGAGGGATTGAGTTTGGTTACAATGAGGATGAGTATCCAGACGTTTTGCTTTAATATTTTCTTATTCAGCTCTGTGCATGTGTGTGTGTGTGTGTGCGCACACGTGCTAGTGTGTCAGACCCACCAGAAGGCTCAAAGAGAGATGTATTTAATCAATTCCCAAATGGATGATTAGATGGCCATTTTGAGAGATTTAGATCTGGAATGTGGCCAGGACACCAGGGAACCCCCTACATTGCTAGAGAAGTGCCATGGGATCCATACTGAACTGAGGACCTCTGTTTGAGGATCTCATCAATAAGGTAGAGGCCACTGTGGACTTATGGCCTTCACCAAAAGAGTTGACGGTGATGCCACAACACCTCAAACTAAAAAAGACCCAAGCATTCATCCCTCTGTCTTTCTTACTCAGGCGTGGTGGGGTGCCTTGCTGAAGCCTGCGGCAGCCCCGGGTGGCAGTGACATTTCAGGAGTGAGATAGATGACTTATGAATTATAGATCAGAGGGAAGGCTGGGAATCATATAAACAACTCTGGCAAAATTCCTCTGACGGACTGCTTTGGAGCTGAAAGCCCCCGCCAGCCCATCTGATGGAGGTCCCCCACTCATTAAGCACTTTTGTGCACAGGGAATGACCACTCATTAAAGGTCTTAAAAAGGACTGATAAATTCTTTTCTTTGAGTTTACTTATGCTGATTATGGAAAAGGGAAAAAGGAATAGTACAGGGGGACAACAATGGTAATGGGCTTCAATTCCTGGGTAGTGTGGCAACTGCAATCAAAACCAAATTTTGTAACTTATTTTAACTGAATGAATTGCTCAAAGGGACATTGTAATAAATTCTGTGGTAAGACATTAATATGGACTACATGTAGAAATACTTAATATAGTTGTACCTGTAATGGAAGAATGGACTCCCAATGGAGCAGGGCAAGACAGTAACCAAATTTTTATTTATTTTTATTGAGCCATCGTAGTGAGCAGCTTGGGGGAACTGTTTGCACATTCCTACTATTTACTGAGATTTACTGAGGTATTTTTCATTTTCTATCTTACAAAAACAATAACTAGACACTAAGTAACTGTTTTATGCTTCAGATATTAAAAGCACAGGCTTGTTTACCTTTCTCAATTAATAATGTAGTTTTGCAGTTTATGCTGCAAATCTGGGGTTTAATCATTATTGAATTTCAAAGCTAAGATGTTTTCCATGTTTTTCATTTTGAGGAATGTGTAAACAGTTTTATGAGTTAAAACCAAAAACAAGAAAATGGCAGCAAAAGCATATGCTGTTCACATTTGGCTTGCTGAAAAAAATGCAGAAAATGTTGTCTGAACTGAGAGCTCTTCTGCGTACTTGCTACAAAATCAATTTTCTTGTGACTGATAAAGATGCATGTGGTATGGACACTTGTCTGGAATGTGCTGTAGGGTGCTAGGACACTGTGATGTTTCTGGTTCGGTCGTGCAAAAGCAATATGTTAGCACAAAATGCTGACAGACTGTGTGATATGTCTAGTTATTGCAGTAGCGTTGAGTTAACATAGAGTGCTAAGTGAGTGTTTGACGTTTATAGATAAGGCAGCAGTGATTAGCACAGACTGCTGTGGGACCATATGGTCACATTTAGGCACAACTGCCTTCCTCTGCCGACAGTTTACTGTACGATCAGGTTGTGTTAGTGATTGATATAAACTCACTGTGGTGGATGGACCAGCTATGTGTTTAAGACAAGTAGCTTCCCTGCCTATAAAATTAAGTTTAAAATTCAGTAATGTTACCTATCACTACTACCATCATTAATATTATTTTAATTGCAACAACATTTACATTTTTATATATGCATGCTATCAAAAGATTTCAAATTTATCTCCAACATGGATATTATAGAGAGAATGCTTGGTAGCTTAGTAACTGGGTTTAACAAGGTGTACAGCCAACATTACTAACAGCTTGCTCAGTGGATCAATTTGGTTACATTAGTTAGCTAATAGATGTGGGTGTTTAACATTCTGAAAGGATGTACCCTCCTCTTTGGGAGAGCCACTTCAGCATCTCCCTCCTCCTGACCAAAAAGTGCTGCTTTACTGGCAGTGCATATACTTCTGCACTGCCCTGACCCTACACACAGCACTGATCTCCTCACCACTGCTATGGGACCAAGTTGTAATTAGCCGTTTAACATTTCCTGGCTAGCATGGTATGTAAGAGAATTTTGGGTAGCTCAGCAACAATTATCCCATGACTGAATAAATATTCAATACAGACCGACAGACCTAGTCATTCCTGAAACTCTACTGTTTGTAATGTTCATGTTCTGAATAAAACAAGCACGGTCATCAGCTCTACAAAAGTTATGCTGTAAACAAAACGCTAAATGATTTTATTGACATAACAATCCAGTTCAAATTAAACAGAAATAGTTTCAGAGCTACTGTGTGTATGTTCCCGCCTCTAGCTGTCTAGTATACTAAAGCACATGTGGGGGTGCTGACATCATGAGGAGCACACATTCCGCTTTTTTTAAAAAAAATCTGTTAGTAGAATAAACCTGATCCTAAGCCAAGGTATCAGAGATTTTCAAGCCCTTTTGGAAGTAAATCACTGTATTCACAAGAGCCATCCATGTTCATGACTGATCACTGCAAAAAATATTGCTGTCACTCAACATCCTGGAAATCTGATGTGACAACAAACAGACAGCTCTCCCAACCTGTGCTGATATATTTCATCATTTACAGCCCTCCTCCCAATCAACTTTCAAATAAGTCCTGGATAATTTTCCTTGATCACCATGTTTACACACTCAAACTTCACCTCTTGTGGCTGCTGCTTTCTGCTGAAGGTGACAAAGAGAAAAGGCTTAAAGAGCTGGAGGGGACTTGAGGTTCAAATGTTACCTTTAGACACACTGAGGGCTGAGGTAAATAAAGAGAGTCACCCTGCCATGTCTGTCATAGCTCTGCATGGCCCAAAACTGGTTAATTTGTTTACCTATGGAACAGAGATATGGGCACTTTCGCATAGCTCTCTGACACCACACCCAATGCACTGTTATCCAAGTTGTCAGGACCTTTTGATTAAAGCTGTGTAATGGAAAGGAATTACAACAAACCCAAGCCCAAATAAGCAGCATGTCCTGTCCATCACAATCGGGCCATTAAGCCATCACCAGAGGATGCCAGCGGCTGACACAGACAAACGGAAGCTGAGAGCGAGCAAAAAGGATCTGAATGGAGGAAGAAGGAGTTCTCCTTACCTGAGCAGATCAGTTTCATCAACATGTGCTCCCTGCCACAGTCCTTCTTATAGTAGCATTTCAGCCAGTTCACCAGACAGTGGCCAAACTTCAGCTCCTCCTTTCTGCACAGCAAGGCGAGCTCATCTGCAAAAGCAGCCAGGGGATAAGTGATGGAGATGACAGCCCGCCGCTTTGTTATAAAGGCAGCGGGGGGGTGTGGGAGTGAGTGCTGCAAACCAGTGAACTTCTACATGGTTGAGTGCTCATTGGTCTTTCCGGTGTACAGCCACTGGCTTAGAATGTGATGGTCCGTATGGGGTCACCAGGGTTGAACCCGGGTCTATGACATTTCCCAGCTCCAGATGATCATTACCTCTATGATCACTAATGGACTACTGTAATTATCAGGCTGTTTCCCCTACTTTACTCTTACACTTAAAAGTCTGTATGTGCTTCATCACTAACGAAACTTATATAAGTTCCATGAATTCAATCAACAAACACTACATCAACGAACACAACCAACAACAATCAGTGAAGACTTTTATACAAATTATTTTATGTTGTCTGACATATCTGCTGATTTCATGTATATCACAATGCACAACTAATACAGTCAAAACTGTGAAATAGTTTAGAAACATGAGCCACAAAAAATATGCCCACAAATATTTGGAACTGCAGACGACAGTATGACCTTTGCATGATGTCTGTCTGTACATAGCCTGCAATAAGACTGTCACTGAGCAGAACATTTTTTATAATTCCAGTTACGTCTTTCAGAAAGTAGGCAGGAGACATGTTGTTCACACCACTGTTTCCCATTTTCATTGGAGCAGAGTGTTACGTTTTGTTCATACAAAACGCATGGGTTACTCACCAGCTTTCGAGCCGTTCCTTCCAACTTCGATCGGGTTTGACGAACCAGTGACCAGGGGAGAGTGGAGAAGAAAACCTTGAAAGAGGCGAGTGAGAAAAAGGGAAACATTAATCACTTTTGTGGCCCCATCAGCCATGCTTTATTGTGACTGGGATGCTCTTCACCCACAGTCAGCACGGCGTGACTAGTGTAGTTTTTGCAAGCACCCAATTGAGCGAATGCACTGATTCGATGACGCTTCGCTTTTGACCACGACAATGGCCTGTCTGGCATTTTAGCTGTGGGAGAAGAAGCTGTGAGGTTCTTGACAGTAAAAGAGGAGATGCAGGGCTTTTGCATGCACACAGAGCCTGCAGTCAAACTGGCAGAGAGACTAAGGAGAATAGTACCACAGTATTCTGTGTTGACTTTTACTCACTTAAGTTTTAAGAATTTGAGTTTTAGTGTAGTGTTCTATTCTGAGTTTTGTCTGAAAGGAACAATTAAGCAGCTGAATCCATTTCAATCACTTAGTACATTCAAGATTATCTGTTTACTTTGTATGCATACAGTTGGTCAAACTGTAGAAGGCAGGGGAGTCGTGATGTACTATATATAGGACACATGGGGTCAGCATAAATGTCGGCTAAACACAGTGCTATTCAGTGCAACTTAATCTTTAAACATTCAATGGCTTTATCGTTGGTTAGTTGCTTAATTTTTAAGGTTTTCCCCGTGAGAACAGCGTGTGCTCTGCACCCCATGTACTGCGGCATTGAAAACGACCCACTCTGGGTCACTTTCTTTCGGCGTTCCCTGCCTGTTGCAATTGTATACGCATTAATCTGCACGCCACTAAACATCCGTTCCTCGCACAACTTGAACCTGGTGCATGGGAATAAAAACACTTGGATATAGCGTGGACTTGTAGGAAAGCATGGGATTTCCGAAATTCTTAAATTGCCAAGTTGGAAATGAATTCCATGGAGTTTCCACATACTGTACAGACAGATAGGATGTAGTGTCAGCGCCTCCCACCATAGCTCTCGTCAACCTTAAACAATCCCTGAGCGACAGACATTTTAGCTGTTTCGAGATAGCCGTTATGTCTCGTACCTTTGCTTCACTCAAACTGCAAAATAGTTGTCCCCAAGTACCATTGGCATGAATTTGCAACACCGAATGCTCATCCTTCGATTATTTACATGAATGGCACGTACAAAAGTACAACTTGAGAAACCATACTCCTTAACATGTGGACCTACAATATTTTACCAAAAAGGCTCTCAACACAATGCACAAAAGCGTAAAGTAGGTTAACAAAAGGGAATGGTTTTACGCCCAACACCGGTTTCATAGGCTGTATCACCACAAAACTAGAACAAGACTTACAATTTCAGTGCTGTCCTGAGCAATGCAGCCAACTCCTCACTCCGACAGTAAACAGGAAAGCAGTTTAAATATGAATGACCAGATGTAAAAGTGCACCAAACAAAGACAGAAAATCATACATACCCCTGAGGAGTCTTAATGTTATCCCCATGCGCGTCCGGTGTGCGCTTGTCCTTCAGGTCATCTACAAATTAAGGGAAGTTAGGTTGATTATTTTCGTTTGATTTACTCCAGTACATTTCACCACTAGTCACTGTTTGCCTATTTACTCGTTTTAAAAGCCGGTAAATGACGCTGAGCTCTGCTGCATTAGCCCCGTGAACACCTTTCCTGAACCCAGTCCGCTCTCAAGAGCAAATGCCTTCGACCCTTGAGCCGATGCAGTTCTTTGAAGGCATAAACATAACCTATCCCACGCCTTTTCGATAGTTACATTCTGCGATGTTTGAGTTCCAGTGCTGCTAGACGTACCTGTTTCATATTTCAATTCCTTATTCCGCTCAACCGTCATTAATTAAACACATTGCAGACAGAATTCGTGTGGGTGCAATCCCGTAGCCATCGTTTGCAATCTGGCAAATTACAATACCGTGGTTTTTAAATTCAGCTGACAGGCAAGCGATCAGTCATGTGCCAGGCGCCGCCGTTTGTTTATACTGACCGCGTAGTGCCATAACAGGACTTATGCTTACCAGGGAAACTGGTACACCTTGAAGCAGGAAAGAGTAGGTAGGAAGGACATGCATCTCCCTCTCTTCTGCCGCGTCTCTCAAGACATTACAGTTTACTGTTTCATCAAATAAAATTGAATGAAATTTGTGGTCAGTGAAAACTGTCTCCTTCTTATGTGGGCATACCTGACCTGGATTCTGACTGAAATCAAAGTGCCAAAACCAGCACACACCAGAACAGTCCTAATGGTGGAAATGCGGTCCTCTTTTACCAGTGCCCTGCTTTAAAAAAAAAAAAAAAAACCGTACTGAGAGTTTTTACATAATTTGTTGGTGAAAGTTGGTACACCTATAACGCGCTTAAATACAATGTCATCAAGGATTACATATGGCGCTGGTTCCACCTGCTGGTCTAATACGTAATTGTAGAGAGTTCTGGGCCACACGAACTTGCAATCTTATGGCATTTTAATGTTGCACATGGTATGATCCCCCCCCCTCCCCCACATTTCAATCGCCTTTGTCAAAAATTATAACCGATTTTAAGTAAACATCAGAATATACTGTAGCACTGTATAATCTGGAACTTGGACTGATTCTAAGTATCATGGCCGGCATTAGAAGGGAGCGTAGTCAATAGTTTCTTACAAATAGGCTGTTGTAATATAGCTTTGCCTAAATCCAACATGGAAAGAACTGACTTCATATTCAGATGAAACATTGTGTATGACAATTCAGGAGCTTACACCCAATTTCTTTACGCAAAACCAGTATATTTAAACTTGCATGATGCATTCATTTACTTGTTCCATTCATTTGTTACACTTTGAAAATCTAACAACAACAACAACAACAACAACATTTTACACCTACACAGTCTCCGAAATGAATGAAAACCTTGACCTAACATTTGCCGCAACATTTGAAACAAACATGCATTTTTTTGTTTTTATTTTGCTTGCTGCATTTAATGTAGTAACAGTGTTTGGATTTTGCTTGATGGTGTATTATAGTAATTTCCAATGGTATGACTGCTGGAGAAAATATGTATTTTCTTATTCGTGTTGTTGTTATAAAGTAAAATTATTTTTCTACCATTATTCAGCCAAAATTCTTGTAGCCAATACAAACGCAAACACACACACACACACACACACACACACACACACACACACACACACACACACACACACACACACACACACACACACACACACACACACACACACACACACACACACACACACACACACAGTCTTACCTTGTCCCCTTGAGAACTGTAGGTGACAGGTTCTTTGAGAACAGTGTCACAATGCCTGCCCGAGGAACAGCTTTAATTAACGCTGACAAATTCAGTGCAGAGATAAGATCAATGGGAGGGCACTGTAATGACCCTGTTTATTTGGCAAGTGTAGACTCACCTTCCCAGCAACCCCAGCACTGCTTTTCATCAGCAGCACACATAAAATCCTTCCTGACATGTGATCAAGAATATAACCTGGGCCTCTAATCTTGCAGTTTTGCTGTGCCTGATGTAAGCATTTGTGCTTATTTGTTAGCCATCTCGTTTGTGCCACATGTCTCGTGCAGTTGGGCATCAGTCAAAAGTGTAGTAGGACTTTATGTTTTTATAATGGTAGGAATATATTGAGTTGAGTCACCTGAATCTGATGAGGTGCAACAATGTGATATACAATATAGATTCCAGAAACTATATATATACAAATGATGAAAAACATCAAAAACTTCTTAAAACAATACAGAGAAACTCCCTGGAACTTCGTCATGTTTGAGTTCCTGGCTTGTCAACTGTCCTAGCCTAAGGACACTGGCATGAAATGTGTTTACTGCTATAGTCAGCTGGAGGTTTATCAACATGTAAAAAAAAAATCTGTCTTCAGGACACAAAAGCAATGTCACAGACCAGAACCCAAGAACATCTGGGCAAGGGCTCCCAGCCAGGGAAGGACACTTCAACCAATGGGCCACCAGGCTAACAGCCAAATCGTCCTGTGGCTGCTACAGCCTTGTGTGGAAACATGTGAACTGGAACAGGTGAACATGAACACAGGTACAAATAATCTTTAGTGGTTCATCTCAGAACATTGTTTCATCTGCTGTCTTTTCATTTCCTGCAGAATTTGTATTTATTATCTGTGAGGATATGATTGATTTGAACAATTACCTTTACAGTTTTGTTTGTGTTACATTGATTATGAAAGGAACACAGCCTATGAAAACGGTCTATATTCTGCCTATCATAAACATAACACCTCATACCATTTTCTGTATGAGAAGACAGATCTAACACATCAGTGAGAGAGACCAAGAGAGAACATTTAAGACAGATTTCTCTGTAAGCTTACTTTTAATTCAAATCTGTTCTCTTTCATTCTCTCTGCTTCACCCTATCAAGGTTTATAGACCATGCTTTAAAAGCTCACAACAAATGAAGTTCACAAAGCTGTGACTTGGTGACAGTAACAAGGCCCTGAGAGACTGCGGGATGATAGCTGAGAGACAGATGACATGACCAGGCATGGGAAAGTGCTTTTTTGTGATTTGTGATTCTCTCCAAGATGCTGGGTTGGGAGCTGAAGTGTTTGTTCAGGAAGCCTCGATAGGTTTTGTGTGTGTGTGTGTGTGTGTGTGTGTGTGTGTGTGTGTGTGTGTGTGTGAGGATGGGTTGGTAAATGTATGAGAGGGTGGATGACACTTGATTTTCAATAAATGTTTGGTAAATTAACTATCTGTATGTGAAAAAAGTCTAAAGTTTCAGTCTGCATGTCTTGGGAAGGAAAGGCACACGTCACTTTAGAGAAGAGGAAGAGAAAGAGAGAGAGAGAGAGAGAGAGCAACAGAGTATAATTTTCTTCCTTTTATCTGCTCTTCCATATTCATTCACTGAGATTCCCTTTAACAGAAAAAGGATCCAGTGACACATTGTATTCTGTGTAGATTTTGTGAGAGTTCGTAAGTATCTCTGTATATAGCAGTGTGTTCTGTGTGTTTATGAATATATATGCACCTATACTTGTATGTGTATGAGTTTGTGTTTATGTAATAGACGTGAATGATAATTCAAGGTAAGAAGATGCTCCCATGAGTCCCAAGACAACTGCAAGCATCTAGATTGCACATTTACTCGACATTTACTCAGCAGAGGTGGCCATGGCAGTCTCTTGTTGTCTCTGAGCTGAAACCTTGGCCATGGTGGTACAGTTTCTCCTGTGCTATGCTAATTACAGCAGTTTAGAACCAGTTCACAGAGTTCCCTTCAGGGACATGTCATTTCTATAGCAGTGGCCTTATAACACACATTCACACTATGCACACTTATTTTGGTCACACTTAAATGTATTTCTGCACAGTGTTTTGCCTCATAAGTGTGCTCAGCTACAACATGTGGAGCTGTGAAACTACATCTATTGCACAGCTTTAACATGTGGACTCTGATTGGCTCGCAGGGGCTGTGTTTAGCTCTAGAGGTTCTTGGTGGGATCACATGCTTAAAGTGACACAGGATGCCGCTGCTGCTGTGGAAGGAAAGACTCAGAATTATTACTGAGATTCCAGGCTGGGGAACAAATAAAGAAGATGAAAAAAATGTTTTTGATATCTTTTTTGTAGCCATTACAAGATGGAGTGCAGGTCTGGAACAGTAGAAGTTTTAAAGATGTATGCTATTTATTACAAAAGTAACATTATTAATATTACTTTTTCTTGTTCAAATGAAAGCCCAGCTAATCTATCTGTGTTACAAATACTGAATATTGAAAATCATTGTAATTATACTCATGCATATTAGTTATTATCCAATAATATCCATTGATATTATGGTGAAAATACTACTCTGTGTAATTCGGGTAATTATGTGCTTTCTTTCAATGGTCAGTAGATTTACCTTTCCAGTGGTTGAATGCATCTTTTATCATTTTATTTTTGTCAAGGAACCTAGAGAAAAGGTTAGTTACAGAGAGGGAAAACCATAAGATCATGAAGGGTTTTTAAAGTCTTCACCCCGATTTTAGACAATTCAACGTTTACAAATAATTGTTATTGTTTCCAGGAGGAACGAAACTGAAATTCCCATATATGCCACTCTTCGACTGTAAACAAAGTTGTTAAAAATATTCAAACCACGGGGTGGCGTAGATGCTCTGTGCGACTGAAGAACTTGGCTGTGAGTGGAAAGAAACAGCTGAGCCACAGGAGAACCATTTATTTTCTTCTGCTATAGGACATCAGCTCATAGATAGAATTTGAACTCAATCCACCGGCGGTGTTCGTGTCATTAGGTAAACGTGAAAAAATTGCCTAAACGCGAGTCCCACGGTACAGTCAATGTGCCGACAAATGCTGCTGCATTTGTTCTAATTACCTCAAATAACAATTTTGTTAACAGGGACCGTAGTCTGGAACAAGTGCACTTTCACGCTGACCCCCCCCAAACACACACACGCACACGCACACACACACACACACACACACACACACACACACACACACACACACACACGAAGTTTTACCAGCAGCAGTAATTAAAATGAGGACGATCTTTAGGCTAATGTAACTGAATGAGTTACTATCTATATAATGCGTAATAGTTTTGTTTGCAGTTTTTTTTAAATAATGCTACTACATCTGTAAACAATTTAATATGCAACGTGACTGCCATTAAGTTTCACAAATTATTTCTCAGTTCTCAAAAACAATTTTATATATCTGTAAGCCTACCATGAATTGTGAAATGCTGTGCAAGGGTGTTCTTGTAAGACTTTTAAAAAGTTTGGGGAAATAATTAGAATTAGACAATTTTTTTTCTAAATGAATCTTTAAAAAAATCTTCATCTTAATTTGTATCTCATGACAGAACCGGGCAGCATATCTGGGTAGAATTCTGAATAACACAGAACCTTCCCAGTTTTAGGCTTGCTTTGTGTCATAGTCTTTCAACAATTATTCAGGAAAAAGGATGTTTTCGTTTACTATTGTTTGTTTTTTCTTCCTGAATGTCAGAGTTTATGTGGAGATAATTGTTTATAAATGGTTTTTATTGTCTTAATGTTTTTGGAGTATAACTTCACCAGTTACTTTGCTTGAATGGTCTTGTCTTAGGAATACTGTATTACTGCAAAGTTCAGATTTGTTATATATACATATGTGTGTGTGTATGTGTTTGTTGTGTGTATATATATATATATATATATATATATATATATATATATATATATATATATATATATATATATATATATATATATATATATATATATATATATATATATATATATGAATTTGCCACCAGACCACGAGACTTATCATTTGAGAATGATGGTTGTATATTAATATTTAATATCAAGGAATTGTTTTTATTTACAAAGTTTCTTCAATAGGAAAGAAGATTCGTGCTAGCTGTCCATGGAGGGCCTCTCAGTGCTCTTTAGGGAAAAGCTTAACTCACTTATTCAGTGAATTGATTTAATTTAGTATGGCAGTAACTGTCATTATTTTATCTGTGGTTTTTGTGCGAATGTATGTGGCAGAACGCAAATGGGAGGCAGACATATTCAAGAATGTAGCACGAGGAACAACTACAACTCTCCTAAATGTTTAATTCTCCTTCTAGGTTCAAGTGCTTAAGTGCTGTACTGAATTGGAAATTGAGAAATCCACAACTGATGTCCCAATATATCTGAGGAGTGCCTATGTAAGAACCAGGATTATAGACAGCAGCAGTTTTCCACACACAAACAGGGGGCAGTTGTTGTGCCTCTTCTGCTGTTTTGCCAGTATTGTAAGGTTTTCCTTGCACTAAACTCATTCCAAAGAATACATTAATCAGCAAGAATGCCTGTAACTTTTTATTGTTCAATTAAAAGGATCAAATACATATAAAACTATTGACTTTTAGTGTGCTTGTAGACCAGTTCATTAATTTCTTAAGGTTAAGTAGGTCATGCACCATAACACAAAGCCAAGCTGCTGTCTGAAGTAACATTTCTCCAGTGCTATATTTACATAGTTTCAGAAGGGCCAGCTTTGCTCATTTATCGCCTAAGGAATGGGAACAAGGCATGACCCTAGTCCCTATGGCTTATCTCAACCTACGTGGAGTGGCAGCTCCCACAATATATATAAAATAATACAACATAAACATAAATAGTCTTATCATGAGCACAACTGTAATTCAAGGACAGATATGGGGTGCTTCTCTTGTTCTCCATCACCCTGATGAGTTGGGGTGCAAACTCTGACCTTGATATCCCCCACATCAGGGTCATTGGTTACCATGCAAAGCACATATTTCTGGAAAAAGCCATAACATTAGAACAGCTCATCAAAGGCAATGGACAACATAGTGCCTAGTACTTGCACATGTGAAGATGATGCTGAACACACAGGAGTGTAAAAGGAGAAGTGAACCAGGAGTTGCAGATGTGAGTGAACATATAACAGAACATACTTCCTGGATTGTGATTTTCCAAAAGCAGTTGTGGGACCAGCTTCTGTGGGTCACCGTCTGCATAACAGATCCCAAATTAGTGTCTATTGTCACAGGAAATCATTTTAGCTCTTCACAGGGTAAATTGAGGATTAGTGGAAGTGGAGCTCATGTGAAAGTCACATGAGGATAACGTGTGCAGTGGGACGTAACCATCATGTTGACGTCAGGGTAGGTGCATTTATCTGTCTTGGGATACCATGACATGGTGCCACACACTGTGTGTGAAATCCCATGTAACCCCATGTAATCCCAGCAAATGCTTGGAATGGTAGATATGAGGTTGTTGCAATATGAGTGTTGATGAAATGGTAGGTAGTAGGCAGTTGAAATGCAAGGGGGGATGAATTGGTAGGTAGTAGGCAGTTGAAATGCAAGGGGGGATGAATTGGTTGGTAGCAGGCGGTTGAAATGCATGGGGGGATGAATTGGTAGGTAGCAGGCGGTTGAAATGCATGGGGGATGAATTGGTAGGTAGCAGGCGGGTGAAATGCATGGGGGATGAATTGGTTGGTAGCAGGCGGTTGAAATGCATGGGGGATGAATTGGTAGGTAGCAGGCCGTTGAAATGCATGGGGGGATGAATTGGTAGGTAGCAGGCGGTTGAAATGCATGGGGGATGAATTGGTAGGTAGCAGGCGGTTGAAATGCATGGGGGGATGAATTGGTAGGTAGCAGGCGGTTGAAATGCATGGGGGATGAATTGGTAGGTAGCAGGCGGTTGAAATGCATGGGGGGATGAATTGGTAGGTAGCAGGCGGTTGAAATGCATGGGGGATGAATTGGTAGGTAGCAGGCGGTTGAAATGCATGGGGGATGAATTGGTAGGTAGCAGGCCGTTGAAATGCATGGGGGGGATGAATTGGTAGGTAACAGGCAGCTGAAATGCGATGTTGATTTGAAGCCACAGGATGTGGGGGTGTTTACTCAGGCGGGGCATTGAAGCATGACATCACTGAGGAATTTCCTCCCATGTGTCTGTGTAAGTGCCCTCATTATCTCTACTTCCTGGTGCCATGGTACCTCCACGTACACACTGGCAGCTGGTAACACCTTTTTCTTCAGGCCAACAAGTACAAGTAACCTGGAAAGTTTTATGCTGGACAGAAAAAGTATCACACCTCATTCTGAACAGGTCAGAAGTATTAATTGAAATGTCATGGCCAACTTTACCAATCAATTTTTTTTTTTTTTTTTTTTTGGGGTACACAAATGTCAGCACACTGATTGGGGCCTGTGAGATATCTGAGGATGCTTGGGGTTCCTTACCTTAAAGAAAAAATTTACCTTCATAGATAAGGTTTTTCACGTGACACTCTATATGTTCGTGTTATTGATCCTCTGTGCTATAACCTTTAAGTGTTCATTTAATATTCCAATGCTGTTGACATCAACATTGTCAAAACATTGTATATGATCACTTTCCAAGTGCTCTTATTTGTTTTACTGTTTCAGTTTTGGACTTAATATGCATGAATAAGGAATTAAAATATCCTTGGACAGGTCAAGCATTTTGAAACAATCTCACTCTGTGATTTCTGTCCATGGAAAAATTCTGTAGGATGAAATCAAATGCATTCAATTTCATATGGAAGCAATGTATTTAAAAAGGGCTGCAGACTGAGGACATGAAATCTTATGAAGTGACATTTTGACTTTTACTTCGGTAGTATCGTCCTGAACAGCTGTCACCATTAATTAGATACTTAAAGGATGGTTGCTTCCTCAGACAAACAAAACACTCTTTAAATGTGACAAGTTTCTGTTGCAGTTAATGCTCATTAGCATGAAATAGCACAATGTTTTGTGAAGAATGTATGGACAGGTCCTTCAACAGTAGCCAGATCACATGGGAAACAAGCAAGTCCTTTTACCTTGAAAATTGTTAAATATCAGAAAAACACTTATTTATATATTTGTGGTATAATCAGCCTGAGTGATGAGTAAAGCTATAAAAGTATAAGAATTTAATAATTTGCTCATAAAAAAGCAATGAATATAATTTATTTCATGATGCCAATAATAACTTGACAATTGTTAATATATTTTATTGGCACAGTTGCTATGATAATGAGTGTGGGGGAGTGATGTTAGAAAGGAGAAAGAACTATGATAGTAATCATGTTTTACTGCTCAGCTTCATTCAGTTGCCAAGTGAAGATGCGCAAGCCCTGCTTGTCACATCACACTGTCAAAGAGGATACAAATTTGAAAAGACAGTACTTAAATTTCACATCAACACCATCGTTAGAGGAGGTTTCTGGACACCGAGGCTTATAACTGCATTTCGTATATAAACTTATGGCAAGATTTTAATCATTTTTTATGTAGAAACCAGAGCCTTATCAAAGCAAACTCAAAACCAAAAAATGGCATGTACCAGGACTGAAAAATATGACTTGAAAAAACTGTTTCATTGTGTCATTACACAGTGCTGTGTCAGAATAATGAAGTAGTGTACGACATTTGGAATGAATTGAGACGTTATGGTTTCTTTCTACACCTTTTGGCAATGACTATATACAACTCACATTTTCCACTTCCAGTAAGTGTAAATTTGACTTTATTATATTCATGTAAAATTGGCAATTTTATATAAAAAAGTTGTCTTACACAATAAAAACACTACAAAAGGGTTTGCTGTCCTGTGAAATGTTTCACAGATGAAGGCACATTTTGACCACCCTTAATTTGTATCCAAATATTTTTGGAGTGTCCCTTTTTACGCTGTCCAATACTGACATCTAATGGACTACATACACTTACACCAACACACATACAGATCACTAGTACAAAAAATTCACTTCATACAGCAGACATAAAATCAATGTTGTCAAGTATTTGCCACTTCCATAGAGTACACAACAAAGGAAATAATACAGTAGAAAAGCAGGCACATTCTCTATGTACAATGTGTGGATCAATGGTTCAAAGTGATATCTCCATCACACACAAGTCACAGTGGCCTTACAGCAGTCAGTACAAATACACATGAATGCAAGCCCAAAGAGAAAGGCTGGGATTCAATAAAATGAACTCGGACTCTTTTAGGGTTGATACAATCCAATCAAAGCAGACTTCACATTTCAGCACAAGTTTCTTTGAGTATTTTCCATTTTATCATTTGTAATGTGTTCTTTTCATTCTTAAACAGAACAGAATATGTCCTTAAAAAGACTTAAGTCTGCTTTGATTGGTTAGCATAAACACTTTAAGTGCTTTTGATTGAATCTAGCTCAAGGTCTTTGGAAAAGCTGATCAAAATTAAGACATCATCTCTGTATTCAACAAGGAATGCGAAGAAGGAATAGCATCCCCATCTGTCTGATTCTCATCATGTCATATTACTGAGCACCAACATTCTTCAGGGAAAATATAATTGCCAACATAATGGGATAATTATAAAACAGCATTACTATCAAAATATTGTCTCCATATCACTTAAATACCCCAACTAACTATTATGGTCACCATTAGTTAGAATAAGAGGACCAAGCATTATGTGTGTGTTGGCCCAGTACTCCATCCGGAAATCATATAACTGTGACTCAGTTATTCTTCACGATTGTGCATCACCAACCTGTTCCATTTTACTGTCACAGTTATGAACATGAGACAAACCTTTCAGTGCAAAATTGGTTCTACATAATATGTGAAAGAACTAATTTTATGGTGATAATAAAGACACCTTGGAAAAAATGAAAATATTAAGATAAAGCCATGCTGAGCACCCAACAAATACTTCACAAGTCCAGGGTCACATTGTACAGGCATACAGACTGAGGCACAAAGTGCAAAGATTGTCCTAGAGTTTACAGCTGGTAAAGGCATTACCTCTTTATGTTACATTTAGCAGTGCTCTTTCTATATGGCACATTTTTCTCAGTCAGGAAAACAGGAAATGGGCCACAATGTGGTGCACTAGTTTAAAAGATAACAGAACAGGAAGCAGGTTTCCTTAAACACAGACGTGCAGGAAGTTGATTCCAGCTCTTTGTTTGGATATTTGGAATGGGGCTGGGACAGGGAGAGGATGGGAGTCCAGCTCTTCGTCTGTATGGGTCCAAGCAGGAATCCATTAATCTGCCTTCCACATATTGTATGCACTGTTTACAGGACCTGACTCCAAGTGGGCAAACCATCAGGATAGGGGACACTATCCAGATAATTTGAAGTGAAATGAAAAAATTGTATAACAAATGTAAGTTGGGTCTTGATTAAATTAAAGTAATCATAAAGGACTGTCTGTGCATGTTTGTGTGTGTGTGTGTGTGTGTGTGTGTGTGTGTGGGGGGTGGGTTTGGGGGACGATGTTGTGAGACACAAAATGTACAATATGGGATTGTACCAATAATTGGGGAAAATGTAATGTATTACTATTTTACAATTCATTGCTCTGTGTTGAAGACAGTGCACCATAGGGGTATAGACTGTTCCATAGTAATATATATTGGGCTCTTTTGCAAACACAAGTGCAATTTGGCATTTATTCATATCTGCTGCATTAAAATATGATGACTCAGTCATTACTCATCTGAAAGGTTAAAGTTATTCAGAACACAGTTCAGTCATCTATAAAGTGTTCTGCTACTTCAGGTTTCCTGAGTTGGTTGTCACAGTTTTGTTATGATGCCCCAAAGGGACAGTGAATTAATCCTCCTCGATTCATGTGTTGATAAGTCCTGTCAAATGAAATGGGGATTGACTCTAAGTCTTTCAAAACAGTGCTACTGCAATTTCCTGTCTATTGTATGGCCTTCCTTTCAAAGGATACATTGCAGTTGGCTGACTTACAATTATGAATATAAAGTCACTTATTAGCGAAGGTGGGTCTTATTAAGGACATTTTCTTCAGAAAATCTGCCTGATATCTGCACAGATCTTAAAGTGCTAAAATAAAGCATTCTAAAATACGTTCTGAGGACTCATAAATGCAACTCAAGGCAAGACCTTCTTTTTCCCTCACTCAAGTCTGAAACGAGTTTAAAAACCAACGACCAATGTAACATAATGAAACCGATTAAAAAAGTCACACAGGAGGCTTATGAGGTTTTTCTAATCCTATCTGTGACGTTACCTCACTCCTGAGCACTTGTAAGTGTTACATTTTTAAAAAGTCATTTGAATTATAGAAAACACATTTGCACAAATTATGGAAGAGGGGAATATAATTTTTTGTGTCTTTTGGTATGCTTGTCATGACTGACCGATAGAAACATCAGAAAAAAAGCAGAAACACCTGCCTGTATGGGGCATGATCCTATCAGTGGAATTACTTTTCATCAATCACAAAGACAGTCTGTCCACTTGTGCTCGAATTTGAGGCAGGTAGATGAACGGAATGCAAAACGTGAAACAATGGCCCTGTTCCACCTCGCTGGCTCAGTACTGGTTGTCATCGTCCATCCCGTCCACCCCATAGAGCTCTGCCAGGGTCTTGAAGCGGGGCCCCCAGTCATTAAGGAAGTCGTAGTCGAGGTTGGAGCCCTCAGAGGAGGTGGCCAAGGAGCTGAGGCTGCCGGCCAGAGATTCGGGCCCCTCGTACCCATAGATGTGGAGCGTATCGTAGGGGATCCCGTCCCTGTCATGGTCAGCCTCATCCTTCTTCACGTCGATCATAATGGCCATGTCGGCCCGGCCAGCTGTGGCAGGGGCGGGGGTGGGGATGGGCGCATGGCCAAGGGACGGCTTCTTCACCAGGGCATACAGACCTGGCCCCGGCCGTGGTCCCAGCTCATTCCGGGCTGACGTCAAGATGGAGACGTCATAGCCATTAGTGTCCATCTCTCCGCCACCTTCCTCATCATATGTCACCAGCTGCTCATGGATCTCTCCTGAGTTCTTACCCAGAACCACCATGGGGTCCTTCTGATACCGTTTCCTCAGGACAATAAGGATTACTATGACTGTCCAAAAACAAAGAGAAATACATTACTAACCTATTAAACACTCATGCTCAACATACATGTTTAATTTAGCTGTTTCATTTTCAAGTATAAATTTGCTTCTATGGAATAGTGCAACCAGTTTTGTTCATTGTCACATGCAAAAGTTCATAAATCTTGATGTGGTATCTTGATAAATTTGGTTAAAATAAAATTTTCCTTACAAAATGTTCTTTGAAAACATCTATATATAAACATCTATATAAAAATCAATAATGATTCTGCAGTAGTGATAATTTAATATTTTTTTTATTTTTATTTGAAATATGTGTTTATTAGAAACCATCTACAGATCACAGTAATGTCATACACATTCTCAAGGCCCTGTTTTCATTCCAGTCATCTTTTATATAAGCCCGTATTTTACATGTTTCCAGTAATGTTGATTTGCCCAATATATCTTAGGCAGAATTCTTATATAATTAATGGTTTTCTCCATGGAAATGAGATGAGAGGAATATCAAAGAGAATATTCTGCTCAATGGCTTAATTACTTGCTTTTATCTACTTGATATTGCTGTTTTGACCAGACAATTCAGTGTAGTCAGTTATTGAAGAAAAACGAAATAAATAAACTGTACCTTGCCTTGCCATGAAAACATCTTATGATTATCTTATTTGTTGACATCATGCACCCAAAGCATAAAAATTTTAAAATACAGGACAAAAACAACTGAATGATTCCAACAAATCTGCAAATAATGTAGCATGATGGTGAGATTTATGAATGTTTTGGGTCTAAGATTATACAAGAAATAACCTTGCCAACCTCTCTGATTCTCCATAAACTTTTTTTTATTCAGGTCCCTCTCTGTTCATTACTGCATAATGAAATCTGAACAAGGTTAGGCTATATAAAGAAGAGTGCATGGAGCTCTGAAGGTCACATGAATTGGGACCTGGGACATGAGAATTTAAATGTTTTTACTTGACATTGGCATTCTTGATGTGTTTTAAGTATTTAATATATTTTCTTACAGGGTCATATAACTGTATTTGAAGCTTTGTTTAAATACCTCTCAAGTACATTTCAAACCTTAGGACAAAATTGTATAGCCAATAAGTTGGTGTCAGCAATGAAAGACTTACATAAAAGTCTTATAAAGGTGGGGACTTATATAAAGGTAGAAAATAAACAATGTGTTTATCAATTTATGACACTTGAAAGGTAACTTATTTTCTTTAAAAGACCTACTGACTAATTTTGGAACATATTAATAATGTTCCATTTTGGCATTACTAAGAGCAAAGTGAGGGTGTGGAACACACTGAATTGCACGTTTGGGCCATTTCCACTGGCGCCATCTGATGATGCTCGAGAGTGGATTGCTCCCTCAGGGTGGCTGCTCAATGAGCATCCATTTATACTGTACTCTACACAAGCATATAGATTAATACATCATCTATTGATCACCTATACATTATCTTCTCAAGACACCTGCTGAATGTTGCCTACTTGATGTAAATAGGAACAGCCATCAAGCAATCAACCTGAGAAAGCATTGTGCCCTGAGGCGGCAGCAGATTGTGCCAGTGGAAATTGGACATTTATCTCTTTAAAGATTCATACATCATTCAAAACAGACTTTTCACCATAACAGTCCTTTCATTGCATTTACTGGAGACAAGCAATGAGGTCCCTCAGAATGTATTCTTTACTTCTAAAACAGAATCACTCAAGGTTGAAGTCCATTTTGATTGAATTTTGTATGCCCTTATAGAGACTAAGTTCCTTTAATTGGGTATTGACCAGGGAGACAAAGGAAAGGGGATAAAGAGCCGAGAGAGAGAGAGAAAGGGTGGGGAAGAGTAATCTTTTCCATGTTGTGACAGAGCCTAACGGAGAAGAGGGGCCGTAACAGAGGATCCTTACCAAGGATGGTGAGGATACAGAGGAGGATGGCGATGAGGGCGTGGATGCTAACACCCGTCTGGGTGTAGGCCCTGCACATGTCTTTGTTCATGTCTGGGCCACAGCGGCACATGCTGATGACCACAGTAGAGGTGCTGCTGCGCGGAGGCTTCCCTGGGTCCGTCACAATCACCTCCAACAGGTACTCCCTCATGTCATCCGCCTCAAAGCCCCCCTGTTTCACTTTGATGTCGGCCATGTTGTCTGGGGATCAGGAAACATGAGGCATAGTCAGCAAATCAACAGGGAAATTGCTATTAACCTTTTAAACACTGACTGTTGCAGTCTGTGTTATGAATTACTCCCTGTAATCTCTAGTTTTAAATTTAATACCAGATGTTCATGAAGAAAAATGTGCTGTCACCAATCAAATCTATTGAAATTCCCTAACGGAGATTTACTTTTTGATGTATATTTTCAAAAACATTATTTTCAATAAGAGAGGATAATTTTACCCTGTAGAAAAGAGAATATTTAATTCCTCATGTAATGGCCTGGGTCCCTGGTAGCAGTTTACATTCCACAACTTAGTTCTGATATGATATATAGCACGTTTGAACAATTATAACAGATCCTGTGTATAATCCAACAATTTGGGTACTGAAAACCCCCTAACCATAGCAGGATTAAAAGGGAGAATCTTTCTCTGGGTCTTAATGCTTCAGCTCACAGCACTGCTGAACTCTCTATGATACTGTAAGGCAGTGGGCCTGAGCCTTAGATGGCCCTCTCTTAAACAATCCTATGAAAGCTGTAACTTTTACAGGCTGGCATGGGAATTTTCATATTCATATATTCCATTATAAAAACTATTCAGCATTCAGTTTTAAAATGATTTCTATACACGGGACTATAGACTCTCATCTTTCCAACACTAATCAAGAGGTTTTACAATGCAGCAGATATTATGACCCAGTCAAGAGAGGCATATATTCAGATATAATGGCTATTTCAACCACTATTGAATTAAAGGATCACAGTGATTTTTCATTCCTTTTCTTCCTCCTGTCATTAATTAAATCACACACCCTTGCAGGGGATGAATTACAGACCATTATGAATTACAGAACGCAATACAAATAGGAAACAAGAGAGCACAACTAAATGAGCAGTGTATCACGCAATGCAGAGCAATTTTTTGTTGTTCCAAAAGTAAATCCCTTAACTGTAAAATGTGCCATATAAATGAACACTGCTAGCTGTAGGTTATCTGTAAACAAATATACATGAATTATGGTGGTCATAATCGAGACTGAAGGCAATATTTCTGACCATACGAGGAAGCAAGCTTCAGCTTTGCTCAGTGGTTGCACATCATTGCCTTTTCTTTGAGACTGCTCACAATATGTCCTTTCATGCGCACACAGTTATCTTGAAAGCCCAAAGAGGCTCTTACACTGAAGGTGCAAGTTAAAAATGTACTTTTTCAGCTTATGCCTTAGTCCAGCCTAGTAGGGGAGAGAGTTTCATAAGGTTTCCCACTGTTGCTGCAGCCCTGCTAAACTCGACATGGAAAAGTGTGACTCTGGCTGATTGTACGGGGGGAGGAGTCAGAGATAAGACACTGGGAGCTGTGTGAAATCGCTCCCCAGCCACATGGAGCTACACCATCACTGTCACACTCCAAATGCATAATGAAGGTTTGTTGGTTTTAAAAAGCTTGTACGCCATGAATATTTCAATCCCTTTCGTGGTTTGTTGGCGTTCTCCTTTCTGCTTGACTAAATAAAGGACACCCTGCCGTCAGATCGCTTTAGAGTGCTACTCATGAAGGAGCCGTGGTCGCAGGGGAAGACGCCACTCCCGCCCCATCTCCTCTTCTGTTAGAGAGCAGCACTCGACATGTTCACTCAATTCATTTTCATTTTTGAAGAACATTCTGATTCCAAAATCCCTTTTCATTTGAATTGAAGCAATGGTAGGACAACATTGTATACTCATTTGTTCACATTTTTGGCATGGTATTGTCATGGTATTGTGACCTACTATCTTATCTCACCTCCAGTTGGGATGAGTGAGAAGTTGGAGCTTTCTTTGGCGAGCTTGAATGTAAACACCTGTGGATGCTCGTCCTTGTCAAAAGCTTCAATTGTCCGTACAGTCTGAAAGAGAGGGGCATAAATGCAGTTTAATTCCCTTTTTTTGGTCACATGATCCCAGGATGTAAAAGATGTAAAAATGACAGAAAGTAAATAAATAGACATTACCATGCCTGCTGCTTCGTTGTGGCAAACATAAATGTCTGTGACATTTCTCAGCTCTGGCACGTTATCATTTACGTCAGTAACCACCAGGTTCACAGTTGCATAGGATTTCAGACCTGAGTAAAGTGAAATGAAATTGCATTGTTTTATTTTGAGTCAGTTGAACATATTTCTTTGTGAGTCAATGCTTAAACTGGGAAGTGCCAGATAACATTAATGTATTTGCATGATCATTAAGCAAAATCATGAATGGCAGTAATGTGGCATAGAGATCATATAGATCAACTACACCAACTGACAACCAAAAGTTTACAGGTTTCGTTCCTATGTACAAAACTACCCTTTAGCCAAGACCTTAATGAGATCTGTTTCTGTGCAGTGGTCTATCTCATTGAATAAACATATGATTAAAATGCAGATTATATACTTCACATCATATGTCCTCTAAACAGATAAATATGGAATTGTAACAGATTGTACTGGTTGACCAGAGACCTGGCAAGCCATGATGTCATAGACACATAAATGTAATCAGTAAACCTCAACAATTATTGTTTGGTTGGTGCTATAATTTTGTAAATAAATTCTGTACATTTTTTAAAATACTGAGACCATTTAAAGAAAAAGGCTAGTGGGTAGTGATATATTCACAAAGGGATTTGTTCAGATCCCGGATGGAGTACAAGTGTGGCGGTCTTGCGCAAAGAGCAGAGGGAGAGAATATGCAGGGATAAACAAGTGAAAAAGTATTGAAGCTCATCCAGGATGATATACACCAATGAAGAATGCCACATTTTGTGTGTCTTATAGTAACATCCATGTCCTTCTGTGTCCCAACCAAATGCACATGGTAATCTCTGCCAGGCATCCTTTTAGTCAGCTGACTGCTCAAGAAACTTGGTGACATTTTCACCTAAAAGGACAATGATGTAACCTATCTGAGTACCTTGTGATCCAATTTCCGCTGCAGTCACATAGAACTTGTGTTTGGCAACAAGCTCCCGGTCCAACTCCCTCTCTGTGTGCATCTCACCAGTCTGTGGGTTTATTCTGACTGGGCAGCTTGGATCATCTATGGAGTACCTGTGTGAAAGGGAAATCAATATAGCCTGGTTATTAATACAAAAAAACTAAAACTGATGTCAGTTTTACTCCTGCTTATTTTCTGTTAATCCAGGAGTCTGGGATACAATGACCAAAAAGTTTTGATTCCAGGAATTATCATAAGCCTCGTGCACCATACTTATACCTCTGCTACAAGCCTGGAGAAGCCATGCAGCCCAGACTAAGCAAAGGAGGTCAGATGTATAATTAATGGTGTTATGCTGTTATACTGTATACACCAAAAGGTTACTCTTATGGTGTTACATACATAAAAAGTATCGCATTTGAGGCACGTACGCATGTCTTCAGTTTATGCCAGCTGTCACCAGTCTTCCCCTCTGTTTCTGTGCAATCACTCTGCTTGGTGTAGTTTCTGCTCTATCACTTTTTTGTCTCTTCTCAAACAGGGTAGGAACAGTTATTGGAGAATAAGGTATCAAAACATCTGTTGTGCTTGGAGATATCATATGAGACAAGCACCTCACTGACTTAAACCAGTTATTATCTTTTGTTGATTAGATTTCATTGAAAAAGGTCAGTGACTCATAGCCAATTGCAGATACATTCATTTTTGGTGTTATGATACCTTGTTCTCCCTCATTACTTGGTAAGAATCCATTTGATGCTTTACTGACTAATTTAAAAATGGCCACTGTTGTAATTCCGGTGAAAACGCAAAATAGAGCAAATCATTATGGACATTCTCAAAATAAATGAATCTTGAAAACCATGCTTTGTTAAAGAAAACCAATTAGCTTCTTGGAAATCATTTAGTTTGATGCAAGATATCACCATACAGATTTACAAATGCTGGGTACATCCAGCCAAACACTTTGCCTGTGTTAACGCCTAACAGAGAACCAGCCAAAATTTGTATTAAGTAATATGTATGATTTCTTACCGAACTTGGAGCTGGGCTGCATCAGGATCTCTGGCTGAGACTTTTCCAACTTTGAAGTTGACTGCTGCATCTTCACGCAGACTGAAGTTGTAGACCTCCTGAGTGAAAAGAGGCGGCTCATCCACATCGAGCACATTGATGTAGACCGTTGCTTTGGTGATCACCTGCTTGCTGTTGCTATCAGGGGGAGTCACCAAAGAAGGTTCTCGTATTTGCACCTCACAGACATACTTGGCCGTTGTCTCAAAATCAAGACCCTGTAACAACAAATTTATTTAAGTGTAGCAGGCAGTTTAATGCATCACACTCTATAATAGCTTCGATACATTTTTTAATCATATGAGATTCCCTTTACCACAAATGGAGTGTAATTATTTCTTAACACATTATGATTATTAAACACAAGCCACTAAATTGCTTCCTTGAAAAGTACTGAAGCTGAAGAACTGAAAGCATTCTCTCTGACCAGGATAGCTTTTAAGCCTGTCAGCATTTGGATATGAATTAAATGGGACCTCTCAAATTTGTATTGCAAACACCTCAAAATTTGGCTCACTACATCTGACAACCTTGTTTACTTACATGCATTTGATTTATGGCTAAATCACAATTTTCTACTCCCTTTCAATTCACAAAGTATTTAGTGAAAAAGCTAACTGAGATCAACTGAGTGGAGTCCAGTTCACCTCCTCACGCATGTAGCCTGAGGCAGGAGCTGCTCTGCCCAGCATGGGAGCTGCACCCATGACCTTCTGATCAAAGTTTTTTAGAAAAGTGATGGATGGTTCTTTATACCTCTTTTAGTGTGATTACTCCATCTCTCCTTGGGTTCTGCGCAACCTGAAATGCACTATTACACAGCTCAGGCTTGAGGGTGAACACCGGGTCCTTGTTTTGCTCCTCATCTTGGTCCTCTACCTCCATGACACCAACTTTAAAATTTGCATTTTCATTTTCCCTCACATCGAATATGAACAGGTCTGTGAACAGAATGCATTTGATCACACAACCTTTCAAAATATCTGAAAATAAGCATATTCATAAAATATGTACCTAGAAAGTTTAGTGCACACAAATATGAAGAGTGCTGACAGTACATGTAAATGCAGTGTCTTACACTGTAATAGTCATGTCATTATCAAGTTTAATTTTAAAAAATAATATGCTATTATGCTTGTGGTGGAGGTCTCACTTAGACAGCACTAGTCAGTTACTCCTGATAAGATCATTGTCAGGACCTGACTGGTCAGTAATAATAAGGAAGATGAAATTGTGAGGGGGATTATGGGACCTGACTGCAGAAATTAAACAATTATACAGTAATCCTGTGCAATCACCAGGAATCCCTTAGCCACGTGGAGAGGAGAAGTACACATGGTATAACAGCGGTACGGTGTACACTGCAGGGTCTCATTCTGGACTGTGAAGTAAATACTGTATGTAGAGGCAGGAGAAATAATGATACCAAATTTATACCTTCACAATAGCAATCATACTATTAGTTTTAGAAGACTGGGTTAAATACTGTAGTAAAAAATGATAATTTTGTCGTTCAAGACCAAAAAATTCAAATAATAATTGTAAAATGAAATAACAACTCAACTCATGATTGGGGTAGTATATCAGCCTTAAATGACATTGCTATGAGCATTTATCAATCAACAAGCCTTCTGCTGAGCCTTAAACCAGTGTAAAAGTGAGATACCTTTTTTAAAGGAGGCCATGTTATCATTAATGTCCCCCACGTTGATGGAGACCACTGTAGTTGCTGAGTTGCCCATTGACATTCCTGGCATATCCTTCGCCATAATCATAACCACATAGCTGCTTTGCGCCTCGCGGTCCAGGTAATTCACTTTGGTTGTAATGCTCCCTGTAACAGATAAACCCCATTAAACAGATATGTGGCATGCTTCACAGGCAGAAATGAACAATGTGAGGAACAGAATGTTTCTCAGTATTAAACACCCTTAACTTTGAGCTAGCATAGTCCTTAGCATAGATTCAAATCATCTCTTACCTGTGTGCTTAATGCTGAAGAGGTCTGTTCCATTGAGCAGCTGGTAAGTAACTTGTCCGTTGGCAGTGGTTGGATCATCTGCATCAGTGGCAGTCACTTTCAATACTTCTGTTCCTATATGACAGAAAAAAGGATCAGCAAGGCACCCACAAGGTTTAATGCCAAACCCAGCACTACAACAGGGCATAAAGACAATGCCTAATTTAGAGCAGGCTGAGGATACAGTATACTCCATATTAATACAAATGACTGGCATAATACCCTGGCCAGTAACATATACAGCATCTTAGCTGTACATACACTTTATAGTGGGTGGACATATATGCCCATAAAAACCTTTCTCTGAGGTCAGTCCAGTACCTTGTGGAGATCTCTCAGTGATAGATCCTGTGTAATTTGATGGAAACCGAGGACTGTTGTCATTGAGGTCAGTGACTTGGATGGTAAATTTCTCTTTCTCTTCCACAGGGTCTTTGGTATTAATATCAATCAGGGAAGCTGTAAGGTGGTATGTGCTCTTCTCCTCTCGATCCAGCTTCTCATAGGCAGATATGTCTCCATTATCATCAACCCTAAAAATAGTGTTGGCGCCTTCTCCTTCAATGACAAACTTTGTGTTGGCATTGAACTTTGATGACTTAAGCTAGGGAAAAAAACAAACAAAACCATGTAGTTTTTTTTCAGGAAAACATTTTAACCCATTAGTTGGGTCATAGTATAAACACAAGAAAAGCAAACAGCACTGTTCCATCATCAGACAGTCATGGTGTGGGAGGTCTCAGGACATAACGCTTACCTTTCCTACATGGAAAGGAGGTTGGCCGGACTTTTCCTCCTCCAAGAACAGAGAGTTCCACAGCCACTCCCTCTTTTCTCTCAGCCGCACAGGCCCGGTGGCCATATGCTCTGCAGTAGCCATAGCTACACTCAGGGTGAAGGCCCAGATCCCCAAACGTAGCATCATCTGCCCCACTCCAGGCCGTCCCATACTGAAGATAAGGTGAAAAGACGTCCATGTATTTTCAAATGATTGGCAATATACATCTCCCATCCCAAAGAGTTTGTGGTGTATATGCACTGTTTATTTTACAGAGAGTACATGAAGCTCTATGCAAATTGCTTTAAGGGAGCTGTATTTCAGCAAGACAAGCTCTGGACAAGCTGAGGACAAACTCAAACGTTACATTTCAGAAACATATTTATGCACTCATCTTACATAGGAGTTTTATTACCATTGGGTCATAAATTTGAAAACACACGTTTCCAGACAAAAAAAAACAGGTCTGGACAGGTTGTTAACAGTGAACGTATTTACAGAGATAATTATGTCAAGCAACAACAAAAGAGAATACATCATAGACAGGGTGGGCAAAGCTACTGTTGACCTCCATAACCATAGTGTTGATAGAATAGTCCTGTGCTTTTTTTGCATTTTCAAGTTCAAGAGACAGTCACAGTTTTGGCTTCACAGATATGTGGCTTCACAGCAGCAAATGTATTCGCATATTGAATAACTACTAAGAAATTTTAGGTGGCTATGGCTTGCTCATTTTAAGCATGAATATGAATAGCCCAATGACAAAATAACAATGTACATATGAAAATTTCAAAAGAGTCAGCTATACTCAAATTCTTTATTCAAAACACAGCATCACAGGCATGTTAAGTGTAATGTATAAAAAGCTAAGAGCAAATTGCACCCCCATTGTTCTGCTGTTTCTTGAAAATTGTTTTAAACAAAAAAAAAGTGGGGGGTGGGTTGGAGAAGTGGTAAAGGAAATGAGGACAGTTATGCCCTAGACCCATTGTGTTTGTTGTGTCTGTGATTGGCTCCCAGCATTATGAAGACTGACTATTGTGTCCTGCTAGACGTTCGCCTCTGAGAAATGAGTTAGAAGTCTGTTTTCAAATGTATTTTACCTCGCCTTTGTGCTTGTGTTGCTTTTAATTGCAGTGTGGCTTCTGCACTCTTTTTAAAATGCACTGCATCCGTATAGGTGATGAAATCTATTACCACCTTTTTGGGCCATTTTCTGAGAGAAGGAGAAAAGACTGACTTGTTTTTATTCTCTGAGATGGATTTTTACTTCCTTTCCTTTAATCTGACAGTGTCACTTGGTTCAATGACTATAATGTTGATGGAAATATTCAACCCAATCATCTTCCAATTCAATACTTGTATATTGGGTAAATGTATTCATATTGTATAGTCAATGTAATAATTTAATACCGCTGACTTCACTTTCACCTGACAAATTCATACTTTAGTTTGGTATATGATATTGCATTACAAAGCTCTCACTAACTGTCTGAATTATGACCTGGCACAGATTTGTACTGCACACTGTATGTTAGTCTTTGAAATCTATGTATATCTATACCAAATAGTGCATGATTATTACAAATATTTCTATGTATGATGCATCACTGTTAACCTAAAAAGGAATTTTAACACTTTTCGTCCGAATAAGATACACATACATTCTGTATATTACCATGGCAGAATGATTTAGCTTGGTTTGTGAAAATATATTGTGATCCTGCTGAAGAAGCTAAAGTGCAGTGGATTATGATGTCTAAGCATTCCCAGAGTGGCCACTCTAAAAAACCCTTCTGATTTGTTTTTATACAAAATATAAAATGGTCTTTTCCCAGTCATCTGTAACAATAGTTTATTGTTGTCCTCTGTAATAACAGGAAGGATAAATTGGCAGACGGCACATATATAATCAAGGATCTGGCATGTCCTTCCTAGATCATGGTCTCTGTCACCCCTTGCCTTAAATTACCAGTCAGCAAGGTGGAAGAAATATTTAATAATGTAAAACAAAACAACAATTTTAAATTCACACGCCTTATATTTTAACTATTGAAAATTCCACTCTCTAAAATTAGAAAAGAAATATAAGTATTTTGCTCAGTGCTAGCCACCTCAACTCCACAAGTTTGCGTATGATCTCCTTGTTTCCATACCCATGAATGTGCTATGCATTGTAATGTACAAACTAACAGTCAAAGTAACCATTTTGCCAGAACTCTAATGAAGGAGCTGGCCCTTTTTCCTCAGAAATGACTAATTCTGGCATTGTGTGAGTGATTCTTATCAGTGGGATCATGATGCAGAATGGGGTCTGTTATCAGGGAAAGGAAGTGTAAACACAATACCTCAGGGAAACGCCGTGCATGTTTCTGATGTGGGGGTCATCATTCCACTAATGCAGCTGTTTGATCACACCCTTCCGGCTATTCAATTCTAGGCCCCACCCCCTTTCTTAATCTCCTGCTACCATAAAAGGAGTACAGCTGCCAAATTACAGTCGTACAGTACTACGGTAGTAAATGATAAAAACTTCCTTGTAAAATATGAATATTTTTTTAAGTCTTCTTTGAAAAAAAATCTAAATCCAATGACAGCCCTATTTTTCAGAAAGAAAGGAAAAGCCAGTTATTGCAACAACAAAAAACAACCACAATAGAAATGACCTGGATTCAAACTACTATACCTCAATCTGAATCAATTCCCCTGTGGTTGGCCCAACCAACAGCTAAACTTTTAAGAGAAAAATGTTGAATTGATTAGTATATTACTTGCTTGTCTTCACCGAATTTGAACATCCACTGCTAATGTTCACACACTGTTAGCAGCTAACTTTGTGTTACAGTATGATTATTGATTGTGGAAGAAAACACCCGCCAGAATACAGAATTTCCCAGAAAAAAGAAAGGAAATCACTGGATTACTCAAGCAAATAAACCAGAGTGCGACTATCATAGTATAAGAATCTGATTCAACTGGATCTCTATCAAATGCCCTTTATCAATGAGATTATTTATATATATATAATTATTTTATATTTATTTTAATTAAGGAAAACAGATTAAGTATATTGATAAAAAGCCAGATAAAATAATGTTATGTGCACTTCCCTATCTTATATTTTATCTTACGAATATTTTTTTTCATTTGACCTAAATATCAAGAGTACTTAATGGCAAATAATGAGATTACTAATGCTTTATTAATCATTTATAACTCTTGTACAGCGAGAGCAAAAGGAATAAATAAGAAGTAGCTTTAAAATATCAGATCACAGATTCCATTGAGTTAAGGGGGTCAAAGCAGGTAATCAAATTAAATCACATTAAAAATAATACTTTAATAAGTAGTAAAATTAGATGCACAATGAACGCACTAATAAGCAAATGTGATTAAGGCTATTGTAATTCATTGATATTTTCAGCGTTTCTTTGTCAATTTGTACCTGTGGCTGCACAATTACTGTCATGCCTCTGAAATTCAGATGTATTTTCCTGCTTCAGTTGTCATCACAGAAATGAACAAGTTATTTTGAGAGTACTTAGAATGGCATACCTGGGTTATCTATGATCTGTTTGGGGAAAGGAAATTACTGCTCATTCTAATTGTTGGATATCAGAGAAAAAAATTGCTTATTGCACTACGTAATAACTTCATCAAAGGTGAATCTAACATTGCAGGTTCTTATATCCTCCCCCTCCTGAAATCTTGATATTGCTTGTAATTATTTATCCACTGTTATTTAATTCCTATTATTTATGTGAACGTATTTTGTTGCCAAATCCTCCATCAGTGAGCATGTACATATCCTTGCCACCTTCAAGGACATTTGTAACAAGGCAACATTTTCAGATATTTTTTGACATTCCGCAGTTAAAAACAATTGTGAAATAATTATACAGTCGGGAAATAGAATAACACACATATGAAGGAGAGTCAACCAGGCTATTCTGCCTCAGATTATTAAAAGAGTGTTTTGCATTTCAGTCTCACTCAGCACTGCTCAATACCATCTTACTGACAGCCCCAAGAACATGGCTAAATATCAATGCACTCTTTGCTATTCCACCACTATGCAGATTCATTGACTGTGAATGACCCTGGCTTGCAAGATTA
The DNA here is from genome assembly GCA_022829145.1 of Albula goreensis. Classification (NCBI taxonomy): domain Eukaryota; kingdom Metazoa; phylum Chordata; class Actinopteri; order Albuliformes; family Albulidae; genus Albula; species Albula goreensis. The sequence goes on along the minus strand of CM040755.1, from coordinate 21,622,865 downwards.
AACACTTTTAATCACAGATCAGCAATCTGCCCACTAACTCTTTCAGTGAAAGCACTGGGATAGGATTCTGTGCTTTGCCGCTGTACTTTAAACCCAAACACAAACATAACAGTGGCTTTGTCTCTCAGCAAAGCGTTTGTACAGAACAGAACAAAGTGTCAGAAGTTGGCTTGGCCTCTGACATAGGGCTGTAATCAGTTTATTAAAACTGAATTCAGCTCTGATTAATCTCTACAGCCATATTACAGAGACCAAGGGCCTGGTTCAACCCAACCACAATACATTCTCCTTATCTTTGAATTCCACTTCTATCTAGATATTTATCTTTTTCAGACTTTATTTTCTGTTTAATTTCAGTGACGATAAATTTCAACCATGAACAAAAGACAGTAATTGCTTGAATTTCTCAGAGGAAAACCTATGGAATGGAATTTCACCTATCATCATAAATTATGCCTACATAAATAATCTACACTTAAATGTGTTTGTGTGTGCAGTGTATTCATTTTATTCAGCGCAAATGTTGAATGGTGAAAAAGGGATTTCTTCTCCCCTTTCCAAATGCCTCACAATAGCCCTGTGTAAGAGTTATTGTCTTTCATTTTCATGAGTTTGGGATGCATCTGGAGAGGAGAAGGTGATGCCTGGTGAATGTTTACTCTGGAATGTTAAAAGCAGAGATTCCATCAGAAGATAAAATATATGGGGGAGAGTTTGAATGAATTCAAAACATTTATAAATCAGTCCCGTAAAGGCCTGTAAGTTCATGTGTACCAGGTACCATACATGAAGATTGACATTTTTCACCGTTGACTCTCAAACATTTATACACCTCTCTCTCCCTCAATATGAATTTAACCTCCAAACAGACGAACGTATGTAATCTTTAACATATGCTAAATGAATGTAACTTTTGGAGATCTGATCACAGAAATGGAAGTATGTTTTGCTCTCACATAAACAGGCTCTATGAGGTAGAGGCTGACGTAGACCACACTGTGCTTGCCTAGAGTTAGGCAGCTGTGAAACAACCTGCCGCAATTATATAACCTGCCAGATGTGCTGAGGGCATTAGAACTACACAAAGAAACTGAAGAACAGAGATAATTTCATCCACAAAGATGGGAATGTAGCTCTCCCTTGAAATAAGATACAAACCCTTAGACTCTACAGAAAAACAATATTTTGAATCATTAGATGAAGATTTATAGGAAATTAGAATTCAGGAAATCTGTCCTTTAAAATCTACTGAAACAGAGTCTAGTCATTCACTACAATATACATAATTCAATCATGTGGTCATGAGTCCAACATTTAACAGCAAAACACAACATCAGTCATCTCCTTACCTAAACCAGTTATGGAATAAGATTCCGTATTATTTAGTCCACAGCCAGAAAACCAGAGGTAAATCCTTGATAACAGATTTGTGATCAACCGCAGCTTAGCGAGAGTAGTGGCAACCCAAGTGCCGCTATGAGCCTGACTGAGCTCAGATCAGTGAATCAGTATTTCCAGTGCTGTTCAAGAATGAGAGATCAGCCTCTCGCACAACAACCACTCCCCCACGTCCCCCACATACACACACCCGTGGCTGTGTCAGGCTTCCTGTTCCCTTTCTCGTTGACTCAAAACTTACCGACTGGAGTAGAGGGAGTCAGATAAGCGTTGCCTAATTGGTGTCTGAAGCCACTCCTCTTGTGGGAGCCGGGGGCTGGAAAATCCCTGCGTGTCGGTGGAATCCACGGCAGCTGGAGCAGTCAGGCAGGCAGCAGCACTGCGACGCACATGCTAAGTGTCCAACAGATTGCAACGAATGCGCCAGAGTGGTGCAAGAGCCGTTCACTTTCCAGCTCTCGCCTCTGTGACGAAAACACAAAAGAAGGAAGAAGAGCCAGAGAGCTTCATTATTCATACCTATGGGATAAAGATTATGATAAACAGGTTATAGAAGTTAATCCCATGAGATTTTCCCCATAGTGGTATTACATTTTTCAGGAAACAGCAGCATATCTGATAAAGAAATCTTTTCTAAGCCGGTAAGTGAGATGAGCGGGGCGGTGGGGAGGCGTTGGGGGGGTTGGGGTGTGGGGGCATGTGCTCACAAACCCCTTTTGCTTGTCCCTGGAGCATCATTAGTAATTTAGGGAATTGCCCCAGATCCTTGTGGATATTCTGTCCAAGCCCCTCAAGATGGCTGTCAATATGAAGGGAAGAAGTCAAATTAGTTTTAACGAAAATGCAAGCAAGTTTATTTGACAAGGGACCCAAGAATACACACTAGAGAACAGGAAGAGTGAGGCTCTCTCATGTTTGTGTGTTTGTTGTCTTGCAGCAATCATTTCTAATGTGATTTTTTTTCTTCCTGTGGCCCCTGAATACAGACTGCCTTCAGACTAGCAAATCAGGAAAAAGCACAGCTTTCCTGACAAAGAAGTCTATTTCCACTTTCAAAAACTTCAGACTTCCTGTATGCCTTTTTTGAAAACACATACACTTTGTCTCAAGTAATGTGCAGTACTAAGCCACAGCCATGAAAAATAGATTTCAAAATCCGTTGGAATCTCAGTGTCAGAGTGATACCATTTATATGCTACAGTAAGGGTCCTTATTCCTCATGATGAATTTCAGTTTGGTCAGACCGGTTTGATGCAAATGGTCAGAAGTTCAAATGGCATAAGGCCAGATGCCTTGCCTTGGTACGTCCACGAAAACCCAATCTTTAGAGAGGAGTGATTTCATTAGTATTTTGCTGAATGCAAAATTACACTCATTTGTACACAATATGTTTCTTATTGATCAGAACAAGAAGTGTTATAGATAAGGAAAAGGGTGGTTTTGAGGAACCACATGCTTGTATGTGCTGATCTACCATTTTCACACTCAACAGCTGACACAATGTTTATTTCATTACTGTTACTTTGATGAGAACAGGGCTGGTGTTAATCACTAAATGGTTAATCTGTCTTTGAGTTGAAAATGGGTAAGTAAAATGCCTCTAATGGGTTGATAAGACATCATTGACTTGTGTTTTCATAACCATTAGGCACTTTTTCTTTGAGACTGCCCTTATTTGGAGACATTACGATTTACAATGCAACATAAAGATGAACCAGATGTCTCGTCTTTGAGCCAGATGAAAAAGGATGCTTGTGAAAAAGTCATGTCATAATCAGTACTGGTCACTTTCTGACACTGCCAGTGTTACTTTAAACACACCATTCAAGGTTAAGAAAAAGGCCGGGGTAACGTCACAAGCAGCTCACATGTCCCCATCGCTCCGTTTGTAAAAGGTGCAGCATTGGAGACAATAATGCGCCTCACTCAGTGAGAGGCTGAATCCATCAACAGCAAATGATGGTGGTGAAAAGGCCAGAAACACAAATACAGCCTGTGAATGGTGTGCAATCTGTGCGTGCTGTTGCAGATTCAAAGGCACAAGTTCACTTCAGTAGCCATGATCTCAGGCGAGACCATAGCAACAGGGCTTCTTTTAAAACAACACTGGGCCTAAGAGGCTATTTTTAATCACCAGGTCACATCTCAATCAAAGGCTTACCCTGCTCTGAAGGATAACTCCTCTGAATAGCCAGGCCCTTTCATCATCTTAAGGAGTCAGAAGAGTATGTTTCAACAATCTGACCCATCTGTGTCTTAACGAGCGCGATTGTTCATGGATCGTCATAGCATCCTGTCCAGTGGAGCGTACTCCATTTGAAGAATGCAATTTTAAAAATAGCGCGGCTCTGTCGTGGCTAATTCTCTGAAGCCTATAGCTGCATTATCTGAAGGGATGGAGAGGCATAGCGTGCCAGGGTCAGTTTCAGCTCGCATGGCATCGTGCCCTGGGGTGGAACAGAGATGCCATCCTGAGGTGCAGGAGGCTCCCTGTCCCATCTGTAATGGCTTCCAGTCAGAGAACAGCACAAAGAGATTACATGCCTGCTGTCCCAAGACACTTACTACAACTCTGCCAGATGCAGCCCCCATGTTTTACCCGTTACATCCAGAGCAACTAAACCAAAGCAGCCTAAGGGACTGTGTGATGGTGTTGCTTTTCATTCACACTTCTTGCTTGTCAAGTGGGCCCAGTTGCTTGAACAACATCACAGCATTTAATGTGAATGGATTCTAACCTTCCATCAATTTCTTTCATTAGGTTAATTTAAAAATAATTGTTCCATTGCAGAAAGCCAACTCAAAAAATACTTCAGTCCTCTCAAGCTACAAATGGTGGATTTGAAGTGGTCTCTTAAAAAGCACCAATAGTTTGAGTACTGTTCTAAATTATGCAGCTTGGAAAAAGTAGGCCTATTTACATCACTGTAATTATATATTCAGGTTTGAAAATGTTAATGCTTTTAACACACAGTCAAGACTAATTCATCTTGTGTGTTCCACGCAAGACATTGACTACTTTGGATGCTAACAACCCTAAATGAACATAGATTCTTCACATCCTTTTTTCCTTTATTTTCCTTCTAAAGCACACACACACACACTCACACGCACAGGCACACACACACGCATGCGCACACACATGCACGCGCACACACACACATTAAATGATAAAATTAAGTTTTAAAAGTGTGGTCACATTTAATGTTGTGCACAATGCAAATGAATTAATGTTGTCTTCCTTTACAACTGTACTGAGATAAACCCTAGTTTTGAAATATATGTTGCTGATTGAAATACACATGCATTATTTATAATAATGATATAAAATTTAGCTTTTTTCCTGATTGTGATTTTCAGCCACAAAAAGGGCGAAATGCCACCATTTAACATTAGCAATAATCATAATGAATGTTGCGCACAACCCTGTTTGGTGTTTATGTTTGAAGTTCACAAAACCTCAGGCAATGCCCTGGAAAAAAAAATAGAATAAAAAAAAAACAGAGAGAAGAAATAAGTCAGTTGTTTGAGAAAACAGACGCAGGCAGTCCTTTCAAGTGGTTTTCCTAAGACTGCCGTGTAGAAGGCATTGATTCCCAGAACGTACTCCCCTCGGGTTTCTTGACTTGAGAGAGTTAAAATTGCCAGGGAGTTTCATCATTGCGTCGTTCTTTACCATTCACACCTTCACCCAGTAACACACGGGGGAGTCGCACAGCATTGTGGGTAATCAAAGAAGAAGGAGCATTTTAGAATAACAAGCTGCAATATAAAAAACCAGAGTTGACACTGCACATACATAATATGGTGAGGTACGCAATCAGGCTTGAACAGCTGCTTTAACCTGCAGCTGACAACTGATTTAGTATGCCCTTGGACATCAATAACCAATGCTTTTTTCACTGGTGTTCAAGGTGAAGATTTTGCTATATTAATGGTATTTCCGATCTGTCAATATTGATGTTAAAAATGAAATTTCTTTGCCAATAATCAGAGTGCAATATCTCCAGGCTTGTGGGCAGTATAAACACAGAATCATAGCGGATAGATACATGCATTTGAGATGCAGGTTTTTGTTTTTCCTCTGTTTTTAACATTTTTCAGGTATGTTTTTTATTTTCTTTGAACAATGTCATTGCATCAATGCAGATGACAACACACTAGATTGCATTTGAATGCTGAAATGTGAGCACCTATACACTGTTCACAGTTACATTACATTACGCCAACTGAGATACGAAGAAGACAGGGGCCACAGTCAGAGAACTGCAGAGTCTGGTTTCATGCTGGGGTCACTTAGTCTCCAAAACAATGCCACATTTACGCTTACAGGTTATTTTAAAAGGTTATCAGATGAAAAATCCTTATTGAGCACAAAAACTGAAGTGCCCAGATGTTGTTAGCACTTTTATTGGAACTCAGGTGGAATGGGATGAATACCTGCCCTTGTCAAGAACAGGTGTGTCATGGACTATATTAAGTATTAGGGCATTTTGGCCAAAGACATACTTTAAATCAACAAGGAAATAGTTGACTCCAAACCAATACTATTGAGTACCTGTAGACCTAAGAACATCAAGGAACTCAAAGGAACCCTCTCAGTGTGTTCAAGCTTTTCAGACATTACAGGAAAAAACTGCACCAATCACTAAAAGCTGGGGTGCCAATAAGTTTGAGGCCTATGTTTTGGAAAGAAGATTGCACAGTAAAAAAGCTTTGTTTGACCATAAAATGTAACTCTGTATCTGTGTTGTTTATTTTATAAAGCCTTTGCTGTTAATCTTCATCAAGGGTGCCAAAAATTTGGTTGACCGGAGATGATACACAAGCGCCAATCACATGACTTCCGCTCCACCTAATGGTTATGGAGGTACGTAGTGTCTGAGTTGGTAATTCTGTTTTTGAACCATGATGTCATAACCCTGTGGCTGTACCTGACCTGCCTCCTCTCTTTGATGTCATGACTCACTAAGGTACACACTTGTGACTCATTCTGATCACCATGACCCAACAAAACAATCAAAACAGTAGCTTCAAAAGATATTTTTGTTTTACACATTTGTTAAAAAAATTGGTTGGTGCCATAATCTAATCGATCAAGCAGCCCCGGCCCTTTCAGTAATTTCCGCTCGGTTATCCGTTGCATCCTCCCCCAAACCAAAGCAATCTGCTGCTCATGTCCTGTGTTTGAACCTGCTGGAAATGGGCGGTACCACAGCTGTTTGTCTTCACGGGATAACGGAATGGATTTGTGCTCTGACGGTTGATTGCGTTCTCATGTGACTGTACACAGGGCAAGGTTTTGCTCAATGAAAAAATTTAGTTTTTCATATGAGGAAAAAATTCAATCCAACAAGAATACATGGTCTTTGTCTCCTGAGACATGGCAGTAGCCCTTGCCGTCAGGAAAAATCAGAGAATGTCACATTAGTCTGTTCATGGCGAATTTCTTTCTGGTGCTTGCTTCATCGCCCTTATTTCTTGAGGAGTGTAACTTCTCAGATGACCAGCTGTGCCTACATTCAAAGACTTTTTCCTGCTCTAACAGGAAGCTCAAGGCTAAAGGTTTCAGCAGGGGATGTTGCTACTGTTTCAATAGGAGGAAGCCACATCGGTCCAGCAGCAAACAGTCTAAATGTGCTTTTCTAAAGCCATTCCATGGCTGCAGCTTTTTAAATGTCACATCATACAAATTTCACCATTCTTAAGCAGGATACCTGAGTTTATTTTTTCATTGTTACACTTTTTCGTTTCATTGCATTTTTTCCATTTCATTGTTACACTCTTGGCTGAGAGAAAAAAAGTGTACAGATAAATGGATACTATTGTCATTTAATTAACAGACCCAGAGACCCAAAATACAACTGTACAAATAGCTTTATGTTTTTATGAAATTTATAGGTAAACCTTGTTTCTACCCCATGTAGCCAAGTAGTCCATATAGATTTTAAAGAGTGAGCAAAGTAGACATAAGATTTTTAATTATTTTTTTTTCATATATTTACACTATGGCCACTCAATGAAATCATTATACTATTAAATGTGATTGAATCAAGATTGAGCAGCTTACTCCAGTTTTTATCTCCTGGCATGTTATAGTTTTATCTGCTTTGGTTTCAAGGGCAGCTTTCGAATAATCTTCAGGTTTAAGACTCAATTTACAAACCTGGTCATCCAGCACAGAGCAGGGGACCTCCATCTGGGCTTTTGGTGACAGTAGGTGACACGGCTGGATTTAAGTCTCTCCTTACACACAAATATTCACTCATGCACTCACACAAATCCTCAATGCTTTCACTCAAAATAAAGAATAATAAAATTCTGTCGTTCCTGGTTGCTCTATGATATTGTAAACAAACAGCCTTTAGGCTTCTATTGTCTTTAAAATGCACCTCCCACAGCTTGCCCCTTGTGTATTACATTCTAAATAGAAAAAATATACAGCTTTGAATACCAAAGCAAGCAAAAGCAAGCAAGTTTGTTTGAATTACTCAAACAAACACCTAAAGACCTGAAGCCAATTTTGATGCTTGGGTTACCGAGTTGGGAAGTCTCACCTCAGAGCCAACATGATGTCGTCCAGAACCAGGAGAGGTGCCAGGACTGAAATGATTTTCATTTAGTTGCTATTTATTTTACATAAAATCACATTGTAGTCGGAAGTTGGCTTTTGTGTTGATAACTTTTTTATTTGCTGATAACATGTTAAGCATTGCTCTTAGCCACATGAGGATCCCCATCTTGAAAATGCCATTCAGAGATAATAGCTTTTCTGTATTATGGATACATACATTCTTATTTCAAATTATCAACCTGTTTATTTTTAGCCAAGGATCAAGCCTAGACCTCAACTTATCATCAGAAACATGACCTGAAGTTCTCCGAGAAAGGGAATTATTTGGAGTCTGCCCCAATCAGTATTTTCCACAAATCCCTGCCACACATTGTGAAAGTCAACCATGCCTAGCTAACCAACCAACCAACCAACTAACTGACGAAATAATTAATTACATAAATAAATACATAAACAAATAATGTAAGTGAGAACATCATGGGACAGCAGCTGGTGTTTTTGAGGAGAATAATTTCACTACAGAATTTGCTGGTGTGTCAAGTGTTTGCAGATCATGCACATCAACCAGGAGAAAATACTCTCTAAGCCAGTCATTATAGAACAAATCCAAAGATGAATATCAGGGAATTACTGCTTGTGAGGATTTTAGATGCCCCCAACCCAAACCCCCATTTGTTGCACTCCAGTATTATTAGGAGATTTTAATATTCTAAGATTATGAGCTGGGGCTAAAGTGTATGTGTTATGCTATAAGTGCATTTTGTAAATATTAAATGAAGGCCTTAGATTGGTAAGAGGAACAGAGTTCACAAGTCTTATCAAACTGCTTCTTTTGACCCGACCATGAGGTCTAATCTTTTTGTTTTGATGTTTTTGGTTGCAGATGAAACAATGCTGAAAACACAGGTGATGTTACATTTGGTTGTGTGTGCATATGTCAAGATGAGTGTGTTGTGGGGTGAGTGTGTGTGGTTGTGTGCATAAATGTGTATAAATGTGTGTGTGCTTGTTTGTGTATGATTTTAGGGGCGTGTGTGTGTGTTTATGCCTATACATTTGTGTGTATGAGTTTGGGGGCAAATGTGTGTGTGTGTGTGTGTATATATATATTGAGTTTGTATGAGTTTTGGTGTTTGTGTGTGTGTGTGTGAGAGTGCATATTGAGTTTGTATGAGTTTTGGTGTTTGTGTGTGTGTGTGAGTGTGTATATTGAGTTTGTATGAGTTTTGGTGTTTGTGTGTGTGTGTGAGTGTGTATATTGAGTTTGTATGAGTTTTGGTGTTTGTGTGTGTGTGTGAGTGTGTATATTGAGTTTGTATGAGTTTTGGTGTTTGTGTGTGTGTGTGAGTGTGTATATTGAGTTTGTATGAGTTTTGGTGTTTGTGTGTGTGTGTGTCTGTGTGTGTGTGTATATTTGGTGGGGTATGTCCATACAGAAAGGGGGGTGGTGTGCTTTCAGGGATTCTGAGCAGTCATGCACAGAGCACTGTCTGAGTCGCTGCAGGCGGTCCTCTTAATTGAAGCATGATTAATAAATAAAGGTAACTCCTGCTGATTGTGGTTTAATTAACTATAAATATAACCTTTAAATTAATCATGTTGTATTGTGATAATTTCTTCCCCTCGCCATTTTTAGAGATGCTGATTGTTGCATCCCTCCTTCTTAACTACATATATATCAAACTATTTTATAGCTTTAGAAGTTCTTAGCTGTAAAATATTTGAAATGATACTTTAACATTGCACATGTATTTTGTGGTTTTCATGCATCCAGTCAATGGGAAACCCTGAAAAAATCAAATCTGATTACACAAGACATATTATTATACTGGAGATAATGCATCAGTTGTGTTTGTTCCCTTTGAGTGTCAGACACAGACAAGAGCAAGAAAGTGCCATTCTGGCTCAATTTAACCCACTCACCATGAAGAAACAGAGGATGCCACAGAGAAAAACATGCATTATGAATTACAAACGCAGGATTATCGCCAAACCTCCACTCTGCGTCCCCATTTCCAGGCATTAAAGATGAAAAGTGTTTGAGGAAGGCATGCAGAGATGCCTGGGGCTGGTCTGAGAAATCCAGCCAACAACTCAACACTTTAATAAGTGCAACACAATATAACAATATTAATTAGATTAAATAATTAAATGTATTATTCCTAAAATATTATGGCTGAACAACAATTAATATTAGCAAACAGTATATAGTAATAGTAATAACAACAATGATACCATGAGTACTACTACTACTGCTGCTCCTGCTACTACTACTACTGATAATAATTAAAGGGTTTTCATTGTGATAATTCTTCTTTGCTGTTTTATACAGCCCAAAGAATTCTCCATGAAGTCTTTGCTTAAAGATTAGCTTTAATTTGTGTTTTTGAACAGTACAGCAGGATTCAAAAATAGCTACTGCACTGCTGTGCGGTCAGGCCTATAACCGTACATGCACTGTATGTTCCATATACTCATCCACCGTGAACTGGTTAGTGTCGCCAGCCGATAGTTCACACGACTGTGAAGCTTACAGTCAAGGGTCTTGCCGTACTGTTTCAGGGTCATTGTGAGCAAGATTTAAACAGGAACAGAAAGATGTCGACATTGCACCTTTGAGCCTAATTGGAATTCATTCACCCATCATCTGTGTTTGAAAAGGGAACTATTGGAATCATGTAGTGACTGTCAAAAAGGAGATGCCATTAGTCAAATGACCCTGCAGTACAATGGTGTTGGAACAGTCAGAAGGTTTGCACTGAGGGTTATTTGGGGTTGGTTTTGCAAGGATTGCCTGTTGAGATTTTTTTCTCCCTCAAGATCCATGTGCATCTTCAGCTGTGTAATCTTCCCATCATCTTCCCATCATATCAGCAGCAATATTAACAATAGCAGAATGAGAAAGAAAAAAAACATCTCAGTGAATGGGAAATGCAAGATTATCTTTGGGCATTATAATCTCTTTATCTTTTTCATCTCTTGATTGCTTTGCGAAAGTGACTTCTCCACACTTCCCAGTGCACGTACTGCACCTTCCAACCCACTTATCACTTTGATTCGGGATTAAGTGTGTACTTTAATCCCATTGAGGGAATCTGATTAAACCGGTACACAATGAGTGGCTGCCACAGTAAAGTGATTTCCTTTGTTTCACCATAACCCCTCATTCCCCACCCCTCTTCCACTCGCACTCCCATCAATCATGGCAGAAGGAAAACAATGTCTCTGTCTCAGCACACACTAAAAGCTGTTTGAAATCCCTTATGAGGCTAACATGAATAAAGAATAACATATATAAATATAAATATTAGATAAAAAAAGATTTCTTTTAATTTTTACAAGTAGTTTCAGACATTCCTCTTAGCACAAATTTAAATAGAATTTTTGGTTCAGTGCTGTAAGTATGTTCTACTCTTTCTTTTTGTGCCAGGTTTGTTCAGTGCTCAGTGTTGTTTAAAATGTCGCGTAACAGTAATCAGTGTAACCCAGAACTTCAATGCAATAATTTTAGGAGAATCGTTTCCCCAGATTTCCATTGCACTTTAACTCCATGTTAAATTATCATTTAAAATACAACATGGGAAGTTACACAAATTGGGCCTCATTTATCAAACGTGAGCCGAATGCCGACACAAATTTGATCAAACGTAAGCGAGCATTTGATAAATGTTGTGTTAAAATCAGTGTAACCCAGAACTTCAATGCAATAATTTTAGGAGAATCGTTTCCCCAGATTTCCATTGCACTTTAAAACTTATTTTATAGTCTGATTTTAAATAAGCTATAGTTGAGAAAATACTAGTTTTGTTAATTTAATGGTTCCATGTTAAATTATCATGTTACTGCATTGAAAATACAACATGGGAAGTTACACAAATTGGGCCTCATTTATCAAACGTGAGCCGAACGAATTTGATCGTAAATCGTTCGTAAATGCATTTACGCAAAAAATGTTCGTAAATGCATTTACGCAAAAAAAAGTTTTCGTACATCAGTTTGTTCGTAGGATCCAAAGAAATTTCACGAGTGCACTAAAATGTTCGGACTGCGTGCGTAAATGGAAAAACACGACTGTAAAGCTTGTTTTTCATGTTGTTGCTTTTATTTTTCCATTCACTCATGTTTTATTTGATTAAAAATGAGTAGGAAATTATTTGGCAGTAATATCGTACCATTATAATGGTTAAAAGTGTTATATAAAATCACTGTTGGATTCCACATTAAAACAGGTCATTCAGCTTCATTTGTGTAATCCTGATTAATAAAATTAATTAGTTTGCTTCCTGAAGGCGCAAACTACTGTTCTTCTATAGAATCTTTACTTCTTCTTCTTAATATTATTATTCCTGGTTCTTCCGGACGTATCTCCCCCAACAGTTTTTAAAGTAGTCATACCGAACTTGGCGTGAATATACTGTTCAGGTTGCTTGTATTTTTCTGAGCTATAGATTCATACTTTTTAAACTACAAATCTTAAAAAAACGCCTCCATTGACTTCACATTGGTGGAATGTTGAGCGTGTTAATGTGGCTAACGTTACTAAGCAACAATTATAACTGTCGCTGCAATTTTAAGGTATGGTAGTTGAAAAAATTATCCAAAGAATACAGCATGCTTGCCGGTTAGCTACCTTACCGGACTTGACATTTTGAAATAACTTTCTGGATATAATGACACTGCAATGCTGGTCAGGTATAATGATCTTAAATGACAATTTCAGGTTTTGAGCAGAAAGTTCTGCTGTTCTTTGACTGCTTCTAGTACTCTTGCTGCTACTATATCAGTTCTTGGTTCTTAGTACAATCATTGTCGTTATTTTTATACAAGGTAAAATGATGTTAGAGAGGGACTGCAAAGTGGAGGGAAAGGCAAGGGAGGGCACGCTATTATGGAGGATCCTAATTACGTAATAGTTCTAACATGAACGAATTATTTAACTAGGGATTCGTTCCAAGTTGATTTAGGGAAAACATGACGGTCCCAACGATGTATTGCATGTGAAATTACCACTTTGGCCAACCATGCCCCCTCGCGGGCCCGGGTGCCGCTGCCCCCGAAGGATTTATGGCAACAATAAGGCTGGTATACAAAAATTTACCTTAAGAATTGGAGAGTGATTGATCCAAGACCAGGGAAAACAGATCCCGGTCACCCTCCACGGTAATTCCAGCTAACGACGTCTCTCCAATAATTCGCCTCCAGTTTCATGTCGAACCATTTTCCTTTAACCTGTTGCAGCTTACGGCGGCATTTTTGACACCGAATTTACTGCAACAGTTATTTCTTGCCAGGCTTTGGTCTTCCCCGGCCCCGACACTAAACTACTTACACTTCTGAACAAAGTATTTTTTTATTCTGTTTCCATTAACAAAACTTCATTCGGCGCTTCAGAACAGTTTTTGTCTTCTGCCTTTTCTCTGCCTTCTCTTTACATTGCCAGCAATGGGATTTCAAGCTCCTTATATGGTATTTCAGGGGCGTGGATTTATGCTTATCGAAAATTTTGTGAACGTGCTTGTCATTTACGATTGATTGGTATTTATCAACATACGCACGAAATACGAACAAATGCTGTGTTTACGCATGTTTGATAAATCCGGCGGAATTTGTTAGTTCGTAGCTGTTGACACATAAATTTACACACAGTTTTATGAAAATATTGATGAATGAGGCCCATTATGTGTAAGTGCTCAAGAATTATATCACTACCTTGCAGTTACACTGAGATGGAATTAACAATGTCTTTTAAAAACCTTAAAATGTACATACATTTAAGCTCTAAGCCATCCTCATAGCACACACACACACACACACACACACACACACACACACACACACACACACATACAAACATTCACTTTAAAAATCAGCCAATAGAAAGCGACAATTAAACAAAGTGACAGCTTCATCTGCTATAAGTCCTAATAGCTCTGTGCCCCCTTACTGTGTTCGCCCTTATAGCCCCTCAGGCGCCCAAATAACAGGGTTTTGATAAGTTAACATTGGGGTCACACAGACTCTGTAAATGAAGACTCAAAAAGATCCTCTCTCCTATGCAAGACCATTTAATATCATTGTCTGTATATCATAACTGTGAACTTGGTATGAACACAATGCACAGTTCCAGAAGCCCTTGCAGGCCCCTAAATACAGGTAAACTGCCATATAAATGAATGTGTGACATGAGTCAGATAAAACTGTCGATATACAAACCAGCACAGCATGTTAAGCCCTGCTGTTGTACAATCTACTTGCATTGCTGCACATATTTGCTTGCATTTTCCTTTAGTGTATATGGTCACTATATTAACTGATCAAAAACATTTAATCAGTTAATGATGTTATGAGTTTTATGAGTTAATAATGGGACAACGGGTTTATAATAACCCACAGGTGGTACTAGAAATGTGAATACCACCTTATTGCCAATCTAAGAAACAAGAATAACTGTGTCGCCATCTTGTGGTGACTCCAGTTGCTGGCATCTAATGAATGCTGCCAGCAGCCTCCAAAAGCATTGAGCAAATTGATCATTGTAATTTGACTTGTAAACTGGGAATCAAAAGCCTCCTTGAACAAAGGCAATGAGTGGAATTTGAGCATCTGATATTTCTTCATCAGCGTCTCGCTTTTGGCCGCAATCATGCGCCCTTCCCCCATTGGAGGTTTTCCAAATGGCAGGCAATCGCTGCTTTATTTGGAGAGGCGGAGTGCTGTGCTGTGTAATTATCTCCGATATGTTTGTTTGCTGTGAAGGGGCATGCTGGAACTCGGAAGGGTTTTCAACATGGCTGCCATTGCAGACCCTGTGTGGAGTATGTGACCAGTCCCTGAACTGGACTTGTGTGGTGACCAACACTTAAGAAAATGGCAGGATGCTGTTAAATATACAGTCATTAAAACAGACACAGATATCAGTATGGCATAAGGGTCAGGCCTGACAGCTATGAACAGAGTATTACAGATATCTTCAGCAGTTTTCCAAGGCCTTGCCATTTTTTTCAGCAAAATTGTAAGTAATCAGTTGACGAGCTTTAGTTGATTTAGTTATACATGTTGTTCTAGATCAGAGCAGCTGAAACTAGGCCTTTTCCTCCCCCTTATGCAATATTTGTGCTCTGAGCAAAACATACACGCACACTGGGAAAATGTATCTGCACTCTTCCAAAATGATCCTCCTGCTTTCAGACAATTATAAATACATGTTACCAATATGTAAAACAGGAGGACACCAGGAAATAACTTTTGACTCATGTCTCTTTTTTACTCAGTGATTCAAATGCACTGTCAATGGCCCATCAGAGTTACAGGTGTCTGGTAAAGCTACATTACATTTGTCTGGCTTGTCTTCATCATCGGCAGCCTGGGAAAAAACAGTTTTCTTGCATGAACAGCAGGATTTGTGATGCCTGATTACTTGCTTGCTTACCCACTATGATAACAACTTTCATATGTCTCATAGTTCAAGACTGATGTTTTGACTCTGCAGCAACTATGTATAATAGAAAGAATTCACTTAAATGTCAGATAGATTGATGGTGAAACTCTGTATCTGCTGTATTCCCAGCAAAAAAAGGAAATCATCTCTACCCTGAGATAAGAAAACAGTACTTTTGTAAAACACTCTGGCACAGGACCCTGGCTAAATGAATGGGTATAATTAAAAAGGAAATGCTTAACAGACTTTACGAGACAGGGTCCACTGTATAGGAGCAATAAATCTTTACTCAATTAACATCCCAGGCATAAGTTAAGAGTGGCCACAGGTAAGGTATTTAAGGAGAGATGATAATGTCTTGGACTGGGACTGCGTGATTAGGAACTACACCACTACCAAGGCATC
This sequence comes from Albula goreensis, assembly GCA_022829145.1. Lineage (NCBI taxonomy): Eukaryota > Metazoa > Chordata > Actinopteri > Albuliformes > Albulidae > Albula > Albula goreensis. The sequence goes on along the minus strand of CM040755.1, from coordinate 21,607,050 downwards.
TACAGGAGTACCTTACATTACAGCAGTTAGAGACCAAAGACACTGACCAAGCATCCGCTTTTTATGTAGCACCAAAAATTGTCTGTTGACTTGAATATTATTTGCAGGGAGGGATATGTAATTGGCTGGGAAATGGCGTTTGTGTCTTGAATGCTTTCTGGTGTCAGTGCACTGATGGACATCCTGTGCTTGACTTTGCTTTTTTTGGTCTCATGTGAAGGATGCATGTGATACAGATGACAGAAGTGTATACTTATAACTCTATGGCTCTATCAAGCCAAATACAATTTTAAAGTCCACCACTTAAATAAACACATCAGTTCCATCAATAAATAAATACATCAAAAGCAGTTTACAAGCAATGGGAGGAATGATGCTCTTAGACAGAACATTATTGCGGTGTTCTTAACAACAAGCACCAATAACAACGCAGCTCAGAATTCCCTGACAATGGCCACCAGCAGAAATGTTAACTTCTAAGTTGAGCTGTGTCAGGATCATTGTTTATTTATAACTTTCTTACTGTAAAATTGGTGTAAATTACTAGAATCTCTGCAAACCAGTATCTTCAGTTAGTAACAGAAACTTATAAATGAGTTCTCCACATGATCTCCCTCCATTGTTTTCAGAATACTGTGTGGCATATCCTCCATTGTATTGGAAAACAGCAGCATCTATATTTTATGTCATATGTAGTGAATCATGTGAAATGTAATCTAGGATTGATATACCTTTTATCCTTTCAGTCTTCCTGTCTCTTCATGGTGCTTTTGTTGCCTCCAGCTGTTCATCAGTCCACCTCTGCAAATGAAGACTAATACAAGAGGTACCTCCCTCCTCATCTGTAAATCTTTTTGTGGAATTTTTCAACCTTGAAACCATCTCTTGTAACAATATGCTCTCTTGAATTATCCACAAACATAGTAATGTTAAAAAAAGGTTGTACTGTTTCAGTATAACGAGTATTAATGCTAAATAAAGCAATAACTGCCTTATAATGTTGCATCTTGAGCAAAAAACATCTGCAGACCCAATAAACACTACATGTCCAATATAGTCTTTATATCACTGTGCTTGTGCCTCCCAAACATAACCTGGGAAATAAAACACTCAAAACCAGCTTGCAATATTTCATTCAACAATTTAAATAAGTGAATTTTCATGACAACTACAATCTTCTGTATGATAAGGCAAAATACCACTCGTGTATTTTCATCCATCAATCTGACAACAGTGACATTCACTGGCATGCAGTGACCTTTATGTGCAATTTAACATATATCTAATTCTCTTTTTTAACTATCACAGAAGCACAGGGAACCAGTGTGTGCTTATGATTTTCCTCTCTGCTCTGAGTTAACCTACTTGTGCAGCAGGTCAGAAGATGCAATATATTTTTGAGATCCCACGTTGTCATACCCTGCTGAGTTTGTGTAACCTCAATTTTACTGCAAAGTTGGCTGCATTCTGTGCAGGTGCCAGAATGCTAATTTGAGGTCCCCTCATGACACCCAATGGGTATGAGTCACAGTCTCTTAAAAGTGTACACTTCTGCAAGGGCATTTCACCACTATGCTTTTAAAACAAGGGCGTTGGCTAAAGTACCTTCTTGATTTCTTTTTCCTGACAGCCCATAAGGGCCAGATTTCTCATTGGGAGACCAAGGATCAGTCTGATGGATATTCACAAAATAGCTTGCAGAACTCGATCCTCAGGCTACATTACACTAATGCACTTCCTTGTAATTGCACCCTTGCAGCAGGTTATCACTCTCAGTATTGATCTGGGTGGATATTTGCTGAAGAAATTTCAGGTTAAGTACCTTTCTCAAGGGCACTATGCTGCTGTCACATCCTGGATTTGAACTCGTGACCCTCTGCATAAAATCCCTGTTCCAAAGCTCTGCAGGACCTTAATATACCTGGCCTATGAGTCTTGCTCATCCATAGCCTATAAACACTATTTCAGGCAAAGATAATGTTGTCAGTTTGCTTAAATATTTCACCCATATTGGGGGCATTCTGAGTATATTGACCGACAAAACAGAACCATTCCAAACCATGTTTTACTAATTCTGTGAAGAATGGCTTCAGTGCATAATGAAAAATGAGGATGCACTTTACACAAGAAACCATCAGAATGGCAATTCAAATTTCTGTCAGTTCATGAACAGAGTTGTTTTATCTATTCTGGCTTTGCAAAAGAACTGCAGTATATTGCGGCAGACAGCACAGCATGACAAGTCAATTTCCAGTCCATTTCTAGTACTCAACCAGTAGAGTTTTACAAAGCTCTACAAAGCCATGAAAACAAACAGCTGCAGACCTTAGACAACAATGACAAGTAATTGCTGTTGGCAGCACATTGTGGATATAGGTTTTAGTCAAGGGCTTGAACAAAGCGCAGGTAAAAACATTTGCCATATCACATTAAAAACTGCCCTCACATTTCGAAAAGGTTCTTTGTTGCATACTTCACTGACCAAGAAAGAACACGCGTTTATTTGTTTTGCACAATGTCATTACTTACACATATCTGTGGGGTTCCCTATGCTTCTGTGAAGCCGCTAAACAAGAAGTTGCAGAATGTATCCAGGTCTTGCACTAATTGCTTTGTGCAATGAGCATATCTTAAATAATATGTATAGTGTATGTTGTATTTTTAGTTTCTGCCATAAGTCTGGTATTTTAATTGGTTTGTCTTCTGTATTACGAAATATATAAGTTGTCTGCCATAACAAGAGAGGAGGTGACAGCTGTGCTGTTCAGCCCTGGTGCCATTGCATTTGCTGTATTTCCCTCCTGCTAGGCACTTAACTACCCAATTCTATTAATCATTGACTCGATTGAACCAATTAAGCCTGCCTCTCCAGTTTTTAAGAGAGCTCAAATCTGTTCCATTGCAGCCCCTTTGGTCTTTAATGGTGTTGTTCTGGGCTGAAACATGTGCTGTTAAATCCACACCGAGCAGCCCTTGTCATCCCTGTCAATGGTGGGAGGTAAACCTTTCACACTTTTGTGGTTAAGGTGTCCCTCTCTTGTTACAAGGAGGCGTGTTCTTGTCGGTAAGAGCAGCACAAGAGAGTCAAAGGTTTTTTTTGACATCTACAAAGAATTCTGTCTATAGGAAGTGAGTCGGAAAGGATGACATAAGGTCAGGAAAGCAGTGATGCAGCACGGTACTGTAGTTTTACTGCTGCTTGGCTGAATCCATGCAGTCCTGCCTGAAAACAGAGAGGCACACACTGGCACAGACAGGCCTTTCTAACCTCAGTGCCCTCATTCAGTCTGCTATCTCATCTTAATGATGTTTTAAATCATTCATAACTAAATATTATTTTGTATGTCATTCACACTACTGTCACTGGTGGAGATTTCACCAAGCCTATGTATGATTCTCTGTGCAGGTTATATGTTTATTGGATTCAGCAGTTGCCTTGAAGGCAGTCCTCAAACACACACCAATCAATAGGATGTGGGGGATATGCAGATGTTGCTGAGCAGAAGGTAGGGGACCTGTTCTGTAATTTCTTGCTCCCCTCACACATGTTAGACCTCTCCTTTTTAACAGCATACTGACACAGACTCTCAGACAGCCAGCGAGACAGGAGAGCAGCCATTGTTGTAATGCCGTTGAATCAGTCTGGACCTAATTAGGCACCTGGGCATTTAATCCAATCATCTTTCACTCAGGAGCACCCTGGTGGGCGGGGTCTGGTTCCAGCATGCACTGCTCTCAGTAAGCCTTGATGGAAATGAAAAGTGGGATAATATAATTGCATATTAGTAGGCTAAGCTCTTTCCTCCCTGTGGGCCAGTTAATTCATGGTAACCAATTTAGATTTCTGCCACTGTCTAATAATGCCAATGAAAGGCTCCTATTACTGATGCCAAACTGCAGATGTGCCTCACACTGGCTCAAGACCACTGTCAAACAATTGAATGTTGTGTGATTCATATGTTATTGAAAAGAATATGTTGCCTTTGAATGAAGCGTATGTATCTACATCAATCTCTGGTCAATGTAGAAAATACGTGACCTTAGGGAGTGTATTTCTTTGGAGGTACCAGAGACTCCATCCAATGGCTTCTCCAGGGCTGCTTTGTAAGGAATAATGTTGCCTCCTCTTTACAGCTGAATCTAAGTGGGGCTGGGAAGAATTTTATCATGGTCAGGAGTCATTTTTAACATGTTGATCCGTGTTGTGTATTTAGGCCACTAGGAGGCAATCATTCTTCTGGACTGAACCATTATGATGCTAAATTCCCTATTACAGTGAATTGGTTATTGTGCAGTAAAAAGCAAATTAATATTTAATCATTAATTGATTTGTTGAGAGACCTCACCGTACTGCAGTCTAGCTTCTTGTAAGGGTGCTTTAAGCACTCTGGAGGGAGGGAAGATGTATGCAGAAGCTATACTTTGTGCAAGGCATTTGAGTACGTTGAATGCAAGGCCTTGTGCTTTGGAAGCCCATATTGCTTTGGCTAACATTCTTCACCTTTCAGTGCACTTAGAGCACGCTAACAAGACACAGAACCGCTTTGGAGGAGCTTATCCTGCACTGTCCTCCTTGTTGAAGAAAATTCAAAATCATAAAAAAAACAATTAAAAACAATTTCAGTCCTGTGATGTCAGTCCCTAAAAGAAGCTGCAGGGATTCTCTCTGATCCTCATGTCCTTGTTTAAGTTTGGAGGAGCTCCAGTCCGTGTGAGTGCCATGCAATCTCTGCTCTGAGAACATGGTAAGGGTGTGGGAGGGGCAATAACTGCCTGATACCAGAGCTGTGATGCAGTGTCTAACACACTCAAGCTGTTTTTATCCCTCAGTCCTAATTGGGGTTTGTAAGGCCATTGAAGGCAAAAGAAGGGAAACAAAAGGCTCTCAGCAACCCACGGGCAGGATGGCGAAATGCCACAGGGGGACTCTGGTGGCCCTTGATAAATTGACGGTTCACTAACCATTGCAAAATGTCACAGGAAAAACAATTGTTTTGTGTCACAAAGGATGCTAAAAATCTGCCTGTGTTAATGAGAGCTTTCTCAAATGCAGCAGGACATCAGCTGAAAGTCAAAGTTTGATTCCAATGTTTGTGTAAGGCTCAAACAGGGATCTGAGTGGATCAATCCGATTCAAAATGATCCCAACTGCTGTTCACTGTCCCCTCTTCAAATACATAAAAGGCAAGGATTCTTACTTTCACTGCATTGTGTTCTAGAGAAGGAAATGTTATGGCTTTATTTAATTATTTATGAAGGTTTATTTATTTATTTCCGATGGAGAGCATTTATAAATTTATTTGAGTTTTCTGTTCAGCTCTTGTTCTTTGGCTGGACTAATGCTTCTGGGAAACGGGTGTTAAAGTGCTTAGTTTTCATTATCGTTATCAGGAAAGCTCTCGGAGATAATATATCACAGGCACTTATCCAGTGAGCCAGTGAAATGAAATGATGTTGAGTTGTGGACAATGGTTTCTTAATGGTGTCAGGGTCTGTCCAAACGGCAAGTCAAGTAGGTCATATAGCATGAGATGAAATCTTTGTCAAACCATTTATACATTGTGTGAAGCCTTGATGACCAAATGATTGTTTGTAAAGGTTTTAAAAAATCATTTCAGCTTAAAAAGGTCACAACATTAGTCAATTTATATAGAAGGACATACAGCTTTTTCTCCCTTTCTATGAGTTGTTAGAGATGCTGTCTTTTGCTATGCCAACTTTTATCACAAACCTCTGGCAATTTATGGGACTAATTTTGCTTGGAGGGCTGCATCTCTCCACAAACTGCCAGTCAAATTGCACAGATTGCTTGGCTCTGAATGCACTATTTAAGTCTGATTTTCACCATAAAATACAGCTAAGCGTGGGCTGATTGATTGGCTTGTCCTGATTGCAGCACATCTTTTGTTAATGGTTCCCCAGGCTTCTGCCATTTGAGAGAGGACACGTTGATCTTAATGAAGGTTAAGGGTGTAACTCTGCTGGAATTGACAGAGGGAGAAAGAAATTTTGACCCATTCTGGGGAACACACATTAACTTCCAGCTGTGCATGAAAGCACTTCAAACAAAAAAGGGTTCCTCTGTATGCTGTTGTGTGATTTATTCCTGGTGTGACAGCGAATGTGCCGCTTCTCAGTGGAGTCCCAAACTGAGCCGTCACCATCATTGTGACAGCTCACACTCCTAGATCACACATCCTAGCTGCTGAGGATACCTGATTTGGTGAATCAATAATTTATGCAGCGAGACTTGGGTTTTACAGCTGAAGAATGGCAGTCCATGACTCATCATAATTTTTAATGTCCAGCATTATCAATAATAATTGTTTACCATTTATTTATGTTTCCTTATAAAAGTAAAAGGCCATTCCATGTTTAATTTTACTCTTAATATACCTACTTTGATCCTTAATGGGAACAAATCCAAATAAAATGACTCACAAAGTTGTGTTGGAATGATGCAAACAGGGGCAATCCATTATCTCATCTTTGACAGGGATAGATCAATGAGGAGACTTAAAAGGTTTTCTTTTGGCAATGTCTGCTTTCAACCCTTCCTCATCAAATGGGAGATGGCTTCCTCTCTATATTTTGATCTTTGCATAAGGTGAGGTGCCTCTTTATTAATGGTGGCTGTAAATTCATGGCACTCCAGCTGTGTCTGGCTTTTTTTCTCTCCTTTGGCAAAAGTCAGAGGCTGCTGCCCTGGCCTTGGGATTTCAGTGTCCGTTGCTCTGGCGATTCACCAAGGTCCATTTCCAGGACTATCAGGAAAGAGTACAGGAATGTACAGGAAGAGTCCTGTACAGTCCATGCTTGTTGCAAAATGAACCACACAATGTCTTGTTTTAACCACTACCCCCCTCCCCTCTGTAAGTACCTTCATCGTACGTGCTGTAGTGAGGGTTTTTGCCATGGAGCCATTTATTGGATGGTCTCCTCTGAGCTTGCTGCTCGGTAGGTGATCCGTGCTGGCCTGTTGCTAATGAGGCCCCCTGGTGTAGCTACAGGTCAGGAGATGCGGCAGTGTTTTAGACAGAGAGGAGCGGGTGCTGTCCTCCCTGTGGGGGGGAGGGAGCCCGGGGAAGGATGGAGGAGGTGTTTGTGTCACAAGACCCCCGTCTCTGAGTGCCTGAATCCCCCCACACAGAGAGCAACCAGCCACACATCACAGATCTCCCTCTGATGCAAAGCATCTCTGTGATCTCCTGTGGGAATGGCCACCAGACAGCCATCAAAATGAGGCTTTTTGTAGTGGGCACAGTGGGGCATGAGCACCTCCTGCAGGGCCTGCAATTCTGAGATTGTGGTTTGTTTCAGCAGAGATTGGCTAAAAAGTCCATGCAATTTGATAACAGGAAGGAAAGCAAAGGAAACAAGAGGACACTGCTGCTCTTCGGTAGAGGTTATCCAGAGAGATGCCACCTTTTCAATCATATCTTCTTATGTATTTGTTACCTCTTAGTCATTATTGCAGGCTGTATTGTACTCTGAACGGGCAGGAGCTCACAGCAATGATATATGGTAACAGATGATTCTCTTGTGTGATGAGGTGGGGAATACAGTAATGGTTGAACCCGCTCTCTCTCTGGGCAGGAGGCAGGAATCCTGGATAACATTAGCATTCTGCACTGTCACAATTTGGATTAATTTCTGGACCATGATCCACATCTCTGCACTAAGGGAGAATGTTTTTGCTGGGTACCTCACCTGATAGCCAAATAGTTAAACCTTACATTTTTATTTTTGGATCTGTGAGATATAAAGTTGGATTAGCCAGCTCAGATCCCCAGGGCTGCTGTGTCTGTTGGACTTTGCGAATTCTGCAGAGAATGAGCACTGTAGCCACCCCTCCCCACCCAGACAGGCCCCTTACCACAGGAAACCTTCTTCTGTGTGTAAACACTGCAACAAGCGCCAAAACCAGCAAGCTCAGCACAGCTGACACAAGACTGTCTCTCTCACAAAATCCGCACGATCCTCATTTCACGTCTGAAAATCTGACAGCGAGAGAAAACAAGGCTCCTACTGACATCCTCGCCCGTCTGCGGTTTCTCCCCACCCCCGCCCCTCCCCTGCCCGCAGATCGATGGCTGTGCCGATAAATGGACGAAAGACGGGGCGAGGGCGATGGTGGCAGACGGCGGAACAAAGAGATGACAGCGCAATGGCACAGTGCAGTGCGGCTCGGGTCACTGGCCCCAGGTGATCTAATGCAGCGGACGCCAGACGCTGTCAGTCTCTCTGTCACCCTTCCTCCCCCTCAAAAGGATTATGCTCACACTTTGATTAAACCCTCCCCCGATTCTCTCCCAGGGGGATCCTCTTGTAGGATTGTCAAGTTGATGGCTCGGCCTGGGCAGCTGGCAGATATCCCTTATCAAACCGTCCCACCACCCAGACAGCACTCTGCAGCAGCTGAGATATTTATGTAGACATGCAGCTTATTTATTTATTTTTTTTATTTATTTACAATCATTCCGACTGGATGTGTGCCCCTAAGGGATATGGAAAAAACCCCCCCTGATTTCCATAGGAGTCGGGCAGGGTTCCTGCAAAATCAATCCTGCAGATGTCTGTCATGGGGAACCTGCTGCTGAAATCAATACAGCGCAGATGCCAGGCCTGGTTTCTAGAGCCTCGGGTGAACTGAACAGTTGCTTGCAAAACACGCAAACCGTCTTTCTCTCTCAGTTATTCCACAGACACATTGCTTGCGCTCATTCGTTCGTATAGGACTCTTGGTGTTTAAATAACATGAACCTAGTCAGCTGGGAACTTTGGATTTAGCCTTCAGGGTGAACTACTGTAGGCTGCTGGATGGCAGCAATGCAGCAATACCAGAGATTTACTTGTTTTGATGAGGATGGTGCTTGGCTCAATCAGTCGTAAAAACAAGGAAAAAAAAGTCCCATCATGAGTTGTTTTAATTAGCAAGTCATTGTCAGTTTGAAAAGACACAGGATGCTCACACAATCTGCCTGTCAGAGCGCTGTCAGATTACTCAGCTCTACGAGACACCAGCGTAATGAAAGCCCTGTCTGTAATGGCCCCCATCACAGGCCTGCTAAATGGCTTCATCAGAACTTGATGGGCCAATTAACATGCAAGGAATGATGTTTCATGCATGAAAGGGCAAGTTGGTAACACTTCATGCTCATATACTGTATGGGGGCATAAAACGTATAAGAATGATAGTGGTAACATAACGAATAGACAAATAGCAAAGTGGAACTAACACACTGTCATTGCTTGTGTGATTGATCTTTTAGGGTTCTTCACACACACACACACACACACACACACACACACACACACACACACACACACACACACACACACACACACACACACACACACACACACACACACATTTCTGTGGGATGTCTCACTCCTAATCCTGTCATGCATTTCATTTGTAACATTTCTTGATGAGTGAGATTAAATCACTCTCCTTAAAACAAAGATTGGCTGCATCAGATACAACAACCATAGATGTTCTGAAACAATTTGATCTGAAATTTCAATGCTCCTGTGACTCTTCTTTCACTGTGAACAGCAGATCGAGCAGTTAGACCAGTGTCTCAGTGTGGATGTTCAGAGGTACTTGAGGAAGCAGTTGCCACAGTACTTCTCCCTGGGCCTGGCTGCCTGTACTATGAAAGCGGCTACACAGCACATGAACACCTGGATAACTGCTATGTTTCCTGCATCAGTCCTCAACAGTACCTGCCTTTAATACTACAGCCATTTGGATTTGCCACAGTTTTTGAAAAGCTGAACCACTGCCAATTGAATCTCTGTGCAGAGTTGGCAATTCATTTTCAGAGAATATGGATCTTCCATGTACCTCCAGTGGATTGAGACATTTAGGGGCATGCGGGAGTTGTCACAGTGGCACTGATATGCGCTGGCTGTGACACAGCTGGATCCTAATGTGGATGTGCAATATTCAATACAAACATTAAGGAAAATATGCTGGCACTTCCCAAACTGTCCTGAGGGGGGCAGCACACCTCCATGATCGAATCATCCTGTCTTCCCACCCTTTTTTATCCTTTTCCTTTTCTCCCCCTTTTAAGATGTTTCTTGGGAAGGGACGTTATGGTGGGGTAATATTCAGCGATTTATCAATCCAGTGAAAAAAGCTCTTCAAAGATATCTGACCAAGCCAAAATGCCAGGCAGACACCCTCTCACAATAGTGTGATGGGCCTTGAATTACAATTAATCCTGTGTCGCTCGATTTGCCAATAGTAATTCCACAGCTGAATGAGAGGAACTGACTCTGGCGTGGTGGAGGAGTGCACAGGGACTGCTGAACAGGGAACGTGCGGGACAGTCTGAATGATTTAAGACGATGTAACCTGTCATTCAAGTAAAAATGATAGCGTGGTTATGGCCTCAGTACACAACCAGGCTGTTGGTCTCCACACTTTTACTTTTTCCTCTCTCACCATTAGCAACAAATACAGACTCCTCAGTGGCAAATAAAATACCTTTATTGCCATGATGTTTCCCAGGTAAAGAAAAAGGAAATCATTTCTTTTTTGCTGAATTTCAAAACTGTATTTTCATCAATTTCTCTCAACAAAATGGTCCATAATTTGCCTGAGAAATGTAGTTGCACCTTATTTTTGTGAAAGCAGCCTGTGCTTAAAAGATGAGTGTCAAATCTGAAGTTATCATTTTGGAAGTGATTTAACAGTAAACATCAAGCAAAAAAATCATACTGAAAGCATACAGACCTCTGGATTTTGACATTACTGTGGGGCACCTCCCCCCAACCCCCAAGTCCTCTGTCAGCAGTGACAGCAGGCAGATGTCATCCCAGCCAAGGACGAACACAGTGGCTGTCCTCAGTGAGTGTGGGGGTGTTCAGGGCACTGTCAATTGAAGAAGCCCCACCCTCTTTCCTCTAATGTTTGTGATTTGCTGCTGTCCTTACTGCTGACCTTGTCCTATCACACAGTGAGGGCCACCTGGGTGTTCTCTGTGGCTAAGGGGCAAAAACAAAAAGTCTTTGGAGGAACTGTGTCAGATTATACTTCTGATATGATGTTTGTGGAGGAGAATGCAAACCTGAAGGTGAAAAACCCAAACTTGATCTGCCACCCACAACAGCAACAAAAAGCTGCCAAAGATCAGAGAAATTAAGTGCTGCCATCATTTTGCTGTTGCCTTTTTATAAAACAAGAGAGCAACATGATTGCTGGTTGAATTTACTCCTTAGAGAAATATGCTGAACGAATGAGGCTGTGCTAAACTTGTTGGAAATAAGGTCACTGCCATAGTTTACAGCTGTATCGCTTGTCACTCAGTCTGAAAAGCAAGGTTGCAGTGCTGTGTTGGCTGGTGTGTATCTCACCCAAATGAATTTTCGGCTGGCAGGATCAGGCATCCGCAGAACAGAAAGGGGAGGAGTGATGTGACAGACATATCATTCAAGCTTCTGCGATTCAAAATTCTCATTGGCTTGAATCTGCACCCTGCTCACTCAGCTGTGGTTCTGGCCCCCAGGCACCTCTCCTGTCTCAGGTGTGTGTAATTTATGTGCGCCACTGTTTCTCTGAGCCTCCCTCTCGGTGCATCCAAATTAATTATAAGTTTCATAACTCATCAAACTGTGAAGGACAATTACTCGCCAAAAGTGAGCAAATAAGCCATTTTCTTCCATCTCCCTCACTCTGCTCTGCCTTTCATCTCTTTTCCAGATTCTCAATATTTTTTAAACAATGCATTTACATTTTTTTCTCATTTGTCATTTTTTAACCCCGCTCAAGCCATCTTTGTGCTGATATTTACTTACGCTGACAGGACTCCGGAAGAAAGATTAGGTGATGCATCATTTTGTTATCGGTAGACATGCACATTATAGCCAGTGCCTCTGGAAGAGGATGAGCTCTCTCAGGTGTCTGTGTGTGTGTGTTTGTGCGGGGGGGGTCAATTTATTTCCTGTGTGTATGAGGTGAGCTCGCCTCCACCTGCTCCTACAGCTGTGCAGGGCGCTTCAAGGTGAGCCATGTTGCCTCTAAGGGGTCACCGCAGATGGTCTGGAGCAGAACAGACAGGATTTGGGAGTCAGATTTGCCCCTCAGGGGTCAAGCAGGCTTCCAGTTTCTTTTTTGGCAATGTCCGAAACAACGGCACACCTGACTTTTTCGTAATCAGACCGACAAGGCCTCTCTCGGCAAGAGCGCAGATTCCTGTTACGGCCGCCCAGTCAGATCATACACAGGGCAGGGATGGCCTCCTCTGCATGAATGGACAGCAGCCTGCTCTTTCAGGTCCCCATGTCTGAGTTCAGCAGACAGACAATAATGTTCAGGGAGATGTCAGGATGAAGAAACTCACCCCTGCCCCCATGATGTCAGGAAGCACAGAAAACAACAACAAAAACAACAACAACAACAGCAACAACAATAATAATAATATACCTTTGATGTGAGGGTGCCTGAAACTGTAATTGCTGAATACTGGTGGCTGGCTCTGCCAGGCCCGAGAGCACACAGATGATCAGAGGCACCCCGGTGAGACTAACCAGGACGGCCCATGGAGCATGGGGTGCTGGATCACAGGCCTATGCAGCTGGAGGGGGGCAGAGCCCTGCTGTAGGTCCCGTTTTTTCATCCAGTCCCAACAGGCCAATGTGATGTGTCTTCGGAGGTCAGCGAGGAAAAGGTTGCTGGTCCCCCTGAGCTGCGCCACCACACACGCTGTCACTGCAACGGAGAACATACAGAAAATGTTACATGGTCACCTGCTCACCTTGCTTAAAGTCAAAGAGATGTGTGGGAAATTGGACTGAATGAGACATAACCAAGCTGGACACAAACAGGGGTTCTGTGCATCAGGCAACAAGAGTATGGGGCAAAAGGGGGGGAGAGGAAGACAGGTACGGTTAATCTCTGAGGACATATTTTTGTTAATGAGGAACATATATAATATACTGCTCTTCTGAGAGAGCAAGCCTTGAAATGGTATATCTAATTTAGTGGTCTTCAGAGAGGACCCTCCAATGGTGTGTTCTTTTTAATGAAGACCAAGCAAGCCCATCCTAGGCAATGTTGTTCTTAGAGAATGGAAAGAGGGGTGGGGGAGCTAAATGGCTTATTTGTTATTTGAGAGGAGCAGTCGATTCACACCCACACAACAACAGAGAGCCGAAAGGTGGGTTTTCTAATGTCTCCTGCAGTGGTCATTCCTTAGAATTCACCAAAATATCTTTGTGTGTGTGTGAATACATCAGTATCTGTCTATATGCATGTTTGCGTGTGTATGTGTGTTTGTGCATGTGTGAATTTGTTTGTGTGCGTTCATGTATGCGTGTGTGTGTGCATGTGTACATGCGAGTGTATGTGTGTGTGTGTGTGTATTTGTGCGTGTGTGAGTACAGGATACTGACTTTACTCCTTCTTTCTCTTATCTTCAGCGCCTCCCCCCAGAGAGCAAAATTTGTTTTATGCACTACATTTAAGGTGTATGGAGGTCTCCTTCGAAAAGCATTATGGAGCTTAGAATTGAGTTAATCATCTGAACAGCCATTTTCTGGTCTGCCAAGAGTAATTTCCACTGCTTACACCTCTGTTATTACAGCATACAAGTACAGTTCTCTCACCTATCTGTGACCATGCCTCTGTTTGTGATGTGGCATTGCATTCTTGTATATATAAAATTGCTGTCTGAACAAGCAGCGTTCACACATGAACAGGGCCAGGCTTGAGGGCCTGTGAGGTACAGAGCCTTGTTCCAGGATCAGGTTCTGTGTGACCACCTAGAACATGGGTAATGACAGTCATCCTCTCCAACCACTCTGTGCTGTAAACACTGCTTTGGCATGCCTATGACTACCTCATATACCTCTAAAGAGCACAACAAGCCATGGAAATTTTCTGAAATTCTGCCTGAAAATCCCTTTGACGCATCATGGCATTCTCATTTGAAGAAACAGTTTAGCAATGAAAAAAAAACATGTATATGTCACCAAGTTCCAAAACCTTTGCTAGAACCGCACTGGAAAATCATGTTAAGTTCTTGTCTAGGGAGTTAACAAAGGTTACCGGCAAAGACTGTAACAAAACTGCAAATGAAAGACATTGACAATGTTGTCTTCATTTTTTTCCATAACTTTGTCTGTCCTCGACTGAATGGGCTGCTAAATCTCTTGATAATCTCTTGACGATGTTTGTCACTTGATCCTAAGTCTTTGATGCGCCGGCATTCATAGCCACCGGCAGCTTTCATCTTGGCGGTTACAGCTTCATCGAAGGCGGGTACAGGCAGAGCATGCTCTTTGTGCTGGTGCCAATGGACACATCTCCAACTACTCACCCAGCTGTCAGCTGACCCACAAATGCCAACCGTCTCTCAGTGGGAGTGCAATAAAAGAGTTATGTGTATCCCCAATACTGAACCATAGGGGGGGATTCAGGGGCCGGACAGAACTGTTGATTTTACTGAGTTGAGATACTGTGACATGAAGAACATGGATAAACCCACAAAAAGAAACATCAATTCCATGAATAAAACATCTTCCCATATATATTCCCATATGGACATGTCAGTGGTAACTTTCATCTGAACACATTGGAAATGCTGTGCATGTGCAACGGGGATGCAATCTAACCCCCATGTTTATTCCTGATTTCTGTTATTCTTACAGAATGGATGTATGTCAGGCTTGCTGGGAATGCACTTTGAGGCCTCTGGAGTACCGTTGCCATGGTAGGTGTGGGTCCTCATGTCTGTAGCCTGTACTGCTGCAGAAAATAATCTTGCTCCGTAGCTGAAGAGATCATTCCCTAGGTGTAGGTCACTAAAGCAAAAATAATCAGGCTGGTTATTTGAATAATGGAGTTGGTGAAAATACATCTCTGCAATCTGGTGCAAGAGAGTGGGGAGGGGCTGGAGGCAGGAGTGGTTTGGGGGGAAGCCCTTGTTTCTTTGGGGAAAAATAATGTAAAGCAGACTCTGTTGTTTGGCAGAGGGACATCCACCAACAAATGGTGTCAAATGACTGAATTAAATGCTTAGGAAGGGGCGCAATGAAGCACACTCAGGCTGGTGTTTAATGAAACAACCTTAGTCTCTTTAATGGCATGTAATGGAATGTAATCCCACTAAAAACAAGCGTTGAAACACAGAATACATTTCTTTGAGCATTTCCTATTTATCTGGAAGCAAGACAAGGACATGTCCTTTGGAATATGCTATTTTCAATGTCAAATAGAATAGTGCACACTCTTAAAGAGATTAACTTAGCTTGATTGGGTCTTGGCCTTAATAAATAAACTATATAAAAAAATCATCTACAGTACCATCACTTTCAATAGACACTGATGTATTATGGGATATGAGAGAAATGACAGACATTCTTCCTAAAGGATGTGAAAGACATGAACTCAGCTACAGCTAAACTAACAACCAGTGAAACAACAGAGCTCTTAATACAAGAGCATTTGTGATAAGCTTATTGTACAAGAGTTATTATTTTTCCTACAGGCTCCCAAGAAGCAGCCAAACACATGACTCCTCATGCTAATGTGGCAATAAATGTTGCTCACACTGCAAATAAAATACTAGTCACATATAGCCTAACACATCCCCCATGCTGCCACAGGAACACAAAGTCAACATATGAGTCTCTAAATTTGCAGGTGCCCAGGTGACCAGGACATGCACAAACACCACATGCACAAACACACATAGACACACACACACAGACAGGCACACACACCACACACTCACAAACACACTTTTTCTTTACTAAGTGAACTGTCGTAGGGGACCTCCAACCCATCAGGTCAATTTATTCATGTTGCTCCAAGCCCACTTCAATGTGCGCCAGTATATTGCCTTCACTTTGAGAACAGTCCAATCTGTTAGCGTGCAGACATGCTGAAGCAACGATGTTGGCATGGAGCTGGAGTGGAAATAGTGGAAGACACTGGATTGACAGGTGAAAATTGACTCCAAGTGACCAGTGAGCCCTGCACTGCTTTTGCAATACATTGGGTAATATTTCATACACAACCTGTCAAAAAATAACAGAAAAAAGCCAAGCTTCTGACATGAATGAAAATAGGCGTAACAAATTCAGGGGAAGAGAAAAAAGATGGGGAGAGAAAGCTCGCTTAGGCTGCACAACTTGAGGGATTATGAATTTAACAGCAGTTGAAAATCCTGTGAATGACTGTGTTCCAGACAAGGCTCTCCTTAATTAGAAACAAGACATCAGTTTCAATTAACACATATTACACAAACAGCTTGTACAGGTTACTATAGTGCACACACCTGGCTTACAAGAAATACATTTTCAAACCACAGACACTCCTGGCCATTCCTGTAAGTCACCAGTGCTGTTAATTCAGTGTTCAGGAAGGAGCATTGGCCATGTGTGTTATCAGTTGTATCAATTTCAAACACTCCATTGCTTTATGTAACTGAGAACAACTCTCAGTCAGCAATCCTTGAACAGCTGTTTCTCATTCGATGTAAAATTAGACACTGTTGTATAAATTAATGAATCACATCCAAATGGATTATGTGAAAAACTCATTTTCCCATAAAACAACTTTCTCAGGTTCCTAGCATTCCTAACAATTGTGGAATTAAACATTTTTTTCACAAAGCACACAGAACACAAGGTGTTCGTTGAGGAGTGTAGTCCTATGTCCAAAGTGCTACTGTGTATTCAGGAAAAATGGATGGTGCCCTGTCCCTCACAGAAAGCAAACATGTTTGTGGTAACAGCAGAGGCTGTACTGGATGAATTAAAGAATTGAAAGACAATTATTCAAAGTGCCCCCATCTTTCCATTGCCTTCTCACTCTAAAAGCATCTACCTTTGAGAGAAACAAAAAAAACAAGCCCAAAAAACTTCATTTTTTTAAGAACAAAAATGGACCAGAATGCCCTTGATTGTGCCCCAGAAATTGATACCTGAGCACAGCAGAAATAAATATATTTTTAAAGGGGTCATTTTTGAAGCACATTAGGAAACATTAAGTTGTGCATAGCCCATGCTACCATCAACAGAATTATGTGACATTATTCTGCCTGGACACTTCATATAATGGGGAGAGAGAATATTATATTACTGTATAACAGGTGGTATAGGCTTTGAGAAAGTGGAACCCAACAGGACTAACCACAGAGAGCATTTATTCAGGGCGTGGAGCCATATAATTGTCACATTGAAGGACCTTTATGGGGAAAATCAAACTCACTCCCCTGCACTGTAAGCTCCCCCCCACTCACAGAACAGAAATAGTCTCCTCTTGACGCCCTTTCACAAAATGCCTGGTGGGTCTGAAACAGCAGCTGTAATGGGTGAAAATGGAGGGGGACGAGTCTCAGGCTGAAATGGTAGAGATGACTGTGGTGCGGTTTACCGCGACAAGCCGTGTGGAGCCGCCGAGCGGCAGGCGTGGTGCTGTGGGCTGTCACTGGGAGCTAATCAGTGGCGAAGCACCCGAGTGTCCGCTGTCATTTTCCACATGGCTGGATCGCGGCTGAGAGCTGGTGATGTTTGGATAATGGCTGACGGAGCACGGGGGCGGAACGGCCCCCCATGAGTTGGGCATCCTCAGATCGCTGTACGCATTCGCCACCTGATATCAGGAAATCAGTGTGAGCGCCAGGTGGGGTGGGGGTGGGGGTGATTGGGGACAGCCTCTCACGGAACAATCGGAGGGCGATACGTAGTGACACCTGTTTGCATGCGCTTCATTAGTTCCAATTCATTAGTGTGCAAATGAGTTCAAAGTAAAGAGGGGTAAAATATGTTAATCTGCTGAGCGAAGGATCTAATTTTGCTTCTAAAGGTTATGAATGAATAATTCAGAGGGGCTCGTCTCTTGTCATATCCCCCCGGCACGCATGCACGCACACAGACACACACACACACATGCACACCACAGACGCTTTATTGGGGCAATAAGCTGTGAGTTACTTTACACTTTTGATTGGAGAACTGCCCTGCACTGAAAGCCTGGCCTCCTCTCCTGTCTGTCATGTTTGTGATATTGTACAAGGAGGCACAGGCTGATCTGGGCCTGTCTTTGGTCTGGCCTGAGTCTGTCCAGTCTAAAAACCACCGCTGGACTCATCTTCAGCCAGGCAGCATATTCTGAAACACCTGGAAGCAATGCTGGAGGAATACTGTGCTCAAAACCCAAGTACTGGAGAGATTGGCCCATGCACAACACTGAAGTCTCTAGCTAAATCACATACTTCCGCAACCTCCCACCAACCAAACGCCACAGTCACACGTGATAGATGGCAATGTACTGACATGATAGTCACTTCGGAGAAAGCCTGTCTGGTAGAAAGTAAAGTGGAATATAAAAACAAAGCTTTTCCAAAGTAAAAACGGAGAAGGGGACTGAGATTGCTGTGAGGAAAAGAGAGTAGACATAGCCCCCAGCACTTGGTGAGAGAAATAGGCTCAGGATTTTTTAAGATTCATGGCATGTCTTCAGTATTACTGCAATTAAAGAAGGAGGAATAAAGCCTTTCAGAATCACAAAAATGGTGTTTACTCCAATTTCTCATGTAAAGAGGACCCACGGAGACCTTGACTGACTAAGCCAACATCCTTTGGTTTTGGAGGGAGGGTCTGCTCCTTACTGTAATATAGGAGATACACAGCAGAATAATATCCATTACATTACACGTCCTGAAATCCCCCCTTCATCTCAGACAGAATGCCTTTGATCTGCTTGAATCCGTGAGCTCTGTTTCATTTCCTGGCTGGCGAGAGCGCTCCCTCCACCTGAGCGAATTTGTTAGCGGCGAGTAATTTTTACTTGGAAGGGATTGCACAGTGTGATTGCTTTGTGAGGGTCATCGCTACAGCTATCCCAGTCTGCAAATAGTGAACCTCGTTTCACTGTGGGGGTTCACAGGGAGACTCCACTCAATTTCTGTGTGTGTGCGTCTGTATGTGAATGTGCGTAGCAGCGATGCTGAGAGTCAATCAAGAAAAATAAACATTCCTGTTGGTATCAATTACCTATATGGAATATATAATAATTATAAATACACACATACATAAATACATAAATGAGCAGATGGTAAGAGAGGTAAGGCAGCAGTCAGACACTGACTCAGAAGCTGGTTGCTTGCGACTTGGTTCCACTTATTGATTTCCACTGGTTTCTCTCTTTTAAGCTCTAATAAAACAGCATGAAAAAAGCATGTCTATGGCAAAAACTTATTCAGACAGCATTATTTTTGGAGAGACCATGCAAACATAACTGTGGAGGATGGCAGATCCACTTTAAAGGACTGCAGCATTAAAGAGTTGTGCCACATATTTTGGGAATAGCAGCACTGGGGGAAGGGCGTGGTGGCATGGGCTTTGACAACGAAGGATGGTTTAGCGCCATTGTTCCAGTGTGAGGTGTTTAATTGCTGTCTGACTTTATCTTAGAGGCAGGCTGAGGGAGCAAATTAAAACCCAATACAGCACAGGTGACACATGTGCATAGACACATGAACAAGGTCTGCTGTAGAGTACAGGCAGGAGAGAACTTACAGAAAAGAGGGAGTTCTGTCCTGTAAATGTGAAAGCTGACAAATTACTTTCAAAGCAAGAAGTCAAACATGGAAACAGGAAATGCATAAATGCTCATTCAACATTAGCCTCCCCCAGGCTAAGACTACCACTTATCTGGCATCTGTTTTGCCCATGGTTTTGCCCATGGCCCATGGACCTCTTGATCATTGATCTGCCTTGTGTTTGTCACCCCCCTGCTTTTGTAGGAAATATAAGCAGGAAACATTAGGCCTTTTACGTGCATTTTTAGAAATCAATTAATCATTAACATAAAACAATTATTATTCAAAAAACAGCTGCATATTCATGCGGGATTTCTGGGGTCAAACTAGCCATAAGGATCGGAACTGAAGAAAAACCCAAGAAAATGAATCCAATTCAATGAAAAGCATATCCTATATTATACTTATGTAACAATGACAAGGGGTCAAAACAGTCTTTCCTCCACCAAACTGATTTCATCTCTTTTCAATAAATGGGTTTGCTGTCCCATTCTCAGGGCATAATGAGATGTGAGGTCAAAGTTCACAGCATTGGCTTTAAGTGCTCTTGGGAAATTAGGGGTCAGTTTCAGGAGTCTGTATGATACCCCAATGTATAATTTCACAAGGTCAAAGGTTGTTGCGGTGCGGATACCTTAGGTTTGACCAGCGAGGGGATGGTTGGGGAAGTAGAGGGGATAATTACTCTGTCACTCTCTTCAGCCAGAGGTCAGGTGTGGAACAAAAAAGACACCAAAATCATCATGTTTTATCACACTCAAATATAAAACAAAAGTTGCCCTTCCCAAATATGAAGAACAATCCAGAAAGTCAGATGCTCAGTTCAGAGCAGCTGATAGTGGGTATCTAAGAGCTGTAATTCATACTGTTAGGTGGGAGTGTTAGCTGCATGATGCAATATTTAATGGTAATTAAGATGATCATTTTGATACATTTGTTATTGGGACATGCAATGCTTCAGACTGACAGTCAGATGGAAGACAATACATTTCACATTTCACTGTGGGCAGATGGGGTTGGACAGCTGGCTGCTATCAAGTGAGATTAGCTGCTTAGCTGTAGCTTGGATATATTTACATCCAATGATGCCATTGATGACTCAAAAGATAGAAAAGGAGTATCTATTTTAAAGTTCACCACTGGGTTAACCTTTTCATTAAAAAAACTGCAGAGGTCTTGACATTTCAGGTGCATTGGGTTGCCAGACACTATTGTTCAGAGGAGGCATTTAATTTTAGGCACAAAATCTTTCTGCAGTATTCAGGTTTCTGTTTAAGGTTAGAACAGCATCCACACAAGACCTGGGCCTGCGATGCCCTCTCACATCCTCAACCACTGGCTTTTTCTGCACGGCCGACCCAGCTTTGAGGCACTCATTTACATTCTCCCTCGCATGGTGCACCATTCACCCTCCACTGTTCAGAGATCACAGGCAGAATAACTGGAGCAGTGAGTGACGTCTGCGCAGCTAAAAATCTGCCCGGAGGAAGACAGGTTGAGACGTGGTGTGCATTTGTAGCACAGAACGTTTGTCGTGCCAATCTTCAATTCTAACATAATAATCTAAGCCAACCAACGGACTGGTCTCTCTTGCCAGATTTTTTTTACCTGATGATGATTAATTCCTCCTGACTCTCTTTTCTCTTGCTCAAAAATAACCACACCGCAAGCGTTTCTTCCACAGCAGCTCCAGCAGACCTTCGGCTCCTAGACGTGTGAGCAAGGCGAGTCGGGGGTTTTGACAGTGCTGTCTCTGAAAATGAAGGAAACTCTACATCAGATCATCTCCACAAGGGACCAGCGCAATCCCTGGAGACGCTGCATGCCGTGGCTTGTCATTCATCATGTGACGTGTGACACCCGGCCCCTTGCGTTGTTGCAGGGTGACAGGATGTGACTAACCAGTGTCTGTATGGTAATGTACATGTTTGTCTACTATACAGATTACTGGACTAGTGCTGTGACAATGCCTGATACATACTACATGTTGAGTTGCTATCTGTCATTCTCAGTGAATATTCTTTTTTACTTGACATAGTTATGCAAGTGGAAAGTGTGTAACTGTATAAGCAGGAAATGGACTTCAGAGGCTGGAGGTTCAACAGCTATGAGGTTCTCAGCTACGCCCTTAAGTGCAGAATCTGAGTTTCTACAGTAAAAGTCCTGATGCACACATGAGTAACATTTTACCAGTAAGCTATGCAAATCTGCTTAGATATGGGGCCTTTGCCAAGCTGGTAAGAAATAATTATCACAGCCCTACATCAATGGGGACATGGACCCATGTGAGATGATGTGAGTGAACGTATTTCCTGGCTGTTTTAGGTCTATATCAGTGTGTTGAATTTTCCTCCCATAGACAGGTGGTTTCTCCAATGGATTTCCTTACATCCATCGTATATCAGAGGGAGATTTTTGATTACCAATTTAAAAATGTCCCCTGATAAAGTGTAGACACAAACACCAACAAACAGACATGCTTTCTCTCTCGCTCTCTCTCTCTCTTTCCGCACGCACACACACACAGATGCTAATATGCTAATGCACAATAAATATGCATTCATGGCCTCTGGGTGGCTCATGTGCTAAAGACTGTGGCAATGGCAGAGGTGGAGGGAGGAGCTGGCCCCTTTGCTCATCCCACTTGGCAGCTGTCAGTTCCAGGTGCCTTCCTCAGCCTGGGGAGATCGCAAGAACTTGACAAAGAAGTGGCCTCAAACTCAAACCCAAGTGAGAGCTGACTTTCACATGACTGGGAGGAGGCCTGTCATGTCATCCTCCTCCCAATCTGGCAAATGCTGTTTGCTGTGGTGAATTCAACAGTTTGGCTGAGTCTGGGGTTGGAAAAAATGGAGAAAATTCATACACACACAAACACATCTGTTTTATCACATACATACACACAAAAACAAACACACATGCTTTGATACACGCATCCAGGATGGTGGCTGTACAGTCAGTTTGGATAAAATGTACAGAGCTGTGTGAACACACACTCTGCTCTGCCTCCATTTTGTACATGATCACCGACTAGGCACTCTAATTTATAGTGTGTTAGACATAGTCTGACTCAGGGATTACCATCTGACAATTGATTACTGCTTGAAAAACTTAAATCTGGATTACTAGCATTACAATAAGATCTCTCTTCCACCTCCAACTTCATAACCACAGGATAGTGGCATATTCAGCCAAGAGCATTGAGTGGAGTATGGCTGGATACTCCTGGATCCCTGTAAAAAAGCCCTTTCTCACTGTCTGAAATAGTGCTTCCTCCCCATGATGACCAATTGAGACTAAATTGCAGGGGAGCGAAAAAAGAAATTCTGCACTCACAGCTTTTTGGACAATCAAGCACCAACTGAGAGATGACATTCTGCTGGAGAGGCTGTGGAGGAGCAGACCTACAGGGCCATCAGTGTGTCCGTACTGGGTTCTGCACTGTCTGTTTGATTTCAGTGAAGAGCAGAAACTCTCTAAGTGACGTTTAACACCATTTCCTACTGCCTTTAACACCATTTCCAAACTCAAACATTGCTTTCGTTGCAATGTGTGATTTGAGTGTGTGATGTGCGAGTGTAGAGCAATTAAATACATAAATATTATTGCTATCACATTCATAAAAGACCCACATTCACACATCACACACTTACAAATCACGCATATACATTTCTATACCTATTAAATAAATATGTGTAAAAAAATGTCCCCAACCTTGGATGAAACGTCATTCAGTATTGACATTAATAGCAACCAAGGTGTGATGCAAGGTAACATCAGGATGACAAGGACATGAGGACTACAGAACTTAATCTGTAATTACCATGATAATCAATATCATGACATCATGATATCATGAAGTACACTCAATTTGATTTAACAGAAACAAGGACACTCCAGTTGTATATTCCCCATTCAGTAAAAAGCTCGCAAGTCCCTTTGAATCTTTTCATCTTGGATTCCAGAGCCATTCAGCCATGTTTGTGTTAAATATTGTCTATTCAAATGGATGATTTCTGTGGTTGAGGGCTCTCTGCCCCTCCCTTCCTGCCATTTTCAGCTGCATCCCACCCAGCTGAATCTGGCGATCTGTGGGAAACGATTATCACCTGTGTGTTAGCATCAAGGGAGATCAGCTCAGGGCTAATGCGATTAACACAGCACTCCACCAACAGGTCTGTAATATCCATTCCTGTTTCTTACTGGTTTTGCTCACTCACTTTTGCTTGAACAAACCTACATTTATAATTCTTTGGTGTGGTTATTAGTTTGTGCTTTCTTCAGACTGTGAGTCTGAATTGCAGCAGTACAACCTCACACCCCCCCAACCCCCCCTAACCTCTCCATCTACCCCCAGCCTGGTCCTCAGATCAGGCACCATATTTTTAGAATGGTCATGTGTGAGGAGGGTTGGGGGGTACCAGGGCCAAAGCTGAGATGGCTTTTATGTGTATGCATCGGCCTGTGCTGCTGTGCTGCAGCCCTCTGTATTACACAATGTGGTACAGGGAGGGCAGAGCATAACCCAGCTGTGTCTGTGGTCGGCTGCATCCTCCACACACCCACATGACTGCACTGGAGGCTCAGGTCCATGCTACACAAGATGAGTCACACCCACATGACTGCACTGTATTTACCTGGACTAGCACCATGTTATAATCTATAAAACATTCTAAATAGCACCAACAATTGGTCTTTACTCATCAGCAAAGCAAAGGAGAGACTTTTTGGTTCACCTTAGAACAGTTAACAAACCATTTGGTACAATGGCCCGTTTTATTAGACCAAGTGACCCATATGTGTACTTATTTATCAATTTGTTCTTCCCGCATTTGGTGGTATTTGTTGTTCTGACTGTGAACATTCTGCAAATGCTTACACATGACAAATGTCAACCAATACTCTCACACCATCATTGATTGGTCAGCTCTAAGTTCTCACTGTGGGCTATAGCCAGTGAGGGGCAGAGCATTAGGCAGGGGCCCCGCCTCCACCCCTGCACTGAGGAAACCACCTGAGGGATTTATTTTTAATCATCATATCTAAACATACTTTTGCTCTGACTCTCTCTCAAAATTCAGATGTACAGCCAAGATCAACAAAAAACTATATTTTCAGACATGTGGGAAAGAAAATCTTGTTTTATTCCCACTTTTTAGTTGTGCATGCTCCAGGAAATGAATCAGGAGAAGGTCACTCTCCAATCAAGATTCTCACAGTTTCACTGGGAAACTGAGAAACCACCCAACCTGAGCCAATATGATATTACCTAATCCAAATGGGAAGCTGCTAAGGAGTGAGGTATAGTATTTCATACTAATCTATTCTCACTCTCTCACATTCAGTTCTTGTAAGACTTTGATAACCATAAAAACACCTGCCAGAGGGAGTGTTGAAAATAATAATAAAAAGGCATATTTCTGTTACAGTCAAATATTGTCTAGGGAAACCCAGGCTTAAGGAGAGCAGAGAAAGATGATGACTGAATTCCAAACTGAATATCAATATGGCATTCACTTATAAGTATGGGTCTTTCTTCAGTATGTCATCTGTTGATCCATAGTATATGTTCCTTTGTATGTATTTAGTAATGAGGATTCAAATCCCTCAGAAATGTCTTATGACCTCCCTTGATCTTAGTTTGTGGCACAACAATAACTTATTTTGTAGCAATAACATACTTTGGCAAAAACCATGTCTTTTGATCTATGCGCATTGGAGCACATCTGGAAAGACATTATCTGTATATCTGGAAAAATCTGGAAAAGGAGATTATTTAGAGTATTTATTTAAAATACATGTGATTAATCAGTAACTTGGATCACTTTTTCTTTTAAATAACAAAACAGTAACTTTGATTTGTTCCCTTTTTTGCCTTTTTGATTCAAATCTAAGCAGCAATGTCTTCCTGTAAACGATGTACCCTTCAGCCAGCTTGTTATAAAGCACTTCCTTATAAGGCATTAGCGCGTGTGGAATGAACACAATCGCTGGAAGTGGCCTCTGAGGCTAACAGTTTTGGGGATAACTTGTGAGGGCGGTCCCACTTTCAAGAGTTGGACTGACATCTGGCCCACCTCCATGCCTCTAAATCTGGTTCTGCCCCATGGAGGGACAGAGCAAAGCCTCTGGAGTGCAATAACATTCCTGCTTATTTCAGGACGGAGAAGAAGACAAGGACACTGAAAGAGTTTTCTACACCACTCCTGTGAATATACATGCATACAACAAAGCCCGTCTCACTAAAACCTTACATGGCTGATTTTGTGTATCAACGCTTGATTTTGCTTTAAATTTCCTCTGATCTCATGGATCAGTGGCAAGCTGTTTTCTGAAACAGATGAATCACATGAATCAGCTGTGTACCTCTTCTGTTTACCACATTAAGCTGTGACAGCAATTTTTACCATAGCCTCTTCTCCTGGAAGCAGAGAAGAGGAGTAAAAAACTCTCTGTGACTAAGTCTTTGAGATTACTGAAGCACATCTTTTCATTTGTGGGAGGAGAGAGAGAGATAGAGCTAGAGAGAGGGAGAGAGATACAGATAGGAAGAGAGAGAAAGAAATGATGTCCAGAGTCTCTCTGCCATTGATCTGATGACACCAGTCTGTAAAAAGTAGAATGAGGAGGAAATAAAAGTTGGTAATATGGTACCTGGGTTTGCTGTCCTATCAGTCACTGAAACACAAAGTGAGGGGAATTGCCCCCTGATTGCTATCTCTAGGGAGGGCCGGAAGGCGTGCCCAAAACTGTGGAGAGGGCAGTGGGGGTGGGAGATAAATTGTTGAATTATGTTATGGAGGGCTGTATCTGTTTATTGGTTATCCACTGGAGCATGAGGCCTACAGATTCACATCTGTGCTGGAAAGGTGTGTGTGTGTGTGTGTGTGTGTGTGTGAGAACATGTTTGTTCGATCAAAACAAGCATCTTTGACCAGGACTACCAGGGCTTGTCCTGATGGTGTTGTGCTGAGGTTCATGTCCTCTGGTCTGTCTTGGCTGAACCCCCCATAAGCATGCAGGGAGTGCTTCCAGACAGTGGTGTGAAGACAGACAGAGAGCCGTGGGGAGAAAGCTGCCACTTTGCTTGTTTGGGTCAAAGACACAGTCACATGTCTGTCAAAGGCAACGGCTCTCCAATATGAAAAGCCATGTTGATCCCCAGTTTATAATCATCCAATTAAAGTTTAGTTATTTTTAGTGCATTTTTATCATTTTGTCAGAACACGTTCTTTCGCCGAGAATTGAAAAACCAGAAAATCTAATGGGAGGAAAATTATATATTCCCTGACCTGAGATGAGAAAGATACCAACAGTGGAATGAAAATAATAATAATAAGTCTGATAAGTGAATATATCCGATAATCCTTAGACTGCTGACATGCATTCATTATACTTTGACATCAAATTACCATGGAAACATCAAAATTGAACTACTAGCAGAGTGGGTTCAAATGTAAAAGGGGTGTGCATAAACAGGCTTTCATCTTCCGGTACCCCATAAATTTCAGCAATGCAAGATCATTGAAATGACATAAACTTCTCTGTAACCAATACAAGTAAGAGTTAATTGTTTTTGCTGCTGCCAACTTTACAGTGCTTAATAGAATTTTAACCACTAAAGATAAAACATAAATCTGGATGCAACACAAAGGGTGTGGAGCCGAAGAGAAACACAGAGCAGCAGTTTTCCTGGAAAAGCTTTGCTGCCGCAAGCCACAAAAGGGGGTAATGTGAAACAAACGGGGTCCCCTTGTCGTGCCAGACATGTTTGAACCAAACCCTCTGAGCAGAGCAGTACAGTCTGGCCCCTGATCAGAGATCTCTGCTTCTTTTCTGTTTTATTTTAGAAGTGTGTAAAAAAAAAAAAAAACGGTCACTGTAATTTTGTTTTAGATGATGACCAAAATAGGACAGTTTAGTTTGCACAGGATATTTTAGCCATGGTTTTTCCAGATGGCTTTTGCACAAACCTGAATTTGGACATAAGATACAGACACATATGGCTGTACATAAAATATTATACTCTATAATGACAGATGGCGATTTCCCCTGTTTGCTATGAAGGGCAATGTCATTTGAATATCTAATGCACAATGCTGAATGATAGCAATAGCTTGCTCCACCCACTATGGAAAACATGAAGCCTCACTATCCTGACAGTATTTCATTCGAAAATGTAGTTTTTCTTTCTCATAAATGCTGTCACTCAGCAAGAATACAATATATTTCACATTTTATGTACACCAAATATTTTGCTTAATTTGTATGCGATATATGCAGTTGACTTGGACTAAAATGAAGTGATTTAATATTTTCAATATTCAAAATCTATCAAGTCCACACAGCCATGAAAATGGTCTCTACATTAATTAACCTCACCTCAGGAATTAAGGTTTAAAGTACTATTAGTGGGAATTAAGGTGGTTGGAGAGTGCAGAAAATATAACTCTACAATTTTACTACAATTCATTGGCCAGGATGTTGCCTTGCTTGTATTTCATTTTTTTTTGCTTTTATCAACTGACTCCATTTCTTCATTTGTTATTGCTATGGCTTGGACTCTTTGGAATTATTCTCAGTCAATTGCAATGCATGGTCAGAAGTAACAGTTCTGATCAGTGTGAGGCGCGTGAGTTCTGAAGATATGGATCCTTTAATTTATGTGATATTGCCCATTTTAAAATGTCAGAGTGGAAGAGTGTAATTTAGAATCCATTATAACAGCAGGTGGACTTGTTCGATATGTAGCAAGTTTTAAAAATGAACCATTTTTTTCCAGAGGGATATGTCCGAGAAATAAGTTACTCTTTCCATGTTATATGTCATTATTTCTCAAGAACACACTTCATAAACTTTCCAATTAGAATTCATAAACAGCCCCTTGGGCCTGCTCCCACCACACCCTCCAGCTCCTGCAGCTGTGTTCTTCTCACTCTCCCATTAGATTTTCGTCATGTTTTTTTGCCGACGTTTTAATGTTGACACAATGCCTTGTATTGTTTCTTTTTGTTGTGTCTTTCTTCCACAAAGCCACATTATTTGCACTTTTGCAAGACATGTTTTTATGTTGTTTTCAGTAAGATCCATTTTGATCCATGGGACCAACCCAGCTTGCTCACTTTTTCTCCAGTGTGTCCTCATTGAGCATTCCAGAAAGCCGGATATCAGTTTAAAATTTATGGTCCAATGAGCACCCAAACAAGAGGTTAAAATAACGTTTTAAAAAAGTCATACCGGTGGAGCTATCATCTGTGAAGAATGACTATGCTCTTTTTGGGTTACCTGGGAGACTGCCAAATACCTTGGTTTATACAGAGTATACTGTACTGGGATGTAATATTGATGAACTGTAGATTTACACACACAGAGTGGATTCTTCAAGTCTGTGCTAGTATGTGCTGGGTGAGACTCCATAGTGAGAGAAAAGAGAATAAATGAGTAGAATAGAGACAGTGATGAGGCAGAGGCAGGAATTTTCTACTGGCTGTTTATGAAAGTGGTCGGGGGGTAATGTGTTACTGAATTGTATTCAGTCAGCCCCTAATAGCTGCAGCACTGAAGCCATCCTGCTGGCCTGTGCAGAGCTAAGGGGCCACACTGCAGGGTGGCCAAATTGCGGAGAACATGCAGATGGCCTTATAGTTTGTATTTGTATAGAAAGTTGCATGTAGCACTTCTGATTATGCTCTCAGCTGTGGCAAAGATAATCTTACCTGTGCATGTGTGTGCGGTTTGATTTTCACAGTCAAAATTTCACTTTGCAGCTGTTAAGCACAGTTAATCTGCCAAGTGGCTCAGTTTGTCAAAATTCCCACGCACATGCATATGATGATGAATAGACAAAATGCATTTTTATTGTACAATACAAATGGTTATTTGACATATTGTCAATTGTGAGAATAAGTTGCTGAGTGATTGCTCATGTTAAGCTTTAAGAACAAAATAGCATTCTGGCTTACTGGATAGGATCAAGTGCAGAAAAGGTGAGCTAATGGTTCTTTTCCTTTTTCTAATTTAAGGTCAGTGCACATCTGCTCCATTTAAAAGGTGATTTTCCCACTATGAGTTTGTTTCCTCCATAGGTTGATTTGAACATCAGGTTGTAATTAGCCAAACAATGATGATGTGTCCAGTTGATTAAACAACATCCATCTACAGCCACCTCATAAGAATATAATCTCTGTTAAATCAGCCAAATGGCACCTTCATTAATTGTGATCCAATGAACATGAGCAAACTTGTAAACCATAGCTTTTCTGGAGTTTTTGTGAGGCTATAGAAAGCCAAGGTGACTCTGCATTTTACCTGAAATGTTTGTTGATGCAATCATAATGCCTTGTCATTCAGATGCAGGGAAGAAGCCGGAGGAATTATTTGGATGATGAGATGATCTCTGCAGATCTGCTGAGGCAGGGGTCATTGTGATTTCTCCCTCCCTGGCTCTCCAGTTAAACCTCCTCTAATCCTGCAAGGCAGTCTGAGTCTGCTTACACTCAGGCTGATTGAGCCTCATTGCTTATGCATATACAAACAAAGTGGAAATGAAGAAATATAACAACTGATATTCAAGGCAAAAGAAGACATAAATCACACATAATGTGTTTTGAATTACTCAGATAGGTGTGTTTGTCATAAAATCCTGATTGTTAAATGTTGCGCAGAGAGGAACAGCAGTAATTTATAACATGTAAACACGGGCAGGAAAATCGTGGCAAGAGTAAATATGAATTTTCCAGTGAAGGGGAGCGTTGAAAAAAAAATGGCTAATGATGAATATTCTCCTTTTGTAATTTATGCAAAATCAATTATATTAATTTGTTTACTATGCAAACAGCAAGCAAACCACAGCAACATTAAGACCCTCGAAGCCTTGTTTTGGCCATGCCTGAATGCTCCAACTGCAGTTGGCTCCACCTGACAAGACAGGTGCAGTGATCACAAACTTTTCTGATGTCATTTTTCTTCCCAAGGTGAAAATAGCATCTCCCCTAACTGCGTCAGTGGATGGTGGCTGGCAGACCCCGCCATAAAGGGCAGCTGTCCTAGGTGTGTAAAGTGTAGAGGAAGGACGCTGTGATCTGAGTGTGAATCGAGTTCCTTCGGATTCGACGCGGCAGCATTTCAGAATTTTAAATGAAGGTTAAATGGGATGATAGAAGCAGTGTGCATTTTGATGAGAACTCATACGGTGAATTCAGACATGACCTCACTCTGAAAAGGACATATTACTCATTCACATTCTGGGGAACTCTGGACAACATCCAGGGCTTTTTCCATAAAGTGGTCATGATGCTGTGTATATATCACAGTTTGCTGAACTAAACGCTATGCTATTACCATCAGAAGACACAGTGACCTCTTTCTTTCTGTGAGAAAATACAATTTGCATTCCAAAACATTGAAAATAGGAGCTGTTGAACCATAAACAGGGTGGGGGTGGCAAAGGGGTGAGAGAAAAGCAGTGATTGAAACACCCTCAATGATTGCTCATTTCGTTTTACTGAACTGTATCAAAGACAAGTAATTCATCTGCATTGTACTGAGGTTTGGAAAAGCCAAGTTTTGCAAAGTAGGCCAATGGACCATACCAAGAAAAGTAAACAAATTGACTCAGCCTGCTGGAAAAGGGACCCCCCCCCAAAAAGTGAGCTTTAGCTCAGGGGATTGTGCAACTAATTCCAAACTAAGCTGACCGCCCTTCTCATCCCATTTCCTTTGCCCAATGTGAGCTGAAAGAGGGTTTTTTTGAGAAAATATATGATTACTGGGAATTCCTGTGGTATCCAGACATTGAAAATAATTAACCCAAACACTAGGAACCACACCCTGCAAATGAACCAAGGACATAAGGAAAGGAGTTTTTTCTCCCCTTGAAATGCAATGTCTATGGGTGAACATGTACACATTAAACATGTTTAACTTGATGTTTTCTGTTCAGACACATAAATGGGAAGTTTTCCTTTTTTCTTGGGGAAAAAAAACTTGCTTTACAATCTAGAGCACTTGATTTTAGTCATGCTGAAGGAAATTAATTCAGTTTGAAAAAAGTTTAAACTTAAAGTTCACGCCTTGTAAAAATGTCCAAACGTTTAATATTTAAAGATCCAAATCAAACCACTGAAAATTAAACATGTAAAGAAATCTTGATGCATGGTACCAACATTATGTAGGATTTTTCCAAATCTCTTTCACTACCAGAAGTCATTATGACCATTTTAAGGATATCATGTCAGTTAGTGCAGCGTATACCATCTGTCCGGAAATATTCTAAAATGTTTCCAAAACAGCATGATACACAAACCAAAATATTGATAGACACACAGTGTGCTCTGCATTAGCTGTTTATGTCCACCTCTTATATTTATCTTCCATTTTTCCCCATGTACGATACTTAGGCTTTTCCAGAGAAAAAGGCATATTCATAATTTCATGCTTCACAACATCTGAATGTGTTGCCAAAAATGGACAGAGAATTAACTTACTGGTTGGGCTTTCAGTTCTCCTGTGTTTAATTAATTTTAAAGTCTACTGAGACATGAGAAAGATAATGTCTTCGATGCTACTGAGCAGTTTCCATGTCACAGAATTAATGGTTGGTTACCCTTTGTGAAATCGAAAGGAACGTCCAGGCAAACGACCATGTCCAAAGACCTAACATGACAAACCAAGAAATGAGTATATGCACCCTTCCTTGTTCACCAGGGATATACTCCAAAGATATGTGCAAATGACGAATCTAGAAATTAATAATTTTCGCCTAAATAGTAACTCACAAAGAATTGAACAGATCAGTTTGACAGTATTGCTGGTTTACTTACCCAGCTAACTAAATAGCATTTTTAAAATTGGTAAAACATTATACACTTTATCCCAAATGTATTTTTATGTTGTATGTGACTCCCTTGTTGGGGATTGCACTGTTGTTGGTATTTTACAGCTACTGGTGAAAAATCAGGAACACCACCTGATGAAATGGCTTAGCAATGGTATGCTGTATGCCAGCTAAGTAAGCCAGCTTGTAAAATGTCAAAAAGCATGAAAAATATGAACAACTTTAAACATCATATTGCAAAAACATAGATCATTGGAATTCAACCATGTCAAATATGAATCTGCTAACACGAGCATTGTTTTTCAAATATTGTACCAATTGTATTTCAGTCTGATATATTGTTTGTGCAAAAACAGATCTCCTCACCAAGTTTTTCCCTTAAGACTATTCCAATCATGTGAGCATAAGTAAATGAACTGCTGTTGTCATGTTCACTATGAACTTGCTACCCAGGTCTTTGCTTTCAGAGAAGACACTGTGAATTGGTACAGAGTTTGCTATGTAGACTGGATTTATGTACAGAGTGACAAAGGACTGTTACATTTGTTAAACAAATACATTTGTCCAAACAGCACACAAAAATAAGACAGAAAAATAATGAAGCTAACCCTTATCTTTGAAACTATCACTAATTCTGACACCCATGTCATCGTTTTGTGTTTCACACTTCCTGTGGCTGATCTCTCTGTCACTGCTTTCTCACAAACTGTAGCATGTCTTGTAATACCATGAAATGGTTTTTGAAATTTCATAAATTAACCAGCTGCATTTTTTCTATCCTGTCATGGGCATAAATAGTTTAATTCACAGAAATTACATCTGAGAACATCAAGTGATAGGTATACAAATTTGAAAATGATTAAATCTCTTTTTTCAGACATTTCCTCCCATGAAAGCTTGCGTCTCAGAATTATGTGGATATATTTGTTGCAGTATGATGCAAATTTATTTGCTGGGAGTTATTTGTTTTCAGAAAAGCATAAAATCATGTGGCATAAGAAACAAAATACGTTTTTATGCCACATGAAGAAACAAAATCAAAGAAAGACAAAAGCAAGAAACAAAACATGCATTTTTTCCTCTCTGAGGGTGGACATGAAGAGTGTTCAATTTCACGAACAATTTTTAGACTTACACCTGGATGGCTCGTGTTAGAAGTTAATGCTGAGATTAACTTTTTTTTAAAAAAAAAAAAATGCAAATATGCTGTGGAGACTTAAGGCAGCAGTAAGACTTCTTTTGAAAACACCTGTAAGTTGCTTTCTTTTGAGTTTGGCTCAAACTCTGGCATGCTGGCATATGCCACTATCTGTCTGCCATGCCATCCTGCCTGGCCATTTGGAAGCTTGGGTTGGCCTGCCACTTAATGGCACTTGAATAAAGACTCCATACTCTGACCATATCAAGAGCTGCCTGTGTATACAGGCACCACTTTCAACCAGATGACAAGAAAGTGCATTTCACTCCTCCTTCCCTCAAGTGACTTAACTCAAAGTGACCTTCCTGAGTCTGAGGGGTTATCCCCTCTCCCTCCTGCATTAGGACCATGCAAAAACATATTTTCAATGCTCCAAGCCCAAGGTGAAGAACTTCCTTCGTGGTCCATGGAGAGTTACTCTCCTAGGGTTTAATATCTTCAGTTTATTACCAAGTGGGAATCTCAAACTAGTTTTCCCAGGGTCTCAGTAAACTGAAGCTTTACTCATGACCTGTTTATCCCAATTCAAGTCCTCATGCTTCAGTTAGTGATCTTTCACATTCATTTTCTACAAACTTACAACAAGATAGCAAACTGTCATCAGGTTGAGCCACTAATCAATACCATACCTGTCCTGGAAGAATATGTTCACCTGCACAGGAAGAACATTGGAAGCAAACCACACTGATTGTCAGGCCATTTGATTACAAACATACCAGCTTTGCAATGCTGCTAACTTTTAAAATATAAAGGTTTCATTTTTTTTCCTTGTCATAGTTTTTCATTAAAACCAGTCATTTATGGGAATGACTTCATTATGGGGATGTGATAATTCCCATTAGGGGAGGGTGGGTTTATTTTTTTTTAATTTAAGTCAAAGTATTTATTTTTCAGTAGTTGCTATTTCAACAATGGTTGTTTAGATACATACCCACAGAAGGCATCACATTTTTAAGGGTGATTTTCCCTTGAGTGTTTTCATGAGCACAGTAAAATTGTAGGTTAATTGTGTATTTAAAATACATGCACAAGAGTGCAAGATATCAGAGAGATCCTATCATATATATATAATATATAAATATATACACACACACACACACACACACACACACACACACACACACACACACACACACACACACACACACCTGAAAAATAATCCTTACATTGTTGCTTGGATACAGTCACAGACTGAGCCTTGACCCATCAACCAGCCCTGTCCCACCATGGCATTCCAATTCCTCTCACTGCATCAGTACATAGCTGGTGTGCCAAACTCACAGAAAAACAGAAAGAGACAATCAGTGCCTCTGCTGGTCTTTCAGAGCTGCAGTTTTGAAAGCTTCACTCACTGACAACTACACGCAAGCTTCCCTAGGGGGTGGTGTGGTGAGCCCTTGAGTTGAGCTGCAGGCTGGCTCTGCCAATTTTACAATCCCATCCCACAAATAACCACAATTGAGGCACTGCCTCTTCGGCAGGGCTGAGTTTTTGCCAGCAGTGGAACTGGACGTAGCTGACACCCCTGAAACTTCCTTTATGGAAAGGAAAAGGATCTTCTCAAAATTAAACATGAACAAAGGCAGCCCCTACAATAGTCACAATTCCCTAAAAATGTACTTTTTACACTGATGCCCCAAGTTGTAAAGATAGGTAATGACAGGAGCAGTATTTATAAATCAGGGAGTCACTGAATAAGTGGGTGAGGGATATGAAAAACAAACTGAAGAAAAGAAAAACAAGAGCAAGAAAACCACTGCCAGTTTGTTTCCCTTTGTCCCTCAGACACCCTCCAGCCACCCTGGCTGTCGCCAGGCACTGGCTCCGCCCTGCTTAGCTCCCATGGCGCCCTCTGGACCACATCAGTGGAGTGGGAAATAACACACTTTTCAAAGTGTGTTTCTGTTTGATCCCAGGATTCCTGGGGCTTGTGGTGCCTGCTGGCTGCGGCATACACCTCCCCAGTCAGTGAACAGATGCTCCCTCAAACGCTGGTCCTGCCCGTTTGGTTGGCCCTATGAGCCGAGTGTATGAGTGTGCAGTCTTTTGCCACATGTGAAGTGCTATGGGAGGTTTGACATGTGGTCCGTAAAAGCCTCCAGCCCCTGTAAAGACACTTTAATGAACAGTTAACCACCATGAGAAGGAATACATTTTCAGAGTCAGCAACAGTGACTCCAAGATTAAACCAAATGTTTTCATTCACCGACATGATGTAATTTCTGTATTTATCATATGTCTATATTCAGACATTTATCTGAGATTTTGGTTGACCCCTACTTTGCATTCTTTGACCAGGTAAAGCTTAACAGGAAAACAGTAAACTCATCAATTATACATTTTTGTGAATCACAAGTGTTGGAGAGTGGCAAGGGGAGGGGGTGGTTAACACAGTGAGTACAGTGAAAGAAAGGGTGCTAGAATGAGTTTTGTCAGCATATTCAACTTTTCTGTCAATCTCAAACAATTATGTATAGCTACCATGAGAGTGATTTATATGGAAAATCTGTTGTTCTTTATAACTTCAAGAACAACAATTTACAATGATCAGTGAAACTTTTATTGGAAGTCTTATGAACATCTTGCAGCATCCAATAAATCCTTTATATTCCCAGGGAGTGGCATTTATTAGAAGGAGAGTAAAAGTTGTATTGGTTTTGCCATAAATTTTACTTCACAGGACTTTGCCCTTCAAAATTTGTAGTGCCTTTGCTGAAGGAGATTTGAATGTCTGATACAGCAGAGTGTATGATAGTATTCCAAGAGGTCACCAAGATGCCATTTTTCAGATGCCCCATTCCAAAAATGACTATCAAATGTCTGTATGTGACAAACCTTATGTGTGAACTCCTCTGGTCTGTTTATAGAGGACAAAATGAAGTATTTTTTTTGCAAGTACATTATTTGTCCTTAATCCATTTTTTTTCTCAACATATGTGTTTTAAAATGCTGACTTGGTTCAAGAGGTGTGTGGCAAAATTTAAATGTTACAAAGCACGATTACAGGAATCAACTTTGAGACAGCACTGACAAAATTATTTAGATGGCATGCTCTGACCTCGTTAACATTTTCCGCCAGAGGGCTAGTTTGACCTTGTTAACATTTCTGGAGTAATTAATTAATCCACACGAGTGCTGAATCTCTGCCGATTCCTGCAAGCAAAACACCCGTTACATCGTAGTGAGTGATATATCGAGTGCCTCAGAAAATAGGGGGCCTGTCAGAGTATTTGGTCTCCAGGAATGAGGCCATGCTGACAGAAACTGGCTAAAAGTATAATGGCAGCAACTCAGTTTTTTTAAAGGATTTGTATGATGCTGTTCATCATACAAATTTTGCAGTGTTTATTTGTCATTCATTTTATTACTTCTGGTAGGATCTTGTCTTTTTGTCACCTGGCAAAGTCAGACAAATATCCTCGCTGTGACTGCTTTCAGGGTTTTATTTGTGGACAGCAGAGTTCTGTTTGGCAGTTAGCTCTGTGTATGGAAAAGTGCTTATTTCAAGAAAGGTCCCCAATGAGGGGGAAATCTTGAGGGAGGGGGAAGTGGCAGACGGGGAGGAGGTGGACGCCTAGGCCCTGTGCTTGACTAAGCAAAACAACATATCGGTATTAAAAGCCACCTCTTCCACAGGGTACATCAGTCACATTGTGCCCTCAGGGGCAGATTTGGTCACAATGTTGTGGATTCAGTTCATTTTACATGGTTGCAACAAAATGCAAACTGAATCAAGTGGTGATATAAGGCCTGCAACCCCCTAGTCCCCCCCCATCAACAACCTCCCACCCTCTCAGTCTGAACTTTCTCCCAAAGCAGTCCAAATGGGTTATCTAAGGCATACCTCAGTCCCACTTAAAATGTGTCCTCACAATCCACACTCTCAAGACGATGCGGTTAGCTTAATTTCTTTCAAGTGCACATGTGCCTGTATGCCAAACTCTATATATATTTGTATATTTCATCTTTAAGCCACTTGAAAGCAGCACTTCAAAAACAGATTAAAGAGTGAATGGGAAAGTAGCCTGCAAATTGGCTGAAAGTTTTTGTGATGCAAGATGTCAGAAAACGCATTTTATGAGGTATCTAAATGTGAAATATTTCCTTTTACTGCATAGTCACATTATTTCATCATATTTAAGGGCTTATGATGTCCGCCACTCTTGTTAAAATGATAGTCAGAAATGAAAAGGGAGTTTTGAAGACTGGGTGACACTAAATGGAGTTTGAAGGGCGTTTTTATTTTTACATTTTTTTAGAAAGTGGTAGGTAGGGGAATACAAAAGCCTTGACTGGGTTCACACATTCTTCCAGAAGCAATGTGTCAACACTAACAAATATATATTTCAGCTGTGGCATGCCGTCTGATGTGTTTATTCTGGAAAGAAATTACAAAATATTTCTCAACTCATTTCAGTGTGGTTTGTGGGAAAAGAGAAACAAATCATGAAAAAAACTTGGGCTGAGTGTGAAAAATCCTTGACCCTGAACATCCAAGCTCTCATCTGTACTGTCATATTTCACTGTCATCTTTAAAGTATCTTGGATTGACAAAATGGGTACAAATTGCGTCTCAGGGTAAACAACTGTGGTAAATCAAGCTATTGCAAAAACAGCCTTCAGCCATAATTCTGATTGTGGCATTGTGCAGAGGGGTGCTCTGCGATAAATTTAGACACAGTTTGTCTACACAGAATCCTCTGGGATGTCTCTGTCATGTCATATTGCACCATATTGAAATTCTTCTCTCTTGTTTTAATGAAAATTGTGTGACCAAGAGAACACATTTCAACCCATATTCCCTTCTGACCTTCTTCCTGAAAATGAGTTTTTTTGGTATGGGAATCATTCAAGGCAGCTCCATTAGCAAAACAACTTTGTACACACTCTTACACTTACCTTCTTACACATACACACATTTATAAACATCATGTACAATTATACAATTCTTAGACCAACTTTAATAGCTAATGCAGGACTCAGCTGTAACACATCTCCAAGGAAAACAATTGATGAATCCAAGCTGAAACCCTCCAGTTAAAGTTTATTAACATGATCAAATTAACATGAATTAGAACACAAGCCATTCAGTCCTGCTGTATCAACATTGATCTGTGCATCTGTAACATGGACACTGATGAAAACCAAGAGTGGGTTGTACTTTTGAGGGTAAAGGCCATGGGTCAACCTGACATGGAGTGCAGATTCAGTGGAATGGAGAATGATTTTGAAGTGGCCTATCACATGCCTGAATGACAGGAGACATTTGAACTGAATTGTTAGTTCTGAGCCAACACACTGAGGCCACTATGATGTCAGCAATGGAATTGTGCCCTACAGAGACAACAGATAATAATGCCTTCTTTTTTCACGTTTATCATATTGGCTTGGTATGGACAGTGAGGAAAAAGGTTAGAATGTCAGGTAGACTCAGATGATGATGACAATACAAGGACAAGGACACTTTATTTCTGTATAAAGATGTTTTTTCAGTCCTGTGAAATCATATAGAAATTTTCACCACAGGAAGAACGTGATTTTGACCACTGGGGGACCTTTATATTCAGTTAAGCGAGTCATTTTATCTACTGTAAAAACCCCTATACCACCTAATGTTTGAACTGCTTTTTCCCTCCAATTAAAGGATTGCTGATAAAAGTGGTGAGTGGATGGCCATGGTGCTCCTCTAGGAATTGACGGCTTGTTGATTGTAGCCCAAATGTGAGAGGACACTGTTTGCCGATTGACAGCTTTAGCAGAGGACCTCCCTGACCAGTTTTCCTCTCAGCCTATTAGAAGTGATAAAGAATGTATTGAAGAGGAGGTTCAAGTCCTCTACAGGCCAATTTTGTCTCATTCAATGGAGCCCTCATGTTCACCCACTCCAATACCAACTAACAATCCATCGATCCTTTCAAATGACACTTTGCACTTATAGAGTGTTCCTTCATGATGGAAAGGTAAAAAGGTGAATCCTTTCCTCATACAGTACCCACAGTGTCATACAAAATGACATTTTTTGTGTTGCCCTGTGCTTTTGCAGATATGTGCTCCTAGGAAATGAATGCCCTTTTTATCGCTTTTCTTTCTGACAGCACCAATTTCAAAATGATTGTTGAAATGCACTCAGACAAAAAGAAATACAGTTTTACAGATCTTTGACTGTGGAACATACCAGTGCTAATCACTGCAAGATTTGTTATCTCTTCTTGTCAGTATGAACAAAATAGATATCATCCGCCTTTAGTTGTTAAATCTTAAAAAGGTTGGTCTGACTGGGTAGACTTAGGAAAATGCTTAGCCAAACAAAACTGTTAGAAGAGTACCTTTGAATGGCATTTATGTTTATCAGTGACTAGGTGAAGACCTGTTAATCAAGAGCTCATTAAAAAAAATATATATGTAACAGGTATTATCTGAGATGAGATCATTTTATATATCAGTTTATGGCATATTTAATGAAAAGTGTTTGTTCCACCAATAAAACTGCAACATTTTGTGCAGATCTTGTGTGAGGAATGGTCAGGGCCTGGTAAGAAACTCCCTGCTGCTGTAGGTGCAGTCTTACTTGGTGTAATTTGGAAAAAGCTCATGATTAGAGGCCAGTGATACAATGTACGGATGGTTATCTCAATGCAAAGATAGATCTACATGCTTCATCCCTGGATAATGACATCATCAGCTGTAACACCAGCATCCATAATCAGGGAGGTCATGTGGATGAGATCTCTAATACTGCAGGAAAATGGCTGACAAAGATACAGTGATTGGTCAGACACTGTTTACCATCATTTGCTCAGAATGGAATCCACTGTAACTGAAGATCAATTGGGGTCTTAAATGCATGGCACAGGATTTTCCAGAGTTACAGGATAACCAGATCCCTTTAACACTTCTTTACTGACCTTCCTAATGCATCACTCTCATCCTGCTTCACTTTCCCCTGTACTGGTTCTTGAGCTGTTACACCTCCCATTGGGATGCTTCTCATGAACCAACAAACAGATCAATAAAGCATAGCCCTCTAAAGAGGAGCTGGGGAGTGCTTTCTTCTCTCATCCCTCCATTTTGTTCATGAATGCTCGTTATTGGTGTGGAGGAGCCGAGAGCAGCTCACTTTCCTCAACACTTGGTACCCCACTCTGCCATCCTCCTGCTCCAGATGTGCAGAGGGCTTGATTATCTGCAGCAACACAAGACGTTTACTAGGAGAATGACCACTTTACTTCTGTGTACTGCATTTCCTCTGTCTAAAGGTCCATTCAAGGTAAATTGGACCAATTAACCTTGCACGCTGTCAGGTCAGCATCATTCGGTACATGTCAGCTTCCTCCTGATTTTATTAGTTTTACACTGCATGCCGTCTGGATGGATCTTGTATGGACAGGGTCAGGGGTCACATTAACATCCAGACTGGTCGTCCGTCTTTTATAGATTGGGTTGAAGGTTTTTATCGGACACTATGACCTTACCACAATGTGAAGAAAATATACCTATACTTATCTAACCAGATTAAGATGGCTGCATGAATGATATATCACCAGTAAAACAAGCTGAAATATTGACAGCCAATCTTGAACCCTGCAGTCATGAGTGCCAGCTGCTCATTAATTTCAGCCTGATTCCTCTGATGCAGTGACTGGACCACCATGTGAAATGAAGAGGTGGGCTGTCAGTGCTGTCCATAATTTACACACGTTTAAGCTGCAATGATGAGATGAGCCAATAGATATGACCTGACATTCCACCTTCAGAAGTAAGACAAATTCAGAGATAACTATGCATTACAGTGTTTCAAATGTGAAAACCTACCTCATGAAAAACAATCAATTAATGTAAAACATATAAAAAGTTATTTCTTTGGTAAATGTCAATCTGCCATGTTACAGGGAAAAACAGTGGATGGGGTCAGTAGGCTGATGCCTCAGACAGATGAAATGATGGAAATATTTCTACTTTGGCAGAACACCCCAATTGGAGCAGCAGAGGCAATTGGGTGTCAGTCTACCGAGCATTTATCTGTCCAATGGGAACAAAGACATTAGATGCCAAGGATAACACTCCTTGGTCAGTGTAATGATATCAGAAACTATAATTAAATTCTTTCTGATCCCTAAACCTCATTAACATTTATGGGGAAAATATAAAAATAAAGAAGGCAGAGGTCCCAGTCTTTTTTTCCTAAAAAATGTAAAATGAATCACAGCATTTTATGGGCTGTATGACAAAGAGAATGTGTATAACCTAATGTGAGATTAAAAGAGCAATTAGGTTAGATGACTCAGAGAGTCAGCCAGAGAAATGATCTGATCAGTGCACTGACAGCTATACGTCTCACAGCTGTATGCATGTAAAACTGCTTGCATTCGTGTCAATGTTGTTTTGAGAATAAAGAGAACTCTGCTGCACTGATTTCACAATATTGTGATTGGAGCTTTTCCCAGGCTAAATGGTTTGGAGAAAAAGTCAAATATTGGCATTCAGGCGGTTTATGAACACTGTGGCATTGGACAACTGGATTTTACCTGTGTTGCCCTCTGTGATGAAAAGGTGGCCGTCTGTGGCCATCAGGGCATGATAGAGCAGGCCAGCGCTGACAACACTGCACTTCCTTTCTCACACATGCTTAAAATGTAAATCACTCCATCTGGCAGGTGGGGCATCCTACCTGACCTAAGTGCACAGCACATCTGCTGTCGGCAGAGAGAATTCCAGATATGCCAGATACCTCAGTTCACAATGAAAGGTCTAGGTACAGTCATCATGCATTTAAGATTTATATCTCATACACACACACACACAGATATATATATATATATATATATATATATATATATATATACACACACACACTGGATAAGAGTGTCTGCTAAATACCTGTAATGTAATGTAATGTAATTTAATAGTCTTGTATGGTGGCATGTGGTTGACAGTACATTTCAGAGCTGCTCTGGGAGTGATCGTTTCACCTTTTATGGTCATTCTACTCTCAAGAGCAACTCCTTTTCTAGATCAACCACCCACGGTCTACCTAACTACGCATGAGGTTTACCCCCCAACACAGTAACTCAACGTAGTGCAGCCAAAGGACTACAGAATAACAAAAGACTACAGG
The DNA here is from genome assembly GCA_022829145.1 of Albula goreensis. NCBI lineage: Eukaryota > Metazoa > Chordata > Actinopteri > Albuliformes > Albulidae > Albula > Albula goreensis. The sequence continues at coordinate 21,564,340 of CM040755.1, read as the reverse complement.
CTGGCATCATAGGTGTAATTTGCGTGGGAAATGGAAATGCTCCCCCAATTAACTGTGCCATAAGAAACTCCATCACATTCAAACACAGACCACCCCTTTTGTGTCGATGGCAAAGTTACACCCTTGACTGCATGCTGCAAGTCAAGAGATTTTCTTGCTTGTCTGTACTGCCCCAAGGTGTAGAATGAGGTTTAAGTGGTGAGACCAGTCTATGCGTATGACTGGGTATTCAAATTGTGGGAAAGAAAACATTCAAAATGGGTTCCAATTTAGTTATAAAATGGCAGTGGCCTCACGCTGATCTGATTCATGGGTCACAGTTTAATTAGATAAGTGTTAATGTCATGCTTGTGAGCTGGATGGAAAATGATACATTTAATTCTGCTAATGTATTCCTGTTGTGATATGTAGACTGCAGGGAAACGGACTAATGATGTTTCTGTAATTTCTGTAAAAAACAGAATGCATGAAGATGCCACTCCTCAGAAATGGACCCAAACAGCCCACCTATTTATTATTTATTTCTTGTATATTATCTATATCATATCAAAGACTGAGGATTCTGGGACAGCATTGCCTTTGACAGCTTTCTGGTTGTGGATGTGTGACTTTCAGAATCAAGATGGTTAATCTCAAATCAAATAAACTTTATTTCATAAGGAAAAGGCAAGATAAATAAAGATTTCCCAGGTCTTAGTCCTCTATTATAGCTTTTATTATTCAACATTTGTGATTTGACTCCAGGCTCTGAGCTGCTTCTTTGCTCTGACTGTGAATGTAGAGCACCTTTGAGATTCCTTCTGTACCACTGTGGTCTCAGCATTCACAGACACTGATATGCCATTCATGAACCTCATCTCGCAGAACATTCTACTTAAGCAGATAATGAGCCAGATGTCAAGTAGTTAAGACCTTGAAACATACATTAAATGCTATACAGTGTAATGCTGGTATTGCATTAATCTATCAAGCATGAGGTTAGATCAAATTTATTTTGAGGGCTTTTCATGTGGGTGTTGCACCAAGGAAAAAGTAAAAATTGTCAAAGCGCCATCATTAAGTAACATGTTGCTGTGAAAGTTCATTTAACTGCAATGTTTGATGTCACCATAGCGCAATTCATTAAAAAAAAAAAACATACACTATTTGTCCTTGCTGGGATTCAGTGGTTTACTAACTGGCTGCATTGTAATATGATGCTTAGGGAAATGAGCTTTTCACCAACAGGCTGCAAGGTTAGTACCTGAGTTTTGCCATTGGACCTGAGGTACCATATATACCTTTGAGTAAGGTACTTAACCTGAATTACATCAATAAAATAAGAATGTCTGCTAAATGTATCATGGTTTGCTTCTGCAGGCTGAAATGTTACAGAGTTAACACTGTTCTGTGGAAAAATATTTCCCTGGGAGGAGCTTAGAATTTGGAAATGTATGGATGAATTATGTGCTAGAGGGTAATCATTTCCTGCAAAGAGAGTGGAAAGGTAATACAAAAAACACTGTCCCAAATACATAATGAAACGAATCCAGGTGTACTCTGTGGTTTTCCTGAAAATAAACACAAAAACTTAAACATCTGTCCTGAAATGGTGACTTCTACCCATATTCCCCCAGTAATTAGCGACAGAGTTTGACTCCTGTGTGAGGCGAGACTCAACCAACTCTCCCTCCCCTCTCTTGGTACTGCAGTGATGTTTAATATACGGTTGGTAAATGGAACTTGGAGTGGGTGGTGAACGCTGAAGCAGAGGGGCTGCTGGGGGATTTGGCCTTTGCTGAGATAACAAAGCCCAGGGGGCCATCCTTCGAACCCTCACACTTTCTGATTTCTTGCTCTGAAGAAAATAAATGAGAGAGAAAATTGAGGTTTGGGGACAGCGGCGGGGGCCTAGACAGTTATGGAGCACACGGAAATCCCGTTGTGGTGTTTCAGCGGCACAGGAAGTAGTGCATCTTTCTGTAGTAATAGACACATCTCCAGGAGCTGAGGAGCTACCTTGATGAATGTCCTGTCTTAGATCTATGAGGATCTTCCACTTACATTGAAGAATGAGGAACATACTTGTGGTGGGCCAGTGTGTAATGTATAGGCACTGTGAAGGGCAACTGGAGTGTATGTGTATGAGTGCCTGTATGGGGAGGAATGTCTCCTGTTCATAAGCTGTGACTCAGCCATCCTGTGAGAGAAGGTAAAGAGAGAGAGAGGCCTGCTGCAATTCCCTGTTTAAATAGAAGCCTGAAATAATTTAATTCATAGACACATGTCTAGTTAGAGCAATTTTTCTCCATTTTCATACACAGGGCAATGACATGTCACAGAATGTAGCCAAGAGCCTGACATGTCTGACCCACTTTTCCCTCCTTTCTGTTTATTGTATTTCATCATCTGACTGAAGAGCCCAAAAGGTCTAAACATCTCTAGTTTCAACAGACATTTTTCTAACACAGGTGGCCAAAACCATACACATTGCAGCCCCTTAGACTGATTGCCCTTGCACCCCTGAGCTGCTTTAATTATTCAAATACAGAGCCCTCCAGCCTACCTCGTGAGTAGTTTGTTTCTGCGTGCCTTCATGAGAAGCTGTGCTTGCTGGACTGCATCACTGTCACCAGCTGACATACAGCCAGTGAGGATGATAGATCATGTGTTTAATGCTGTTGGCCTCTGCACCGTCTGTGGCAGTCGCAGTGTAAACAAGGTACTTGGCCTGTTCCCTCTCACTAAAATAAAATTTGAATGCAACACAGTTTGAACTATATCAAATCCACATTCCTGGTTCAGCTGGAGAAAACAAAAACTGCTGAACCTGAACACTAAAGAAAGGTTTGGTGACACTGTAATCTCAGATTCAATACTGAACAGATGAGGATGTTGTCCATTATGACTGAATAAGTTCTTTTGTGGACTTTATTACCAGTAATGGTTATGAAGTTCATCCAAAATAATGAGCTTTGTGATACTGAAAAAGTATAAACATACTAAAAATACAACAAAGTGTTTTGAGCAGTTTGTACTGTACTTTTGAAGACAACAGGGTTCAGCCCATCAGATTTTCCATGCTTTCATGCTTTCATGGAAAAAGGGTAAAAAAAAATCCATGCGTTATTACAAGACTTATAATGACATTTACCATGCTCGACAATAAAATGTATCTATTGTTATTGCCAACTTAAAATTCTATGTGCTTTTCTTTTGAAATGGCACACTTTTCAGAAGTTCTCGTATAACTGAAATGTTTGATTGTTCAATGCCTTTTTAAAGTGTGCCACTTACATAACCTATATTGTTTGCATAACAAAGCATATTTCTGAAATATAGTCTCTCAGCCTTAAACTCAAAACTAAGCTCGCCTGTTGTGATGTGGCATTTGCTGAGTTCTCTCACGGTGTACCTGTGCTCATAAGTGCTTAGTGTATTTATGAGCAATCGATACAATACTGGAGAGGGAGGCTGGTTATTGTCGACCTTCTCCTCATGGTCATTATTCAGTCCTCAGCTCTGCTTTAGGACACAAGTCGTCACACTCACTTCAATTTTTTATGGATGTGGCTGTGGAATTGTAAGTGCACATAAAAGAGAAAAATGGCTGCACTTTTGAGCTTTACAAGGGTCCAGACCTGTTGCAGCTTCCCCAGGACCAGTCCAATAGCTTTCCGTCATTCAAATGGAATTGCAGCGAAAATTGCTTTATTCCACATTCATGAAATTGCACCTCACGACTCCAGATCCACTGGGCACTTTACTTACAAAATAAAACCTCATTGTATTTGAGGGTAATTAGATTTTTTCCCCACTTATGGGCAGCACAATGCTGCAAAACCCTGTTGGCATGGCAAGGAGGGTTTCTGAGTAGAAGGAGAACAGGGAAAGGATGTGTCTTAACATGAAACAAATTAGGTGATTTTTAATGTGCCAAATCAACATATGTAAGGTGTAATTGAGTTTCTTCTCCCTGACTGTAACTTGAGTACACAACAGGACGTTGACTAAACAGGTTGGCTAATTGAAATCAAACTTAAAAGCATAAATCACTCAGAGCTGTGGTAATTGAAAGAGGCTTGAATTTTTAATGAAGCTGGCAGGCAAGGCTCTGTGTCAACGGATGCATGGGAGCAATCTATCATCCATGAGTCTGTCACTCAAGTTTTTAAGGCAGCAACTGCAATACAATGCAGCGCCTTTGTGCATAATGGTTGGATTGGATTTTCATTAGAATGGGCACAATGTGGAATACAAATGACAGAGAGGGGGTAGAAGAGAGAGGGATCAGTGTGAGGTTTAGAGGGGTTGTTTCATTATCTGCTGAGCTCTCTTTCCTTTCATGGACTTGTTGATCAGGGCTAATCAAGCCCTGTTTTTAGGGCACATTTTCCAATGCAGTCTAGGCTGAGCAGGGGCAGTGAAAGAGGCATGCATTATTTTAAGGTACCTCGTCTGGAGTAGGTAATGTACAGCACTGATTCTTTGTGATGTTTTTTTATGTTTTTTTTTTTTCCTTTTCTATATCTCCATTGCTCATAGGACTATTTGGATGCAGTTATGTTCTTTTACCTTGAGGCTAAAGAACAAAATGACACCAGCAAAATGTCTCTAAGACATTGTAGTTAGTGTGCCTTGTACAGGGCTAGTTTCATTGAAGGATCATATTTATGTTATTCAGCAAATCTCCCAGTATCTACCAGTGAGCAGGTTAATTTGTATCGACTTGTATTAACACCCACACTGGAAAATACATGCATATGTTGAGTCAATAATAAAGGGAATGTGTTATTTTCCCACACTGAAGGTCAGAGGACCTCATGTAGAGACGTAAAGACTACTTCTGATATATGGCAAAACAGCATCCTTGGCAAATGTGCTTTCTGCCTTTTTCTTTTGGATATTATACAATAAACATATCAGTTTAGACTTTAAGCATAAATTCTGCATTTCATTGTTTCCTGTTTTTTCTGGTCATTATTGCTGTTGGCATAATACAGAATAATGCATGTAACAAAATTCAAAGATCAGAAAAAAACAGTTTAAGTATGTTTTTGTTGTTGCTTTTATTTTCATTTAAGTAATTGAGTAGAGGCAATCAGAAGAGGCAAATGAGATATATTTATATAGATATAGTACAGATATATTTTCTTACATTTTTAAAATGTGTAAATTGTTCTTTAGTAAGCTAATCTGTAATTATGGAGAAAAAATTGGCCATTCAGAAATTTTGTTGACAAAAATAATGTATGCCCTCACCTGAATCTCATTAATATAATCTTGGAGTATGTGTAAGCCTGCAAACTGCAATATCAAATTGAAGTTTAATGAGTATCAGGAATGCATATTAATGGACACTCACAATTAAATGTATGGGCTTGCTCCAACTTTCTTGACACTGTCTTAATCATGGGTTCCAGATCCCCAGTGGACTTTTGTGCTAAGAGAGGACACATCAGCAATCCCAATATGCTGTCTGTTATGCCTGGGTACCTGCCACGCTATATTGCCATAGTAAACACACACACAAGAAAACACACACGTACAGTTGTGCACTGAGCTACCGCAGTAAAGACACTGCTGTGAATATCAAAATACTATATGTACCATTTATATTTGAATTCAGTTCTCAAATTGATGTTAGCAACCATATTGTCAAAGAAGAGTGTGATGATGGAAATGTTGAAAATAGGAGGAGAGAGAGAGAGAGAGAGAGAGAGAGAGAGAGAGAGAGAGAGAGAGAGAGAGAGAGAGAAATGGAATATATATAAAAAGCCTATTACAGCCCATCTCAGTGTCTGTTAATACCAGACTAATGGAGGTATAAGTCAAAATCTGACACAGAGTGCAAAGCAATAGAAAAGAGGTGATAATTGGACCAAGACAGTGCACTCCATCTCTCCCTCACCAACTTATCAGCAGCACCTGGAACTTCTGATCTCGGCTGATGGAGTCATTACTGTCTTGCTCCTGGCCAAGGTGATTAAACCGTGGAAGGTTCTAGAATGGAACTGAATGCTAACCCTACAGATCAATTCCTCTGCAGCGACCAACCCTGGCAACCTTTCATAGTGTGTTTTTATTTCTTTGATCTGTTGGGATCATTCTCAGTAAAATAGCTTTTGACTGAAAGGTGGAATGATAGCTGTTAGAACCAGACATGCAGGCCTTTCTGATGGGCTTAACCAAAGTGATAGACATGCCTTTCAAATGAGCATAATGAATGTTCTAATATGAAATTGATCTCTGCATCTAGAAGTTTCTATATTTAAAAAAACAAAAAAAAGACCCTGAAAGAAACAGAGCAAAAGATCCAGTTCAACCGATTTGAGTCTACTCTAGTTGTGAAAGGATATGGTCTTCCAAAATGATATATGGTTTGTTTTAACACTATTAACACTATTGGGAAAGCTACAAGTGGCCAACATTGCCAATAATTTATGCAATTTGACTGAAAGCACACACTGATCTATGGGTTTCCTTGCCTGTTTGCTTTGAACACTCACAATACCTTTGTGTTCACTAGATGCTTTAGGTTATGCTTAGCATTAGTGTATTCAAATGTCTAGTCAAATATTTGTGAGAAGTATTGTTTTGGTTCTTTGTCTCTCAAATCTACACAGCCACAAAACCTACCCCCTCACATCCATTACAACATCTGATACATCCAGATGTTATAATGATAGCTTATAATGCATGGACAAGCTCATGTTGTCAAGAGCTACATTATTCTAGTTCTTTTGCACCATTATGTGTCTTTTCTTATACTTGCCATTACCAGGTACAAATCACCAAACAGGTATTTTCAATGCTTACATTTGCTTACTAGCTAAATAGACTTACAGGATTCCCTAATAAATGTTATGCCCTCTAAAAACAAAACCCATGTCTAGATCATGCTAAAGACATACAAAGAAAACTGCATCATGACATTTTAGTATGTTGATAGAAAACAAGTTACAAAGAGATTGATAAAATGGAATAAGTTGGGAATTTTTTATAGACAAATACACATATCGGTCTTTGTAGTATTGTGGTCCATGCAAAAGTTGAGAATTGGTGATATTTTCTTATTATGAAATGTGCAGTCAAAAGAGTCATTAAAAGAACAATACCCCCCAAAAAAAAAAAAAAAAAAAAAAAAAAACAGTCCATTTGAGAAAATAACTCTCTTTGGAACATTTGACACATCAATGTTACAGACAGATCTTGAAGACAGTTTGTATTAATATTGAATGATGCTTTGGTAAAATAAAAACTGACTTCTTAATTGCTCTAATTATTGTAATGCTGTTCTTGATTTGGGGTGTACATTTACAATGTTTCTCATTTCTCAAGTGGCACATTTTCAGCTCCATGGAGAGCATAAAAACAAAATAGTTTAATACTGTATGTTCATAGATCAATGAAAGTGAATGTGAAAGGATGAACCACAGCAAGCGCATGCCGATGTCCAGTGTCCAGGGAGCCCAATGACAGCCACCTCAGATGGAAAGCAGCACAAATATGCCCTGTGAAACTAGGTTAGAACATTTCAATTAAGACATAAAAGCTTTGTGTTTTTACATTACAATATAAAAGAAACATCGGGTAACATGGGGTTATGAATTATGAGTTTTTTTTGGGTTATGTCAGGTTAATAGTGCTTTTTTATTTTTGTTTTAAAATGTAATTAGCACATTAACATGAAATGTTGAAGGTCTAAATATTTTGGCCTTAATGTTTGTGCTCCATCTATTTTAATTTTTTTGCTTTATACATCTTGACTCATGCATTGTGCATGAACCATATGTGTTGAAATTCTAATATAAGTTTCACTGGAAGCTTTTTACTCTACTGAACAAATTGGTGAGTTGGGAGCTGTCTTCAATTTAAGTGCTGTGCTGATTTAACTTGGATGTCATTCATATAAATGATGCAAATCACTGGGGTTATTTTTTTGACAAAGGAAAAATGATGAATCTCTGGGTAGTGTTTGTCCAGCATTAAATTGTGTCATTCATTAAAGAGAGATACAAGATGCTAATTCGTTTTGTAAAGAGGGTTATTTAAAGGTAGTTATTTGTACATTGTGTCATGTGAGTTCACTATGTATGTGGGTGGATGAGTCTCATTTCATACATTGTGAGATACTTCTGCTGCTGTTTGTTCGCATTACACCACCATCTGACTATTTACTTTCAATGTCAATGGTTGATGCCACTACCTGCTGTGACCACACAATTCCCATTGTGCACTCCTTTCTAAAAAAGGTACATTTGTAAAGGTTTGTCAATGTTACATGCTTCTCTGAGACCTGTTTCTGTTTCTGACACCTGAAATATCACATCAGCTTCTTTTAAACAATTTTTGGGCATTTTATTTTTTTGATTATGATCTTTGATTCACCATGCAAAAGCTTCTCAGGATTGCAAAATACTACAATTGCTAACCCTTGCTAACAGTACACATTGTTACTTGGTATTAGCACACAGTTCTATGCTACATCAATATGAAACATATAAAATTGCAATATGGTTAAATAATTTTTCATTTGGTAATAATATACCCCATGTATATTTTATTATAGAAACCATAATTATATAAAACTGGTGCATGATTTTTCTAAACAAATATATCATCCCTTTGCCCTGTAGTTATAGACAGACATGACAGTTTGCTTGTGATGGCCTTTTATGGTCTCTGAGTGTATCACAGGAGAAGATGAAAATCTCATGCGGTGAAGCACTTGTTGCCCTTCAATCACGGTCAGTGAAAAAGGCCCTTATACTAAGAAGGCATGTTTTTTTAAGGTCCTCATCAATTGCGAATGAAAGGCTCATGCTTAATTCATCAGCTGCTGAAAAGTGCTGTGGGTTTATTCATGAATTTGTTGCATGACATTTCTGTACATGCTTCCTGCTGGCCATCACCGCTATCTTCACAAGCTCCCCCTCCTCCCCTCTCCCATTACACCACAGCTAATGAGGCCCACATTATCTTTATTCACAGCTCATAGTTGATGATTTCATATGAACCTAACTAGCAATGCAGGGAGGACGGACACTGTGCCATTGTAGGGTAAAAAGGACAATAGAAATAACAGAGTACTAATTCCTAATCATATGTTCACCCCTGAAGCACAAAACAGAGGAAAAAAGAATTATGACAGGATAATGTAGTATGTGTGAGAGAATAATTTTTTATAGGTCTTTAAACTTTAACTTAATGTTCCAAAAAAAATCTCTTCTCTTTACAACTGTCATAGTAACATCTCCAGCTGAATAACTTTTGAATAATGGTCTTCAGAAGCCTTGTGGCATACATGTCCTCAGGGCTCCAACAAACAGGCTCTGTAGCACTTCTCTGCAGACCCATATGGTAGAGCTACATCTTGCAGAACAAGGCACAATGTTCTTAGTGGAAAAGGGTTACATGAGGAGAAACAGTACTCTAATTATGTCGACAGAGCTTGCTACCTGCTGGAAGAGATAGAGACATGCAGACAGATGTACTTAACATAATCTACTGCCATATGGGAGCCTCTCCCCCTTCTCCTCTATGAATGTAATAGATAGAATTCTTCAATAAACTGGATAACCACAGTATGTTGTGGGCTGTTTAAGTTGACAAATTGTGAAATTACCATGAACCCAAAAGTGTCTTCAGCAATGTGACAGAAAGTATATGCCTAAGGACACATTTCCATGATGACAGAACTTTTGTCTTTAAGACCAAGCATGACTGACTAAGCTTGACTTTAGCATGGCATATCACAACTAACTTCAGTAACTGTTGATGTGAAGATAAGATTCTTGAAAGTGACATTGGAACATCTCACATGAATATATACAGGTAAGTAAAGGCTTGTAGCACACAGAGAGACAATAGCAGCTGAGATGAACTTGCACAAAACAAAGGACAGGAGGAGGTATAAATGCACTAACTAATGAAAAACGAGACACAGGTGAACAATGGGGCAGGTGAAACAGATAGGCAGTCAGGTAACAAGTAACAAGGCAGGAGGCGGGTCAGACATAAAAGGGCAATGAAAATGAAAGCACATGGACTGGGGAAATAAAGAAAACCAAAACACACGAAAACAGTCAAATGAAACCAAACTGAGAATAACAGAAAAAAAAACACAAGGTGAAACGACATTACTGGCAGGAGCCAGTCCTATTCTGATGCACATAAATATCACAGGGATCAGAATGAGATCACAGGAATCCAGACAGCAATTCTCTCACAACGTCACCAACTTGTTCAAGCAAATGGAAAATTAAAGCATATTAAACTGGTTACTAAAATTATGGAAATAGAAGACGTATTTCGTCTTGTCAGGAGAGTGTCTGACAATTAAATATTCAAAAATGTTAAAGGAAAGATGAAGGCCTAAACTAAAATTGCTTTAAAACTGGAAAAGCTAGTGTAGCTGGTGATGTAATGAGGCAGGAGCAGCTAACTAATTGGTCTGCCATCGATCTTCCTAACATCTCCTCTCACTGTCAGGATATTAGTTTATCAGCCGGGGGAAATGAAACCCTTATTTGGGATGATGGGATAATGAGTTGAGAAGACGATGACTTATTTATCATACTCGATGTTGATCACCTCATGGGTCCCACCATCTTGAGAAGTGCTTAGTGAATAGGGAATGTGTGGGAAACTGTAGCAGTTAGCCTGATTTGAAAAGAAAAGAAAGTCCTTCCTCAGCCACAGTTGGGGAATGTTGTTGTGACAAAATAATTGGGTTATGCTTGCATTTCATCCTTTTTCCATCAGTAACCCCCCGTCAGCAGAGTTCTCTGCTTCTTATCATGGTGCTAATAATTATGTGCATGCCACCTGCACGCACAGTTATTTCAATGTGAAATGGTCTGTGGTATTCACCATCACTGCTCCCTTTTGAATAAACTATTGTCTTTAGCTTTTACTATGGTTTTGCTGTGATTTGATGCTTGGAGGGAGCTCCTTTGGGAGGGACATACTTGCACAGAGTTATAGAAGGCCCAGACATCCTGATGAGGTTCCACTGGCAGCTCCCTGGGAATGGCCACTGAAGGGCCTAAATAGGTGATTAGGGATTCTTTACTTGCCACTGTGGGAAAACTGAATTTGCTTCTACAGTCCCTACAGCGCCTCTGTGACCTCACCCATTGCTTCTCTCATTGTACTGTATCTTCCTTCTACCTCCTGCAGTCATCGCAAACCACAAATCATCTTTAATTTTTCTGCTCTCATTTCTTTCTTTCTTTGAATGCTGTTTGTTTTTTAATCCTTGTTTAAGCACTCAGTCACATTTTTAGTATTGTGCACCATATCTGTTATTTTTAGCTAGACACCTTTGTGGTAGATTGTGACCTCTGTCAGAGGCAGTTAAACCTTGTGTTGCCTTTCCAATACAGAAGACAACAAACAATGTAGATTAGAAATTATGTCAGTGTGATAGTAGGAATTCTGTAATATAGAGTTTAATAAGTTTGGATGTGGAAAATATACTCTTTGAAGAAATCATCTAATTGCTGCAATGTGCTGTGTTTAGAAAAATTATGAAAAATAGCAAGTAAAAATGAAACAGAGCTGCAAGATTTGCTGTCGTTCATCTGGTAGCACAAGATGTCTGCTGTTTAATAATGTACATTAAAAAGTAAACATGGATACGAAATGACCTACAAAGAGAAAGGCAAAAAACAAAACAAAACAAAACAACAATGAATGGATGTCATTCTTTGACATTATAGAGATTACATGTTCTTCTTGCAGTAAGTGTTTTTTAATATCATTGATACAAATCATAAGGTTTGATTCAATTACTTTTTTATTATTAAAGTACTTTTCCCAAAATTGTGGAGAGGGGGTTAGCTCAATTCCCGGTTTAATGTGTCTGTCTGCAGTGCAAAGCAGCTGGTTAAATATTTGCTGATTTAATGTAACCTTTTCATTATTTTGTTATATATGATATACTGTTTTGGAATGGTTGAAAATGTTAAATGAACACATTTTATATTTGCATATTGCCTGATTTTAAAGCACATTGTTACAGTAAACCTATGGGTATTAGCTTTTTATGAATATTTTTTAACTTATTTTTATTACAATAAGAGACCATAATGACCTGGTCTGAAATTGACAGTAATATAATGGGAAGTATAAATAAAATGATTGGTTCTTTCACCATATCTGCCTTTTCATTTGGGGACTCAACAGGTGGCCAATGTGTGCTGACACTTGGCCTGACATGGCCTCCTTCAGCAGCGAGAGGAATGGCTCCTGTCTGGGGGAGTGGTTGTCAGGTCTCTGGAGTGTCCTTAAACGCCGCTGCAAGGGCAGCAACAGCGACAGTGACCCAGCTCAGCGTGTCCAGGCCTCCCTCCGACTGCAGAACGTTCGACGCATCAATAATGGAGACTGCTTTATGTGGCTGCGGTGAAGGACGGAAGCTGGCACCACATGGTGGGGGGACAGGTGGTAGATTAATCGGACAGAATTTGCTCTGTGAGCCATCCAGTGAGGTAAATTATTAGCAGAGCTTGTGTTTGGTAATACATTTCAAGGAATTGATGCAGCTAAGCTGAAATCAGACAACAGGGCACTTTTTTTGGTCAGGACCACCAAATTGGTTGATTCCACCAAGAACAGACATGAACATGAGGGGGAAGCATACCAATGACTGCATCTACCCATCCTTATGCTTGACCTGCTCAAGCCTTCTGTGCAGCTGATTAGGAAAGCATGAGGATGCATTCGCGCTACAAAGAGGAGCTCACAGTTTTAAGATGAGATTATGCGCTCCACCTCCATCGCCCACATTTTGACGAGAGAGAGAGAGAAAGAGAGAGAGAGAGAGAGAGAGAGAGAAAGTTAGGTGACATCTGGCTGCCTTGTCTTGTTTCATCTCTTCATGTTTGCAGATCAAGGCTCCTGAGGAACGCTTTGGAGCTGAAGCTGGAAGGAATCTGGGGAAAGATCTGGAATGTCATGCTGAATGGGGGGTGACCTGCAGGTTCTCTCTGTGTTTTTCATCACCCCACTTTGATTTGTCTCCCCAGATCTGCGGCCCATGGAACAGATGACGTGAGAGAGATGCACTGTGGGAGATAGCTCTAGGACAGCTCTCCCAAGGCCAGCTGAAAAGACAGCTTTTCTTAATTATGTTCCAAAGCAAAGCATTTTCACAGTCATAAATAGAAAGTGAAAAGTTTGGGAAAGAAAAAGCTTGTAGTCTAAGCACATATGGTCAAAAATACCGCTGATTAAATAGAGAGGTTAGTCAGCTCTTTTGATTTTCCACAACAGCGACTGCTTCAGCTACGACTGTTCCTAAAACAATAGCCTTTGCTGCAGAGCAGGACTCGAAAAAGTGAAGAGGGGGTGCAAGCTTATGTCAATCTTTACCAAGAAGAATTAAATAATGAAGTTAAAACAAATCAGAACAAATTACCCTTAAACATAATCTCCATCGTATCTCCACACAAATTAGTTGATTAGTTTCCCTGGCATCTTGAAGGAATCTTTTAATATGAGAAAATCTCAGATTGATCTAAAAGCATTTATGTCTCAGGAGGGAGAAAATGGAAGACAAATACGACAACAACCCTGGGATTATTTGACAGCAAAGATGCCAGAACATTTCCCTGAACACAGCCTCTCTGTGATCTGCATATGAGAGATTTCCTGTTTCAGTAGAGACTTTGAGTGTTTGTTCTCACTTGAGGCAGGTGGGCGGCTGAAACAATGGTATCCTCAATACCAGCACCAGTAGGACACCATGATGGGTCAGCTGGTTGCAGTGCAGAGGATGGTACTGGAATTGTTATCCAGTCATGGCGACTGTATGCATTGTTACTGGTTGACTGATTGGGGGATGAGAGGGTTACCTTGTTGTAAAGCCCACCACAAGTAAAAGGTTTGATACCTAATCCTCTTTTGATGGTTTGCCCTGCTTATTTTCACTCAAGTGAATGAATAATTATTGATCCCTAAGGTAGCTTCACTCTATAATTTAAATGTCACAGAGAACATGGCCACATTCAACAAAATGAAATTAATTTGCATCAGTTTCAGTCAGGCAATAGCATGTGACACAGTTGTAAAAAGGATAAGCACTGGAATTTTTAAAAAAATATGTTACACTCCTCCCCCTTCCACACACACACACACACACACACACACACACACACACACACACACACACACACACACACACACACACACACACACACACACAAGACAGTCTGACTACTTAGGGAGCTCTTTTAGCTCAATAAGCTCCTGGTTTTCTATGACCGTTTGATCCGTGCCTGCTTGCGAGGAAGAGCAGGGAGTTTTGGGTGCTTAGCAGGGGCTGCTGGGGCCCATATCCAGCCATGTAGGGGGGTGGGGAAAGCTCAGACACAGCTGGAGGCTGAGCTCAGGGCCCTACTGCTCCCAGCACCTGAGATAGCAGCAGGTAGCTAAGGGAACATCAAAGGTCAGAAGACAGAAGGAGCTCTGCCAGGGGTGGGAAAAGAGACCCCAAGAGGCGCCCCTGGTAAGGGAGCAGGGAGCCACACATTGCCAGCCTGCCTTTAATCTGGTATCAATCTCCACTCAAGAACATTGAGGGTTAATGGCAGGGCACACACACACACACACACACACACACACACACACACACACACACACACACACACACACACACACACACACACACACACACACACACACACACACAGACAAATTACTTAAGATACTCCAGAATAATACCTCTAGTCATATGGTCAGTTGAAAACTGATCAGACAATTTATGTTTCAGGCATGTAGCAGATGCAACCAACTTGCATAACTACATATTTACACTCAAACCTGTTACACAGCCTGGGTTTTACTGAAGCAATTTCACTGAAGTATGGAGAATCAAGCTGGCAACACCAGCTAAATCAAACCCATTTCTCCAACCAGTTTACTACACTGCCTCATGACATGTCACATCCCTCCATTCCATGCTAAATGTTTCACACTCAGAATGAAGTCTTGAACCTACATCTGGCTAATTTGAAGGTGGAGCCAAATCAAGTCAATCCAATGGTGTCCAGCCTCTTTCCTTTGAAGGTAGAGCTAGAGAGGGTCTTATCTTCTGGTATTCAATTTGTGTCTTTGAGAGTCACTATTCAGGTGGATTAACAGGTGCATCCTTATAGGTTTAGTACAGTGGAAAAGTTACCTTTTGTAACCTATTATTGACTTTGGATAAGGAATTTGGTCTGGAACCAAGATTCACACGAGACAAACCTTGATTGAATTAATGCTACAGGGCTACACCCATGTCATATAAAAATGCTTCTATTCATATTAATTATGGAAATGTGAAGTAAAGGCTGTCCACATGAAAAATCCATGTAAATGTGAATGACATTCATGGGGCAATATGTGTTTTTGTGAATTTGTGAATTTGTGAATTTGTGCTGGTGGTATGTCATATTCTTTAATAACAGCATTTTCTTTATTGTTTACTTTCTATTATATGACCTTCTGTACACCTGGTAATCATTACTGAAAAACATCTGAAATAAGATATTTCGGGATAATGATTATAACTTTGTATAGCTTTATAATTTTATAAACTTATACTTTACAATTCCATGTGTACACCCAGGCATCACTTAAATAGGGCTGATGGTAAATTAAGTATAAAGGCAGTCAACAACACCCTCATATCAGGAAAACTTGAGCCATAGTCAATGGCTCTGTGATGTAGTTGTTTTTAATAACTGCACCAAGCTGCCACCCGCTGATTTGTTTTCTGTTTAATTATTTAATCATGATCTGAACTTATTTGTAACCATTGCCATCTTTTAGCTTTTCTTTAGTCTTTTACATGCCAACATTATTCTTTTTATCAAGGCACAGAGAAATAGTTTTGCATATTGCCAGCTATAATGTGAACATAATTATATGAAATGCTCAACACAGCAAACTATTAAGATATTTCATCTAATTAATATAATTGATTTTAGCTCATGTGGAATGTAATTAAAATTTGAATGATTTACTTTCTTGTGTGACATCTTTCTTTATCAAAGGAATTAATGTTTAATTATCTAGACACATGTTAATTATTGGAATGAAATATCACAGATGCACTGCTTCTTTCAGGCCCTCATTCCAAACTGAATATTGTTGTCTTTTCATCTTATCTATAACATACCATTCAAAATAAAGCTTTATAAGTATGCTTTTGTTTGAAAGATTACATAACAGAGATTTAACAACTCAAATAAAATCAAATGTCACAGAATTTAAAGAAGTGGAGTTTTGGAGCTGCCACCCTGTGATGTCATTGGTAATATGGCAGAGAGAAGATCGGGCAGATTGCATAAATGTCATATTGTTCATGAAAAATATATCCATTGAAAAGTGTGCAAAATCAATAATTCGATACTGCGTGAAGAATGAGGCACACTGCTCTTCATGTCTTTATTTTTATATTCAGTTAGAGTATTTGTTTCATAGTAACAATATTCACCTAATCTAATCTGTCCTAATTAAAAAGCACAACCTCTCAATGAAGTTGCAGTTCAGAAGTTAATGCCGCAGTGTTCTCTGAAGCAATACAAGCTGAACTGGTGGGGGTACAGGCAGCCATGCTGACATTACAGCCAGATCACACACCTATACCAGTTAAAGTCAGCTAAACAGTAGGTTCAAAATCATCATTATACTCCAATTATGCCACCTTTAAATTGTGAATTGTCTGAACCTGAACAGTCGAACACTAGGAGTTATTTTCTGCTAAAGGTGGCGATATGTCAGATAGCTTATTATCTGTTACTACAAGTCACAATTCTACAATAGATACATTTGTTGATGTAAACAGTAACATGTTGCAGCATCTGTGTAAATACAATATTCCTCATTTATCATATTTTTTTTGTAAAGCATACATTTTTGCATAAATAGATTTGAAAAAAGAAATTCTGCCAAACATATCAAACACATATATACACAGCATTTGTTTGTATTCCAATGCATATGTATGTTGATTAATTCTAGTTTTCCCACACCTCTGCCATCAGGGAATCAAACCCTATTGCTGGTCCTTTTTTTCTCAGTTTTAGGTATCAAAATCAGCAAAAAGAAAAAAAACACATCAGGCCAGAAGATTCTTATTTTGGGTTTCGATGGCAGTTTAATTTCCATCCATCTTGGTGCTGACCCAGGCCAGGCCAGGCCAGGCCAGGCCAGGCCAGGCCAGCCGTAGTTGTGCTGAAGCAATGTGGGCACCGTTCTGGGCGTTAGCGGGCCATGGCTGATTTGCTCCACCCAGGGAAGCCATAAAGCAGCTTACTGGGGAGGCTCAGCACAAAGCCTCAAACGGAACACGTCTGACCATATGGTTTTCCTTGTCCGTGAAAATCCCCTAATATCTCTCCAGCCTTTTTCTCTCAGGAAACAGAGATACTCACATCAGGCCAAAGCCCTGTGAGAAGGGGGAGTTTGGGGCGGGGTGGGGGTGGGGGTGTTGTAGACATATGGAAGCAGAGCACAGGTGGGACTGTGAGTGCATTACAAGAGGAGCTGGAGGAAAAAAATCACTCAAGTTGATATGTCCTCTGGATGCTAAGCAGGGATTGCCAGCCTGCCTTTAATCTGGTATCAATCTCCACTCAAGAACATTGAGGGTTAATGGCAGGGGCAACAATGCCAGCTAGTGTGCAGCAACCTCAGTGCATTAGGAAAGTACTTTAAAATCAATGGCGTCCTGCGGTAGAGGGAGCTGAACATTATTTAGCACAGCTCTTCTGATCCAACTGTTTCCCAGGTTTTCCCAACAAAATCATGGCTTTTCAGTTAATCTTCTTATTCTCAAAAGACACAGCCTGTTGAAATTTTAAGAGAGTAGGCACACAAGTCAAGTTTTGTTTTTAACCTGGGAAAATGTTTGCGAGGGGGGAAAAATCCTCAGAACAAATTGATCTGTTTAGTTTTGCATGATTGTAACACTGACAGGTTGTCTGTGGCCATACCAATAGTACAGTGGCAATAAATAAATAAAATTTCAGCTGGACCTAAAGATGGTATCATCAAAATCACCTGCCTGCCAGAGTATGAAAAGTGCTTATGGTGTCCATTTTGAGGCAGCAGCTCAGGCGACGGAATGAACTGTAAGCAAAGAATTCCAGCGGGGCTAAAAATATCTGCAGCGAGCCCCAGTAATAGCCTGACAGATTCATTTGAGGAGTCAGTGGCAGGGCCAGTGAGGACCAGACCGAGTCCAGCGGTGAGCGAGGAGCCGAGAGGCAGGACGATCCGCCCAGGGCCGAGGTCATTAGAGCCGGGGAAGAGCCGGCCGTCTCCCGTGTCACAGCTCACTAAACTCAGATAAGAGTCTGGAGCAGGGTAGCGAGCCAGCACAATGTCAGCCGGGCAAGTAAATCACAGCTGGCAGGCGGGCAATTCCTCTCTCTCTTTTCTCGCTTTCTCTCTCTTTTCTCTTCCTCCCTCCCTGAGGAGGGCAGAGACTGCTGGCTGGGGGGCCTGTCTGCCCTCCTCAAACCCTCCCATTAGCCATGAGCCTGGCAGTGCTGGCACTCTTCACCCCCTGAGATCAGTGTGGGGCTCAAAGCAGCAAGGGTAAACAGTGCCCCCAGGGTTCCATCACCTTCAGCCTCCCCTCTCTTCCTCTCTTTTCTAACACCAGCAATATATATTTTATATAAATCTATATATTATATATTTACTTTCTTTGAAGACTTTGTGAAATATTTGAAAATCCCTCCTCTTGTGTAACTGTATAAGCCGTCTACGTGCATGTGCAACACACAGCTGTAGTGTGATAACAGATGTAAGAGAAAGAAGAAGAGATATCTATGAAATGAATTGCAGAGGAAACCCTGGTGGGCTTTGTGCTGTTTTTCTGCTTGCTCATAGCAAAAGTTGATTTTACTTCATCATTCTTACTATGAGAAATTACCCAGCTTGCGTGCTTGGCTGTCATGCACTCATATCGGTTAACCTCTGACCTTTAAGACCTCAGATTATGTGTCTGTACCTGGCAGGTAAAAGGGAACATGGCAGGGGCTCTGCCTCCAGAGAGCCGGGCTCAAAGGTTACTGACAACCAAAAATCCAAACAAAAGAGTAAGGGACACGTCCAATGTGTCTCTGTGAAATCCGATGCCCGCTATCTCTAGATAGCATGGGAGGATCTGAACGGTGGCAAATAACAAATATAATCCCAATCTCCTTTTGAATATACATTCCCCCACCCCCAATCCATGCTAGGCTCTTTGTTGCCTTTCATCCATCACGTCATCACTGGCGAGAGTCCTGTAGTCTCTGTGTTCTATCTAGGAAAGACATTAACAATGCTTAGATAGCGCCCGTTGAGAGCTTAGATCCAACTCAGCAGGCTATGTGGGCAGTCCAGGGGCAGATGAAAGCAGGAGTCGAAAGAATCATAAAAGCATCTAAACATGTGGTGAACAAGAGCATGGTGACCCTAGCTCACTGGTGCCTTCACAAAATGAGCCTTTTCTTGTTTACTTTGAAAAGACTCTCCTGGTGCTCCTTATCATGAATTCTCAAGCAAGTTGAGCAAGGCCATAGAACAAAATGGTTGTGTGTCGCTATTGTGTTTGTGAGCGAGTTATGCATTTTGCAATGTGCCCATCGGGAGCTCTTTGGCTTTGAAAAGAAAAGGAGATGAACATTTTGTATTACTGCCACAGAACAACACAGGGATCATGCTAGAGGGAAAAGAGATGCTAGAGGTTTGCTTTTAACATCTCTTTATTTTCAGTTCTCACTTATGTATATGTCTTTATATTTGATGCCAAAGGTCAAAGTTCAGTACTCACCTTTTCTTTCAAACACTTTTCATTTCTGGAACTACTGTTGGTACTTTTACAATTTAAAATATTAAACCCAATTCAATTCTCAGTTTGTATTCAGGACATGAACACATACACAGACCTTCTTTTATAAAGCCCAACGTTACCTGTGGCAGAGGACACACTTCAAAAACATTTCATTATTATATGGTGTGTAAAAAAGCAGGTCTCAGTGTGTTCAAACATAACCATACTGAATATAATCTGATCAAGCAACAGATGAGTGATATATAGCTGTCATTGATATCAATGTTTACATCAGTCCCTATACTGTCCATTACACAATAGGCAGATACTGTATATCCAATCATTAAGACAATCAGTGTTGAGTGGGAGATGCTGTACAGCACTCATGCTCAGTCAAACCTTGTTTTCTATCCTGTCACTCCCTCTCAATGGATTTTTCAAATGTCACATGTGTGTATATTTGTGTTTTTTCTGCATGTGCAATTTAAGGATCAGGCCTAACAGCCATAGAAAGCAAGGAAAGTTGCCAATGTTTTTTTTTTTTTAAATCTATTTTTGTGGGAAAGGAACTGAATATGGTACATCATTGTTTCCTGTCAGTCATGCATCCCATAATGTTTTCCGCTGAATTGCAGACTTCCCAGCTCAAATGATTTGGGGGTCTTTGACTTTGGATTTGCAATATATTCCAGAATAGCACATTAAAAAGATGAACATCTTTCACAATCAGATATATCCTTTAAAATAGATCGCATTGAGAAGACAACAGACTCTTTGGGGTCACTGATTTGGCTGCAGAAGTTGGCTGGCGATTGACCCTCTATATAAAGCATTATAGTGAAATACTCCTGTAGATTGCTGGAGGCACCTAAAAGGTACTGGCCTCTGGAGAGTCCTGATGCATGCTTGTACTTTAACTTTCATTTTTCTTGATATTCCCTCCTTTTGGTTAATACCAACAAATCTAGAGGGTGAAATCAATGTGGCAGGTAGAGGTAAAGTTGACCCATGGCTAAAATTGATGCTTCAAGAGGCAATTCTCACTGGCTTTGTAAAATCCTCTCAGCTATGGGTTTTATAAGGGTATTTTTAGAACACATGGGAGTAGACAGATTTGCTTTTGTTTAATCATGAAAGAAATAATTGCCTTTGTGATTAGTTCCTTCGTTTATAGTAATGACTTTCAATGGCCTATAAAATTAATGTAAATCTAGATCACACTAATTGGTAATCCATTTATGTCACTTTCCAACAATGCATATTTCACACCTATTATTCTGTTGAAACAAGGAAAGTAATTTTCCTTACTTGTACACATGAATACAGATTTTCTTCCATTTACTGAGCTCAAATGGCATGTGTTTGAGTGGAAAATTATTCTTTCATGTTAGAACCAGCTCCCTTCTCTATTTTTCAGCTATAATAAGGAGTAGAAGATTGATCAATAAATACCTAACTCTTTCAAGTGATCTGATTCAAAACATCACTGAGGTTACACAAACAATGTCCAAATTAGATCAGCTGTTCCCTAAACCTGATTACTCCACCATTGATTTTCTTGCAAACAATCTGGCTGGATTTTTAAACAGTAAATTCTTAATCATGTAAGTTCATCATGAGTTCTTTCATGGGATGAATCATGCTGCAGGAATGTGGTGGACCTTACATGAAAGGTGACTGTTGTAGCCAAGTTCACATTGATGTCATGAAGCAAAAAATGTGCTGTTTTGTTAACTAGATTATGCTGAAACTGGCATGTGGAGACAGTGAAACAGAACAGAAACCACAACATTACAGAGAGTGCACAAGCAGGAAAAGGGACTTGCATGGGAAATGTGTTGATAGTGAATATAGGCTCTGCTTTTCAAATGTGTGCTGATTAGCTTGACATGGAACATACTCCTCTGACAGCTGCCTTTCTGCTCTGATTATAATTTGTCACTCTTGTCAACATTTGTTTCTATGTAAAATATGTGCTTAAATAGTTCAGGACCTCCCCCTCATCTTAAGATATCCTTGGCACAAACACAAGAATGATTGCAATCATTTAGAGGGTGGTAGGACTGTTTACAGTTTGCACCAACCTTGCTGTCTGGAATTAGTGCATCCCAGCCATAACCTTTCCTGATTTAAAAGACTAATGAACAAGCAAAATTAGCATTTTAATAGATTTTGCATTGAATCTGAAATTAAACCAAAGCCGTTGTCATTTACGTTAAAGTCCTTTATGAGATAAGCATTTGGAATGCCTGAGACCATCCCGATCAGTGTTGAGGGTAACTACTTCCTCCTTTTGTGCATTTCATCTGGAACGCAAACAGTCTAAGATTAGAAAATCTCCCGGGAGACCCTTTAACAATTCATGCAAAATATGTTAATAATGAATAAGGGGAAGAGAAGGTGATTTATGCAAATGATTGTGGGATGTTTCAACAAGAAAAACAACAAAAACTGCAAAATGGAAATGTTGCTTAAAGCCTTCGTACAGAACAGGGTGAGAGAAATATCAATTAAACAAACATTAATTGGTAATATCCGCTCTTCAGACAGGAAAGGGTACAGCATGCTCTTCTCTCTCTTCTTTGGTGTGCTCATAATCAACAACGTGTCCAGTAACAGCTGGCCCGGCTTGTTGAAATTCCACATGATCTGTTCATAACACAAAATTGATAATCCATGTTCAAGGATATGAATGTAGGGTAGCTAGGGAAGGATTTTGGGGCAGGTACAGAAGTAATCATTATACTTAACTAATGAATACATAATTAGAACATTCTGGTGAACTAATGGTACAGGATAATCCATTGGCAATGTAGAATGAAGACTCTGGTTAGCTGCGATCAGATTAATCTCACAGTTGTTTTTATGTACAAAGAGTCATTTCATTTACCAGGTTAAATAAACAGAAGCGGCAGGGATAAGGTCTGACTACACTAGCATCTCTGCAGATGTGAAATGGAAGCATTGAGATCCCATTTATGACTTCACAATTTCAGAGAGTAGTAGCCATAGTGCAATGGTGTTAGCTTTGTTTTGTTTTTAAACTGAAGCCAGAAATGTTGCAAAGGTTTACATACATGGATATTGCCTGAATTTTTAGTTGTAAACTTGTAGCCCTTCTGAAGTTCCCAGTTTCCAGTCAGCAGTTTACCTTCTCAACCTGCTGACTTTATATAAAGGTACACACCTACCCTCAGGTTCTTAAGTAGCAGATTATTGTTATAAATATTTTTTGACAAGTGCCTTCATCCAGGTCAGTGTAAAGAATAGTACTAACAAATACTAATTAAGCAAGTGTAACAAGTATGACCAACAGTAAAACACATGAATATGAAAAAAACAAACAACAGATAAACAATCTTTGTGTAGTATGTAATATGGACAAACAGTTCCTGTACATTTTAATTGCCAGGCAAGAGCTATTTCTGTTCAGTCTTTTAACATTCTTGAACAACAGTACAGCTTCTCATCTATCTATTTATATGTAGCAGTTGTTTTCCACCTGTTATCACCTTCATCGAATTAAAGATATTTTTTCTGAAAATTCCACACTTTTAGACAGAGCTTTATATACAAACCATATGATCCTTCAAGGAGTTTTAGGGGCTGTGGTTAGAGAATGACCACAAGTCCTATAGCTAATATGACCCAGTGATGAATTTACATACTCTTGTGGCTTATATTTAATGTACACACGTGAAATTACAGTATTTATTATCGGTCCTGAATATTAGCAACTGAGTTGATTTATTCCAGAATATCTTATAGTGTGGCATACAAATAAAGATGTAAAGACATAATGATGCCTTAATATCCAAGGAAAGCATTGGGTTCAATTCAGTATTAAGTAATGATTTTATGCCCATGTTAGCACTGTGTTCATATAATGTTTTGTGTAACTCCATAATGTACAATACATTGCTTCATTAACAATTTTCTATACAGGCAAACTCTAACCAAACTATTGATGCAATTATGCTAAAGTGAAATTGCAATACTTTATCAAAGGTCTTGCCTTTGTACTTAACACATTCTTAGAGGGTGCTAATTTGTATTATTTGTAACATGGTAACATGATAAATAAAGACTAAAATGAAAGAGTTGAACTGGATAACAAAATGTGCATTGTTTCTGAATCACCACCAGATGCTCTGTACATCCAGTTTTGGACCAAACATGCAGTGATAGTGTCTAACTTACTCTACTGCCTTTGGCGTTCTAAATGAAAATCAATGTTTGCTCAAATATTAATATAATATGATAGGCCACGAGAGGAAGCTGCGTTTGGGGACAGCAGTCTTGCAGAAATAGCTTGATAAAAAAATGAATAAAGGGAAATGGTATGTTCTTCCCTCAATATGGAATAAATCATTGCCTTCAGGGCTGTCCTCATTTTGAAAGCCAAATAACAATTTTTTCCTCATATTCTTGTCACATTTTTCAGTTGCAGTACAGAACAAACTTTTTTTACTCTTTATCCATTCCCTGCTTGAGAAGAACATTTTCCCTCACTGAACATTATTAATTGAATCATTGATGGCTTATAGGGCCAACCCAGGGCATGTCACATGGTGCAACATTTTAGGTGTGAATTGCATGATGTAGTATGTCCAACTGTCATGTGTTGCTATTTTAGTGAAGTTACTCTACATTAAATTACAATCATTTAGCTGACACTTGTATCTAAAGCAACTTATAGTTTTTCAGACTGACTTGATATTGGTAACAAGTGGAAAGATTCTGATTTTTCATTTTCAAAGCATGGGAATTTAAAGCTATACAAAAGCTCTTTGAATTTAAATGCACAAAAGTGGCAATTCATGCATTACAGTAATCAGTGTTCAAAGAAGTTTATAAGAACTTTATAATTAATTTATATTTTTGTAATTGATTGTGGGAATGGATATTATGAATTAATAACCACATAAAGGTATTCCAAAAAAAAAATTAACATAATGGCACAATAAAGTACCTACCGTATAGACAATATAGCCACTTTTTACTGTATGCAAAATTTTCAGATTGTGTTCTTTTCTACAAAATAAAATCATGATTTGTATGCTATGGAGGTCATTTCATTGGTGAAGAGGGAAGGCATAGCATTGTCAAATATAGGCCATGGACTGGAATAGGTTTTTGTTATAATGCTTTTCTAAATATTAATTTTAGGTGAAAAACCACCATGCATATAGTGGGGATATTATCCTTCCTGCCCAAGTCTTAGAGCTCTGCGTCACTAATGGCACAGCAGATTATTTTTGTCTGACATAAAATGATGTAATAGACTTAAGCCTTCAATGTATGTATTATTCATCAGATTTATACAGTGCAGGACAAATGAAGTTGCCCTCTTTACATGCATGGCTTGTTGTGCTTTCATCTTCCTTTGTGATTTCACGTTTTTCAGATGAATGGAGATGCTGTGTTCCCCTAAAGACAGGCCTGTGACTGGCCCCTCCCATCAGGTCTGCCCCAGCCACGCTCTGCCAAGTGTTTCACCCGCCTGGAACATCTCACAATAATGCCTATCACCCATGGCAAACAGAAGAGGGAAAAAAAATATGAAGACTGAAATGTTTCACATAATTTGTTAAATGATTCGCCAGATTAATGGAATTCAGTAAATGGTCACATTGTATAATTGCATAAATTGTGTGTAATATGTATGTAAATACTCTATGAAGACCAAAGTCAATTTTATGCTCTTTTGGAAGAAGGATCTCACCCGCCTGCTCCATTGGTTCCTAGTCTTAATTTGCATGGCACTTGTGCTCTGAATGCTGTTTGGGATTGCCCAGTTGCCAGCTGCTTTGGCACATTCGGATGATGGATGTGAAATTTTGTAGCTGCGGCTTTAATTTTCTGGGGTAAATGAGGTACAGCACATGTGGGTAAGACATGTCTGAAGTGACAAGAGAGATCTGAGTCACACTATTCAAACCGTACCCAGTGGAATTGGTTTTCAGATGACTGCTTTTGTTGAAGCAATATTGTTAGCATGTGAAACAGACAAGTTTGTTTATCTTAGAATCTTATTTGTGCCTTGTCTCTGATGTGCCGTGTAATATGAAACATATAAGCAAGGAGAAACCTTTTCCAGCAGGTACTTGAATATTTGAGTCTTCTATTTTGATATGAAAAAGGCTAAAATGGAATCCAGCTCTTTCATTTGACACTGATGAAATATGAAAGGTATAACAAATACAAATACCAAACTGATACAGATAAGCCTAGAGAAATCTTGAGAATTGAAAGAAATCAACTGGTCGTCTTTGGACTACCTATACACTGTCTGTCCTCTTATTATCATTATCGTTATCATCAGCATCATTATTGTCATTAAAAATAATGAGATTGTAACTGCAAAGCCATTTTACTAACAGTTTCCCAAACATGCTGAGCATATGGTGTACTGATAGTTTATCACAGAGCGCTGCTCTCCAAAGAACTGAAGAACTGTAGAATCAACCACCATATTCCAGAAGAAGCCACCTTTTCAGTGCCAATTCTCTTTACCAAAATATAGCTTGCATGTATGAAAAAAAGGTTTCTTAAGGGTTTCTTAAGGGTTCTTCAAACCTTAAAGGTTTTTGTTGATATAGATATCTCTCAATGGTTCTCTGTAGAACCTGAGGGTTATATAAGGAAGCCCTTTACAGATATTAGTATCTAAGAAGAACCTGCAAGGGTGTCCACAGCAGTACACATGAAGAACATTTAAAGAAACTAGAAAGAACATTTTCTTCTAAGAGTGTAGCTGATGATGCTTCAAAATGTTTTGGCTGAAGTAAATGCTAATATACTGCAATGCTACAAATCACTTTTAAACACTGTGATATAAATATTAGTATGGTGTTGAACCTATTTTCCTGTGTAAGTATCAGTATTAAGTTTGCCTGCATCTCAAACATGTACCTATATTTAGCTTGATGCATTATGGCTGATGTGATATGACTCTATACCTGTGCCCTTGGTACTGCAGCTTTCACCATGCACTTTATGCCTTTTCATAATGGCTTTTCTAAGTCACTTTAGATTCTTGCATTCACCCAGGAAATACACAAAGCTCTTTATTGATCTTATGCACTCACTGATATTTTAACCACTGTACCTCACTGACCACTGATCTCAAGTGTTCAAATAGTTTCACTTGTGAGCCTCTCCACATTCCTGAGGAACTATTTCATATATCATATATCACAATATGGAAAGGAGGGTCACTCTCATTATAGAGAGAGAGAGAGAGAGAGAGAGAGAGAGAGAGAGAGAGAGAGATTTCTACAGCTTTTTAAGGAGAATCTTACACAGAACCTTACAAGGGCTGGTTTTAGAAGGAGGAAAATGGAAGAAATAAAAAGTGAGATGGGACGAAGAAGAGAGAGAAGGAAAGAGGAAAATGAAGTAGTTAGGAACTGCGAGAGATGTGCTTAGACAGGCAAGGGTAATATGAGAGTCATGGGGCTGAGTGGGGAATCAGCATGTGGGGGGGAAGGGGCAGATGACCCCCTTGCCTGGAGAGATACACCCTCCCCCTTCCCTGGGGCGCAAGGTGACAGGGTGGCAGAGAGAGACAGGTGCTGGCCATGGCTGAGATCCCCTGGACAGGCCGGGCCCTAACATCTGCTTAATCCTGGGTTACTGGAACACAGCGGGATTAGACAGACTGACAGCTCTCTCTCAGATGCGTCTCTCATGGGCAGTCCCCTCCACAGTGACATCTGCAAGATAAGCCTCTGCCTCTCTCCGTCACGCCCTTCATCAGCAGTAGGGCTGGTTATCATTCCCAACCACAGGGCCGGAACGTTCCACCTCCTCCCACCCTATCCTACTGAGCAGGGGGGTCAGGCTGTCTGAACTGTGGGTCTGTAACACACCTCTATGTCTTCTTATCAGTGGAGCAGATATAAATCATTACTCTGGCTGCAAACATCATCCATATCACACACCCACCTCTCGTGTTGGAAAATGTAAAAGGAGAGTTCAAACTCCTTTATCGTGGTCCACTGCGAGCCCTGTCACACAAACCCAAAATGTATAAAGAAGTTTAGAACTGGGTCCTTCTGTTCCACTCTACACGAAAATGCACACAGTCTTTCAGAAATAAAATCTAATTGACATTTTACAAGCATATTCAGAAGGCTTGCCCAGGAGATAAAGTATTAATGGAAATCAGGTCTGAATGTGAAGTTTTCTGTCTCAGGAGATCAGACATGTTTGATGAATTACTATTTACATTATATTATACTGAACGTGATATGGAACACTGTGGCTGGAGGATAGTTTATGTCAAATCATCAAAATAATAGGTTATGGGATATGTGATGAAATAATGTATCTTACCAGTCTATCAGAAGAAGCAGATATTTAATGACCTCTAGTAAAAAAAAAAAAAAAAAAAAAACACCACAAAGAGCACAATTTTTTTCTCATGCTGACAAGGAAACAAAATGAAGTATTTTTATTCTGCATTATAAAAATAGACTGAAGCCATGCAGTGTAACTGCCAGACTATGATAAGAAAGGACTGAGGGTTCCTATTATCACAGCTCCACCAGTACAAGTGCTTCTCTTCTCTTCTCTTCTCTTCTCTTCTCTTCTCTTCTCTTCTCTTCTCTTCTCTTCTCTTCTCTTCTCTTCTCTTCTCTTCTCTTCTCTTCTCTTCTATAAATAAAACCACAAGTTGTTCACCCAGACAGATTCTGATATCTGCAGATGAAGGGAAGATTACGAATTATTTTCAATGTGTTATTTTTCCCAATAGTAAATACAAAAGCATCTACAACCAAAAGGATGTTTTTACCAATGCAGGAAACAGGTGGTTGGCTAATGAAATCATTCTGATAAAAGCAGCAGAGTGCAGGTGGGACCTCCTCCATGGGCCCTCTGCAGCAGAGTGCAGGTGGGACCTCCTCCATGGCCCCTCTGCAGCAGAGTGCAGGTGGGACCTCCTCCACGGGCCCTCTGCAGCAGAGTGCAGACCTCCTCCATGTGCAGGTGGGACCTCCTCCATGGCCCTCCATAGGCCCTCTGCAGCAGAGTGCAGGTGGGACCTCCTCCACGGGCCCTCTGCAGCAGAGTGCAGGTGGGACCTCCTCCACGGGCCCTCTGCAGCAGAGTGCAGGTGGGACCTCCTCCACGGGCCCTCTGCTGCAGAGTGCAGGTGGGACCTCCTCCACGGGCCCTCTGCAGCAGAGTGCAGGTGGGACCTCCTCCACGGGCCCTCTGCAGCAGAGTGCAGGTGGGACCTCCTCCATGGGCCCTCTGCAGCAGCCAGCTACATCCTCTCTCTGTTCAACAGCTGAGCCAACAGCATTAATGTAGCTCTGTACTCTATTACTCTAAATACATTTCTGCTCCTTTTAACATTATTCAGAATTGCATATGTGATTTTTAAGGATTCTTCATAGTCATAATTATAAAAACAACATAAAGTCATAAAATATCAAAAATAAGCAACAGAAAATTGGAAGAGAAAATTAATCAAATTCCTTGAGAAGTAGAGGAGGCATTTCAAGTTCAAAAAATTTGAGATGGTGACAGCATTACTTTATACTTCAATTACCACATTAAGATTTTAAAAGGAATATTCAAAAGTTAATTTATCTCAAAGTGTGAGTTTGAGCATGTTGGTGCTAATGTAATTTATTTATGGAGTTAATGGCAAGCTCAATAGTTTGAATTTGTACCCTGGTATTTCTCAACGAATATCCTTAGCTAGTCTATTCAGTTGAAAAAAAAATGAAATTACCACTGGCTGTACATTAAGACTGACTTGGTGTGTGCCATGCTACTTTATGGTAGCTTAAAGTTAAAGTTGAGCTTTAGGTTTGCTAATCCCTCACTTGGGTGCATACCCAATATGTGAAACATTGAGCTTGGAACTGCAGTGCTTAGATCTCCTTGAAGTTTCATCAATAAATCACATTTTGCAGAGACTGGGAAAGGATGGACTGAGCTAGAAACATGGATTCCCCTTTATGTTGGCTCTAATACATGTTTTATTATCATCTCATGAACTGTGCATGTACATTCTGAAAGCACATGCATTGTTAAAGCAGTATTTTAGTGTTGGACTTAAATTTTAGAAGTTTTAGCATCATGAGTGCTGGAAAAGGTATTTTTAATTAGCTAGCATTTTCTGCATTTTCTGTTTTTTTTGTGATTGTTTTTAATATTCTTTATCATTGCTTTATATCAACAAATAACTAGAAGCCCAATGTGAAGGCTTGTGAACCTACATTGAGGTCAGACCAGTATTGAACTGTGACTCTTAAACCTTGGCCCTCTGACCCCCCTTCCCTTGTCAGAATTAAAAACTAAACTACCAGCCTAGCTTACTGTGTCCTCTCCTGTAGTACTGCAAAAGTTACCTATGACAATTCCAGCTCTGAAACAAAAATTAGTCCAGACTTAGCAATACAACAAGCAAACAGCACGGAGAGAATGACAATTATCACCAAAACAAAAAACTCAAATTTCTTAAGCAAAATGTAAATCCTCCTTAAAAACAATCACATAATCAAACAAACTTTGTGTGCACTTCAGCAGAATATGGTGACAATGGACTGGGGTGAAAAACGCATGACAGCCACCCCCTCCTACCACACAAAACAAACAAATTTCATATATATATATATTGATTGATTGATTGATTGTCAAATAACAATTAGAAAATCGATACAAATAAAATTAGAACTGATAAAATTAGACTTTTTGATTCCCCTCTGGGTTACACAATAATGTGTGAAATACAGCCACAGGAATGGCATACTTCACAACATTCTTAATTACACTATATTTACACTGAAGCCATCTCCATTGTTGCCATTCCATATAACTTAGAATGACTCATGGGCAGGAGCTGGGCTTTTATACATATGCTTTAAAACTTAAATATCTCCTTCTTTCACTTCATTTCTTATCAGCTGTTACAAAGAAGCGTGCAGTGTCATATGATTTATTACTGACGACCTCAGTAGAATGTGCATTGCACATGGAGAGGGAGATTATGTAGCTGACTGATGTGCAGCTTAATGTTTTTTTTTCATTTTAAGTGTAATTTATATCATCATTGACAGAGTAATATCATATTTTAAAACTCTCCATGGTCATCTTTGCTGGAGTAGAAAAAAAAAAATCCTCTTACACTCGTGTACTGGGAGAGCTGTCTGTGTGATTTGCTCTTGTGCCACTCTTATAGCCACTGGTTTAAAGATTTCCAGGCTAATTTTCAGATCTGCACTTTTTTATGAATTAGTTGCCTGTTTTCTTCACTATAATTAGTGAAAATGTTTTTTCTACTATTTTTGATTGACATTTAAAAATAGACTCACAATACATATATAACAAAATTAAAAAATACAATATAATTAATGTTGACACCACAATTAATGTTGTCTTGGCATCACTCACTGCCAGCCAAAAGACGGTTTTGCTGATATTAAATTTGTACAAGGACAATTCCTCCCATTTCCACCTGTGGAATCCATGGTGCCAGTTAATATACAATTGGATTGACATATATTAAAACTTCAGTAATTTTTTCATATTAGAACTAGAGAATAATATCATGGTCACAATGTTGCCACTGTTTAATGGCTTCATCTTAGGTACACAGAAATATTCCTTAATGGTGTCTTTTCCACAAAGTGATTCTGTTACACCTCAAACCAATCATATATTTTTACGTGCACATAGATGCAATGGGGAAATTGTAGCCCTGAGGTCAGACTCTGTCTCTGGAGTGTAACAGTGCAAACCCATCCTGGTTCTGTCATTGCCCTTGGCTGTGTTTGTATATATCACCCTGCTGCCGCAACAACAGAAAGTCTAAGATGGCAACACAGTACCATACAGAGTATGCATACGCTGTTTAGTGATGGGAAAAATAAACAGGAGAGGAGGATGGTGACAGTGGTAATGTATGTCCACCTCAGTAAGCAACTCTCCTGCTTCCTGGTTGCGAATGAAAAGATGGTGGGGTGGTTTGGGGTGAGAATGGGTGGGGGGGTTTGTTTGTAGCCGACTCATGGCGTTGGTGTGTGTTTCTCACCCAGCCCTGCTGTCCTCCTCATCCTGTCAGACACCATCAGTATAAACATACTGTCAAATCGTTACTGCTGCTGGAGTATTACTGTCATACACCTGCACCCCTCTACACTACCCTCATTTACATGACCATGTGCCATTGACAGGCAAAGCTTGTGACTCAGTTCATTTACAAGTTCTAGGCACACTGTTATATAGCTCCTGTTTAGAAAATAAGGAGAGCCCCATGTCTGTTTTAGTTGTTGGCATGCTGTGGTCTTCACTCTGACCCCTGATATGTGTGTTTGCTCATATACATGAGGCTGGAGTCTGAGTGCCACCCATTGTTTCCTTCAGTATCCTCTCACCCGCTGCCTCTTCTTCCAACATAATCATCCATGTTTATAAGGCCAGGGGATGCGATCAGTTTCCATACCTGTAAAAGCTTTGATTTCATGGGGAGGTTTAAGTGACTCATCTGGTGGTGGGCTTAGACAACAAACAGAGAAGGGATACAGTGACACAGAACATTGACAAAGGAGCTTTTATTCACATTCCCTCAAATTACCAACAATCACTGCAATATGGAAGCCAGGTAAAGGAGGAAATTTGGACTGATTTGACTATAAATGTTGTGTGAGGGGAATGCTTTGCGTTTTGATTTATGGATGATGCAAAAAAAAAGTATTACAGTTTCATTCCAATGAAGGAGATCAATAGCACAGGAAGGCTATTTTCATTTCTGCGGTGAAAATCTGTTTTGCATCCCACCTCAGGTCTTAATGACATGCCTGAAATCCACTTCTATGTATGATCCCTGCGATTGGAGGCTTCGATAATTTCTCAGCTGGTCTTTCAATAACCAGAAATCACCAGGTTGGAAAATAGAGCATATGGTTGGGAGGGCACGTGTTTGAAGATCGACACTTATTTGATTGCCTCTCAATAGCTACTGGGTTTTTTTTTGTACAGATGACCGGCTCGACATCTATGCTCGGCTGAGCTGGTTTGAATCAAAATGGCCCTTTTTTATTTATTTTTTTTTTTCAGCAAACAACTTTAAATGCCTTTCTATATCTGCTGAGCATGAAAAGAAAGGGAGAGATAGAAATAATAAATGAGTGGTCAAGTATTTATTGAATGTCTGTTAAACTAAGGAAGAATAGAGACCATAAAAAGGGTCACACATTTTTTGCATGGCCTAGACATGCCCAAGGTTGATTGTTGGCTGGACCTACATTCAGAGAGTCGACATCTTCAGAACAGCTCAACCCCCCCCCCACCACCCCTCACCATACCAACTGTCAGCTGCTTGGCAGTGTCATTCTTCTTGGTTTTATTCCTTCATAGAAATGCTATGAATTCATTAGCAAATTCACAGAGACAACTTAGACCTCACAACAACATTTCATTTGCCTCACAGATCTGGTATGGGAACACACACAAAATAGCCTGAATTCAACAATCTTTCAAAAAATTTAGGAAAAGTGTGTACTTTTGCAAAATTGAACATTTACAGTTTCAGGTTACCTTACCTCCTCATTGAAGGAAAAATGTACTTTTGTCTTTTGTAGTTACTATATGAATGAGACACACACACACACACACACACACACACACACACACACACACACACACACACACACACACACACACACACACACACACACACACACACACACAACAAATTTTAGGTTCTGGTCATGCATTGCCTATCCTCCAGATGAAGCAGATTTTGTAAGATTAAATGTAAAGCCTATTATTTATTTTTAGTTATTTATAATATATATTTTAACATAAAGTTCTTATTTATTACACCTTCCCATGTTGTATAACCTTAAAATATTTCTAACATTATATAATGGGCAGATGGAGAACATGACTCATGATAGTCCACCCATGATAGTTACTTGGTGTTAGATGCCTTTTATCAATACTTCTCCTTTAATTATTCTTAAAGATGACTCCACATTATTTTGTATGCTTCACTATAGCAGAGTATTCAAATAGGGAGTAAGTGAGGTCACTGGTATTAAAATGGGCACCAGCTGTATATTATGCAACAAAATAAAATATTTAATTAACCAAGATCAACCCACATTTTTTTTTTTTGCAATGCCATTATGTATACGTTTAGCAGTAAATCTATGTAAATGCTGTAAAACTTGCACGGCCTGATATACAGATACCTGACATTGGGAATTTGCACTTGGCTGGTTCTAGAGAAGTAACTTGAATTTGAAATTTCTGTCTTTGATTTTTTTCTTGCACACCTACTGTTAGAGTCCTGTTATTACAGAAGTGATATGAGTGGGCATTCCAAAGTTCAATGGCCACTTATTGGACCAGAGCTGTTACACAAGGTTCCTTCAGCATTTTATAAGTATTTTTATATACTCAATCACTTCAGCTGCACTAAAAGAACAATTTAATTCTCTCTACTTATTCACTGAACAGAGCAAAGGCAGTATCTTGTCTCTGTAAATGGCAAAGTCCTCAGCCTTGAGCATGCTTGCTCTGACCTTTGTGGGATTGGAATAAGCTCGTTATGTAAAATGAGGGTGTCAAAATCAGCGGTCAACTGCCAGGTCACATGAATTTACCTCCCAATGATCAATGTGCAGATCAGAAAAAAAACAGACAATGTAATTACCATCCAACATATTGTGTGCCATTTGTCCACTTCAGATTTCTGTTTTCATCTGGAGTGACTTCTCTGTGGTGATTTTTGAGGGCACAAGATTTATTGCTACATTTTAAATTATGTGAGACATCATTATGGATGATGCACATATGAAATTTTAATCTGAAATGGCTCTTTTTTCTATTTAAAACAGTTCCACAACCCTGCTTAGTTCAGTAAATACTAGATAGCACAACACTGCCATTTCTTGGTTAGAAGTAAAAAGGTCACATGGCACATCATTTGGAATGGAGCCACAGCTCATCTACGCTGATTTTTTTTGTGTAATGCATTTCAGTGAATGACGAGTTTGCTTTATTTGGCTTCATACAGCTAGAATGAAATTCTGATCTAGGAATGATGGAATGTAATGAACCATTTCATTTTTTCTTACATTTTTTTATTCTTCTCTGGCAATAAAGTCATCTATTTAACAGAACAAAGGGATGTTTGCCTTTCCCATCAGCCCCGAATTTCTCAAAGAAGCTCATTTGTGATTTCTACCCATGCAAGATGAATTATTAATCTTTCAATTTATAGCCATACATTGAAATGCATGCCTCAGAGATCACAGCTGGGAGTTTGACTGGTTTGAATCACTGCAGGTTTGGGTCCCTGTGAACTGGACTGTGAGGATGAATTATAGACCACCATACCGTAAGAAACTATAAATGCGACTTGTAACATATTTTAAATGGCATTAAAGTCCACTCCTTGCCTGCCATTCCTCTCTATAACAGTATGTACAGGGGACCATAATGGATTTATAATTATGCAGAGGGCCGGGCTGACACAATGTGTGCATAGCTATGAATGTTAGCATGTTTGAAAATCTTGGCTATCTCCTCCATTAATGGATCATCTGCAACTTCCTTGTCTGGTTTTAGTACGAGCAAAATATGTTGATTTATTTCCTTCACAATCATGAAGCTAACAGGAATGGCTTGATATAGCATGGTATATAATTATAGGGATATAATTACAATTTTTTAAGTTCTACAAAAATAATTGTTAGATATTTCACTCTAGGATATAGCAGATTAAATATACCATTATTGTGT
Source organism: Albula goreensis (assembly GCA_022829145.1). NCBI lineage: Eukaryota > Metazoa > Chordata > Actinopteri > Albuliformes > Albulidae > Albula > Albula goreensis. The sequence continues at coordinate 21,528,768 of CM040755.1, read as the reverse complement.
TTGACTATGGGTTGACCTTAGCTATATAGTGTATTGTTTGTTTTCTTTTCATTCATGCATAGGCCCCCACAAGGTTATCTGTCACAGACAAAGTAAAACTTTCATCTGTGTGAGGCATAAAAAGATTAGACTGGTGGAATCTTTCTTCTGCACCTATCACCCACAAGAAAGCTTCATGGAGCCAGTCTAACTCTTACAAGTGAAGGAATGTTGAAGACATAAAATGGCATAATGCAGAGCATTATAAGCAAGGAGGAGGGACTTCCTCTATCTGCATACTTTTATTGCCCATTGTTATTGCATGCCTTATGCGAGTTACAGAGTGGCATGGTTATTTCCATGCTGATGGAAATATATGGGTTCTGCCTTCAATCTTCAAATAGTAACCATAACAATGTGCAGCTTGTAAACAATATGTATGGTAAACACTTCAAGTTGGCGAACTAGTCTTCCTGGAGACAGGTTTTTCAAACTATAAATCAAAGCACATACAAATTCTCCATATACATGTGGGTTATGGATGTGGTAACATACAACACATTATGAACTCAATATGTCATGTGGATATACATTGCATTTTAAGACAAGTCTTAAAAAGTAACTCCAAATTATGGGTATTGTGGTGCACAATGCATAACAAGCGACTCCTTGTTGCTATGACTATCCCAATTATTTATAATTAGTTGGTTCATTGACTTTTCCTGATTAGTATTTTTTCCAGTTTTTAATTCATTGTAAGCGTTTAGCAGGTGCTTGCATCCAGAAAGACTAATACAGCTTGCATTTTTGCATGCCATCCATTTATTCAGCTGGATATTAACTGAAGAAATTTAGGTGAAGTACCTTGCTCCAGGGTATCACTGCAGTGGCCTGGGTGGGAATTGAACATGCATCCTCTGTGTTACAATCCTGGTTATTTAATGATTATATTGGATAAAAAAATAGATTCTGCTTCCGCATCATTGCTACAGAAGGATGCATATTTTAATATTGAATTACTGAGCCTACACACAGAAGGACTAACCCTTGTGAATGCAGGAATGTCCTCAGAGAAAGTGAGAGTGATGGAGAATGACCCTTGACCCCACAGGTGGCAAAAAATGAAGTCTTTGACTCTGAGGTCAACAGCTGAGAAATCAATCATGGGAGCCACTGGTCATTTGATTGCCTCGCCTTGTCAATATTGCTGGATGCATTTGTCTTGATTATTTCACCCAGTTTCACTTCAAAAAGCAAACAATGCACATTCAACTAATATTAACACATTCGTTTTCCACTTGAGTACTTTGACATTGATTGGAAATAGACTAATGTCTACAGGCCTGTGTACATGATGCCCACAAAGAGAAGACTGCAGAGAAGCTATGCATGCTCTGCTGATTTTATGCTGTAATGCAGTTTTAGCTATTCTTCCTCCACAAGGTGTGTACCTGTGTCAATATTAATCTGCATAAAAGCAGCCAGACTTTACATTTTTGAAGGTGCATTGCACAAAGCAGGGAGATATCACTGGGGCAAGGTTGGCATGAAATAAAATAATTCTTTTGGCATAGCAAGTTTCTGTCATGAAAACTTCCAGTCACATTTCAGCTGTTCAGTTATTTAAACTGAGCAAAGTTATGTAATACATTCCCGCTTTGCATGCATAAGTAGTACTTCTGCCTCCTCGAGCAAGAACAAAACCTATTGGACTCGAAGGGGGGGCAGACTAGTTAACAGTGAATTTCTCGCACATTTGGCCATTCAAATCCTCTTTCCCCCTGAGCAGTTCACCCGTTTTAGTGTCAGATTTTGTGCAAGGTTCACATCCTGCTTTGCCAGAATGAATTGTGTTCAGCCCCTCAAGCCTGTCCCTTAAACTATAGCGATCTGTTGTTATTGCCTGGAAGCACAGGCGTTTGACACATCAGAACCCCACAGATGATGAATTAATGGTGTAAATTGTAACACATGGTGTGATTTAGGAATTGGGCCCTCTGTATTTTTGCACTGGGTGATTCAGGATTGTTGTGCTTAGTGTCTTTCTCTGTTGTTTTCTACAGATGGCTCTGATTGAGTTAAGATGGGAAGCTTCTGCTCAGTGTTTTGCAGTGGCAGAACCATTGAGTGTGGAAAAAAAAAATCATTAAGAATTTATTGAGAAGACCACAGTCATGTGGGAGGGAGACAAGGTGCCATATTTTTTCTTAGCAACCAGGAAGGGGTTTTGTTGCTAACGATAATGAATGCATAGCAAACGAGAACTCAAAGTTTCTGTAAGTAATGACTTTTTTGCAAGGAAGGAAGCTCTTGCCCCTTGCAAGTTAAATCATGAAGAAATGCAAAGGTTTTGGATGGTTCAAGCTTTAAGCATTTACAAAAGTTCAAGGCTACAAATTAGACAGCTTATCCTCCATATTAAGCCCATCAAGAGTTGAGACCTTCAAAAAAGATTAATGGTGCCTTCAAAAAGGAACTGTTTTGTACATGGAGTGTATATTCCTCAAATAAATATAGTTTTTGTTTTTTTTACAAATACATATATACATGAAAATATAGTTGCACATGCTATTGGTTGTTTGTTTGATTAATTTACTTAAAGACTAAGAGAAACAATGAGATCTGCCCAGTTGGATAAGATGAATGAAGAGAAAGAAACAATTTTCATGTGTTTCTTCAGAATCACTTTTATTTCATGGTGACATGCCTGTGTCTTCCTCATTATACAAACACACATTAGTAGCTTCAAGCTGTCAATTATTGCAAAAATATTGTTTATATTTATACTGATGAATAATATTGAGAGTGATTGTAGATACCATACTTTTTGCTGTTTATGTAATTGCAATTGATTGTGCCAAAATTACCTGTCATTCATTAACCTTGTTAGAAAGGAGAAAGGAATGTGACATGAATATCACACTAGGAAAACATAAATTTCCAACTAGCATTTGATCCATATGCTAACATTACGCAACCAACTGCATAAACAGAGCACAACAGGAACAGATGCTTCCACATTGGCGATGACATTTTTTGTATTTTCAGAATGTGAATATGTCAGTTTGATCAATGGCTCTTGAATCCATTTAAAATTATCTTGAAGTTGTAAATCGATGGTTAATGTATTGCTATACTATGTGGCCTACAGTAAAAGGAAAAAACTGTCACTTCTCCATATAATCTGATATTATCTAAACATTGACCTGCATCCTACTATGATAATAAAAATGACTTCATAAGTCTGTGGGTGGTGGCAGGGCTGGCTCTTTTTGGACTAAACACCAGCCATTCAATGATTCTGAGCAAGAACATGGTAGGTACCGTAAAACCTGTGAAAAGTGATGTTAGTTTGCTAAAATGAGAAAGCAATAACCTAGCAAACACAGAGAAGGATGTCTTTCAACATAAAAATGCCCATGTCTGAAGAGCAGGAGTGGTCACTCAGAGGTTTGACAATGCTCATAATTCATGACATCAGTGGACTTGGCCCAAAACCCTATTAACAGACATTACATTGATGATTCCATCTTTTATTCATTATCTGCACTAATTGGTTTTCTGTCATATTATTCTCCTTTTTTCTTTTTTCAACATTTTTCATTATTTTTTTCTTTTCTGGGATAAGGCCAATGCTTATATGAACCACTGCTTTAGGAATGAAATAACTCTGTAAAGAATGAAATAACTAGTGTTTGCATTCCCAACATTCCCAAGACACTGAACAGCAAACCATCAGATCTGAATTACTAACAATCATAATTTACCACCTGAAAGCCAAACAATGTTACGACAACAAAGAGGACGAAATTGGTCAGAACACTAAATCACCCTGAACAGCACAAAAACCTAGGTAGCACTCAGTTTTGTATTAAGAATAAGTTGATTTAATTAGATGGAAAACAATTATTTCAATTAATACATGGGTCTTGACTGTACTATTGATGGGTTGCAAAACCTCACCAGGTAGTCAGCAAATCAAGTCTAGAGACCTACGCTCAGGTGGTTTTTGGTCTCTTGGCAAAATTAGTGATGGGTCTCTTCAGAAACCCATGTATCCACAGTTGCACATATTCCAGGTATACCAATGGAAGATTAAATTTAATAATACAAGGGAATATCAATGGGAATATATAACAACACCACATCAATATACTATTTTTTATCAAATACACATTGATGGGATTGTTGATATGAGTGGTTTTACTACTAACCTTAAACAGAAAACAGTCAATTTCACATAGAATTGTGACCGTGGTCCCACAGCAATGTGATTCACTTTTGAGTCCAGAAAAGAATTGGCCTTGTTACATGATTCAGATAGTATCATGTAATATGGAAGCTTACCAATAGCAGTGAATGGGAGGTATCTTCAAACTCGCAGGGGAAATATATGGTACAAAGTACATATGAAAATGTGCTTGAGTCAGTCAAAGATATAAAAGTGGCTCATATATTCACATTTCCAACAGAATTGTAACTTAATGTACATTCCCCAACACTGAAATGGCTTAGAGAAAGAAAGACTGTGTCCTTGAGTGGCCTCGTCAGTGTCCAGACTTTAAACCAAGATTTAAACATTTATGGTAAGACTTAAATATTGCAGTCCATTAACTATCCCCTTGAAAACTACCAGAGCAGGAGCTCTGAGTTTTCTCAGAAGACCAGGTAAAATTGCACTGATGCTCACAGCAATCAGTACGATGTTCTTCCAAAGCATACAAACTTTTAATACTAAATAAGTGTAAGTACTTCAGTAGCTATCAACATATATTAGCTAGCAAACATTTTCTGGCCTCGGATGTAACGTAACATGAGTGTTAAAAATAAAACAATACAACAGCAAATAAAACAAAGAAGCCGCAGTTCTGACTTATTTCTGTAAGTAATGCCAATGCTTGACTGTTTGTAATCTCACCGACAACCCAGACAAAGTAACACAGCAGTGGAGCTATATAACAGATTCAACTGCACACTTTTGAAGGATCCACAATCATCATCCGCATCAGCAAGCCACGAACACTGATGAAAAGACAGGTGCTCCACAAACACAACACACAACCTGCAACAAAGGCTTGCTTCACAGATAAAGCAACTGTGGAGCACTTGACAGAGAAAAGGCAAAGCTCTCATTCGAAAACTCAGCATCTTTATTGTTGAAGAAATGCAAACACACATGGGTAACATTACTGTTGTTTCATCCAGCGTTCTCCTGTGTCAGTGACAGATTAGATAGTGAGATAATCCCTTGCTTCTCATTAAAATATTAAAGTATTGGTGAAACTTTGGAGGAGTCAGATTTTTCCTCAGAAACCATATTGATTTTCTAAGATGTCTTCTTCTGATCTCTTGTCAAAGCCTTTTATTGGCCTTTCTTTTAGACTTGGTTTTTCCACCGTGAAGCAGAGACCCAATAAAGCACCCACCTTTTAATTATGTCCAATAAACAATCACTCCAAACATATTTCTACTGTCAAAATAAAACATACTTCTACTTCACCTAAGTGAATCTGAGAGGTGGAGCTTTGTTGGTTGTAAGCCCTGTAGAAATGTGTTTTGCATTCCAGCAATTATGAAGTGATGTACAGTGTATTAAGAAAAAGATTCCTTCTTTCACAACAATTGCAGTTCACCTCTTATTATTTTGACAATTGAGATCTCTTAGATAACTCATAAAATATGAAAATTCTGTGGGTGTTTTAACAGATTCTTACAAGAATGGGTCCTCTCATTGTTTTGGGGAGCTTTGATTAGTAAAGGCATAAACATAGATTGAAATAAAAAGCTCAGATTTTGTACCTCACAAAGGGGAAACATATTTTCTGATTACAGGACTGTTCTTGTGTCAGCCTACCTCCATTTGGAGTCACATTCATTTGCTGTGTAGATACCTGTCAGCACACACCATACACGCAGACATACAGTGCTGGTGTGTGTTTTTGCTTTTGTGAACAATGCTGAATTGCATGCTTGTGTGCTCCACTCTGCCTCTTATCTCCATTGTTTTCCTATCCCCATTAACTGAACCAGGCAGGCGCTCGGTGTTGGGAACACTTTCAGTGCTTTAACGATGACGGATCGCAAGCATCCTGCGCTGCGTGGAGAGCCCGCTTCAGCATGTGGCGGCATGTGCAAAGCCATCCTGCTATCAACACACTCCATTATATGTTTGCCCTCCCCAGCTATGGCCTGGGGTGGGGTGGGGGGGCTTTTTCGACGCTAACGCAATCCTGCATGGAAGCTTAATACAATTCAGAGCAGCATAGCTCCTTTCTGCTCAGAACTGGTGGTGCTGGTGGTGGGGGGGCGATGACAATACACTGTATAACGCAATTACTAACACTGACCCGTCATAGAGTCATCAACTTCTTACAAGTCCGGTCCATGTCAACATTGGCTTACTGCCAGAAATGAGGAGGAAACGGAACATTAAATGAGAGACAAATACAGCAATAATGGAAAATGATCCTTCAGAAAAGTGATTATGAAGTGAAAAGCAAGAAAGAATGAAGAAACATCTCACAGAGGAACAGAGGAGAGTTAAAAAGGCATTCAATAGCATGCTTCAAATCAAATGACATTAGGTGCGTGTTATTAAATATGAGCTGATAAAAAAAACATTTTTTTCTGCCTTTTCTTTTTTACTGTGGCTTGTTGAGTTGCAATTTACCCATTTTCCAGCACCATGTTATTGTTGAAAACACCAACTTTTACTTTTATTTGCATGTCCAGTACAGATGTTGACTGATTCCAGGCTTGTACCAGCACAGCAACGTCACAATGACACACTTTCTTTCACATTAGTTCTGCTATTGGTTTCTTTGAATCCTGTTTAATAAACAGTATGAGGTTAGAGGGATTCAGAGAACAGAAGGCAGACCTGTATATCTACTGGCTATAAAGGCTCAAATCACACTATCTGGCACATGCAAACTTATGTTTCTCTGGCTTATGTGTTTATTTTCTGCCTCATGCAATTCTCTGTATGCTGTCACAAATGACTGTCAGTCTGCTGTGATCAATGTTTGCCTAGCCTGAGAATCCCTTTGCAAAAAGATGACATGTTTCTGTGATTGAATCTGACAGTTTTTTCCAAATGGTATTGCATTGTATTTATGTTGTGCATTATGCCTTGAACACTCCCAGCTTCTACATTTTCATTTGATTTTTTTCAACAACACTGGAGATTAAATTGAAATTTAATCATTATTTATAGAGGGATTTATCCCATAAATGCTTGATTGGGTACAAATCTGGTGGAGGCAATAGACTTGGAATAACTGATGTCATGCTCTTTAACCTGATGGTTTGAGTACACATGCTCTGTGAATACGGACATTATCATTCCTACAGGCATCACTTTAAAAAGGAAAAAACATGGCATTATAAGCAGTGATTAGCATTGACCTTGCATCCTAAAGGAATGCGCACAACAAATCCATTTCGGCAAAATAACACTATTACGGACCCGCCAAAACCCTGCACTGCTGGATGCAATCACTGAGGCCTGGAAGTGCGCTCATAACATACACTTGTCTGTTCATTGAAAACATGCGGAAAGATGATTCAGACCATATCACATTTCCCCACTGCTCAGTGGTTTATTTCCTGTGCTCTTTCTACCAATGTAATCCCAAATGTGTATCGCCAAGCATAATAAGTGTTACTATGGTATCTGGCTCAGTAGAGGTCTCGATGGATTGTTCTTGATTAAACTGCTTTGTGCTACTCAGATCCTGAAGAGCCTCAGTGTGTAATGTCCTTTCCCCCCATGTGTTCATGATGTCCCTCCTCAAAGTTTCATGCTGGCATCTCCTTAAACACTGTTCCACATCACTGTTTCATCACTGAAGCTCCTGCCTGTGTGCCCCAATACAATCATCCCACTTTTAGAATCACTGATATGGTATGTTCAAGCCATGTTAGCCATAATTATAGGGGTGGTTCCCAATATATTAGCCATATATTGGGAACCAACCCTGCCCAGCCTTTTTCTGCACTTGGGATGTTGAATATGTAATTAATGTTAAATTAACAAAACACAACAACATAGAAGCACATGCTCTAAATATATTTAATTCTCCTTGCTTACTAAAGTGCTTTCACCTTTTTGTGTTTGATGTAGTAAACACATGTATTTATTACAATATTTTAGTGATACTGAGTGGGAGAACAGAAGTGCAGTTTAATATATGAACTCTTAGTGCTGCAAATTTATCTATCATTTATGCCAATGCAAATATGCTATCGTTCAGTGACCTATGAATTATATGGATAATTTCAGCCTACATTTATTTACAGAAATGTGCAATGTTTCCAAATAATTAAAAGGAACTATCCCCCGTTAATTTTACCCCCTCTCAAATGGACATTGTGGCTATCTTGTGTCTTGCTGTCAGTCCAGATCACATTTGGGTTATTGGTTTTTAAGAGATTTCAAGGCAGTGGCATGGCAATTTTGCCTATTCACATCATCATAAAAAGTAAGGTCACTCTTAAGTTTGAAATGTTATAATGAATCGTACCTAGACATTCCAGTATGGTCTGACCCCAATCAACACGGCTCTTGTTATTTCACTGCCTGTCACTATAGAGCTTATCCAGTATGAAGCAGGCCCCATTTGATTAGACTCTCACCCAGCACACCTTGGTAAAAAGTGAATTTTATTATGTTTCCTGTGAGCCTCCAGAGGCCTCCAATCATCACCTCCTCGGGCTGGGGTTCCCATCCTCTGGGGGTGCTGATGTGGGCTCCACTCAGCTCCTCTAACAGACCCCACATTCCTCTCTCTTCTCATTGTTTTCCCCTCGTTCTGACTCTGTGGCAATTCCCTGCAAAAGGTTGTGATAACAAACGAAGATTGATTGATTCTGTGCACATAGAGGCCATGTGCCAGCACAAATACTTCAAAGACTGCATTTAAATGCTAATACTCTCCCAGCCAGACTCGACACTGCTGTCTGACTAAGCTGAGGTTCCAGTGAGGGAGGGTGGGGAAGCGAGGAAAAGAAAAAAAAAAACAGAATCTTATTGTTGTATGCTGTACCTAAAAAGGTGGAGAAGAATGGAGAAAGATATGAAGAACACAATGAGGAGGGATATTGTTCCCGAGGACGGGGCAGTATCACCAGAGACTGAAATTACACATAATAAAGCTTCCTTTTTTCTTTTCTTGTGCATGATTTAGGAGGTAATCTATTCATTTTCAAACCTCATTAGATGAGTGGGTTATTACATTCCATCATAGCCTTTCATAGGGGGGCAGTGGAAATCATGCTGAAATACTGCTTCATATGGGGACTGTTGTCTCTGCCCATCACTCTATCTGAGCCTGCTGAAGGGGAAGAGACAATCATCAACTACACATTTAGGGGGAGATGAGAACAAGAGCTATGCAATAAGAGGGGGGAATCACTGATTAAATATAATTTCCACAAAATGTATACTACATTTTGGAGATGTCATTCAGATTCACTTACCATTCGTCCTTTACCCTGGTGAATTATTAAATGCAGATTTTTGTCAAACACAATGTAGAGAGCTCTACATTGCTAAAATTAACTTGTAATGCTGCTTGAAGAAGAAAAAAAGTGGATGATGCATTTATTTATAATGAATGAAGGGCAAAATGTGTCTTTATTAAAACCTGTCATGAGAATATCAACTGTTATACCACAGCTTGGTTAAATATTTGTTTCTGATTGGCTGGAGGGTTGTGAATTATTTCCCTGTGAATGCACAGTAATAATTCACGGCTATGAGGTAGTTCCAGTGAAATTGGCCTTATCACTGTTTGAAAACACAAGCTCATTGAACTTTCCTGAAGATTCCATTTATAACCAAACATAATGGCAACATTCTGTCGAAGAGAAAAACATTGGAGCCAGGTACTGTCATCGAACATCAAGTCTCCCACGTACCTCGTTTGATCGACCATATTCAATGTCAAATTTTACAATAAATTGAAACGTTCAATTTAATTTCAATATATGAGTATTATGTAGCCTATAGTCACGGTTTCCACATACGCACGTTTAAGATGACGGACACAAATGTAACATTATCCACTTCACCAGCTAATTTAACACTGTGTAGCTGGCTATATCAGGAATTTCTAGTTAGTGGGCTAAGTTACTGTAGTTTCAGAAGCTGAAGCCTAGGTGTGTAATAAATAGTATGTATGTTTAAGTTCTGGTGCTTCCTGTACTAGGAATTCTTGAAGCAGTTTGCATTAGCAGGGTCCAATCTCTATCACTCTTGGGTGAAGTAGGATTAAGAGAGAAACCAACCTCCAAGAGGATGTCAATCCTGTAAGCAAGGATTTTTTTTACTGAAGTAGTAAAAATGATGCCTGCTGTACTTCATCTTGTGCTGCTGTAGGTTTCCTCGGTGTCATTATGGCGACTGAGCTGAGTCTCAGCCCTACTGCAGTAACTGCTTCCACACATCTTTCTTCAGGTGTGACACCCTGTTGTCCGTGGCAACACTAGCTCTCTCACATGGTCTGAAGGTCACAGCACTGGAACCAGACTTGTTTTAAACTATTTGATGGCATCGTGTATAAGTATAACATGAAGGTCAATGGCTGTACAAGATTGAAAGAGATATTTAAATGCCAGTTTCTTGTAGAAGCACTCTGAAATACTCTGCAGTGTTTTTCAATCTGACAGTGTTATATTTGACAAGGCCTGCTGGTTGTAAGAATGAGCATGTAACCACTGTGTCATTGGTTGGGAGGGAGCTTTGCAAGTAGCTGCTGAAGGGGACTGAGAGATTGAGTCATGGTGTTGCTAAAAACAGAGACCTCTCACAGATAACACTGCTGTAATGGTCCCACCACTAGCCCGTCCAGTCCGTTTCCCCTCCCTATATAATGTCCATACCAAGCTATTGACACTCCCAAATACTGTGTAAAGCTCCTCTTTGAGGGAAATACCATACTACATATCAGGTTCAGCACAGAGCTGGCCCATGCCCTTCACATTGACAGGTTGATGCCTCTTCACAGTTACAATACGGGTTGAGAACAAGTTACTCTGACATAGCTTCTCCGTATTCCCTTTATTGTGCTACAGAAAACGTGGGAGTGGAGAGCGTTCTGGAGCAGTGAGGAATTCCAGCTTTGAGCGCTGTCACTGAGCGTTTGATGCACAGTGAGTCAGCGTCGCCACCGCCATGCTGCTGCTATCCCAGGAGTGCTGGGTGCAATGCAGACGGATTGAGTTTATGGATCATGGTTTACCTTTGATTTCGAGAGATCAGAAACAGGAGTGAAGATGTGCCTACCTGTCACAGTGCTTTGTGTACTCGGGGGGGGGGGCAGGGGGTGCAGCGTTCGAGTCTGTAAACACCAGACAAGGATCTGTGCTGCTTTGTCTAAGCAGTATGAGATCTCGGTATGAGGATGTGCTGACTGCAGAGCTGGGTTTGTACAAGGGCTCGCAGAGAGCATATTGTAATGGTGACGTGCTAGGAACTGAACTGACATTTTCACCTGTGGATGTGGATATGTGTGTGTGTGCATACATGTATGTGTTACTGCTCTTGTGTATGTATGCATTCATGATAGTGAGCTTCGGTGTGGTTTTCTGTGTGTGTGTGTCTCTATAAGGAGAATGAGTGTATGTATGTGTGTGCAGTGTGTTTGTGTGTAAGAGGGAGACTGAAAATGTGTGTGTCTGTAAGAGGGAGCATGAATATGTGTGCAGGTTAGAGGGAGTATGAATGTGTGTGCATGTGTACATCTAAGTAACAGGGAGCATAAATGTGTGTGCACATTACAGAGGGTGAGTGCATGCGTGGGCACTCTGGTTATTTTGTCTCATTTGGAGCCTCTTGTTATTTTTGGTGGTCAAGTGGCCATCCTGAATGAATTGGTTAGCTGAAGCCCCAGAAACCAGAGTGGCATATTTATCTGTGCATTATCCTGCTGAGGCAGATGGAAGGGGAAAAAACCTTCTGCTCACAGACAGTGGGACCCAATAGTTAATTTCTCCATAACATCGTAGGTCATTTTTAGCCTTTAGGTGAAAGAAAAATCATTGTAATACACAAAAGGAACTAAAAATATTCACTTTTCCCCCATAATGCAATGGTAATTTATTCATGAAAATGAAGCGCTGAGTTATAAAAGATAGATATCAAAATGGACCCAAGTTCTGAAATGAAATGCCCTGAGACAGGACACCCTGTGCCCTGCAGAGCAAACAGCTACAACACTAAGAGATGTATGCTGTGCACAATATTATGCCTCCATTTAATTGACCAGCTACTACAAGCTGTATTTTATCTCTCAGCATGAAAGTATATCTGAGACTCTGCTCATTCTGTGTATTATTCTGTATATTATACCTCCACTCCAACCAATGAGAGCTTATTAAAGAAAGTACAATAAATGCTGATGTATATATCATATTATCCATAGCCCTCTTCAGACAGCAAGTGCAGCTCTGCTTCTGAACCCATGCCAAAAATCATGCATCAGTCTTATGCAATACACAGCAAAACCAAACAAACCCTCTTCCTTCTTGTTGCATGTAAATGTATCACACTGTAAGAGGGTAAATGCACAGCATATCATTTTCATGACAACCTCTTTTTCCATGTATCCACAGAGGTGAAAATCAATGAAAGACTCAGAGCTCGAATATGAAATGTCTCGGTCAGTTGTCCGAGTGTCACGTGTGAGAAAATTGGCTGTTGGCTCTGCTGCTCACCTCATTTTAATGCAGGACGAGCGGCGACCCGAATGGGTGAGAATCGCTGCATCTTCATTAGTGCCAGGGTCTGAGCACGCTCTTACAGGGGCTACGAACTCGCTGCTTTTCCCAATGCCCTTTGTAATCCACGATCACACACGCTGACATTTTTTAATGCTGTAAATTGATAGTTTATGATGTATTAGTTGACACGGCACCAGGCTTCAAAGTGAACTTTGTGTTTCTGATTAAGTCAACCTTTATGAAACAGACGACCCCCCCAAAACACTCCTCCTGCGTAATTAGGCAGAAAACATTAACGGATTTATCTTCCTGAAGTGTTTGAAAGGTGCGGTTGACATAAAATTCTCTGCTAAAGCTGAATTACTTTGCGATGACCCCTTAGCCGTATGAATAATGAATGCCGTTTGCTGATATATAACCATTGCTAATGAAGCCCAGCGTGGCTGATGGATTGAGTTGTGTCCTGAATTGTCTGGCAGACACCGATGCTGAAGCAATGCTGCTGCAACACTGGGAGAATATGAGGTGTTCGTTTCAAAACCAACAGCTCATTTTGAATTCTGTCACTCACTGAGTCACCACCATCTCACAAACACACATATAATTGAAACGGGTGTGACACGGGTGTTTGTACCTGCAGGCCAGAAACTTTTTTTTTCCATTCTATGGGCCACATATTGCTAACTACAATGTCTGACACAAATCAGAGGTTTATATTCTCTTGCCAGTCTGTACAGACATGAAAACACTGCAGCACCAGCGCAGCAATGCTGTGGGAATGTTACAGATGTTTGTCAGAAGGCAAAGTCTCAGGTAGGGTGTAGTCAGGGCAGCACTTAGGGGGCTGGGGGCCCTATGCTTGAGTCACTGTTCAGGCCCTACCTACTCTACAAATGACCTTAAATTACAGTAGATTAATAAAGTAGAGCTAATGCATCATTATGGAGTAGAATATCAGTTTAATATACTCAAAAAGTAAGAAATGCTGAAAAGATCCTATAAAATCAATATTTGATATGCATAGCCAGTGTAGGGGTAATATTAGCTAGCCACTATGACACAAAAAAGGAACTGGTCTCTCAGAAGCGAGAGGATACAAGGATGGAGATGGAGGATATTTTTAAATTTATTGGGAACACAGTGTAAGTGTGCCTCTCCAAACAGTCAAACATTTGAGTGAGTGGGTGTGCTGGGTAAGTGACAGAGAGAGTGAGAGAGAGTCAAAGAGAGAGAAAATGAGTGTATGCATCTCTCATCTATTTTTCCCCAGCAAGCTGGATTAGTGCTAAAAGAATCCACTAAGGGAGTAGTTGGAGCCAAAGGCCTAGCTTGCTCCATTGCTGAGGAGGTCGCTGAAGGGGGTCTGGTTTCTCCTGCCAAGCTAACAGCTTCTGTCTGGAGAGCCACGATTCCTTCCAGCAGGTCACTGTCTCTTAGATTCTTTGCTCAGTCTGATTCAAGTTGTGCTTATGGTGCGAAATATCTGCTAATTTTTTTTTACATGTTTCATGGATACCATTATCCCCCTCCTTTCCACCTTTTCCTCCCCCATATAGCCTCTTATACTGCGTCACAGTCCAGCGTCAAATATGTCAAATATTCCCATTTAGGTTCAGTAAAGGATTGAGATGCATTGTACATCCCAGTTATCATCATTTGTATTTTCTGTTGTAACCTCACAGTAAAATATGGTGCATGAAAAAAGAGACAAGAAATATGACTGTACCAATGTTTTTGGTTTCCTCCCAAAGACTAGCTCAAGAGATGAAATACGGGTAGTTCATTGACATTTGGCCAATATTCCTAGTTAAGCTGGTTAGAGATGGAGTTATGATAGCAAGATGGCCAGGCTGAGTGGAATCCCCTCAAGAAAAGTAGTTCCACCACCACTGTTCAATTTCTCTGGAAAACTTTCCACTGCTGCTACTGAGTTGAAGACTTTAGTTGTTCCTTCATGATAAATTCAGAGTTTGGCAGGATACGTTAATAAGATACCCTTATCTTGCAGGCTCCGTTTGGCCTGGTCAAACTCCTTCCTTTTCATCATTAACTCAGAGCTAAAATCAGGGAAAAAGAATATTTTCACACTATTATTGTAGAACAGCTCTCTTTTTTCCAGAGAGAGTCTGAGCATTTTTTCTTTGTCCCTAACACTCTGCAAACTGAGAAAGATAGATTGAGGTTTACTTGGTTTGGAATTCCTGGTGTAATCCGGTAGGCTCTTTCAGTGATGAATAAAAAGTCTCCCTTCCAAAAAGACCAGGGACACATCCAGTAAGAAAGCCCAGCAAGTCACTGCATTCTACACCCTCAGGAGGCACTACGAGCCTCAGATTCCATCTTTTTATTTCATCCTCCATTTGGTTGCCTCTGCTCTTTATAGTTGTTACCTCTTTCTCCAGTTGGCCAGTTCTTGTGGAAGTGCTGTGGATATTGTACTCATTTTTGCTTACCCTTTGCTGAACCTCGTCTACTTGTTCAGATAAAGTCGATAGGGAATTTTCAATTGTAGTCATTCTAGTTTGAATGTCATTTGTTTTAAAGTCAATATGCTGAAGCAGGTCTGATCTGTTGTTGTTTATAGGGTCCCACAATATTTGTAGTGTAATTTGTTCACCTGCCATTGTTACACAGTGTTGTCTGTTCAGCGAAGTTTCACCTGGTGCCCCTCTTTATTTAAATTAGGCTACAAGAAAGTTAAGCATGGGTGTTTGGACCCCCTCATTTGTTTTCTCCCAGTATATTAAAACAATATATATATCATGCTATAATGTTTCAATAATAACAAAAGTCAAATTCATTTTCTTTTCTAGAAATTTCCGGATTATATTTTTAGTTTTATTTTTAATTGTCACAGGGAACCTCAATGCAGCACTCACTCTCTATCTGCCATTTTTAAGCCCTCCATTTTTGAGCAAGCACCAATTGCCAATCAGGGAACATGAAATAAGTAATAACATATAATGTGGCTAATTAAGATGCTTCATTTGTGACACAGGGCGGGGCCAGCTAACCATTTAAAACCAATCAACAAAATTTTAAACAAAAACTAAATCTGTGGAATTTCTGCTCTGCATTCCGCACCACAGCCCTTTCTTCCCAATCATCTCAATGAGAAAATTCCATTAACACTGCACTTTGTCCATTTGCCAGCCACTGCATTGTTTTAGGTGGGAAAACAAATAGAACACTGCTCTATTTTTTTCAGTTGATGGGATTTATTTATTTATTTATTTATTGTCATATGTAATGATGTATCACTAGAGTGTTAAATGTCCACTGCAAAAGAGTCCCAATCAGCGATCACCTATTTTTGACAGGTGTGACATTGATCTATGTCCTGCACTCTCACTTTCGGAATGCAGAGTGGAAATAAATATAGCTGTCCGTCAAGTAGTTATCATCAGCAATATTTAGCTAGCTAGCAAAGCTAGGTCGCCGTGATCATAATGGACCATAACAAACAAGTTAGCTACCACTAGTTAGCTAAGCTGAATAGCCTGTAGTCTATAGGTCATAACTATTCAAACAGTAAAATTCATAGTGGTAACTATCACTGGACAGAATTCCGCAATATGTTTAACCAGGTATGGTCTCTTCTGTCAGTGTTACAGTATGAATTGAATTTGGTATTGTACAATTCAGGATACCCTTGAACCGCAAGAAAGAACGTGTCTGCCTTTTTTAATATTGTGTTTAAAATTTAACGTTTAACCCCATGTTCCATCAAATGAAAGCTTTGAAAAATGGAGGGATTTCTGCTGGCATCAACTGAAAAAATACATTGTTCTATTTGTTTTCCCATCCAGCACAACACAGTGATTGGTGAATGGACAAAGCGCAGCAGAAATGGAAAGTTCTAATTGAGATGAACAGGAATAACTTGCTGCAGTGCGGAATGTGGAGTGTAAATTCCACAGATGTGTGACATAGGGTAAGGAGGTAAACCATTGCCGTGGGTGGGGCCCCTTTTGGGCGGGGCCCCTGGGCTGCAGCCCAGTCAAGCTCAACGGCTCTGTTTGTAGTCCTGTGGTTTTTTTTTTTTATAGAGGGTGATTATAGTTTTCTCTTTGTCAGTTGTTGTATTGAAAAGATGTCACGGAGAGCTAGTGAATAATCAATATACATGACGTGGAAAGGTCATTTTGCTATCAGTTCCCAGCTGACAATTACAAGCTGCAAGACGTGAGTGGCGGTGGGGGAAAAACATTATAGCCTGCATACAGCAAAATAATTAGAGAGAAGAAAGGGAGTTCACACCTTCACAGTTTCTGAAAAGGTTACATATCTTCTGGTCATGTCAAGCACAAGAGAATTTTACAGAAGTGTCAGGTCAGACATACTCGCTGTATGACTTTAATTATTTAGCTAATGGAAAATAACTTTATCTGTTAACAACAATATATTACCTTTAAGTAAATTTTAGAACATTCTACATTCACATCTTGGAAATGTCATTCTGACATTTAAAAATAAACTTTGAAATGACAGAAATGGGTGCCTGCCTTACTTCTGTTACAAAGAATGATTATAATATTAGAATAATTCATTGTTCATGAAATATATTCTTAGCATGCCATATTTATCATTCATTATTTGTTGATATATTTATTAGGTCAGTATATGCACGTTTATACTTTTATACATGCCCTGTACATAGCTTGACATTTTTTTCTCAATGGGATAAGAACTGTATGTCAATCGGAACTCACATTTTTCTGTCCCATCCCTGGACAGTTACTCACCAGAATATATGTTTTGTCACTTTAACGCAGTTTATGTTGTTACTTAATACTTACCTGATCAAGTAAAGCACTTATGTTTTACTAATATTGATTTTCGGGGTAAACATAACTACAGATGAGGCAAAAATTCAGCATCAGACTCAATGGCTGCCCAGGGTCAGACAGTGGGAGCTACTGATCTACAGAATACACCTTCATAGCAGAAAACTGATGAGGGGCCTACCTGAGCATTGATTTAGCTGATGATCCCTGACGTTCACCCCCTTAAAAAGCGTGTGCCGTTGAGGGAAAGAGTAAGACTGTACACATTGTCATTAAGGCCAGCCTGGGCCCCGTGTGCTGCAGGATGCCCTGGGTTTCTCAATCCCTCTGTCTCAGCAATAGGACCCCATCATTCCCTGATTTACACAGATCAATTCTCCATTAAAGATGATCGCTTCCCCAGAGCTGCGTGGGAAACAGTGGGAGAGCGCATGATGTGGGCTGTCCTGGCCAGTCGCCATGGCAAACAGGGCTCATCCATTACGGCTCCACTGTGGCCCAGAGACACAGAGAGGTAATTGGAGGCAAATTACCTAATTCCACTGCCACATATATTATGGAGGAAGTTAATGGTTGAGAAGATGAGTATTTCCATGAATTTTACTCACTTGGCTAGTGTATAGATAATGTTAAAGGGAGTTCCTGTATAGCTTTTGCATGCGTTCTGTGTGTGTATGTGTGTGTGCGTGTGTGTGTGTGTGCTGTTGTGTAGGTAAATGTGTCCATTTGTGTATATGAAAGTGAGAGTGTGTGCACCTGCATGACAGAGAGAGTGTGTTTGTTGCACATGTACATTCACTTATACAAAGACAAGTATTGCTTCTCAGGGCCATAACTTTTAACTGATCAACAATAATTACAAGATGCAAGAGATAAACTGCTGTTTCTAAAGACCTAGGTGGGAAGGTCAGCAAAAATGAGGTATCTCCATGCTTTTTTCCAAATGAACCAGTCCTAGGACACTCACCATACCCTCCTCTGCTCCCCTGGCTGTCCAATTTAAAACAAAAATGTAATTTGGTACAGTGCAGACATGCAGAAAAATGGATGAACCAGAAATGTGGATTGCCTTCTTGTATTATCAATAATAGCCCATTGCAACTGTCCTTGGTGTGGCTAACAGATGTTGTTGTTGATTCAGAAAACATTGCTCTTCTACAAAAGTGATCTTTTATACTGCTCGTTAAGGTTAGACTTTCCATATTTCCATGCAAAGGTGAACATTTCATTTGAGGACAATCTACTCAGCAACTGCGGGATGGAACTGCATGTGCGTTTGTTTGTTTAAGAGCAAGGCCTTTCATTGCTGTGTTCATTGGGGAGAGAAGAAAACAAGGTCTCTCATTATATTTGTAGTGCAGTAAAATCCTGCCCATGTTCCAAGCAATGTACTGAAATGCAAAAAAGCTTGTGGCCTGAGAATTGAAAAGAACCTTGAAGCACTATGTGAATTTCATCAAATCCTGAGCCAGAAAAGCAAATGTTTTGATTTTTAATATTCACAATGGCCTGTTGTTGCTTGAGGCTTTTACTCATATGCATCCATGTCTGATAAATACAAAAGGGACATTGAAGCCCTAATAATTTCAATGTAAAAATACCTGCTATCAATTGAATTAAAATATTCTTTGAAAATCCATCTGAGATGTTCATGTGGCTACTACAAATCATTCCATGTTTTTATGAACCACTGTGCTTCTTTCAAAGCTGGAGTTTACGAGTATTATAAGTAATGATGGAGTAGGCTTCTCAAAGCTGCAAATGGAAGGAGCTACTATATGCTATCAGTGACATGGACAAATAGCTGTGGATTGCTCACTCCCCATCATTAGTTCAGGCACTGTAAATTGGTTGTTCATTGCTAGGGGTGCATTAATCTGATACTGATCATCCATATTGATCTGATACTGGCCAAAAATGTTAAATCAGTTATCAGACACAGTGCATGTTACAGACACTGTGCAAGTTATTCAGTCCATTGCTGATTTTAGGTGGACAAGAATGATATAATTTAGCGTGGGTTTGTAACAATGACTTTCACACAGCTGTGTAATTAATAGCATGTGCTCAACAGAAAAAGCAGGTACTTAAAGTTCTGTACTCAGAATTGGTATTGCCAATGTGTATCCCAGCTGTTGCCTTTTATGGAAAGCAATTAGGTAAGAGTGAGGTAGCTCATAATAGAAAAAGGTGGTGCCTTCCATGCTGTCATAATTTGTTTGACAACTGAAAGAGGGCAGAGCACTAATTTACAAATTATGGCACTGTTCTCTAACCTTAAAGTGAGGAATTCAAGCAACTTCTACTTTTTAAAATATTTGTACGTACAGAATTTCTATCAGTTATGTGACGGGGTTTCAAATTTTTTTTATTTTTTTCTCATTCAAGAGAGCTAAAATGAAAAACAAATCATGTTTGTGACTCAAAGGCGAAGATAAAACACATCAGTGTTAGATAAGAAGTAGGTAATGGATGTCCCTGTAAAGAATCAGAGAAACACAAAGGGGGAGAGCTTCACCTCTGCTGGAAAGGCGAGACATCTTGGTGTCACCTTGATCATCCAGAGCCATTCTCACCCAAGCTCCTTCAGAGCCACACAGACCATTGAGGCAGCCCCCTTGAACACCTGCATCTGTCTGAAACAATATCAGCCTGCTCTCGCACCTGAAAATTCACCTAGAAATAGGTGCCAAAATTTCATCAGCTACCAAGCTGAACGTTTTCTGATCATTCAGAAAGTTTTCCTTGTTCTCCTTTTGCTGACAGTGGGAGCACTTGGTGTGATCGTGTGCGGTCATGCTGTCTGTGTGTGTGTGCGAGAGACAGCAGATATTTATGCATGGATATGAGTCGGTGGAAGTACATAGTGCATAATTAGTACATAGTATGTTATTGAATGATGAAACAATGTCCTAGCGCATAGTGTATGAGGCATTTTGAGTGTGTTGCAAGTAGCACTGTTGACGTTTGTGCCGAAGGTTGGGCTTGATTTAGTTAACTATATGCATGTTGTGGCAGTAAACACACAATAAGCCAATGAGAATAGTATTTCCCATTCTGTTTAGACACTGCCTGCATTTACACAAGGCTGATTTGCACACTTCAGTAAGGAGCAGTGATCCATGTAACTGAAACAGCAAATAATAAAATTCATTTTGTTGGCTTGAGGCAAAATATTGTTTTTTGCATTTTGTATACAGAATTCCCCATTACAGTATCCTATTACAGCTAATTGAAATGTACCAACAGATTTTTTTTTTGAAGCTTTGTTTCATCAGGCCTTTCGTGTTGACAGTCACAATGCTCTAAATGTGGACATGTACTCTCGTGTCATGATATCCAAAACATCATAGCACAAGCTTGGCAGAATTTGCGTACTGAAGGTTTTATGTGTTTAAAAAGACTTTGAAGACTTAATCGCCTAAATAAATGGTTACATAAGATTTTTTCCAACAGATTTTCCAATGAATACAGTTTCATTGGCTGTGACCAATTTCCATGCATTTTATTTCACCATGGAATTGCTTGATTCTGAGTCATTTGCATGTAACATCTATAATTAAAAACAGGATCAGATGATGTTTTTGCCATCATGTGTAAATATGAAACATTTATTTTCCTGTCCTCACTTGTGATGTTCCTGCTTGCGCTCCCTTTGCGTCTAACTGAAAGTCTATTGCAATTAAAGCAGCATTCCTGGGCTTATGCTTGCAGCTAGCTCTCAAGGCTGAGCTGCTTCTGGAAGAGCATATTGGAGGTGCCAGTGCTAGCTGTGGCAGGGGTTCCTGTGTGAAGCACAGCTTAGCCAAATGATCTGTCAGCAATGGGCACAGCAACTGAAGATTAAATAATGTTGATGCATTTCAGAATGTAGGGTCTCAAAGAGAACTAACTTGTGTTTAAGCAATTTCTTTTTTTCAGATTGTCCAGCTCTCATGACATATTCAATCCATACTTTCCCAGATTTGTACATTTATACATTTGTTAATTTATATACCTCAGCTGCACAGTTTTTGTGAAGCATGATGAAAACATTATTTTCTCCCACTGTAGTTTTGGGAAGCATAGCTTTGACCTTGTAAAATCATCAGCTGCCATACACTTAAAGTACTTCTGAACAAGTATATTTAAAACCAAGCATATTAGCAGAAAGTATAACAGTACAGTCAGCACATTCACAGAGATGGGGAAAGGATAAACAGTGTTGTGTAGAGTGACTTTGTTGATGTAACTCCTCTCTTGACTGTTTGTGGTGTGAAATGACATTTACATAATCCTCAGGAGCACCACGCCATATTACTCTTAAGCTCTGTGTCATGATCCTATGTTTAAGCAGCTTGTTTTGATCAACATCTCAAGTGTTTATGAAAGGACGGTTTTGAAAGAAATCATGAAAACCTATTACTGATATAATTTTAGGTGTGAATTGTTTAAATGTGCTACTGTATAAACCAGTTTGCTACATAATTAAAATAAAAACACAATGGATTTCAAGAGGAAAGTTCAACAGGCTCTCAAGATAAAGGTAGCTTTTGATGTCAGGCAAGAAGAAGGAGCAGAGTTTCATGTCTGACATGTGCTTGTGCAACAATGGTGAGTGACATTTAAAAGGAAATCATGATTAATCAAGTATATTTCCAGAACATCGATACCAACATTGATGGTCTGAATTAATTACTTTTCCCATAGGTTGCATCTCCTTAGATGATGATAAACAAAAAATGCTAGGCGACAGAAGAAAATGGAAAAATGGCCTTATGGTTAGACAGAAGTTTAATTAAATATTGTACTCATTGATAACCATTATTACAAAAATAAAATCTGGAGGTTTTGAGTCTTGAGCTGTGAGTTATCAAAAACCTGTTGACTGATAAAAGCTTTTGTTTAAAAGGCCTTTGCAGATGAAAACAGCCTAGCACACAATGGCAAGCAGCACTTAGAATGGATGAGCATGTGTGGAGCCTGGGAGTCCTTTGAAGGCTCCCCAGCCTCTGTGTGCTCTCTCCACCTCTGAAACTGGGGCGGTGACTGTGAAGCCTTTCTACCCTGCAGCACAAGAGCTCTCAAAGGCCTTCATTTCCCAGAATCCCAGCCCCACATCTCCCAGTCAAGTGGCAGCTTTTGTTAACTTTTCAGAGAGCTTTAAAAATTGTTTGGGAATATCTTTACCATAATAAACAATACTAAAACTAAATCATAAAAGCCTTATTTAATAATTAGTTTCCACCTGCACACAACCCCCACTCTCCTGTTTTACCAGTACTATGAAATTTCATTGATGCTAGTGAATGACAAAATCATATTGGATACTTTATTACTAATACATTGTAACTAAGCATGCTATATTTTTGTTATTGGAAGAAACAAAAACGTATTTTAAACATTTTTTTCTCATAGAGTTACTAATACAGACAGTCCCTGAATTACAATGGTCCGACTTTACAATGGTGCGATAGTGTCACTTTTGTCCAGTATTCAATAAATTACATGGCATATTCAATACTTTATTATAAAATAGGATTTGCTCAACTATAGGCTAATGTAAGAGTTCCACTTACTATTGGTTGGTTATTTTCCACTTTCTGTGGGTTAAACAGAATGTAACCCCTTCGTAAGTCAGGGACTGTCTGTAATTTAAACACTTCACAGGTAAAGTGTTATAAGCATTGTGCCATTCTAACAGTGTTTCTTCAGGAAACATGACTTTTCTAACTCGAAACTGAGCCATGGATTTCATCCAATCACAGAGCACCAGTTAATGAAACTATTACACATAGCAATGAAATTGCGATACTACCTATGTACCTATGTCATGCACTAATGTTATCCTTCACTACAAGTACGGCTCTGTTATAAACAACTTTACAGAGCTGCACATATTTGAAAGATTTAACCCATATGACATAAAATCCTTTTAATACTCTGTATCAATTAGGTGATAGTTCTGCCTATCTGTAGTACTATAGTACTGACTGCACAACAGTAGCGAAGCACTACAGTTTGTAGGTATTCTAATACCAGAGTATTTGTAGGTATACAGATATGAATATCATAAAGTCTTGTGCAAGTATGATACTACAGTCTTGTAGATGTAATACCGCAATGTTCTTCAGGTAAAACGATCATTACATATCTTTAAAGAAAGTTGTCCTGTCCCTTGACTGCTCCTACCAAAGCTGCAACTACTACTTAAACATGACACTAACCATAAGTTGTAGTATACGTTTTAAAATATAATCTTAAAGCCTTATGCAAGCAAACACAGCCTCCTTCTGGAAATTGTGTCATAATCTTGAATTATAGGCATGCATGTGTATATCTGTGAGAATATGTGCATATGTGTGGTCAGGTGCACAAGTTGGTGTATTCACACATGTTTGGCTGCAAACTCATAAATATTTGCACATTTGGAGGGGTGAAAAGCAGGAGAAATTGATTTACTAGTGAGTGCCTTGCCTTTTTACTGTCTGATATTCTGTTGAACTGAATCCCCATGCCAAGTATTTAAATTTGTGTTGACACATCAGCATTGATCCTGGAATATAAATTATTTATGCATGGCTTATTGTATGTTTTAAAACCTCTATAGGCATTTGAGGAAGTGATAGCAACTTCATTTTTTGGCAAGTCACTGTCTTAAGTCAAGGAGAGTAAATGACATGAATGCATTTTCATATATTTGCACTGGTAATGTAGATCAGGGGATCACACATGTGACTCAAGCGGCACTTATGTATTCAGATCTGCAGCAGGAGGCATCTGTCACGTCTCCTCCCACATTCCTGCAACCTCCCATCAGAGGTATTTGATTATCTGTGCTGTAGCTTCGTATGGAAGCCCAGGTGAAATTGCCAATTGATTACCCAGCTGAAGCTGTCCACAGGTTTTCCCCCTGCTGTCAGAAACCGGAGAGAATTGCGTCCCGTCACTATCGATTGGCTGCAGCTCTGCACACCACAAGTGCATGCGGCATGAACTGACCAGCAGAACAATGTGTGGGGCCTGGACTTGGAATGAGACTGCAAACCAAAACTGTGCTGAAGCCCATCAGTCAAAGGACTCTACTTTGTTTCATTTGAGAGAGAATACTGATAAGTGGCTATGCTAACCTTATCTACATCTCAAGACCTACAAACTATTTTGGTTTCTTGAAATAGTGATGAATGTAAGTTTTGCCATTAAACAGTAAATTTGATAAAGGAATTTTTAAAAATTTTACTAAAGGAAATGAGGTGTGAATTGTAGCGCATACTACAAAGATATGATGCATGGCTATTTTCCCATCATAACATCATCACACAATCATATCTGCTCATTTTTAAATTAAGTGTCTGTCTGCATTCTTCAGAATCTGATGGTCACTGCTAAAGAATCAGATCAATAAGCTGATCAGTTGTTAAAAATGACTAATAATTTTTACACTGTCACCTGAATGTAATAACAGGTGTGGAGTTCTTATTGGGCACCAGGCTTGTATTTTTCAGACGGCGATGTTATGTTATTCGAGTGTTTTTTTTTTTTTGGAATTGCAAGAGCAAAGCGCCTTTGTGATGCTGACTCCGCATGTCACATTAATAAAACTGAGCTTTTACACATGAAATGCAGATGCAGAAATTTTCCCCTGGACTAAATAAGAGCAAAGAAAATTGATTGCTTTCTATTAAAAGGTTCCTCCTTTTCCCAGCATCTGGCAAAAGAGAGCATCTTTGAATAAGCATTGTATACATTCATCTCAACTCATAGTACTGTACGATATATTCATGTCATATTCCTGTGCTAATGCAAAAGTGGCCCTATTCTTGGCACGCACTTTAGTTCAATGCTGTTCATAAAACTGAAAGAGGCTTGAGCACAGAGGTACTGTGAGTCTCAGAGCACTGGGGGCAGGAGTGGGAGAGGGGGGCACATGACAGATTGGAATTGCAGCAAGTAACAGGCAGGTGAGAAGCAGCTCTTTGTGTTTAAAGTGGCTCCCCTTTTCTCAGCTGTCAGGCTCCTGATTGAACAAGGCCCTTTTGATTGGCAGGTGTTGGCTACAGGGAAGGGGTGGGGAGAGGGGGATGTCAGGGGAATGTCGGGGGATGGGGTGCTCGTAAGACAGCATGTGATTGAAGGCTTGATTATGGATTCCATGGAGCAGACCGTGTTTGATTTCCCCACATCAGCCCTCCCTGATATGTCTCTTAATTTGAATACCTGCATTATTTGCAGCATGGAGAAGAATGGAGAGTTTGGCCTCCTCATTCATCACAAAGGCAACATCCCGATAAAAAAAAAAAAAAAAAAAAAAACAATTCAACAGAATTAGACTTGTTCTCTTCCTCTCCCTTCAGTCCTTGGAGTGATGAACTCTGATTTTTTGATGCACGGATCAAACGTGAAACTGTGACAAGACATGTTTTTCCGGCTCGCAAATATGAAGCAAGCACTGGCGAGTATGCATGGACACTCCATCTGATAAACAATACTGTTTACACAGTACAACCGTCTGGTGCGCACATTCATCAAAGAGTCATTACATCCCTTAAGATCTACTCGAATGTGAACAGCATGCTCTCCATGTGTTTCAGTGATGAGGAAAAAAAAGTATCGAAAATTGATATTCCATTTATCCTTGTAGTCAACCCTGCAAGAGACCTCTTATTACAAAATGTGTGCTTTGCATGCAAATAGCATCGAGACGGAGGAGGAATGCTAAACTCACCCCAGTGCAATGGTACACACCACATCTATCAGGTGGCCTTTGAATAGGGTAGCGCGCCTGCCTCATCAAACTGATAGCATCATAATCCAGGGTCCCTCCAGACGGCAAGCTCTGGCTTGCAGCATATGGAACTCTTGGCTCCCTGACACCTCCAGGTGAGCCACGTTCTAATTACAATGTGCTCAGTGGCCCTGATCCACATGCAAATACGTAAATACAGGGAAAGGTCACTCTGCAGGAAAAAGGAAAGTGCAAGAATAAGGCGAGCTTAACTGGTTTGGTTTAGCTTTGGTTGATTGAGATGGATGGGGTTAATGTTAATGACACAGGCATCATCTGTATCTGCTTCCAGTGATCCTTCTCTGAGCTATTGCTGTGAGAAGGTCAGGAGATGGGGAGGAGACTGACAGAGCAGAGCCAGTAACGCAGATCTAATGAAGATGTTTGGATATGGCCTGAATCTGGAGGTCTTGGAGGGGAGAGTGATGTTTGAGATCATCGACAGACAGGGGTCTTTGCGTAAAAATGATCATGGTGGGACACAGCCGCTGTAACAGTGAATACGGCGGCATTAGCAGATCCAACTCCAGATCTCTGTGGGTCCTGATGCCGTAATGTCCAAAGGGTCCACCAGACCTGGCCATCTGCTCACATGTATTTTGTCATGTTCATATTGCACTGCATCTGCAAACAGCATCTAATAGAGCATGGGGTATGGACAAATATGATTTGCCAGGCACTATGGTTTCATGCAGTTAGAATGAAACCTGCATATTTGCATTAAATATATTAAATTGGATGAAAAGCATGAGCCTTCACACATTGTTGTGTGAATTTTTGATCGTAAATGCATTGATTGTAAGAATGTTACATATAATAAGTAAGATTCACATATAACAAACAAGAATGCTAGGACATATTTGCAGTAGGGATAGTGGCTGCAAGTCAAAGCTCATTGACAGGGATAGAAAGACACTTAACAAGATACCTGCAAAAAATAAACAAAAATAATCACAAAAATACCACAGAACGGAATCAACACCTCTGTGATTAAGTCACAACAAAGACTCATGAGCTTCACAAACGTGATATTTATGGCAGGGCTGTTGCTTGGAAAGGCCAGTGTGCAAAAATACAATAACCTGGTGTTATGAGTAAAAAACCTGGACAAGTACTGGTCATCTTTCACTCTTTTGCCTTGATCCGCCATGAAAGACATTTGCAAAGAGCCAAAGGAGGCCTTTAACTCACATTGTCTGTTTCTGCCTGTTAAACATAGTGCTGGATCTGCTATGTCTTGGAAGGCCATCTTGTTAGAGTTACTAGGTCCACGTGTTTATCCACATGGTACATTTCTTGCCAAAGAATACAAAGCCATTTTAAGGACACCCTATGGTGCAAACACCAAATTCCAAGATGATAACACACTCCTAATTTCGAGTGTGATTGCATTTATACATATACAGCATATGGCTTGCATTTGAATGCTTGAGGAGAGATTTAAGTGGTACTTTGTTGTGTCTGTAATCCTTATGTTACAATGGCATTGTAGTACAGTACATTTTCAGAAGAGCTTTCAAAAGAACTGCAAGTCTGTGTGTGGGATGATGTTTGTCCGCTATTACTGTGGAGAGTATCTCTTTCCATTGTTCTGTCTTGTCACTCCTTTTTGATTCAAGTGTTATTGCATTAAAAGATAGTGAAAAAAGTAAAATAAGTACACATCTCATAACCTGGTTTGTAGACTCCCATCACACACTCCTAGTACCAAATGCTAAGGCATAAACATCAAGATGTGAGTGTATGAGATGTGAGACAGAGGATGTGTACATGCCAGTATGTGCCTGTTTTTCATGTGTGTGCCTGTGCCTGTGTTTTGTATTTATATGCATGTATGTTTCTTATGCGTGTAATGCATGTGCATGCACACGCATACATGCATGTGCCAGTATGTTTGAGCCACTGGGGGCCACTTTGCTCCAGGCAGAAGTGGCTTGTGCATGTAGGTGTGACACAGAGAACACAGATTAGGAATCGAAGGCATTGACAATAATGCTGTCAGGAACAGCTTGTTTTGGTTGTTCTCTTTTATTAGCTCAAAGACTGCTGACTGGGTCCCCTGTAAACCTGTGCGGTCATATGGCGTGAGCAGATAAACATGTCTTCTACAGAATGGCAATGGTGTGATAGCGGCCGTTTGGCTCAGTGTGCCGGAGATGGTGGTTTAGCCATGGTCTCGCATTAATGAGGAAGCAGGGTCTGCGAAGTGATTGCCCTTGTCCAGATGCTTGTACCTAATTGAAATGGCCGTAGCGCACCGCTAGCGCTAGTGAAGGGGAAAAGGAGAAGGCGGTGCACCACCGGGCCCTGGCTCGCTCTGACTCACTCTCTCCAGTAGCTTATTCACACATCAGGCACTTTTAATATCACAGGACACTCACAAAGCCCACAATTCCATGCTGCTGTCATAACCCTGTACAAGACAAAAGCAGCTCATTAAGATATGAGTGTGAGCAAAAGAAAGTCATTTGGATTGTGTGTCATCAGAAAAAAATTTGCAGTGGTTTCTTGGTAGTCATATAAGCAGAAGGTTAATGGTTGACATTCCAGGTCGGACAGAACATTTGTACCCTTGAGTGAACCAGTTTACCTGAGCTGCTTCATAAATACCCACCTAAATATCATGAAGAGGTTTTGTATTTCTCCATAAACAATGGCATCTGCTATGAGGATTAAACATTACATTTATAAATGCAAGATTTGACTCTCCACCAGTGCAGACACAATTAGCTATTTAAAAGACTGGGGTGAGCAATTTACAGACAACCTCTTTCACCACAGCCTAGAGCACATAGCACAGCTCTAAGGATTCCACCTTCACTATATCCTGTCAGCTGAATTTGCACCTTCTCCCCCACGTTTTTTCATTTAGGCTCATTCCTTCTTCATGTCTATGGGGAGATGGGGGAGTCCAGAGCATCGTCCTTGTGAGTGGCAGCAATTGTATTCCCTACATTTCATGTTCACATTCAAATGATTCAGTTGAAATGTGAACTGTTGGTCAATAAATCTCATTTGAACAAATTTAACTAACTGCATGTGGTGAATTAAACAGGCAACAGAGTATGTCAGCATGTTTGTGATACATTTCCATATTACTTTTGTCTAAATACATGGTACTTTGAGCTTTCAGCTTTGCCACTAGATCAAGCTGTTGTCATGGAAGATGATCATAATTACAATGAATAATACCAAGGCTAGTGCAAATACTGGGCTGTCAAACTGATAAAGGCATAGATTATAAAATATTAACAGACCAGGCCCTGTGTCGGAGATCCCTGGTGTCCTTCAGCCTGTTTGAGATTCCGCTCTCACTGTGAATAAAGCCATCTCGATCTCCATGCATGCATGTCCAGGCTCGATGCATTGGGGTAAGTGGTGAAAATTAGGGATGGGGTGGATTTGGGGGTGAATTTGGCAATTACTACAATGTGTATCTTCCTTCCCCCCTCCCCACTCTTACTGTACATATCCAGTGTATGGTGTATGTGTTTGATGCCAGAGAATTTTACATAAATGCAGATTACTGTGTCTTAATTCAGAAGGATAAAAAGGGAGCACCAGTGTGTATAACATAAACAGATTCCTATTTTGGCCAGACAAGCTTCTTGGCTATTTTTGCTTGTTGCATTTAAATATTTGCATGAAATGAACGCTGGGAATAATGCCTTTCTGCTGGAGACATTTAAGGAATCTTTTTTTTGGAAAGGCAAATGCCCGTATGTGGAACTTGTATTTGGTTTGGGTTTATAGCTTTATTCTGTCTGCCTGTCTCACAGCCTTTGACTCCGCCTCTTCTCTCTGTTCTCAAAGTGCAAAATATCCCCGTCAACGTTGTGACATATAAACAAACCTGGCACAGTTTTTGTGCTTTGTTTGTAGCTGTCATTGCTGCATTTCTCACTTGTTGCTCCTGGTCTGTGCTGTCAGAGACTTGGTGATGCTTTACTGTGGAGATGTTTCCTGAATTCAATGCTGTGAAGGAAAATTTTTCCCTCATTTCTGATTGTTTACAAGCCTGTTCAAAAGGCTGTTTAGAATGCAGTTACCCCAAAAACATGCAAAAACCTCAGGTGACCCCATAAACTTGAAACTATCTCAGTTACCCCAAAAACAGTCTTGGCTGGAGCTCTGTTTGTCGTTCTGTCTCACAGCGAAACGACTGCCAAAGGAAATTATTTATTTTTATGTATGACATTTGGGCTCTATCTCTTCCATGAGGATTTA
The DNA here is from genome assembly GCA_022829145.1 of Albula goreensis. Taxonomy (NCBI): domain Eukaryota; kingdom Metazoa; phylum Chordata; class Actinopteri; order Albuliformes; family Albulidae; genus Albula; species Albula goreensis. The sequence continues at coordinate 21,498,288 of CM040755.1, read as the reverse complement.
GTTAGTTCCTACAGATATACTGTAGTAAAATAGCAAAAGTAAAACTTGAAGCTGAGAAGCACTGCAGCACAGAGAGATCATCCCTCCCAAAGTAGAGACAAGACTGACAGATAGGCCTAACGAGGCGAGTGTGGAGTGAGAGGTTCTGGCGTAGGTTGCATTCAGACAGCTGAGCCGCCCTGACTCTGTGTGGTCTGCGTACCCTATGTGCTTCTGTCTAATTTCTGACCGGTGTTTGTTGCCCTGGCATTGGCCTCGTTAAGAACAAGTTAACCCCAGGATGTCAGCGTTTCCACCGATCGACAGTACGTGCCATCGGAAAACGAAGGGGCCTGTCGGAGGGACCTCAGGGTTGCTGGTGAATGGCAGGCACTTATGGATTTTCCAATGCGGGTGAGGATAATTGGGACTAATAGCTTGGTCCTCGGTCAGTCAGTTCGGTCCCTTAATTAGCTTCTGTGTCGTAGATAACCCAGAGGGCCGGTAACGTCTGACGGAAGTGTGGCTTGCCTCAACGAGACTTATGACACTCCTACAATGATTAGCAAATTACCCATCCCTTCCCTCACCCCCACACAATCCACCCCATCAACGTGCAATCAGGCCTGCTTTTGAAGGCTGCCATATAGATTTGTCTCAGATATCCATGCCGGGCATTAAAAGCCCATTAGCCCCTGTCGCTCACTACCCATTTTATTAAACTCTGATTCTCAAGGAGGGGGAGGGAGAAACTGGAGTGGTCGTTTAACCACAGCAAATAATCTGATCAATAAGACAAGCATTAGAGGGCTGCTTTGATGGCAACCTGACTTTTTAAGTGATGTCTAGAGGCTTTGTTCACAAGGTGACATTAGTGTTCATGCCCAGGGCACTCAATTATTTTGAAAAAAGGCAAAAGGAAAGAAAATTTAAAAAAGGATCTTTTTCAAAATGAAAATGAACGGGGACAATGGCCTTGATGGTGTTTGTAGCATAGCCATGGCAACAGCATGACACACATGCATAAATGCTCCTTATCAGGGCTGAGTCTGATGCAGCAGTTTGTAGTGATTGCGTCGCTTGAATCCTGATGTCCATTGTTCTCAATGTCTGTGCATCACTTTAATTTCACATCCTCTTATCTGTTACTGAAGCTTGGAAACACATCAATGGTATTATACCAAGCATACAGTGTCCTTCCTCCACCTCCTCAAAACAGAATTTTACTTAGTTTACTTACTCTTAATGTTTATCTCTGTTAGTTTTATCAATCCGTACATTAAAAGAAAAGCCAAGGTTGAACCCACATTGCAAACTCATTATGTTTAATGTAACCATCAGCATTTCCTCTTTGCCAAGCCTTGAAAGTGTGACTGAACCATTCAATATGCCTGACAATGCAGGCAGTTGACGACTGTTTGAAGGTGTAGGGGTGTTGGGTTCTAATGGTAGACGTTTGAAGTCTGTTCTGCTGTGGAGCCCTCCCTTGTCTCTGGGTGGTGGTGCATTGGCTGCTGGTGACAGGGGCTTTAATGAGATTAATGATGCGGTGAGTCCAGGATGCTCAGAATCGGGAGCAGCCAGCAGAGTTATTGACTCTGTGCTGTCATGTTGACACTTCCTCAGCAGGACAATCAGGTGTGCTTCAACAGAACCAATCAGAGGGCAGTATCTGCATGTGGACCACACACATATGCTTCTACCAAGATGCATCGATTAAGTACAATGCATCAGAACTCTTTACCAGCACAACATAAGGCAGAGTTCCATTGAAATTGTCATAGACAAACATGAATTGAAAGCTTGTATATATTTTACAATAAGTAATGCAGGCCTGCTGCAGTATACTCAGTGTATTTGTTTAAGGCATATGCTAATTTAAGAGAGAGACAACACTTTTCACTATAAAACATCAGTGACACTTAATAGTCATTTTCTGAAGAGGGTTGCTTGGCAGAGATAATGTAAACAAAAAATGTGACCAATTTTATATCATTCTTGCCTTTATTTTGCTAAAAGTTCTATTCGTCTGTTCGACATATTTTGCAACTGGTTAGGGTTAGGGGCCTGCCTGATGTGCAGCACCGATGGTCTGGATCTGGATCAACTTCCCCACAAAGATGCCAGCAGCATACCAAGCACAGCCAGGCCAAAAGACCTCCCCTGTGGGAAACAGGAAGTGAACGTACTAGGGGACAGGGTGGACCAGCAGTGGTAGCAGACAGTGATGCAAACTGACACTGACATTGGAATCAGGAGGTGGGAACCCTGAGTGAAACACAGAAATCTCTATGAGACAGTCTGTGCCTTCTCTTATTGATACCATTCCCATGTTGTTTTTGGTGATAAAAAGCCCTCTTAATCAAATGCACGAATTGACGTTCCAGTTAATTTATCCTTTAGATCACGATGCAACTGGCATGGAGTGTGCATGGTACTTAATTTTGAGGGAAAAATTAATTATTGTTATTATTAACTAATGCTACAGAATAGTGTCAATATGGACAGGAATCAGAATTCATTTTATTTTCACTCACTCAGTGCCTTCATGATTTTGTCTGAAGCAGAAAATCTTGGGCATATGTCTGTTAAAGTTGCAAAGCTGAATTTCAACAGTCATCCTCCAGGTGTCCCTGTAGGCACTCCAGTTTCAGCAGTTCTTTGGAAATTCACAATAACATGTGCCTAATTAAACATCTAGGGACTAATTATGAGGTGCAAAACAATTAAATGACACTGTTTCGGTAAGTTGCATATGTTTTGAGGAAGTCATACATGGATGTGCAAACAACATTGAGTGTCATTTTCTTTGATGACAGGGTAAAACAATATCCTACCCATTCCTCTCAAGTTTCTGAAGCTTGTCAGAATTTTTTCACATGTCAGCTTCACGCCACAAATAAACATACAACAAACCAACTGCTATTGATTCAATGTAACTGCAAAATGTAGAGCAAATTTCTCCTCTACCTAAATATGTGACATTCACAGCTACCGTTGTTTTTACTGAAATTCCCCTGCTGTACTCAGTTTTGTTTTTCTGCTCGCTATATTTTTTTATATTGTAGAAAAGATTTATCGTTTAATCAACATTTATGACCTTGTCTATGTGTACTCTTACATGTCACGTTATCTGAGTATAACGTACATTTGCTCTCCCCCTCCTCCAGATAGTGGGATAATCCAGCTCTGCGGACAGTGCAGCCGCAAGGTCGAGGGGTTATTGTCCATGTCCACGATTCATCCCTGCGTAATGCAGAGCTGTAATGGGGGTGTTTCAGGTTGCCATCGGGCTGCTGCACGTGTGAGCATTCTCAGGCTAAGAGGCAGAAGAAACGACAGTGACAGGTTAAGCGAGGCATGCCGAGGCACAGCTATATTTCCAATAACCCGCTTCATTACCACACTGCCTGACTTTGTCCACAACACACAGGAACATGGCATGGCATATTTGTAATACTTATTTATTTACTTACTTATTCAGCTCCCTTTGTCTGTGTCCTGAAATAAAGACGTGTTTTGATTTCCCTGAAAGAGGCGCTTGACAATTTTACAACAGCAAAAGACACAGTTTTATGCCTCTCCAAACAGAGATGAGGTGATAAACATATCCTGGTCCATCCCATCTTTATGGATGCTCCTAAATATTAATAGCAGGGGGATACGCTATCAATTTCCATTGTAAAATACCGGCTGTGTGTGCAAGTGTAGCATAGCGGTTAAGAGAGGCAGTTTGCAGCCAGAACATTGAGAGCCTGTCTCTCCTTTGCTTTAGAGAAAATTCAGATGTATGAATTGTTATTATATTGACAGATAATCTGTGTAAATCACCAAACACAGCAGTGTCTTCTGATAGGTAAAACTTAGAAATATCTTTAAGGTGTGCCAGCTTTCCCATGACAGAGTGTATTTTTAATGAATACAAAGTTCTGCTGTATGTAGGTGATAGCTTGACAGCTGTTAACAAGAAAACACAGTCCTACTTGGGCTTTTTTTCACAATTACACATTCAAAGGAACTTCGGATAGAGGCACAAGTTACTTTTCAGCATGTGTGGAAATGGAAACAAAACCATGAAGCAAATGAATGTTTCATTGGACAGATGTGCAACAGACGTAGCAGTACATGTGTACCTTTCCATAACAGCTCAGATTTATATTCCAAGTGTGAATCGTTACAGGGAGAAGCCATCCTTTTGAGAGTGGTGTTGTATGCTGCCCGAATGGACTGACCTCTGCATCATTTGTTACAACTGGAGATTTCAAAAGAGAGATAAATTCACCATGAAGAATAACATAACTCTTATCACTGTAGTCAAAGCTATACTACATATCCACTATAATCAGCTGTTTACAGAGCAGAGAGAAGACAAAGGCCTAGAAGCGACAGTGAACTTGTTGAACCCATGAGTGTTATTGCTAATGGCAACCTTGTAGCACTAATGCAAGCAATGCTTCTCTCTGTAGAGCCACTTACTGTGCCTGCTTGTGCATCCTTTGCAATCTGACATGAAAGATTCTACAACAAGAAAGTATTATTATGCAACATGTAGACACTGAGTCACAGGCTAAAGAAAGGTGTCATATTTTAGTCTTCCTTGCTGTCAAAGCAATGCATGGGGTGATTATTTTTTTGGACTCTAACAGGAGTTTGAACATCATTTCAAGAGAACTCAAACATTTTGGGATGATGACTGTTTGACTGGAGAATGCATTTGTTTTGGGAACCATTTCTTGCAAAAAAGTGGATGATTGTGATGGATAAGCTGAAAAAAGAAATTGTGTGAGGGATGCAGAAAAATGGATGCTTAATTATTTTGCTTGTCGAAGGGTGCCAAAATGTGACTTGCCAAATACCATTATTTACCATTTACCATTATTCTCCATAAATCTGTCAGAAAGTAATGCTGGATGTAAACAACAATTTCTGACTTGCTGTCTGAAATATCACGGCACACATTCCAGTTGAAGAAAACAATTCACAGGGATATCTATATCTCCAGCAAACATTCTCTGAAATCAATCTTAAATCTTTATAGATAATACTTTTGTAGTTATATTTGACTGAAAAATATTGAACACATTTTTGCAAATAAGGCGACAATTATGTAAAAAGCTGTTTCAATCAATAAAAGATTGACTTCTTTAAACTGCTCTGTTTTGACATCACTTTCAGAGTTAAAGGTTGTCATAGTCATGGACTCCCCTGCTTCCCCTCTCCCATGCTGTGTTTGTATCTCTGCGGCTCTTCTGTGTGTGGTGGCAGGAGGTACGCAGTGTAAGAGCCCACTAGTGTTTGTGGGTAATCTGGCTCTGTAAACTGCAGATGGGTCAGTGGTGCTGATGTATATTGCTCTGAACTCTGTTCCATGGTGATAATGCCTCCCTCAGCTGTGCCCCTGTCAGAATGCTTTGTGGGGGCGTGGCATGTGGCCCTCCTTGTTCAGCATCTATGTGCTGCTCTGCTGTCTGCATCTTCCATTAGCTGAGCCTACCTGCTCTCGTAAAAACTTCTCCCAGCATGTTCAAGATGACAGAAGCACAATCACAAAGCTTATGTGGCCTGCTGTAGAGCAGACTTTACTGTTTTAATGTGATACACTGTAAGCCTTCACAGCATTTTAGTTCATTTTAACTTGTCTTCTTTAAACTGTTGGATGTGTTTGATAGTGCTTGGGTGATGTGATGAGGTGACTAGGGGTCTGTAACTGTACCTAATAGGTCATATTTTTAAATCTAAAATAGGGGGTGCTGCTGTACCTAAACTATCCCTTTAAATATCTGAATGACTGGACAAGAGCGCTATAGGAGCTACAGAGGAGCTACAAACTCTGTTGAAGCTGCTAAGGGCTTTGCTTAGAGTATCCATCTTCATAAGTCAAATAAATGGAGAGCACCCACTCTCTATAGAGAGCACAGGCCAAAGGCTGACTCTGTGTCAGCCCAATTATCACATCCAATTGAATGGTGGACTCTTTACGAGTCTAACTCCAGGGCTAATTAGGACTCCCCCTGCTTTCAAGATTTCAGAGGAGGCAGCTGAGCGCCTTTACAGGACCACATGCTTTGGCAGTCAGATAGTAATTAAATTGCTAGTTTTGAATGTGCCATAAAACATGATTGTTAAGTACTGCCTGGGAGAGTAATGTGGTTTTAAAAAATATATAAAAATTTGTCTTTGTTTGAAGTAATTACCAAGCGCCTGACATTGTTCTAATTAGTATGCCATGTGTAGTGAGAGGTGGGCGAGACTGGAGCTTATTCTCCAGTTTTTGTTCTCTTCTCCCAAGATACAGACACTTTAACCCTCTTTCTATTCAGTTAATCAGCATAAACTACTCTGCAAATAACTGCAGCCAGCACTGATACGTGATTGCTGTTCCGCTGAACAGAGCACAGAGAAGTTAGAGCAGTGTAGGGTAAGAAGAGGGTCAGACAGCCAACCTGGAATCTCTCAATTTGCATACATGACTTTTGCAGCAGTATGAGATCCTATTACTATGACATCATAACCGGCCATGTTGACCCCATGGAAGAGCCAGTTCTAAATCAACTGCTTATTTTCTTTTGGGCTGCTTAATGAATGAAAAGGTATTTCAAGGACAACTTGAATGATGATAATGATATTTTGACAACAATAATGAGGTAAGTTTGTTTTCTGATGACAAATGGCAATAGTTAAACTCACAGTCAGATGAAGCCCTTTAATTTTCAATATTCCAATGCTATAATCATTTAAAACTTATCCAGGCTTAGTATTCAAATTAAGCCGATTGTGCAACAATTACAGTTTTAATGTAATATAATATTATTACATTGAATCTGAGCTCATGTACAATATGATCATAATATAGCATAATTTAATTGAAAGTGTAATTCAGTGATGTACATGTCTTACAGGTTTTTTTTAACGAATTTTAGAAAAAGATCACAGCCACATTTAAGGGTTTGTCATATACTTTTGTTATGCTTTCTCAATGATTTGTCTCCAACAAGTATGTAGACATAAGCAAAACAAATAAATACCTGGCAAGCATATAGATTCTGAAAAGAATATTCATATCATGACCAGCAAGGGTCTTTGACGTGACATGTGGATCCCGTCTTAGCACTGACAGCTCTACATTGCCAAGGAAATTATTTGCTCTGAGCCAGTCAGACTTTATAAGGGCTGAAACTGGTTGAAATCTGAGGGAATTGGTTTAGCCATTATGGATATGACAGATACAACTATATTCTTGGGTATGGAAAACAAAGCAGAAGGAAAAACATGCATTTAGAGGTCCAGACAAAGCAACCATGGTGATGTATTCCCCAGAAAACTGATTCAAAGATACAGCCCACTGGGGAAAGATAAGCGCTTTCACAAGACTTCCAGGTATTTTTTGAAGGCAGTGTAAAGAGCCACTGTTTTCACAGCCCGTAATATGAACATCTTAAGGCTATTTGTACAGTTATTTCCATTAAATGTTAGCCCCAGGAGACCTGTGAAATAAGACAGACAAATGTGTGGGTTGACCTCTGAGCTGTGCCCTCACCCAGTTTAATAACCTTTCATTTCTGAAATTAGAAACCACCCTGTTGAACTGCAATACTCAGTCACGTCACTCTCGTCTCAGTCTATTTTGTCTGTGTGCCAGAGTTAAAAGTGTAGAATAACAATCTGTAAATCTCCCAAGTAAAAATAAATGTCTCCAGTCTGCAGATCCACCCCCCCACCAACCCCCACGTCTTCGTTCTCGTCTTCAGAGCTGACAGATCCGGCTGTTTTACTTGGAACAGGTCCGGGTGGAACAACGCTCTGCACATTTTTTGTCAGGAAGCAACGGCAGCTGACTTCCATTACTGAAAATTGTGAGGAGTTTCAAGTGAACAATCTCGTATTGTCAGGTACAATTACTCGTGGAGTTTGATTCAGCAGCCTGGCCGGGTGGAATAATGAATTACAAAGTCCTACACTATCCCATACTGCTCTGCATGTTTTTCTTACTCTGCAGTTCAGGAAGTTCAGCTGGAAAGACTGCTTCAGTGCCCATCGAAATGGACCAATAAAAACTCCAGAAAGTATGTCAAAAAAGACAATAAGCCAGTGTGTGTAGCGCAGACCAACACACATAGGTCACTCATAAACGTGTTATTTGTGTCTCTTGCTTTTCTAAATTATGGGAGCACATATAAGCATGTAACGTTTTTCATAAACAACAATGAGCAGATTGATATAGTTATTTATTTCACATAATTTTTGAGAGATTTATAGTGCTAAACTTATACCTTACTTAAATGTGAATATATACAATTTCAGAGCAGTCAAAGTCAACCTGGGCAGCGCTGCTCATCTCCCCAGAGGTGCACACCTCATGTGTCACTGTAGCAATTTAGTCCTGAGAAGACACACAATCACAAGTCACTCACTCACACCCTACAAACACACATGTGCAAATGCAATGACAGGATATATAGTAAGTTCATCTGATAGTTGTACATAATATAAAAGCTATGGAATTAAGCAGACTAGACATATAGATATATCAATCTGCAGTTACAAAATATAGACCTCACAGGTGAATCACAGATTCCCTCCAATCATAGAGCACCAGTTGATGAATTAACATTAATAATTAATAATAATTTAAGAGGAATATACCAATGCCGATAATAAGCAGAGCACACCTACTACAATAAAAAAAAAACATAATTTATGATACAACATATTGATTGACAAAATAAACTATATTTTGTTGAAATATGATGGTTGTCTTATACTCACTTGTCTTTGAGGAGATGCTGTCTGGCATAATGACCCCTTCTCCTGACCTTTCTGCTGTTGTGGAGTGACTCTGGGACTTTTTATAAGGACAACATGACAAAGGAAATATTTAATACTTGTTTAATGAAAATGACAATAGCAGGTGTACACTATACATAGAACCTAAAGACAAAAAAAATACTTACTTGTGTTCTCGAACATCTGTACAGGGTTATTTGTCTTACATAATACACACACACACACACACACACACACACACACACACACACACACACACACACACACACACACACACACACACACAAATATATTGTTTTGTCAATTTTTCTTTACATTTTCACCAGGGTTATATCAATCATACAAATGCCAAAGGCTGGAAGTGCTTTGGGTTCTCTTTGAGTGTCCTAACACACTTCCTGAACTGCATGTAAAATTAACATCATGGAAACTTAAGAGCTGGAATATCACTGGATTCATATTGGATAGATTTCATAGGAAGGAAGACCAGAAATATTTTATGCAGGTGGAACTGTGTCAATATGACAAAATGGCCTGAATTCAATCAACAGGCACCAATAACTCAAAAGTCTTAACTCAAAACTCCCAACTTAGGTTTCAGTCAGCCATTACCAGCATTAACTCTCTAAACTATAGAAAAAACTGACACTTAGATTTATTCAGGAATCAGGGTTAATGATTAATGCTAATTGACTCTGTCTGTATCTCTCTTTCTGAAGCAGAGGAAGGAAGGGGACTTTTTGCCTCATTATTTGCAATCCTTGATTATTTGGCATGGTTTTGCTCCTCTGAACAGGATCTGTCTGGACAAGGGTAGGTGCCATACCTCACAGCTCCACCGTTGGACAGGATTAAAACAAGAAGGCAAAAGGGACACTAGCTGGGCATGATGGGGAGTGATTTATTGAACTGTGCCATGGTGCATCTGGCTTCGGGCCGGTCTCCTAATCAAGCACCTGGTGGTGCTTGGGAAAGTTAATATGATATAAATGAATGCCCTCGCAGTGGTGGGCGGCTCCAGGGAAGTGTCGTTGGTGCTGCGCCGGGCTCTCCTGTGGAGAGGGGCCAGATGCTCCTGGAGGCTGAGGGGGCCGGGTTTGGCAGGGAGGTGACAGGTGCTGTTGGATTTTCACGCCTGTACTCATGAGATCAGCCTGGGCCTGCTACACAGAATGAAACCCAGCCAAGGGCAAGGGCACTGCTGGCCTGGAAAGCTGACCCCACAAATGCAGGACCCAGATGGACGGCGAATTATATTGTATCCTACACACATGGGATCCAGCTGTTTTTAGCAATCCATGGGTTTCCGCTGAACATTAATGGCGATGACTGAAACGTTACTGTCTGTGAAGTGTATTCATTCAACAATTTGAATGGTGAGGATATGAACTGTGTTAGGATAAAAAAGGATTTTGATGGAAAATATAGTTTAATTACTCATTTGTCTCAGAACAGCAGACTGAAATGCATCTCATGCTAGGCTGATAAATGTTTTCTGTGACATCCCCTCCATAAATTAAAATCAGCCTGTACTCCTCCACAGGATGAAGGATTGAAGACAGCCAAGGATTTACCTTCCACCTGCCATAAGACACAGAAAACAACTGTTTTAACTTTACTTACTTTCACCTGCCATAAGAGTCAGAGAGTGGCTGGTTTAACTTCATTGACTTTACAAGTAATGGTAATGGATGACAGGGAAGTGCAACTATTCATCCTCTGGTCAGGAAAAGTATGCAATCCCTACTGAGTTCACTCTTTTTTATTATAGTAGAAAGACAGTTCACTGTAGAGGTCTTCATTACGGTCCATTAGTCTGTTCTCCTCCAAGACAAACCAAATTTTATTTTTTTTGTCTAGGTTTTTTTTAGGTTGTCTGTAAAAAGGCCTGTCTGTTGTCGCTTTGGCCACATGAGTTAAAAAAGGAAGAAAAAGAAAGGAAAAAGAGCTGGTTCTTTTGTCAGGTCCTCTGGGACTCCTCTGTCTTGACAGCTCACTCCTACAAAGACGGCCTTCCGCCAGGCCCTGGCGCTGGGCTCACCTCTCGGGGAAATCAGGTGTTGAATACACAAGGCCCGGCATGCTGGCAGGCAGACTGGAGATCGATGGAAACAAAAACAAAAATCTGGTAAAACTCCCATTCTAAAAAAACCGTCTCTCCTCCTTGTTCTCTAATGCCAAAACAAATCTAAGGCGTGCTGGTTACTCTGATTAATCGTCTGGGGGAATGTCACAGTGTGATTGTTAATGCCGATGGTAAGTCAATAGGGCCTATTTGAGTTTGTAAATAAAGATCAATAGCTGGCCTAAAGGTTTGTCCTCCCAGTTTGAAATGTTGTAAATAATCCCAGCCTCTGTGGGAAATTATAAACAGTTCAATACAGGGCTTAATATAGATGGAATTGCAGAGCACTGCAAAGGTTTGTCAGTCCTCCCAGTTTTTCTTCATTGGTATTTGGGGCACTTGAAATGTGGGTTGTCTCCTTTTTGCCTGATTGGTGATCTCCAGCATAAGAGAGCCCAGCCTCTGTGGGAACCTGCAGTGTGCTGGGTTTTATAAACAGTTTTCATTGTTGATTTCGTTTTTGAATTTTGAATTTTTTTTTTGCAGGGCTTAATATTTTCCTTTTTAGATGGGGGATTTCTTTTTATGTGCAAGGAGCAGGGACTGCATGGATTTTGACTTGCCTTTGTGATGATAAATATGACAATTTGTCCTGGTTCTGAGTCCACAGAGGGGTGACTTGGTGTTTTGCCTCTCCCTCTCTAGCCTTCCCCCCCAGGCCCAGCGGAGCCAAAGATCGATCCACCAGCATGCAGTTGAGGCTGAATCTTCTTTTTTTTGGTTTTGTTTTTTTTTATTTTGGGGCAGGAGGCCCGGCTTCTGGTGGCAACCCCAAAATGAATGTGTGTGATTTTTCCCAATTTGGTTTTGTTCCAGAGGCAAAAATCTTGTGCACCGGGTTGTTAACTGTAGGTGTGGGAAGTCCCTCCCGGGAGTTCTCCCACGGACACCGAATACAAAGAAGTTGGGAAGGGGTGGGGAGGTCAAAAGTAGACGGCTGCCTGAGCATGTTTTGCAAAAAACAACTGAATTATTTTGGTTTTTCCCCAGTACTTTTCTCCTGACAATGATAAATGACAATTTATGGTTCTGATGCCCCATTTTCTTTCATCAAGGAAAACCAAAAAAATATTTTTAATTTGGTTTTGTTCCAGAGCCAAAGTGCTTGTTAACTTGAACGTGGGAATACAAAGAACTCGATGTTCAACACTGAATTATTATTTCCCTACTTTTCTCCACAATTTGGAATGCCCCTTTGCTAGTGCACCAAAGTACTTCTGTCTGAACATTTCAGCCAGACTTGAATCGGATATTAGATCCATGACTGAATGACATGAATGGTAATTTAAAGTCCAAGGAAGTCTTCTAAATGAAATTCCTTTGGTAAATGTGATGTATTGAAACTTTTGAAAATTGATAGTGCGTTAAAACATTCATTAATTGCTAAATGTTATATGCATAAAACTTTTGAGTGTGAGATTCGTGATGATAAGTGCCCTGTATGACAACTCCGAAGTCTGTATTAAATTAACATTTGTCTTTAATTTTGTCTTTGACTTACAGAGAAATGAAACCGCTGCTTTCTTCAGTATGACCATGATCTGCTATTGCATTTGTTTTGGTGATGGCTGAACTCCCCATACAGTTTGTGAAGAAGGAAACTAAAGTAAAGCATTCATCTGTGAGGCATAAATGACAGATGTTGATGGAATCCAGGTCAGATTTGTTTGTAAGATTCTGAAATATTTCTTTACAAACATGAAAAAATAAAATAAATAAAAATTGATTATAATAAAACAACTACTTTGCAAAAACTATGGTGATTGACATGTACTGAGAAACATTATTGATTGCACAAATGGCACAATCAAAAAAGCACTGTGCCATCATTTACAATTCCCTTAAGAGCTGTTAAGTACATATTTCAAAACTGTATGATGGGAACATTTCCCTTATGAAAATAAATATAAGCCTGATTAGACACACTGCTTTAGGTGCTAGCATTTAGAGTAATGATTTCATGGTCCTGGGAAAATCTGCTAATAGATTTGCAAATAGAAACTTTACAGGTAACTTGTTAACTTTATTAATGTGAGCCAACTCTCTGTGCTGATCTCTGACTTTGAACTTTCCTGTAAAAACTTGCCCACATGTATTTTAACCATTTTCTATTAAAGTTTTTGTCCTGCCATTGTTTTCTCCAGTGCCATCTGAGATTTCCAGAAGAATATAAACTGTGACCTAAATTATTTAATTTCTTAATTAACCTATCCACAATAGTGGGGACATTTTGAGTACAAATACAATCACTAGAAATACCACTAAATAGTACATTTCAGTTATATTTAAAAAATGCAACCCTTATACATCATATAAATAGTTTAAAACCCCATTTAAAATTCTAGGAAAGTGATATCATAATTCACAAATGTTGGTGACAAGTAAAAAGTCACAAAAAAAGCATGTTCTGAAAATGGGGCAATTTTTTGAGTTACTTTGATTGACTTTGTCTGAAGTCACCTTACAGAGATGTTCCCTCCCACCAGGAAGTTTTGTATGCATATTCATTGGCCTGGTGGACGAGGTCACATTGCACCTGCTCAGTGCAGTACCTGCTCTCGGACTGATGTCAGCCCGCCACGCTTCCAGATCGTCAGCTCTCACAGCGCTCCCTGAATACTCCAGAGGGAAAAATAATGCAAAGTCCACAAATCCACAGCCGAGCTGCTGTGATTTCTCTTCTGGGAATCTATCTTTTGGAGGAAAAGGAAGGTCAGGAACAATCCTGCTAAGCATACACACACACACACACACACACACACACACACACACACACACACACACACACACACACACACACACACACACACACACACACACATACACACATACATACATACATACATACATACATATGTAGAATGATACACCTACACTTTAAATATTCTTTGGAAAAAAAAATACAACATGCAGTACGCTTACTCACTGTGTTTGAAACGGTTCTGTATCATACTTGGCCACATTTGAGACAGAATGTGCTCAGCCCTTGGCATGTCACTGGAGTGACTATCTCAGGATCATAACTGATTAATTTACCATTTAAAATTAATATTAAGTTCTACATTTTTTTTGCCTGGTTTTGCAGTAGCATATCTAACACGGCACAATGATCTCTGTTACATGCTGAGACAAAGATAATATTTTTTTCTTTTCTTTTAATCTTGCAAGATAACATTATCCAAGTTATTATTTCAGGTATAACAACAGCATAAACCAATATAACAGTCATTACAGTTAACTATCTTGTTGACAGCTGGAAAGTTACAAGGAAATGCACTTGTTGTAGCTCAGTAATGAATATAATAAAACACACACAATAAAGCACACAATTTCAGGTAGCAACATGTATTCTGTATGTTAGAGCTACATAGCATGTTTCATCCCTATGGGCCAGCCTTACACAAGCACTATGAGTGGAGCTCACCACCTTCCAAGTTTCATATTGTTCAGTGCATTTTAACATTATAAACCAAAAAAAAAAAAAAATCCACAAAGGAGTACAACATGCCCTTATGCAGGATTGTTTTGTCCAGACTTTGGCCTTAACATTTTGGCCTGGTAATTGACAGTATTTACTGGTGTGACAGGAAAATGTTAATAATTTTTATGTGTGTATATGATGAAGCCAAATAAAATACATTCAGAAAAATGTGAAATCGTATTGGTTCCTTTGTCCCTCAGCATGCCCACTGTGGATTTCAGTTGCCAGCATTTAGCTCTTTGTTTAGCTCATACAGCCACACAAAGCTTTTTTTGTTGCAGTCAAGACTGGTGATAAATTGGCAGAATGTTTTCAGTTCAGAGTTCATGCAGAATTAAGCAATTTTGTGGGTCTCAAAAGGTTAGCAGAAAAACAAATAGTCCCTTTCCGCAATATATTTGGCACTGGTGCTCCTAACTTCATGGCAACATTCATTGGGGGGTTGGAGATGGCTTGTGAGAGGTTGCAGACAGGAAGAAAGGAGCAACTATTTCCCAAATATTTAACAGTACAATACGACAGGTAGGCTGTATTAAAAAATAACTCCTTTGCTAAATCATAACATAAATCATGACACAAATTTGAAGGTTAAAGGGAAACAAATTAATTCCCATTTTGATCTGAGACCAACAAAAATGCTGTTTGGGAGGAATGAATGAATAGCTCAATGGAAATATTCTTTTTTTCCAGCATAGTCCAGTGCTGGATAAACGTAACAGTACGGCACACAAAGCCTGCACTATTAATGTATAAATGTGCATAGCACTGGTGACTAGCTCCTGTACAAACAATAATGAAAAATGGCAAACCATTTTAATGATCTTTTTAGTTTTAGGCCATGACTGGCATACAACAGTACAGTATGCAAACTGTGCAAGAACTCACAAGCTTTGCATATTGACTGAAAGAATCAGTGCATAGCTGTGTCATAATCATAGATATGTTTTGAATTGTTTTGGCATTTTTTGGCATATTTTGACATATTCTCTCACTGAACTTAGGGTGCGAGACTGCCCTTCTTTTTGACCTAGTTTTGGTCTTCAGGCCTCATGTACCTGGGGCTAAGCTTTTCTGGACACTTTCAAAGACTCAGCACAACAGCACAGTCTTCTCTAAATGGAGTTAAACTAAAGAGAGACTTGCACCACTCTGGAGGCATGCAAGGCCATTTAGTGTGCCAAGATATTCCTCTTTTATTCCTCTTGTGTCTTTACCAACTAGAAATAAAAAAATATAACAACCATGGACTATAAAACTTGGAATCGATCCCCCTATTTTCATGTATAGCTGCAGCTCTGAAGTGTAATTCCAGAAATAATTAAGGCCACTTAGTTTAGAACACATATCAAAGCACACCCTCTCGATTCTCAGATTTTTGATGCACCGGTTGCAATTGGTGCCCACTGAATACAGCAACACCTGTTCCTTGAAGTATTCTGCTTTAGTTTTTCAGGTGCTCAGATTTATTGGAAAATTTGCTGTATGTGATCAAGGAAATCCCTGTTTGCTTCCCTTTCCCTTCCACAATAAATTCCATAAAATATCACGACCATCAGTGCTTAGACCTGTGTTCAGCAGCAGTGACATGAGTGCTTTGAAGCTGTTAGAGAGGTGGAGGTGGCTGGTACACATCCCAAGTGTGGCACTGCTGTCCCCTTAAAAGAGGTACTTAACCTGAATTGTATAAATTGATAATATGTAAATACATTGAGAGAGTAAAAAAGGAAGCTAGATTATCAGGGATACCATGGTCCGCTTTGTGGCTAAATAATACATTCCAAATAAGGACAAACACTCCAGGTACAGCCTGATTCTGTAGGTGATCTTTAAGGACAAACGTTGTAGGTACAGCCTGATTCTGTAAGGTGGTCTTTAAGGGCAAACACTGCAGGTACAGCCTGGTTCTGTAGGGTGGTCTTTAAGGGCAAACACTAAAGGTAGAGCCTGACTCTACATGGCAGATAGAACGCCTCCTCTGTGACAGTGATGGAGAGCAGGTACAGTGCCCCAACCTGACTTCAGAGTATACAGCTGCTTAGACAGGGCCACCCTGACGTACAGCCCCTGCTGGCTGATACAGATGTGTGTGTGTGTGTGTGTGTGTGTGTGTGTGTGTGTGTGTGTGTGTGTGTGTGTGTGTGTGTGTGTGTGTGTGTCTGTCTTTGTGTGGCTTTTGGTCAAAATTATGTCAGACGTTTGTCCCCATTTTTAGATGAAAATTATAGATTCTGTTTTTATCACAATACAAATATAAATTATTAATGCTCTATCCACCATAACCTTTTCCCTGAAAACTTTTTTCAACACAATTCATGCAAAATGACACTAAAAATTATGAAAGGTCATTTAGATAAACCCAACAGACATAGACTAGTTGGCAGATTTGGAGCGTTTCACTAGTGGTTCACGAGTTCATCAGTGGGTCACAGTTTTTGAGGTTCACTAGTGGTAACATCTGTATATACTTCTACATGTTCAGGATGAGGGATTAATGTCCACTCAGTCCTCATGAAGTGTAAAAGAAGTATAACACAATGTGGATGGTGTAGTGTAATGTGTTTTACCGTGAGACAGGAGTGTGAGACTCCTTCCATTTTATGTTGATTATGTCATATAAATTGATATGTCACATAAGCTGTTGGTGGTATTTTTTGCTGTAGCTGGTGATGAGAGCTGTGAAATTTGTAGCTCGGACTTTGAGCAAGTGAAAGCGTCCATTAAGTCAGAGAGCAGTGTGTCTCTCCTTTATTCTTTCTTCTAAAAAAGGAAAACTCTAACCTGTTTGTCTTAGGAAAACACAACAGAGAGTTTTCAGATGTATACGACCAAGTTAGCTGTGTAAGGAGTCTGAAACTGAATCAGTGCACTTTAATCCACCAGAGCATTGCGAAGCATTGCACTTCCAATATCACCTATCAGAGTCAGTCTTGATGTTCCCACCTGTTTCATTTGCATAGAGCTGATTACACTCACCATTTATACACTGATCCTTTAGCTGAGATTGTTGGGCAATAGAATGTCATTCCTGTAATTTGTTGCTGATACTGATGGATACTGAATGCAATCTTGTTTTGTGTTACCAAGTGATTCTTTTAAAGTGTAATAGTTTGTATGGACAATCTCTGGTTTATAATCGATTGACAGATTGAGGTACTGAATTGTCTGTGTCCAGCCTTGCTTTTATCCAGGTTAAGATGGTCACATTCAGTATGGTCTAATTGTCAAGGAAACACTTGAAAATAATTGCCCTGTAGTTTTAGTGCCTCTGTTTCAAGTATTGTTATATTACATATGAGGAAACTGCCCACATTCATAGTTTTCTAAAATAACATGTAAAAATATGAGATCCTTCTCCCTCAGAGTAAGAATAAATAAAGAAGCAACAGCATGGACAGCGATTTTTGCACAATTTCTAGCTAGATCTTTTCCTGTGGAGTTCATGTGGTGCTAAGCCTTGGGATTCCAGACATTCAGGGTGTAGACAGTTCCATTTGTCCAGCAATGCTGACAGAACGTTTTGCCTTTGGTTCCTTGAGACAGATCGTGCACAACATACATTCCTGCTCTAGGACAGGCATCAGAGAGTGAGGCTGTTGGGAATGCAAATATAGAGCTCCTGTGCCAAAAAAGTCCTTAAGTAATGCTCTAAGGCCCTGAAGGACTGTTAACTTTCTAACGTCCCTGGAGGAAGGCTCATAGCCATGATGTGGTTAAATCAGTGTTTTAGCAAAGCTACATTTAGATATTTTTATACCCTTGTATGCTGATATTCTTACATATATTTTAAATATGTTCATGTTTATATTCATATGTACATTTATATATTGTACGTTGCATGGATTGGTTGATGGGGATTGGTGGTTGAGAAATTAATCTTTATGGCAGATCTTTGGTGAATTTCAGACAAAGGGATGTAATCACTCTGCCTGCAGTTCTCCTCCACACCACCAGGAGGCGACATTTATGACCTTCTCAAATCTTGCATTTAGTGCTGATTGTTTTAGCTTATTGCTGTTTGTTTGCAACTGTTTTTTTGCCTTATTTAAGCCTGCTCCGGTTGAGCAAAATCGCTCAGTCTTGAATTCAGCTTGCCTGTGTTTTTTGGCCAAACTGTTTCCTGGGTTAAATTAAACCTGATTTCTTTGATTTACTTGCTGGTTTTTTGAGTCTTCTTGGAGGTTCGAGACCTGCACCTGAATCCTTTTAACTTCTGTGTTCCTTGGGGGTCCAGTGGTTAGAACCCAGAACCTTCACTTCCACAGCTTGGGTTCCATTCCCACTCCTTACAAGGGTATCATACTATATGTGAATTTAAATTACAATGTACACTTTGTAAATAGCATGGGAAGGTTTTTAAGAGGTATTACAATGACTTAAATAGCTGTGCAGGCATTCTTTCCCATGCATCATCTTAGAAAAGCTGTGGATATTAGATGTTTGCCTATGCGGTTTAGGTCTCACTGCAAACGGAAAAGATTACAGCCTCCCCCTGAAAATGGAATTTCATGCCCACTTCAAAATTTATAAAATGGTGTGGGTCTTTCTTTTGAAAGCATATTTCACCAGAACAACCAAGAAGTTCCCCATAGCACACTTCATCCTTGTGCCATAAGCAGTTACAGTATCTTCCTGCTTAACATCCTATTATTTCTGTACCTTTTATTTTTACACAGCAGTCTTTCCTGTCATTTGCAGCCTTAATAATGTGTCCTGATGCCATGAATATTAATGGATTTATTCTGCCCAGGCCTCTGTATTCCTGCAACAGGGACTGCCAGTGGAATCTAATAAAGCTTTGTTGTCAGCATGACACAACGTGACACTATCTGTTGTTTAGACTGCGATTATAGTCACAATGACCCCTTGGCAAGACCTGGGGCACGGTAGCCCCAAATGGCAGCAGCACAAAGGACTGAAGGTCAAACTGTCCCTGAAAGCACACCACAAGCCTTGCAAGGCCATTGTTCTGAGACTATTCTTGCATTACATGTCTAAAGACAATATATGGTGTTACATCTTTATAAAGGTATATTTTGAGTAGTGCTGCAACTATCTTTTGCCATCCTTCATGTTGATTCTCTCAAATATGCCTCACCAGTAGTGCTGACTACTTCCTTTCTCCAGTCATGTTTTTCTGCATCATTTCTAACTATGTAAAGTTTGATTTTTGTTTACTTCTCCCTTTTTATCATCTCTCACCTACACGCACGCTTGCACGCAAGCACACGCACATACACACACACACAAATGTATTCTGTATATGGTTCAGACTGTGTTACACTTGCTTACATGTGCACAAATGTGCATGTGCACACACACACACACACACACACACACACACACACACACACACACACACACACACACACACACACACACACACACACACACACACACACACACACACAGTTTTATTTTCCTGACATGCCTGCTGGTTTATGAGTTTCAGTCATGCAGAACACACAATAACTGAATCAGAAACATAAGTGGCTTTATTTCTCTTCTCCATTCATTTTCACCCCAGGCATTTTTTTCCAGTCTTCAGCTTCTCTCTATAGATTTGTTTCTCCTAAAATACGATCAGACTCAAATTAACCTGAATAAAAACTCTGTTAAATTATTAAGCTTTGCCACTGTGAACCATGTTAAAGTATTACATGCAATGTGACTGCAATTCTGACAAAATATAATTAGATTGCCACCAACATAAATCATTTTGACCCATCCTTAGAGAATGTAGCCAGAGTAAATGAAGATGTCATATGATTTAAACTGGTTAGCACCAGCTTTCTCTCTTTAACACATAGTCAAACAATACATGTGATGTCGTTAAACCTACTTTGTAAGTGCATATGTTAACCAAACATTCTCAAATTTATTTACCTTCCTAAACATATCTCAGTGAAGTCTGTTTAATGCAGTGTGTTTCTTTACAATCCTGCCCTGCTATACAGTGACATATGTTTCATGGTTGTGGATACTTTTAGCTATGAGCATATTTACCACAGAGTTAAAACTAGAGTAATATCAGGCTCCAAATTTTCACTTGCAATCAGTGTCCTTCCTACACAGATACATAATTATTTAGATGAAGTAACTGGCCATTGGCCACTAAACCTCTTGATGTGTTAATACCATCAATGGGAGTGCTTTGACAAAATCATCCATATATGAGGTATATTTTTTATTTTTATTTACATTTTATTATTAATTCAAATGTTCATAATGAAAGTGCTGAAAAATTGATTGTCCTTGCAGCCATTGAGAGAAATCAAGTGTATCAACTGACAAATTAGTCAGTAGTTGCAAATCAATGATAACAATGCAAAAAACACATTATCACAATATCACAGCGACCCTTCCAAACAACATTAATTTTCCTTTATCTTCATCTTATTGCTTACATTCCAATAGTTATCTTTTTCTGTCAGCTACAGTTTTCATAGCTTGGATAATATTGTTTCAAAAATGTTTGCCCTCAGAAGAATTTAATTGCATCAGATATGTCATATAACCAACTGATAAAACGTACAAATAGGAAATATAATTATGGCTGTTCTGAGATGACTAGAATGGAATGTTATGCTCATTGAAAACAGAAAAAAACAGAGTGAAATTAATGCATATTTCACTGTTTATGATATGATATGGGAAGTAGTTGAACCATTGGCTATTTCTTGAAAGCAGTGGTCATATTAAGCTAACAGAGTGAAACCTTATCAGGAACTGGTTTGTTGAAACAGCCTATTTTGTGTTCCTTACACAGAAGACAACAAAACACCAAAACAGTGTACGAGCTGCAAATCCCTTCTCATCGTATTTATGGACAGTATTAGATTTGTTCCTCCTTTGAGGCATGCCTTGTTGATCTTATCTTTCCTTTTTTCACAACTGCCAAACCCAAAGAAAATAATACTGGAGGAAGAATAAAAATGATAATACATTGAAGCTATTGAAATATTAAGGCTTACTGATGCTATGTTATTTATTACTGCATAATAAACACCTTGCTGCCAAATGTCATTCGGATGAATGTGCTGAGAAGAATGGGAAAAAGGAGGCATGCTGTGCCATGTCAGAGTGTGGCTGCAGTGCTGCCATTCATTCCTAATTCCGCTGTGAGGATGCAGGCCCATACCAATGTCACACACCAAATTAATGACTGATTCACCAAGCAACTGCAAACTACTGATGAATCTGCAACTTACTATTATAATCAACTGTGTTTTCATTCATCTGCCAGGTAAGAACAGCTCTCAATCATATCCATTCAATTATAAAAAATTCAGACTCATTTAATTATGATAGTTAATTTTTTAAGGTGTGTTTGAGGGCGTTACCATTATTTACGACTGGTGAAATCAGATATTTCATTTCTTGCTATGGATACTGTAGATGACAACCATGGCAAATACAATATATGACTAATTTTCTTCAAATATGTTTGTCTGCATTAATTGTAATAGATAATTACCAATGTCTGTATGTCGATATGTGTATTAATAAAAGTGTGTATTCATGTGAGTTAGCACATGGTAGATCATGATACCTTTGTTGTCTCTCAGCTGAGTATTCTCTGATGTTAAAAATTAAAAATTATTAAAGGAGAGATGCTGTTATACTTGCATTCACTTCCACATTTTTATAATTTATCCGTTCCATTATTGGTTCCTTGCACAAAACCAAAAAGAGGAATTTAATTAATCTTTTATTTTGGCCATGCAACAGCAGTTTCATTTTCACAGCAGAAGTTATTGTACAATAGCTATTAAATGCCCATGATGTTGGACTCTTGGTTTGGAATGATTTGTTTGTGACTTTGACATCTTTAAATGAATTCAGGGTTGAACTTTATTTTGAATAGTTGATATGAAAGACAACGTATACTAATTATAGTTTTTCTTAAATAAACACTTCAGTGAAGGTGAATGTTACTTTGGACTTTTATTGTATATTTACCTGAGAATTGATTTCTCTATGGAAATGAGAAAAGACAGCATTACGTAGCGTGTGCTCTATTGCCATGAAAATCAAATCAAATAATGTAGTTTCCATCCCTCTGAAGCTGATTGATCATGTTCTGCAGAACAGAAGTTGAACATTGAAGTGTTATTTAATATATAGGAGTCATCACATGGAACACTGTAGTTTTCAAGGAGCTCACTGCTAAACACACTAAACTATTACATTAACAAATGCACCGGTCGGAGGCCGGGGTGAAGGAGGTTCTGTTGTCATCAACCATCCCCTCAAAACTCCCTTATTCCACCTACACACCTAAAAAACCATTAATAAGTGACCTTCAGGAGTTACATAGAATGGAGGAGCCTGCTTGTGGCACAGCAATTCTGAAACATTGCTGATGACTCGATTCTTCTGACAGTGTAGGCACAATCTGATTAGAGCCATATCCGCAGTTTTGAAATGAGTGAATACACAGTGAAGTCATACTTACAGCTGCTTCTGCCTGATTCTGCTGGGAGGAGTCAGCAAATGGGGCTGAAAATATGACTCAAATTAGGATGGAGAAAGAGGGAGTTTTAAAGGTAGACATTGGAATGAAGGAGTTTTGTCAATGGAATGAAAGAACTTTGGAACTAGACAAACTGGAATTTGTGGGAGTTGGTGGGAGGAAGGTGTCCCACAATGTGTTTTGCATACATGACAGTCACATCCATTTCATGCAAAGCCTTACAGCTTTGTGAATCTTTAATGCATAAGGCATGCTTATGCAAATGACAAAATGGCTGCCAGGTCCAGTTGTGGATGTTGAGATTCCTGGAATGTTCCAGAACAGGTTTGATGCAGAACGGGACACTCTGTAGATTGTAGGTACATGGTAAGCCGAGTTGTGCTAAATGGCTTGTTCTTGTAATGATCTGTTCTTAAGTTCTCATTATACACAAAGGTAATTCTGGGTAACTGCACTGTTACCTGAGGCCTCTGGCTGGTCCTTCAGGAGGTTCCATGGAGGCACCAGGGCAGGAGGGGACTGCTGTGAACCCTTATCAGAAGCAGCTGCACAGGCAGATTAGGGGTGCAAATGAAAGGGCACTGAGTTTAACCACCACAGGGCTTTGTTTCTATCCTCTTAAAGGAAGATAAACTCATGTATACAAGTTTAATTCTTTATTTTCAGTCCCTGATAGCAGAGTCACACCCATTTTTAAGTCTCACACTCCCATTGCTAATTAAAGTTAATAAATGGTGATTTTTTTAAACAAAAATAAAGTAACGCTTTCTTATAACTTTCTTACATTAATGATGTGAGTGTGTAACAGAGACTCTCTCTCTCTCTCTCTCTCTCTCTCTCTCACACACACACACACATTTTAAAATCTAATCTCCTTTTATTGGATGTAATGTGTATCTGACCAACAGTACAACACATACATCAGTAAAAACTGACATACACAATACAATGGTACAAAACAAAATTAAAATAAAATGAAATTAACGAGGAGAGAGAGAGAGAGAGAGAGAGAGAGAGAGAGAGAGAGAGAGAGAGAGAGAGAGAGAGAGATTCCTGTTTGCAAACTACCATCTTGGATAATAACATTCCGGCATAAATCAAATGACAGCAAGCCATGGAGATGAAATCCATTTAAACCTCATTAAGTAATTAAAATGATCAGGCTTTGGGAGATGTGTAACAAACTGCATGTAGATTTTAAACCAGCTAATTAATTCACAACCAATTATCTAAATGGAGGAACAAATTACAAATCGCTCAATGCCAGGCGACATATGTTGCACACAGAGAAGAAATGTAATTTCTGCCCAAGGTTTTGCTGTTGTTTTGAAGATGCCCTGAAGTTCAGTGAGAATTATTACAAGTAGTTTTTGGTGTTTGCAGACGGTTATTATTCTTCCCTTGAACTGATCCACAGGGAAGTAATTCTTTAAGAGTGATATATTAAAACATGCTTGCCATTCTCTCACAGTGCTCTGCATGAATCATGAATCTACATGTTCTGCTGCCTGCAGATGCCATATAAGATTCACAGAGCACCGTTTACAATAACGGCAAGCTTCATCACAGCTCAAACATTCTTATGTGATTAGCCAAGCTCAGGGGGCAATGCCCTACGTTCACATTAATTGCAAATCAGACAGTTCTTTATAAAAAGAAAAGTCTGTAATTTTCCACACCATAATTATAATCTGTTCACACAAAAGGATAATATCTTTGTCAAAGTGACTAATGAACCGGGTTACTTCTTGTTCGGTGTCATTTCCTCCTCCAGCTGCAGTGTAAACCTCCTGCTTGGCTATTTGTCCACAAGTAATTTGAACGTACTTACTTGTCCCAGTGGATTTGCCCAAAGCTGCGAATGACTAAAGCACTTGACTAATGCTATTTTTACTAAATCACACTTTTCCCCAAGGGTGTTTCTGATGTCCATAAAATGAAAGCAGGAAATACATGTTGGGAAATGAATGTGCGATTTCATCTGAGGCAGAAGAAATTGGTGCTACTGAAATATTTATACTTCATCTGACTTTTTTCCACTGCCAGACATTTGAAAGAGATTTCTTATGACAGCATAGCCTAATAACACCCATTTACATCCGATATGGCACTCAATTACGTTTACAGAGTGTCATGAAGTAATAATGCATGCATTGTCATGTATATTACCATTTGTTCCCCTAGTGAATTCAATATGGAGCAATGATGACAAAAAATGGAGCATACCTGGAATTTGGTACCTAAATATACAAACAAATTATAAAGGAGGGATTAGAGCAGGACCTTAAAGTGATGTAATCTATTGGCCTCCTGTTTGTTATACTAAATATGGCTTTCATCATGTTGAGTCTTCACCTAAAGTAGTGAATGAACTCAGCAGCAGTCACACTGGAAATATTGTAAATGATGAGTACAACACAGTGGTAAACACAGTCAAGGCATTATTTACATGATAGGTGTTGTTTCCTTTAGTATTTGTTTAATTTATCATACTTGTTCTATTCTTTATTTGACCTTTTCACAGTTTGTATTTCTTTGAATTAAATGTAATTCTATGACCTGGATCCTAAAGTGTCAGCAAGCAATAATCAAATCTCAGATCAATTGTCACATTCTGCTTTGTAAAATCTGTATGTAATTATGACTTAAGTCCATTTCAGTGTGCTGTTGTAGGTACACCGTCTTCCCCTTGTGTTTTTCATCACACGTTCAGCCTGCATGGACATAAAATAAAACTAGCTCAGTGTCAAAAACAGACAAAATATATACAAAAATGATAACATAAAATGACACTGTTCTCATCTTTTTAGTATGATTTCTGTTTCTGAATGTCACTGCAGAGCTTCTCCTTATCAGGGCTGTAAGAAGTGACTTTGATCTTCATGCAGGACTGCAGGCTGCCATCAGTGAGGTGAGAGCGCTGTTTGGACTTTATGATGTTCATGTTAGAGAAGATCTGTTCACAAGTATGTGGATCCAAAGATGGACAGAACTCCAAAGACATACTTTTTCATGTTCACATACGTGTCAGGAATGACATTCCACGTGTCAAATAAAAGTTTGTTGGCTTTGGGGAGGCTCTCAGTTTCACTCCATTTGTGCTCCTGAGCGAGAATATCCCACTGTCGGGCTACATCTTCCAGATCAGTGATCATTCTTTTGAATTTGGCCATCCATAAGTCTTTATCAGCTATGTCGGCAAGTTCAGTTTCAAGATGGGCATTATTTACTGCTGTGAACGATGACATGTTCAGTTGTGATGAGTTGATGTCCAGCGGCGTCGTGGGGAAGGTTAGTGTGTTTCCTTTCTGAATTCACTGAATCTTTCCCCAAATGCGGTTTGCATTGTGCTGATTGCTCGCTGCAAATATTCACAATTTATGGACATGTGAGCTTTGTACACTCTCAGGGAGGGGAAGTGAGACAATGTACCTCTCTGTACATCTCTGGCAAACACCGTCATTTTGCGCTCAAACACCAAAACATCCTCCAGCATCATCAGGGCCGTCCATCCTTTTCCCTGGAGACTTTTATTCAGGGTGTTAAGATGAACCGTCATATCCACCATGAGGTAAAGTTTTTCCAGCCAATCTGGACTTTCCAGTTTGGGATAGGGGAGGCCCTTGCTTTCCAGGAAAGTTTTCACATATTCCAGACACGCAGCAAAACATTCAGCAACTCTCCCCCGGATTGTTGACTGGAGATGTTTGCTGCCATCTTAATGGTCCTGTCCTTGACTGTTTTTGCAGAGAGAGTCATATCACTGATTTTCTGAATAATTTCACATTTGTTGCTGAAGTCTGAGAACAGGTGCACTGATATTTTTATGAATGAGTCTTTTATATATTCTCCGTCAGTGAATGGATTCCCGCGCTTTACAATCTAGTGAGCGGCCACAAAACTAGCAATGGTATAAATTGGTTGAATTAGGCTTGAGCCAGTTCTTAAAAGTACATTTGGTCTGCTCAGCTTTCTGCTGAAGTTCCAAAATCGGTCTTTTTCGATCATCTCCAGCTCTGTACTTTTCAGCAAATGCCGTGTGCTTGATCTCGAAATGTCTCTCAACATTACATTTTTTTGTTATGTGATAATTTCTCACCACATATCAGGCATACATGTAAGCCAGCATCATCAGCAATGAAGCGGTTATGTCCACGCAGAATTAAACACTCGATATTCCTCCAGGACTTTTCTGTTTTTGGGTTGATCCACAGTTAGCTTACCGGGGGTCTGGAATTCAAGATAAGCCACCTGCAGGAAGAGCGCACGGAGGATGACAGGTCTTGGCGGTGGATGAAGGTGTGATGCATATTTTAGTGGACAAAGTATTAATATTTTCTGAATAAAATTTTAGTTTTATTAATATTCAATTTAATCATTCAGTGTATAGAGTAAATACATAAAATAGCTCACAAGCTGTGGGTTGCCGATCTCTGCCCAAGTGTCATGTTTAAGGTCAACGATCCTGACAAACTCAACAACACTGATGAATCATGATTTACTATTCATTTGATTAGGGATGTACACTTTTGAAAGCTTTTCCAATACTTGGTTAAATGCTTTAATGCATTTATGGACTGTTGCGTTGTGTGTGCCATCCCTTTAGTGTGCCATTGTCCAGTAACTGTTCATCACTGGCCCTATTTTAGAGACAATTCTTCAAACCATTACTGTCTTCCAACAATGTCCTAAGCTCCTTCTGTTCTACAGTGCAGAGTGTAATGTCTTTCTCTATCTCAACAAAGCTTGAATTAAAATCCAATGTATTCTGAAAGGTACCCTGCAGCAGAATGCCAAGTTTCTCATCAGGTTTTGCATGGCTGAGGAAGCAGGAAGTCTTATCAATAAAGAACAACCTTCCTGAGCCAGTGTGTTTCTGAAATGCTTTTTATACCATGCCTACCTTCTTGGACAATGTTGAAAAGGTGTTTTAACTGTGGTGAGCTTTCTGGAAAATATAAACTCACATATATTGCTAACCGGTGCCACTATGTGAGCAAAACTAGTCAAGAGCAGTCAATCTGTAGAATTTGTTCTAATAAAATGTTTGTGTCCGCCTTAATCATTTCGCCTGCATTGTCTACAAATACAATCTGATGTCCTTCATTAACTTCAAATACATGTCAACAGTTTACAATGTGTGGAGTAATTGCTGGTGTGTACATACAACAACATTTATATAACATAATGATCTTTCAAATCTGCTGATTTGTCAGGGACAAGCCATATGCTGTTAGCTGTCTTGATAAGTCCTTTGATTTTATTTTTATGTTAATCAACATTCTAGGTGAATACTTCATGTGTAGCTGAGCAGATGCTGGACTTGCCCCTATATGTATTACATGCTGTTAGAATCTTTTTCATGCTTTCTGAGTTGGGGCAGTGGGGCGTGGGAGCATGGGGTGGGGTGTTGGGGGCGGGGGGGGGATTAGGGTTGGGTGGGTGAGGGGCGGATTAGATTTAAATGCACACCTCAGGGCCTTACCTCCCCTCACTGCTGTTGGTTAAAACATACCCAAAATGTTATCTCTGCAGAAAAAATTGTGGTTTATTGATTCATTTTTCATGTTTCAGGTTGGACACAAGGTTTCTCTTATACAGTATGTCTTAAGTACATGTCCATAAAAGCTTATGCAGATGTAACTGGGTACTGCATCATTTGTAGGGCAGACAGAATGATGATGGGCTCTGATTGGGACAGTGGTTCACAGTATGCAACAGGCTGCAATCAGAGAGAGCTTCCGTGGCACTCTGGGAGAATCAGTGGCATATACATCTGCTTTAAGTTTTGATGTTCTTGCCCTGTTAAACAATGTAATCAGTGTGTTTTTTGGCTATTCCACATTTTTTTTCTCTATTGAAAATTGTCATCAAAATATTGACATGAAAGAGACATTTTAATCATAGTCACATGTAATGATTTTAATTCCACATTCATGAGGACTTAAAGTAATTTATCTGTGTTTGTGTATGTGTCTTGTGTGAGAAAGAGGGAGAGTAAAATGATAAATCAAAACAAAATCATTCCAACATAATTTTCATTTTCTGAGAAACAAATATAGCAATCTATGGCTACCCAGAGGAATATGAAGTGATTAACAGAAATTAGGCTTGAAAATTCCAATGCTGAAAATCTGTACTCCTTCTTTAAGAGTGCTCTCTGGGGTGGCAAAATGATCATTACAGGAGAAGGGGAGTAAATACTTCACTCATCACATGAAGGGATATGATGTTTGTCATTTCACTGCACTATTTGTGTGGCTCTTGTGGATGAAATTACATATTTATGAGCCACAAGGTGTTCTGTGCAGTCTCTAGATAATTTGAGTAAATAATTCAAATTGACTTGCAACTGGATAATCAGTTCTGTTGATTTAAGGCAAATGATTGCACAGAATGATTGATGATTGCATGTTTTCCCTTTTCAAATGCAAAACTGTGGCCTAACTCAAAAGCCATCCTGATTCAATAATTGGCAATATGTAGAGTGTGCAAATTTTCATCAACAATGTTGGCAAAGTGTATTTTTCTGTGACCCTTAAGGCATACAATGTGTACAGACATGGTGGCGTTTTTCCTGTCATTGAATTCAAAGAGTTCAATCAAACCACAAATCAGAAACAGTATATATGCTCAACAACTTATTAATAGAAAACTAATTTATTTAGTATTCCTCCTGAACATTTGAACTGAGCATCTGCCCTTAATTCATATAATGTGGACGTTGTCTGCACCATGCTGGGAAATAACAGCAGAAAAGTATCCAAACATTAAGGACAAATAATGATTGCATGCAGATCGATACTGCACAATTAGGTTTAATTTTGTATTTATTTCCTTCGCAGACAGAGTTTGGTTGGCTAAAATTAAAGTTAAATAGTTTTTTTATCTGTAAGTCAAAGTTGAGGACACATTTTTATTGACTCTGGGCCTCAGGCAATGTTATTTGTTTTAATGAGAGTAAAAGCTGGGCAATGTCTGGAATGAAACAGTAATGCTGTGGCACAGAACTCTTTCTTCAGGCTCTTTGATCTCATATTCTAATGCATCAACATTTGCCAGTGAAAGCCATAAGAGAATAGGCCGTCATTTTGCCTGTGGTACAGATCTCAGATCAGTTATTGCTCTGTAATTCTGGCCTGTTTGCTGAAAATCTAGCATAAATAACAGCCCTGAGAATTAGCTGAACCTGTTTTCTACCTCTCATCAAACCAGGGTATGCCAAGTCACACTTCTTAAAATACATTTTCGGCATGAAATGACAAGCCTAAATGAAATATTACAGTAAGTCTTATCTGATATCTTGCTACTTTGTTACTTTTGTAAGGACTGCTTCAGACATTTAGAATTAGAACTGAAGATTAGAACTGAGAGCATGGAGTTCTTTTGAATGACACACTTGACCAAGTGCTTGGATTTGGGTCACCCAGCTCATGTCACACGACCATAATGACTTTATTAACCTCTAATAACAGGAGGAAGAAAAAAAAACAACTGACTTTGAAACTGAAACCTCTCAGTCCTCAAACCTCAGCCAGCCATGGCACAAGGAAGACATTACTTGAATTACACAGAAAATCCAACTTTATCTCAAAGAGTAGCCAATTTTCCTGGCCGAAATCGAGAGGGGAAAGCGTTTATTTTTCTGCCCCATGTAAACCGAGTGAAGAGGAACCAACCATAAATGTCAACATGTACCATATTTCATCACAACTATCCCGCTTAATGCTGCTATAAACATCACACAGGTAACATTTATCAGTTTGTCAGTTTCAGGGTTCTTTGAATACAATATTGAGTTCTAGACAAGATATCTTCCGATGTTTCCACCTGCAATCAGGATTGACAACTTACTATTCATTAGACTACTAAGAATATTTGTAATTTTTAATGTGTCCTCTGAAGACTCAGTTGGAGCTAATGACTATAATTACTACTGGTGCAATCAAAGGGTCACAATAATCTTATTTCAGTTTAAGCTGATTTTTTCTTTCCCCCTACCTGAACTGAACTGCATATTCATAGACACACTGTGACCCTCCCCCACACTCTCAGAAACAATCAGCTACACATGTGACTGCACCGATTCCATATATTGGCTAGTTTACACTACTTTTCACACTGCAGATGCAACACCCATCACTTATATAAGTCAACATATGTTTATCTCATGAATCTGCAGATGTCCAGCATGCCAAAACAACCATGAAAGTAATGAGACCAACAGACCCCCCAGGCGTGGCCAGTGATATTTCAGGTTGGAAACAAGTGTGCTGCTGGCCTGGGAAACAGACTTCCAGTCACAGAACACACAGCTAAACTAGGCAACATTGCCTTTTCTCTGTGTGTTAGCTGAAGCTCTATAAGAATTGAAAAGAGAAATATTCTGTCATTTTTGTCCTATTAGTATAAAAGAAGAACCGAAGAGATTGGATACAATGCCTTCTGAAATAACTGCATTTTGTTACTAAGAAAGGTATATCATCTTCACTTCCATTAACTACACATACTTCTGTCTGGCAGCTTTAATTGGGAAACTTTATGAATGTCACATTTATCCTACCAGATTCAAATAGCTGATATTCAGATATTTCATGTGATTAATGATCCTTTTTATTATCTTTATTATCTATGATCTTACATAAAACTTAATAAATCCATGATGATGGCAAGGGGCAATGAGAAAAAGCACAGTGAAGGGAGGCAGATTTTGCTCAGCTCAGTTCACAATACATACATTTGGAAAATGACTGGTGTAGAATATTTGTTGCACTCACCAACATTACAACATTAAAGATATCTTAGAAGAGAAAAAAAGAGTGTGTGGCATGTGTGTGGATACAAAAAAATACACACAATGATACTACATTTTTTTAATACAAATAAACCAACAATAAGCAAGTAAATAAATAAAATAAATATGGATGTTCCATATATTATGCAAATGGACAAAGCTAGATCAGTGTAAAATTGAGCATAGCAAAATGTTAGCCTTATTCACAATTCACAGCAGCTCCTGTGTTGGGAATAAACAGCTTTATGCCCTCTAATTTAATATGAATGCCTGGGGATTGGTCATCCAGTACAGAAGGCGTCCTCTGTTTGGTTGGGTCACCTTAGTGATCTTTGAGTATATAATACGCCTTGCAGTTTTGTATTATTGTAAAAATGGTTGTCTTTTACATATAAAGCGCATTTAGGTCAACCTCCAAAGAGAAAACAATCATAGAATGAATATTAGAATAAGTTGGTGGTTTCAACCCACTGCACTTATAATCAATAAATTCTCTCAGATCTATAGGAGCTGAAAATGTCCACATTTTTGTCAGGAATTACTCTCTGACCTGGCATTACATGACATCAACTAAAATATTTTCTGACTCGGGCTATTGAACAATTATTAGGCTGAAAAAACTGAGGATTTACAAAGAAATACTACTGTCAACCAATGCATGAATAAAGGAGTCTCTTGTCGTATATATGTAGTACATTGATGTAGTATATATGCACACACACAGGCTTCAAAACTACTCACAGCTTTTGTCCCCCACTTTAAGAATGCTTGATACGCCCCTGCAAACAAACACACATGCGCACGCGCGTGCGCACGCACACACACACACACACACACACACACACGCGCACACACGCACAAACAAGTAGTCACAGTTCAAACTGGTCATATTGTTCTCTCATCAAGCAACACTGCCAAGTTTATTTCATCAAGGGATTGATGAATCTAATCTAATATTGATCCCAAACCCTTTAAAACTAATTTCAATCTCACCAAACATATGAAATGACTTAATTGTAATGAAATTGTGTAATTGTCAGTGTCAGTTGGCATTTTATAGCCCTGATCACTTCCGCTTTGCTTCGTTGACAGTTGACAGCTTGTTAAAACCAAAGCCCACTGCTCTTGCAATGTGCTCCCTCATCCTTGAAATAATTATGTAGGACTAAACCAAGGGAATCAAAAATTGTACTGATAGAGACTAAATGCAGACTAATGACAACAAGTCAGTCCTTGGGTGTTTGTCTATTTACTGCAGAGTTTTTACTCTTTCTTTTTGACTATTCATTGTTGGACGCAAGTATTATGTCATCCAATGTTATACCTCAGTATGTTCGAGAGACTCAGTCCAACACATTCCTGCTATTATAATCACATAAAATACAAACCCTTAAAGTGATTACTATTAATTATACATATATTTAATATTATATGATATTCAACTGCAACATATCTTCACACACTTTCAAGAATAATGAGCAAACCTATATGAAGGACTGTAAATTTAGAAATGTGTAATTGGGTGAAAATTGTAGAGTTTTATATAATCATGATTTTACATTATATATTTATGCATTTATTTATTGTTAAATAACACAGTTTGTTTCATATTCTCATGCACTGCATTCCATGTTGCATGTAGTTACAGATGTGACCCCCATGGAAAGGAGTGAAGAGTAATGAGGTGTGACTTTGCCAATTAGCTGGGAAAGTAATGCTTCATTTGCTTCATTTTTGAACAGGATAGCCACATCACATCCGTAATCATGCACAACATACATCACAGCTTACAGGAATTCGCTTTTATGGGGAAGTAAAAGAAGGACTTTTACAGACCACTGTCAATTTTAGATCAATGTGTCACCCCATTTCAGAAGTACAGGGTGAAATTCATGCATGCCTGGATGAAGAAGGTACGTCTTTATTACCCACCCTGCACAACCCAAACATCTTTCCTTCAAAAATTATACTTCATATGCAACAGACTAAATTTGTTGTGGAATTTATATTAACCAGTTTACTCCATCTTCCCATCACTCATAAAAATTGATAGATATGTATCGCTTACACATGCGATTTCTTTCCATCTACTGTTAACGGACTCTTGCAGTAGAGCTGTATTTGCTGGATCAGTCAATCCATTCATTAGCCATTAATATGTCCTCTGCACACAGGATACCATACCTGAGGATATAAAGCACTCAAACATTTATGTCTAATATCTGTACCAGATCAGTGTAGCGATGACCATGAGTTCACCTTCTCCCATGGCTCTGTTACCCAAACAAAATAAAAGCCTTCATATTTGTAAACCTGACAGCAGGATACAATGTGTCATCTTTTGCCACTGCATTCAGTTTAACAGTATATTCTATATTACTCTATATCTGTTTGAGTTAAAGATGTCCTATTCTCTGTCTGAAGGCCTCATCACTCACTATGTGTCATGGCGGAAAACTGTACAATATGGTGCGAACATAAATACAATCACACATGGCGCCTCGGGGGATATATCTGTTTGGCAGAGAGCGCTGAGAGGGGAACAGGGTTTAAAAAGTGATGAAGCAGTGGCAGGAATGCTGCTTGACAGGTAGCTGTAAGCCATGTTGCAACACTAGGGCTAATTTCATTAAACTGATGTGTAAACATAGAATGCAAGCACACTGCAGTTTCTGCTCTTAATGGATTTTGATGGGTCATACATTCTTTTCTGGTTTCAGTTTTTTTACATACATTTCATTTTTATAACTGAATATCTTTCATTTTTAACAATGAATTTGTAGCTGAGTTTGAGTTAGAAATATTTTTGCAGATACTACAGTCCCCGGTTGCATACAATTGTCAGGAAAATAGGGCACATGTTGTGTCTTTTTTCAATGAAATATATCTAATATTTTACCATGCTGGATAAGTGTTAAATAAATAATTAGGACCTTATTTACTAATTCAAAACTGCTTTGCTATTGTGAAAAGATGAGGAGAGCACATCATTAGTTGAAGTACACAAATCATGTCACCGAAAAGGCGTGTTCAAAAATGTAAACATGTGCTAAGGACTTTGCTAAATATGGCCATTCATTTTAATCGGGTTTTGTACTCAAAATACTGGATGCTAAAAGATACTGGATACTTTCTAAAACTGCTTGATTTTTGATTTCTAAATGCTTGCCTCCAAAGCAGGTAGGACATGCTGTAGGCACACATATTCAGTCTTTGACTATCTGATCTTTGAGGAATATAATCAGAAGTCCATATTGCCATTTACATTCTGTCTATGGACAAACAATTTTCTTAAATTCAGCTAAACAAAATTCAGATTTACATGCAAGCAGGCCCAGATGGGAATTTATTTTCTTTTTGATCTCAAGCACTAAAAAAGGAAGGTATTGATATATCAATCCCTAACTTCTTCTGATGCTGATATACACTCTGACATTGATAATTAAGCACCATCTCTGTAGCATGATCGAGGGAATGCTTGCATTTTGGAGGCATACATAGTGTGTTTGGACTGAGCTTTCCTCTCCAGAGCATTATGAAGAAGTACGTCTACGATCTCCAGCACCCCAGTGCACCTGGGCATGGTTCGCATTAGTGTGCTCGACATCAGCTAAAATACGAGGTCTCTGATTTAATTAGTGGCTCGGTGTCAGGGTGCGGGGTCACCAGCTTGCTTACAAGAGGAACAATTCAAGGTTATGCCAGTCAGCCTAATCGCTGCATTTAATTTCCTATTGCTGCACACTTGGGATCCCAATATTAAATTCCCTCCCTTTGAAACTTGGAAAGAGGAGGACAGAAGAAAGCAGGTCAGTGCTGAGTGAGCCAGGCCCAATAGATTTCTTTTACCTCATTTTTTAAGAGTGTCGACTGGAAGCACACCAGTACAAATATTGTTGCAGGCTGGGACGGGATGCTGTAATGACATGAGAGCGGTGTGTCTGGCCTCTCTGTGGGCCCGTGCCACCACACACAGAGATAAGCTCGCCGTTTGCTTTGACGTGGGAAGTCTGCTACACGTCAGCTGTGACTCAAGTAGGTCACAATCCGTCTTTCTGAAGACGCTGAAAATAATCCCCTTTGCTTTCATATGCTGGGAGCTTTTAAGAAAATATAGATCTTTTTTCTCTTTAATTAAGGAAAAAAACTCACGAATGCGATTGGGGTTGGTTCTTAGAAGCACAGAGGGGAGTCCAAACTTCTTTCACTTCTGCTAGCTTGATCACATGAATACAAATGAATGAGAAATCAGCTTTCTCCCCCAAGTAGATAAAGCACATTCAAGTGTAAGGAATTAATATATTATTTAAACGTGTGTTTCCATTGGTAATATTGCAGAGAATTAATGAACATGTGTAACCTTACTAAATACCACAGACAAACCAATCTCCTTTTTAATGACAATCTGGTTTTTCACTTTGTCAAGTCACTTATATTTAATTTTAGTTTATACCTGAGTTAAAGTGTATTTGATATCAAGGGGCTTATGGGATGCATGTTTGTTCTACAATGATGAGGCAACAAGACAGTGGTAGGAGCTTTAGGGGGCCTCACACCCCTATAGCATTCTGGGTAATACATTAATTATGAGGCTGACAGCACAAGGAGCAGCAAATCTTTGCTAATGAGGTTTATTCTGAGTGTAGGCCCTGGCTACAGAAACTTTGCGGGCAGGCTCATTTGTTCGGAAGATAAAATAGGTGCCTGGGTTGGTGGCCGCATCCTACCGCGGCACTGTGTTCATCAATACCCATCTGAACAGTGGCCATACCTCCCTCTGCAAAACCCAAGCAATCTAGGGATGGGAGAGGCAGGACGGGGGTATTGAGAGTGTGTCTATTAATGCATGCTGCTGGAACCCCCTCACTGCTGTCAATCATCCAGGATGCATTTTGTTTATTGCAGTAAAAAATGTATCGATCAAGCTGGCCCAAGACATGCGAAGACATCATTCGGAATACTCACATCCCCTGTGATTCTTACAGAATAATTTAAATTGATGGATCTGGTGGCTGTTGTTCCAGTGCATGGTAAAAATAGTGAATGGGAAGAGATAAAGAAAATAAAATATAGCCCTGAACAAAATGGCTGGAGATAAAAATAGAGGGACTTTTTTAACCCCTAAGGTCATTACAGAGTAAACTAGATGTGGTCTGAGCTGTGCCATCTTCCTCCAACCGATTGATTTTCCAGAGGTCTGGCGATCACTATCATAAAGCCCTCAGAGTGTGTGCCCAATAGTGGACTCTGCTTGTGCCTGTCAAAGACTCGTAATAATGTATTGGTTTATGGATATGCCTGTCGGCCTAGACCACTCTCTTGCTTCCTCATTCTCAACAAATACCTCAACATTTATGAGAGCATTCACAGTGCTGAATCCAGTCCTTATTCGTCCTTATTCTTATGCTAAATTAAATGCTGGTTTTAAGTTTACTTTTTAAAAAAGGTAAGTGAGCTTTGCAATCATCATTTGAGTGAATTCCAACGAACAAAAAATGTGTTTGTGAAGGAAATAAAGAACATTTGCATTTATCAGTAAGATAGATGTTGATTAAATACATGCCACAGACACACAAAAATTCAGTGATATTAGTTACATTCCTTTGGTTAGACACATCTTCTTTCATCTGATGATCAAAAAAATTCACTGAAAGGAAGAGTTCATGGAGCTATCACATGACACACCGCTAAAGTGAAATATGAGAGAATGTGAGCTATCCATGGATGGTTTGTGATAGATCATGGCATTCATCTTTGAAGTGCAGTACCCTTAGCACAGCAGAATAATTTGTGAGCACTGAAAAAAATTGCACTGATGAAATATTAATAGGTCAGAAATATTTCACTAAGTGGACTCTCTCCCCTTTGCCCTGGCCTGTGGCCCGCGCTGAATGCTGAGGCCATGGTCGGTGGCTTTAGTGTGGTGCAGGGCAGTTCAAAGTGTAACACTGCCGTGGCCGCCTTCCTTAAAAGCAGTGGAGGGCTGAAATGGAAGCCCGGATCGAAGGGATCGTGTTTCGCTGTAAAGAGCTGTGGGGAACAGAAGTGTTACAATCGGCGGGAACGATCTCCGCTGAAATTCCGGGAAGGATGGTTTCGGAGGGGGACGGTAACGGGCAGGGTGTCCCGCCCCATCCATCAAACAGGATGCGTACTGGAAAAGGAGCTCTTTCCTAATCTGGTTAGGCCTCTCTTTCCGCTCCGCTGCTCGCCGGCCTGGCTTTCACAGCCATCCTTCTTGCAGCTGATGGACAGGTAATGTGCTCTAAAGTGAGTTAATCCACAATGCAAATTCAATTACTTTCTCTAAACATTACATCACTTTTTATTTCATGTTATTAATTGGTTGAAATTACGATGCGAGATGTCCGAACGCTGTTCATTCCCTGAGGTTGAATGAAGAATGGCATTTCTGGCCCACGTTGCTCTTCACTGTTTGAGTATTCCACTGAGGTCTGAAGTAACATGGCTTGAATACATACATCTACAGAGCATTTTACATTTTAATAACCATATTGATCATGATATGAAATAATCATTCATTGATAGAAGGAGCAAGCACAGAGTCTGCTACTTTATAATGTAAAAGGTCCAACTTGTCTTTTTGGGCTTTAATAAAGCCATTTATGAGGAGCATGTGTGCATGCTAATTAAAATGATTATTTTCATTACTCATTATTCTCATCTATGTTCTTAGCAGACAGTCATTTACTGGGTAGCTTACAGTGGCTCACATTTTGTACGAATTTACAGTAATTCACAAACAGATATGTACTGTAGCAATTAAGGCAAAGTACCTTGCTCAAGGGCATAACATTGGTCCTCTTGGAGCAGAAACCTGCAACCTTTCTCTTTGCTGGTTCTGTATCTAATCCACACCCTACACTGCTGCCCCAAGGTACATAACTTACACTGTGTGTGTGTGTGTGTGTGTGTGTGTGTGTGTGTGTGTGTGTGTGTGTGTGTGTGTGTGTGTGTGTGTGTATATGTGTGTCTACATTTTTAGATATTTAAGCTGAGGAAATAACCTGCCACAGATAAATTAGAAGGCACAGCTGTGTGCTGTCTGGGAGACATAGACTGACTCCCTGATCCTTCTTCGACCCTGCCTTCAAGTGCTTCACTCTGAGCTTTCTGTTGAGCTGTGCCTACACCATGACCCAGCACAGCCCCTTTCTATGTTTCAGACCACAATGAAGTCTGTGTTCTGCATCCATGCCACGTGCTCAAAATGTACAGCTCAATACCAAATTCCAAACCAAACCTGCAAGCCAAAAAGAATAACAGACTCTCAACAACAGAACTGGCAGGCCACAGTCTACAGCTGAGCACACCACTAATTCAGTGTCAGGATATGATTGGGAGAGTTCATCATCTAACATTTCAGTCCAGGTTATTCATATATTTTTCCTAAATTATTCAGCAATGAATATTTGGAAAATCTCTGTTCCAAAATACAAAATTAAATTAAATTTGGAAGTGGAAGGGACACTGGTCTAGAGCATATGGGCAGGAACAAGGCAAACATTTCAGTTTATGCATGGTGTAGCATATTGGAGATTCAAAGAATAATCTTTTTACTTCATCACCAGCAATCAATGCTGAAAACTGTTTAATATACATTTTTGGAAGCTCATACTCAAATTTATACCACAGTTCACAGTCCCAGTAATGATTAAACCATTTACTTAATAATGTTTACTTAATATGTTTATAACAGATTTTGCAAACAATAAAATCTTTTGCCATATTATTCTCTCTATTATCAACACAGTTTACATCAGTTCATCAGTATGAGATGCAGTACACTAAAATCTGCCATAATGTTATCAAAGTGTCATTTCTATTACTGCAATGTTCTCTTTTTTTGCCTTCAAAGTGACATAAAGTGTCCCCCCCCAGCATACTTTAACATCGAAGTGTGTGAGATAAATGGTACAAGATGATATTCTCAAATCCAATGACCACAATCTGTTTCAAGGCAGGAGACAAAAAATACCATTGATTTTGAGCTGAAAATTTAATGGGACTTTTCTGCTTTAAAAACTCTCAGTATCAAAAAGTTGAGAAGTTTCAGCCATCGCCAAAGCAATTTTTATTTTTTCATTGCCTTGGCTCCCTTGTCCCCAGCGACTCCCCCATCCCCTTTGTCAAATATACACCCCCACTGTTCTCTCAACTATTCAGGCTGCACCGATGATTTAATAGCTGGAGTCAAAGCTATCACAGTCTCCAAACATCTAAACCTCATATGATGCGTTTGAGACGGAGTCATGGTACAGAATGAGGAAGCAGAGAAAGTAACACCAGACAAGCTTATGCAAAGGTTTCTCAGCTGCATATCTCTAAAATACTTTCTTTCAAAACCGTTCTTCAAAAAGTGCTGTTCTTCAGGTCCTGTGCTTCAAAAGCAGTCCCAGACACAAACACACACAAACACACACAAACAAAGCATTGTATTTCTGTATAGGAAACCTGAATACCATTTTTTATCACGTGTCAAAAAAAAAAAACATGGATTGCCATAAATGAAGGCTTGTGTTGTTTTCTGCGGTTGGAAAAGTTGACTTTTTTCAAACATACTTTTTTGGAAGGTTTTTTATTTGACGGCTTGAAGCAGCCTGCTAACAGACCATCACAATCCATTACAGCGTGCTGAGGTTTTCTGCAGCAAAGACATGATGGCAATTACTCTTGAGTCAGTTTGACAGGTAAAGCGATCCTAAATGCTTCACACGGCATATGAAGGGCGTTTCAGTGCCAGCCCTTGTGGGCCTCCGGGCCCTTACACACACCCATGGCCTAGCCTGATGTCTTTGAAATGGGATCAGTCAGCACTCGGCTTTGGTGCGTATCTTTCACTGTGTTGTAAACCAGACAAGACCGTACCCCAAACCCTTCCATCTCTGCACATAAACCTGCTCATGTGTGCCCACCCGCCCATGATTTAAGTGACGGGAGAGATGTTTTATAACACCCTCATGTTACTACAATTACATTTCATTTATTATTGACTGTGGTTGATGTTATTGACCATGATTCCTCTGTTAAGCAGAAACACGTGTGCAAATGATATAGGAGATGCATGTGCCTACTGCCAGCAATGGCACTAATGTCTGAATCTCCTTGAATAAGTACGGTGTTAAAGCATAGAATGAAATTAAATATATTATATGGATAACTTTGTCATATTTTTGTCTAAATTTATTGGTGTGCATAGTTGTTCTCATGTAAATTTCATCAGACAGAATGGTTATAGTTGTATTACATAAATTGTTTATTGAAAGATTTTCTTTTTTTGGAATGAAGATGTATTGCATTAATTTAGAGCATTATGATGAACATTCAGTGTAAATACATTCTCTGTTATCTGAGCGTGGGAGCACGTTTCAGATTTTCTGTAATGAAGCACATATTCACACAGCACATTACAGTCATCTGAAAGGGGTATACACTCAGAAGTACCACTCTAATTATGCCCCAGTAACAGCACTATTACATAATGGTGAACCTTAAATCAGAGCATGGCACATGCGATCACATTACAAAGGGGCAGTTTAGCATGATTGATAAAAAAGTACAATTTTTTAAAATTAACAAACTGGCAAGAAAAAATGACAAGAAAACCTTGAAAATCCTTAAAGTGTGGTTCTACAAAACAATTTTATGTGGTCATCTTAAACAGTCAAATTGTGGTAAACAAATTGAGTTAAATTAAACAAAAAAAAAAAAAAAACTACCCATTTATAATGAAAGTTCATAATAAATATTGCTCATGCAGGAGAGAAAGAACCATTCTACGAGAAGTGGCATCACAACAAAAAACAGTCTTTTATGAAAGTGGAAGAACTGTCCCTCACTATCTTTGTACTCAGTCCTATTTATCTGTTGCTTTTCTTTTTTTCATAGCTTACAGTTTCACTTAATAAATACATAAAACATGCTTGTTAATTTGTATGTTAATTGGAGGATTTTCAAATCACTTTCTGAGTTATAAAAGTCCTCCACTCCCAATGTGTGCATAACATTTAAATTCCTCTTCATACATCACAAAGAATATATCATAAGATACCAGTAATCTTATATTCGACAATACATTTGCTAGGAATACAGAAGTGACATTAAGTGACATTAAGCAGGCCATTGGCGGAAAACTCCAGCTGTTTATTCTTCCATGTTGGGAATATTTTTTCTTGATTTCTTTATTTCAGAGTTGGCATTACCCCCTCCCCCTGCTTTCTATTGCACAGACCCTCTCACTTCTCTGAGCCTCTTTGTGTGTTTGAGGTTAAGACTCAAGACTATGGAGGTGAAACCTAAAGCCTTGATATAAAATACCTGGTACATAAAGCACCCGGAAAAGTGAAAACTGAAACTAAAGAGCAGAACTTTCCTGAAGCAGATGGGGAATAAACCTGGTAATTAATGATGATGAAAATCTGAGGTTCCTACAGCCTATTTGCCATAATTCTTTCCAGTAAATCTATCAT
Organism: Albula goreensis; assembly: GCA_022829145.1. Lineage (NCBI taxonomy): Eukaryota > Metazoa > Chordata > Actinopteri > Albuliformes > Albulidae > Albula > Albula goreensis. Next base: position 21,456,162 of record CM040755.1, on the reverse strand, counting down.
AGAGGGAATGTGGTCTATGTTTCCAGAATGTTATTTACCAATAATTCTATGTAATTGGTTTATATAGCTTTTAAGTCTGTGCTTTTGGAAATAGGTGGTTTGGGTTCACTTGCACTGCTAATTATTTCGAACTACGTGTCCCAGATGTTGTACCCTCAACTTGAATGAGCACCACAGTGAGTGAATCCAGAGCCATTCGCCTGTTTGGTGATCCAAATTGTTGTTTGTAAGAAAACAACATAGGATGTACCATTTGGTTTGTCCTTGTGGAATTAAAGAAATGTCACTTCACTATCCCAGTCACTTTCAGCAGTGCCCCCCTTTGGGAAAATTTTTTTTTTTTTTTGGAATTTGTTAGGCCTTTGCATCGTCTCTCAACATAATGTACCAACTTCCAGCACTCCTCTGAATGTGTGTGTGTGTGGGTGTGTGTGAGAGAGAGAGAGAGAGAGAGAGAGAGGTGTATGTTTGTGTTTGCGCATATGTGCATGTTTCCGGAAACTCTTTCAACCAGTTAATGCAAAAACAACACAAGCCCAGCAGGAGAGCTTTTAGAGCAACTTGTTTTTGTAGCCAAACACTGTTGGTTAGACAATTTTTAGCCCCCCAACACAAAAAAAAAAAAAAAAACAGAGAGCAGGTGGTTTGGGTTCCCATCAGCAACATGGCTATCTCCCTCCATTAGCTGTTTGCATTTGCACTGCATTATGGGGCAATTGAATTAAAGGGAAAGTGATAAATGCATGCTTTTTTAATGCGTGGGAGATAAGGGTCGCCCCGGCCCTCCTCCAGTTTGTTGATGAATGAGTATGAGAAGCAGGCCTGACAGTTCACCTTCCCCACATCGCGTTTCAAGGAGACTTTTGATGATCGCTGTCAACATTGGCTAACTGCGTTAAATGACTGTCTTGGTGTCTGAGTTAGCGGTACCCTTCTGCTGAACCATGGTGCATCTGTCTCACGTTACAATTGAAAGTGTGGGCTAGCAGATGGATGTTTGGGAAGCCTTGGGGAGGGACAGGCAGGTGGTGATCAGGTTCCCATACTCCACTCTCCAAAACCCTCAGAATCAATGGCGAATATGTCTGTCAATGATAATTGAGTGTCTTCCAGCACCTCCAGTTGAGCAAAACAGTGCACAGTGTATCTGAAGGCTATTGGCTGCATTTAAATCCCCACAGATCAATGTAAGCAGAGAGAAAGTAAGTAAATGTTAATGATCCATTGCTCGAATGTTGTTATGATTGCACAGGAGGGAAATGGAAACAAAAGCAAACAGAGGACTTTCCATCCCATTCAAATCGATACCATGCTAAAGTAAGACAAAGAAAAAAAGTGAAATAAATCAATAGGGGTAGGACATCCAAAGTTAAATATGTGCATCATCTCATCAGCTTGTGGTGGATGAGACTGAAATAGAGTTCATCTGTGTGATTTCATGTGGCTGGTGAGAGGGTTATTTTCTAAATGGAAGTTTTATTGAGCAAACCAGCAGATGATAGCCTCTCCATTTTCACAATCACAAAATATTTGCAGATCTCCCTTCCCAAAAATGATCCTTATGTTTTAAAGCATGAGCGTTCTGTGTCCACACCCCTGTGTTGTAAAGGAGTGCATGATGGGTGAGGATAGTTAGTATCAACATCCTATTGACTGTGCACATGGGAAACCCCCTCTCTCCTGTTTACAGTGATGAGGCTCACGCCATCCAGAGCACACTGACTTGCTGCAAGACTTATGTCTGTTTTCCAGTATTTATTCCTCTTACATGCCCAAACTCTGCTCGAGAGATGATTGAAATTGGCTATGGAGAAAAGTGGGTCTAAAATTGTGTACAAGGCACACAAGGTCAACATATTTCCCTGTGTGAAGGTAGAGCAATCTTCTGCCTGTGCTTGAAAATATATCTGTTTTCCCCACCATTTAAATGCAAAATCTGTCATTTGCACCAATAACAACTGTAATTGGATTTTGATTGGGTGTTAATGAAGATCTACACACCACAAGATGGACCCGACAAGCCATTAATTTTCCGAGGCATTGCGTGCAGCTAGACATTTTTTTTTTTTTTTTTCATTTTAAAATACCCCTTACCGGTTCCCTTTTTAAATAAAGCACTACATAAATTTTTGGTCCAGCAAATCCACCTGATCAGTGGTTGGATTTATTTCCAAATATATCGAAATAGATTAAATACTTGTGCTGTGGTGTCTAATTGTAAGTACCTGCAGTCTGTTGCAATGATTTCAATATGTGCTCAGCAAAAAAATGTGCATCTTATTTAGAGATTTTGGTTGGAAACACATACCGTCCATAGTGTTTTTCAGTGAATGAACTCCAGGGAAAAAAAAAAGGTTTACCTGGATTCAGAATATGGTTGAAAGTTTTTTCCTCTTATTATTTCCATCACTCATTCAGTTAAATAGTTCTCATTCATGAACTATTTAAATGAGGTCAGATGACATTTTTCCCCTCTGCTCAATGTAGAGGAATCTTAATGAATAACATATTGCCAATGAAGTGGTTCCTCGACCCCATGCAGTGTTCTCCCAAACCCCCCCCCGAGAACCAAACACAAACACAGCACTGCTCAGTCCTGCTCAGGGAGCTCAGATGTCGCCTAAAGAGGTGAGCAGTCTAACACCACTCTGCACAACATTTTTCTGTTCTTTCAGCCCTACTGGGTTTGACATGAGACAAAACATGCCAACATTAAGACATTTACAAATACAAACACTTTAAACTGACATGGGGAGCAGAGATCTTTGGTTGAAAAGCTCTGCATATGATAATTCTTTAATTCATAATAAAAAAAGAATAACATTTTTCAGTCAATGTCTGGGTTCACCGTTTGCACTCTATTCTCCAATCACAGTACATGTATATGTGCAGGTTGCCCTGCAACTCAGCATGTATTACCCTGCACTCACTTATCACCCAGCTACCATTCCACAAACCTCAGACAACCCAGTGTGCAACAAAACAGTCAGCACCAATAGGAGAAGATGGTTACCACTCAGTCACTGTGGTGTCCATGGTAACCAGTATGTGTCAGATGAGATGCTATGGGACACTTATGATAGTGGTATCAGTTCCTGCATTAGTTGCATTAGCACTATATTTGTCTCTCAAAATCTCATTCCTGACAGTCAGAGGATATCAGTTGCTATCTGTGAGAGTTGTGCTTCTTCTCTGTGTAGCAGTGGCTGTCCTGTAGCAATGGGAAAATGAGGTATTATGGAGGAATTAAGGGAAAATGGTTGCTCAAAGGATGTGTCAGAGCTAACTGCAGAGCTAAGCTAACTGCACGGCTATTAGATAAAAATTGGACGTTCTTATTCCCAAAACATGCAGACTTATTTAAACTGACGTCTTAGGTAAAACATAAATTGCTTTTAGTTTATGTGTTCAGCAGGGACAAGATTGGTATAAGGAAGATTAGTGCTCCACAGCAACACTTTATTTTATACACAGTTTTATATTTATTATGATAGCTTGGAATGAAACGTTGTCTGAATAGGACAGTTCTTTCAGGATCTTTGACAGTGAGAGCACTATATTGTTTCCGTCTCCCAGTATCTGTGCTGTCAAGCTCTTTCCCCTCAATTGTCCTTCCAGTACCTTCACACCCCTTTCTCTTTTTTTTGGGTAATTCAAACTTCTCAGATGTTTGTTGTAATAAACTCTGCCCAGCTGACCTATTGTCTAATCCTCAGATTAGCCCCAAGATTGTATCAAGCTGGAATTGATCTGTTTTTTTTTCAAGTCCAAAATAGTTAAATGACACTCTTGGTTATGAGTTTTATTTTTTTATTTTTTTATAGTAAATTCTTATTTGATCAAAAGCAGAGAAAGCAACACAACAATTAGGATCTCTAGGAGGCCAGGAAGAGGGTTATTTGCATTTGTATAGTTTGTGTCTGCTCCAAATGTCACCGCGCTCAATAGCACAAAACCCCCTACCTTATCAGGAGAGGGATGCACTGAGTCTTCCATTAAATGCCAATATTTGCAATATGATCCTCAAATGTGGCTCTCGAGTGTGAAAGATCAAACAGGAAAAAAGAAAATACAGGATGTTCAAATCCAGGGAAATGAGAGTCACACATACCTAATGTTCCATACTAATGGTCTCTTTCTCTCTAAAAACAGATGGGGCTTTACATCAAGGAAGCTACATTAAAGGTAATGGATCATTTCTATGTAGGAGCTAGATTAAAACCTGAGTTGCAGGCAGGAGTTATATCTTCATTGTTTACTGAGCCTTGACACCAAGCAACAATTTAGAAATATTTACTTTGTTCCTTTGCACTTTATGACAGCTACCATACATCTCTTTTTCTTCTCTGAAAAAGACAAACAGCTGGGGCTAAGTATTGCTGGGTTGGTTAGTACTGAGTCTTACTCATAAGTCCTGGAACTAGCATTAGATGCTACGCTCTCCATTCTTGCACAATGCTGTCCAGTACCAGGGATGCTTTTTCATTATAATCCAGTGGCCAGTTTTTTATGATCACGTGTAGGAGGGATACCAATTGGAAGAGGCTATTTTAGTGGTCAGCTTATGCCAAAGATTCTTTCCCAGACACTACAACAAAGATTGAGTATATTGGATCTGGAATAACTTGGTGTCTGTGCAGGAGACCTGAGACATGCTGCTTTCTGCTGGCAATGTTGTTGATGGACCCACACGAGTAGCCAGTGAAGCCAGTGTCAAAGCATAATGAAATGGGTAGCGAGTGGAAGGGACTGTCCCATGGCTGAGATGTGAGAGCTTTGACTCTGTGGTCTTTACACATCCCATGTCAGTTAACAAAACAGTTGAGGGAGAACTTTGGCATCCTGGCCAAACTCCCAGTCAGGCTGTCTTTCTTTGTCTATTCAACACCCCCCCCCTTGCACTTGACTGGGTGTGTGATGTGGGTGTCTCTGACCTTCCCCTTCATCATGTCATCTGTATAGAAGAAAAATGAGTTCTCCGTTGATCCTGATGGTTAAGTAAATATGGATTTAATACAAAAATATGGATTAGTACTTTACAAACTGACATGAACAGTTTTGAGCTAAATTGAACAGCTAATGCAATGAAGCCTAATTATTGGTCTTTGAATATGGGCAGACCTTTTGTGAATATGCATAATTGGTTTTCAGACTTATCAGGATTGATTGTGCTTATTGCATCTCATGTTTATGTTGGTTGTATATCCAGTGAACAATATTGTCTGTACATGAGGGTTGTTGCTTTTCCAAAAAGCTTCACTTTGTTAGTTAAAATTACAGGAGGCCATACAGTGACTTACACAATGCACACTTCAAACACTAATAGGCATATTGACTGACATACTTACATGAAGTAATCCAGGATGGATTCACTTTGATTAAGATGTTCAGTGAAATGCTTGTTTATTCAAAAACAACAAAAACTCACTGAGAGAGATCATTTTCAGAGTGGTTCATTCAACTAGTCAAATGTTAAGAGGACAAAAACTAAGTCTGCTTTTGTCAACACCCACATCAAACAACAACAAAAATGATCAATAATAATTGAAATACAGTGCTGCCAGAAACACAGAAAAGACAGTAGGCTTGACTGGGTTATGAAACTCTTTCAGGAGGATCCTCAAGTGGTGCTTGGAAACTCGGCTTGTTATGAGAAAGTCGAAATTCACAACAATTCAGCAAAGGGTAAAAAAGGGCGGAAATCACATTTCGCGTCTCTATTTCCGAGACACGGTAGAGGCAGCGTTCCGAAGCAGGCGTTTGGAGAGAAGGATTGTTCCTGTGGCAGAAATGCATTTATGGAATCCATTGAGCTGTTGGGAGAACTTGACAGACCTCACTCGTTATTTCAGGCCATCCATTGTTTCTCTTACTTTTCCATTCAAAAGGCAGCACAAGACCTCAATTTCTCTGAAATCCAAAAAGGAAAAGATATACTGGTTTAAAAAAAAAAAATTTTGCAAATTTTACAATAATGTTTTTTCAGTTAGTATCTTAAATTTTAGAACTTATTTCAATGTGTGCAATTATTGTTGAAGACAGAAACCTCACCAGAGGTTCCCATAACATGAAACTCTTAAAAATGGTGTTTCAAAATGTCTGAGTAGTCTAAGAATTGACATGACTGTGAAAGTATGAGTTATCAGAGCACAGAGGTCAGTCCTCCGGCTCCCTCAAGAGTTCTCATGTGCTGTGCCATATCTTTCACTCGATGCCTCCATTTCACATATTTCTTATGATAAAGTCAGGGACTAAGAGCATGGAACATTAATGGCTCTCTTCCAATGCAGCTTCCATCGAAAGAACATGAATAAGTTGCCTTAATGAGCCAGATCAGCATTTTAATTCTAATATCAGGTGATCCGCGATGGAGAAGTTTCTGGTAGTAGCAGTATATGCTGCTAAATATATTTGGGAACAAGGAAATAGTACATGGGCCCATCGGACTGGCTCGTCATGGTTATGGTATACCAGATTGCATTGTGAACCAAGAGAGCATCTGCCTGTCTTAGTCATTTCTCCCCATTGCATCATAAGCAATGGAGCTTCACATGTGCGGAGAGATCATACATACACCTTTCAAATCAGCAACCTGTGTTTCTGCTTTATTCGAGTGCGTGCATGTGTGTATGTGCCAAAGGCTGGTGTGTTTAAGTGTGTGTGTGTTAATGAGTTGCTCATGTTTCCTGCCGATAGTATGATTTCCACTTGACTCCTGTTGCCGAGGGAGAATAGGCAGATTTGGAGCTACAGGCAATGAAGCAAGCACTTCATCTCACTTCATCACATTTTCATTCATTATGATGCTCATCATGTACTGCTGATGTAACTCCATGGCCTTGCCTTTTCCCAAAACTCACATCTATTTAGTTATGTATAACTAATTACTTAAGTTTAATTCCTTATTTGGAATATTTTTGTAATATCAGCTGTAAATTTCTATAATATGTTAACCTAAAACGTGTTAATTTTCCTTCGAGCAGAATATACACATCACAACCCATTTCTATCAATGATAATGTGTTCCCTTGTGTGCTTTTTGAGACTGGGGACTTATATTTTCACATTGTTTCCAACTGTATTGAGAAGAAAAGCAAAAAAGGACCTTCTTACTATAATTTTTCCCATTCTGAAATGTGTAGAAAAGTTTAACAGCTGTACCTTATGCTGAAAGTACATTTGACCAACAAAATTACCACAGAGCCAGTTAAATGATTCATTTCATACAATGTTCAACAGTTCCAGGAAAGCTTTATCTTGATAAGTTATAAAATGTCTAGACAGACTGCCAAGATTGGAGGTCACCTCAATTAATAACACTAGAAATGCAAATGTAAAGTAATGATGTCGTGTAATGCCTGTCTATATTGTGTAAAATCAAAGCACATCAAACTGTGGACAGAAAAAGACAATAAGAAGATACAATTTTGTTAAAGCATTAAATTACAAACACATTACAGTTAAGAAATGTTCTATTTGAAGCAATGAAGACAAACACATACAGACAAACCATGTCAAGCACTGATTTGTTATAACACTGATTCACCTCAAAATGCTTATTTTTATGTTGAATACAAATGAACTAGTGAAAAAAGTACTAATTTCTCTGTTTTTGTTCAGGCAGTAGCACTTTCCAGCATGGCCATGGCCAGTGTAGACTTTGGGAAGGTTTTAGAACTGTTTTGGAGGCAATGGGAAAGAGCTCCAAGCTTCTTAAAGAACTCAAAGCCTTAAGCTCAGAAAGATGAAATGCTGGCAGTTGTTTGGCATGTCCCTAAGTGACACAAGCTACTGTGAACTCACCGACATCCCTCTGATGATATAATCATTTCATGGACCAAGACTGGAGATGTACTACTACTACTATTACTAATACTACTACTACTACTACTACTACTACTACTACTAATAATAATAATAATAATATTAATAATAAAAATGAGAAGACAAAGTAATGTATTTGGAGAGTTGTTTTAATCATGTTCTTAATTGTCTGTAAAATTATTTCTGACTTGTGTCAATGTAAAATTGCTTTATATTGGCAAGAAGTAAATATCTTCAGAAAACAAATCATCTTCAAAAAACAACATTCAATGCCAGGTGAGAGAATGCCATTAGTATCCAGAATGTTGATATACCTATACATAAAGAATACTGTGATAACACTGAGCCAGGAGGAGCTAAATAATAGATAAAGAGAAGAATGCGCTTCCAGGGAGGAACATCAGGTCATAGAGATAATGCTAAAAGGTCTGTGGGGGAACTGAATTCTTTCATCGATTACTTTAAAATTTGTTGACCGTCTTGGATATTTTATAAAGGTTATTTGCAGAGGCATACAATCCTTATATTACCCAGCACAAAGCAAGGTCTACAGGTCCTATTTTAAGCATGCAAATCCAGTTGGCAGATCATGAACATGGGATTCAGTTTCAACTGTGCTAATACATTTACTTCAAATCACAATTAATAGCTGAAGGGCAATGGTCACTTTCCAGTCAAGATTCATTCAGTATGGTACAACACAATATTATTATTTACAATACAATGCACTTTACTATATCTTATGTACAGAATGTCCATGACAAACAGTTTCTGTTTTGCAAGTGTTAAGGTGATTGTATCTCTTCGTATATGATGTCTGTTATTGCCAATGATCAAAATTACTGCAATAACTTGCAATAACCCAAGTGCTGAAACAGAAGGATGAAGTACTGATCAACAGCTGTTTGGGTTATGCACTCTCTTTTTCCATTGTGGTTTTTTTTGCATGATACAAGATTCAATTAGTAATAAGAGAGATACTATTGTGTAGGCAATAATGCAAATATTCCGCTGGTCTGTAGATTATAATGCGTCAACTTTCAGTGGAGCACTTCATTAAAGCACTCACAGTCTGGGGTTTTTATTTATTCATGGGAATTTGGAGGTCAGGTTTGTAAATAGTGTATTCCATTCAGAACAATTACCCAGATTAAAAAAACACCTTGAATAAAAATATTAATCCAAAGTTTTTTTCTTTTCAGCTGGCTTTAGGATCTCTGTAACCATAAGTGCTTTTAAAAGTATGTCATAATGGCTCCACTGGATAAGAAACTGACTATTCAGGGTATGGCTTAAGCAAATACAGACCAAAATACTATATTTCCAAGGAAGAAATACAATTTGTAACAGGAAACTCTAACAGCTAAATGGAAATTATTCAAGTTGAGCCAAGACTAGACGTTTCTCCATGCAGCATAACAGTTCAGCTATCTCTGTTTTAGCTGCACTAAGGAAAACTCCATAATCGTATGTTATTTGTGACCATAGTTTTTTGCAGGGGACCAAGTTTATGGAGGATGAGAAAGCACAAGAAGCTACTGAAACAAGAAAGAGGATGTTTGTTCACTAATTGGACTCATTTCATTTTACCGGTGAAGCAAACAGTTTTCTGAAACAAGCAAACCATCATTCAACTGAGAAATATGTTTTAACTGGAGAGAGTTAATCGAGAGCTAGAGCCCAGCAGTACTTCTTGTGCCATTAATATGTTTCCTGCTGTTGGCAGTAATATTTATTGGAGGTAATGAACACAATTCAGATGGGTCTGGATTAAGTGTGGTTATTTATCCACTCAAGGCATTGATAAGGAGATACCACAGTGTGTTTGGCACAAGTCAGAAGGAAAGGCTATGGCTTTGTCAATGCTGCCAATTCTTTAGAAAGTTGGCAAATGACCCCCAGAAAGTAGATTTTTGTAAGATGAAGTTACTGAAGGTCAGCCAACAGGGGGATTCTTATACATTTGGTGCATTGCTATGGTAAACAATAATAAATAAAGAATGAATTTGCTAATAATAATGCCCTGCTGATTTTTACCTCTGGGTTCCCTGATTACCTCTGCATCTGATGACATTACCCTCAGTATTGGTTGAATGAATGACTCATTACCACAATATATGTTACAGGATTTCCGGACGACCAGCTCAAAAGTAGAATGTATTGTTGCTATTTATAGTCTTACTGCTGGTTTAGATTTGAAAGGAAGCTCTTATCTTACAGCTGCCAATGTGAGGCCATTTTATTCCCTATTTAAACGAGAGACACTCATCCTGGTCTTGAAAGCCAATGACCAGCATATATAGAGTTGGGGCACTTAGTACTTGGGAAGGCAACATACGGATACTATCACTGCCAACATTAAGGCCCAGGTTATGTGACTTCATCATCGATCGTGATTTCAGTAAAGAAGATCATATTGCTTTTTCTACATAAATTGAATACCTACCTGCCACATCATCAACTGCTAGCATATTGCCTTGAAGATTTATGTGTTTTCAGGGTTGTATAAAAATAATTTAATCTCATTTTAAGTGAGATCTGAATTCACAGATTATGTTTCCCTTGATGCCCATTTATTCTGATCTGTACTTTTGTGTATGATAAAAAAAAGTGAACATTTTTTATTTGGACTTGATGTGTACATTTGGTCCATATTTTCTATGGATGAGCTCTTGTATTTAGGTTTTGTAAATCTCATTCACTTCATGACACCATCAGTTAGTTGTGCATACACATTTTAATAAGATCAATTTATGCACCATAAACATTGTCTTTCTCAAAGGCATGCTGTTATTTTAAAGAACAGCCCATAACCCATGTATATGTATACCATGGCCTACCCCTCTACTCCTGCCTGCACCCATTAACAGCCTAATTGCTTCCATGTGCCAGAGTTTTCAAATGTGATATCAATATCACAGTTTTGCAGGATTAAAATACAGATAAACTTGCTTCTTGTTTTTTACGGTAATTGCCTTCTGCCAGCTCATGCCAAACCAATTAACTTCCCCCTCAGATGTGAAAACTGCTTAAGGGGCTGTGAGATGGGTTTTTTGAGGGTGTGGTTCATGGCACACCCGGATTTACTGCAGACTGTGGCTTGCATGCAGCCACTGGGTGAGAGGTATACAAGTTTTTCTCCTGTTGAGGATGTTTCTCCTGTTAAAGGGCAGAGCAGACGGGAGGCCTGCTTCCTTAGACAGGGGTGGTGGTGCTGTACCAAAATAACTTCAGAAAAAAGCAAGATCTTAAAAGCCAATAGGGCTGGGCATTAATTCTTATCAGTACCACCTAGTGGCAAGCGGGAGGTACTGCCATTACTTTAGGGGATTAACTAAGACATAAAGCAATGCTGTTGACTCCAGGACTGCCTAATTACAGCTGTATGTTTGCAGATAAACATGCAACGATCCAGCCACAGATATATTTGTCATGTTGTTTTGTAGGAACTGCAAGAGCTCCTTCCTTTTTATCCCTTGCTTCTTTCCTGCTCATTTTAATCTGCAGCCTGAATTATCTCTGCTTGTTTCCCCTCCATGACCATTTATTATGTACACTGCTTTTTATTGTGTGTGCCGATATTACAGTCCAGTTTTCCTAAATATATTTGTAGCAGTCAAATATATATTGCTATTTTCATATTGTCTGTGAAAGTTGACCAACATAAATGAGTTTTTGATTAAAATAGCATGATCAATAACTTTGAGCTTATAAACAAGCCACTTAATCCCCAAAATAAAATGCTGAATTTTCTCTTTCTCCTAGATTTTTTTGTTGATACAGGCATTTTCTCCTCTCTGGTTCAAAACTGTAAATAATAATAAAAAAGAAAATTAACTGAAAGAAGACGATTCCAGTTTTCTTGTGAAATCAGCACAAGAGATGCATCACTGTCAATGCTGTCCCCCAATGCTTAGCTGCAGATTCCAAACAAACAAAAAGTCTGCTCTCATGACTCGACTCTGACATCTGCATGTGCGAGGTTCACTCTCCAAAGATAAACCCAAAATTACTTTCTTCAACTACAGTTTCGATCAGTTTCATTTTAGCAGGTCATTGAAAGAAAATTATGATGTCTCCAATGCAGTTTTTATAAGCAAACAGATCCTGGATGGAACTTTAAGTAGACGATCCAGATGTTGTTGGTTTTAAGCCCAGCACCTGTAATGGAAATCAGATAGGAAAACTTGTGGTCAAAATTTATTGCATCCTACTTAGCTGTTTATTAAGCTCCTGCCTGACTTCCCTCCGTGCACTCAACTCATGCATCACTACAGGGAGCCATTAGTCATTTTAGTAATTTGACTGTAGAATGAAAATAGGAAAATATGAGGGAAAAGGGTTCTTGTCTCATGAAATGTTTTATAATAAAAGCACATCGACCCTGTGGTGAATACCATGGGTGGGGAGGTGATAGGGCTGGATTCAGGAGATCGGAAATTGTGCTATAATGTGTTACTATTATGGGTGTAGAATAAAAAAAAAACTGTTTTATCCACAACAGTATATAAAGAGGCAATACTAATAATCCCCAACAGCTGAGGAAACCTTTCAGACTCAAACCTGTAAGTGGTGACCTGTGACTGCACTAATGGACAGTAAAGGGAGGGAGGGACATATGAGAGGGGGTCAGTGGGTGGGGTTTGAGTCTGGCTGAAGTGTTACAAAATGGAACAGAATGGCTATCCTCACAGCTACCCACTGCTCAGTCCCTGGACTGTCAGCTTTCTGCTTTAGAGGATTACAGAGTGTGACACCCTCAAGCTATCCCAGGGTCAAGCCATCTTTTTTAACCAAACTGTACTGAAAACCTCTTTTTCAAAAGACGAAACCTTCAAATACTGCTGAACGGTACCGTCCTGAGTCTCTTAAGAGGTCTTCTTCAGATGGTCCTCCCTTAGGGTCCCACCCTCAGTCTCCACTCCAAGCTTTCTCAAAATCAGGACGATCAAGACAGCTGTGAACAGCAGCTGAGCAGCCATGCATCACCCGAAGTGTCACTCTAATAGATCCAGGGAGCAGCACTCAGATATGGGAGGTCAGGCAGCGACAATTATAATAAACAGAGTGGCATGGAGTGTCCATCAATGAGCGAAAGACAAGAGTGTGGGGGAGTGGGCTAAAAAAAAAAAGTGGGCTTCAATAACGGCAATCTGGTGGTGGTGGTTGTGCCGGGAAACAGCATTGCTTTTATGGATTCAGTGTTCAGTGCAAGCGAGCATTCCATCCATCACGCTCCAATTTACTCTTGTAAATAGAAGGGTTTCTCGCCGAGTCCATTTTCAGGCCCCGCTTGTCCATAAGGGTCTAAAACAAATAGAGAATGTCGCTCTGAGTTACATTGGCACCACACAGAGTGGATCTGAGCACAGTGGTGTCGTGTGTGAATGCTCTCTTCTCAGTAATCATCATTTCTAAACACTGTCAAAAAGTGTAAAATGTACATTGGCCCAACAAATTAAATCACACATTCAGGTTAAAATAAGTTAATCAAAATTAATTCAGCTATGTTTTAGCTGAAATTTAATGAAATTAAATGTTATGTCATCATGCAGTTATATAAAAGCTTAATTTATTAGATGAATTACATCAGGCTTCAGATTAGTTACTAGATTATTATCTGTACCTGCTATTTTACCCTGCTTTCCCTTTATTCATATGTAAGAAAGAAATTGTGTCTTTCTGAGGGTGCTGAAAGCTCTTTTATTAATTCTTTGTTTTTTCAGAATGTATTGGACTCATTGGCTTAATTCTCACATCGCACAGTGTTATTCAATTTTTCTCTCTTGCATCTTATTTTTTCTCCAGAGAAAAAAAAAAGGTCTATAGTGCTTGATTTTTGAGGGCAAGGAATAAATATGATATAGGACTACGATTCAGAAATCAGCCTGACTAGTGCACAACAACTCAAGCAGCAGGGCATGAAATTGCCTACTCTATCATATTCCCGAGGATAATTGTTTTTGTGATGGGTTTTCTATATTTGCAAAGGCCAACGGTTAATAAGAAAGTGTGTTAAGGAGCATTATCATGGTGCTGTTGGAATGTAACAACAGAGGTCATTTTTTGGGTCACTATCATTTTTACCTCTTGTTCATTTCTATCTCAATCCATGAGTCTTGGCAGCATCTGTATGTATGTGTACCCATGTCAAGAATTACTTAGCTTAATTAGAAGTCAACACGTGCAAGTCCACATAACTCCTTCACACCTCATTATTTAGCTGACTGTTTCAACATTGCACACCTGGTAGGTACATGTGTTGGATTATTTCACATCTCTATGTAAAAAATAATAGGAAAGACAATCAAACTCAAGCCGACATTTCAAGCATGCTTTGTGAAAAAGTATGCTTGAAATAATAAAATACCTCTGCTGAATACCCAGTTTCCCATGGCCATGCCAATATAACCCTTTTCTGAATATGCTAGAGCATTTTCGATTTTGAATGCTCTATGGCCTTCAAACTTGATATGGATTGTCCTCCATCTAACTCTAATTAGTTCAGATTCAAATGAATAACCAGACATATGAATGACCAGAAAAATTACTTTACTTTCTTTGTTAGGATATGAAAGCTGCATATGTGATTTCACAATCCCAAAAGACCTGAATTTTCAACTTTTGTAATAAGGTTTTACAGCCCCTGAATTCTACCAATATACTCCATGCACAACATCTGTATGTGGGCTCTAAAATGACCAGAGGAGGTACCTTTTATGCTTCAAACTTACCAATTATAGACTGCCCACTGGCAGCAAACTCACCAGTTGTGGACTGCCCTGTGGAGCTCTCAGGCTCTCAGTCATTGCCAGGGTTCAAAACCAGACTAGGGAGCACAGCCACACACTGGAACAGAGTCTCAGGAGGATGAGCAGCCCAGCACACATGGAAAGAATTTATATATTAATATGTTTCCTATGCTTTTCACAAGAAAACACAAAGGAGACATATTACATTACTGTACATGTGTCAGTAATACCATTTAATATTGTGTTTTTCTGTTATTTTTGGTTTCGGTTTTGTTCGACTGTTTTCCTGTGTTTTGGTTTTTTCATTTCCCCAGTACATGTGCTTTTGTTTTCATTCCCCTTCTGTGCTTGCCCTGCCTCCAGCCTTGTTACCTGTTACCTGATGGCCAATTTTTTCACCTACCTCATTGTTCACCTGTGTCTCATTTGCTCGTTAGTCTGTGTATTTATACCCTTGTTATCCCTCTGATGTCTTCTGTTTTCGAGTCTCTGCAGGATGCCACCATCTTCACTAAGCTAACCTCTGCAATGCCTACCACCTGGTCTGGATCAGAGAGGTGGATGAGTGGAAGACCTCCTTTGACACTCCCATAGGACACTGTGAATATTTGGTTATGCCATTCGGTCTTACAAATGCCCCAGCTGTGTTTCAGGCCCTGGTTAATGATGTGCTGCATGACATGCTTGGCAGATTCATCTACGTCAACCTAGACAACATCCTGGTGTCCTCCTTTTCTCCAGCCGAACATTCTCGTCATGTCTTTCAAGTGTTGTAGAGACTGCTGGAGAACCATATGTTCATGAATGCTAAGAAGTGTGAATTCAACCAAAATACTGTTTTCTTCCAACTCCCGACCCCGCCGCACCCACTCCACCTTTCATGTTTCCCATATCAAACCCATCATCTGCAGTCCCCTTTGCCCCCCATTAGTGTGAGTATTTATACCCCATCCTTTTTGTTTGTTTCGACTGTATCTGTGCATGCTACCTTTTTTTTTTCTGTCTGGATTACCCTGTTTTTTTGTCTCCTGCCTACTGATTTTGTACTTTTTCCATGTGTTACTGGTTTTGATTTTTCTCCTGACTTCGCCTTTGGATTGTGATTTTGTACTGTTGCCTGGCTTGACTTTGGTTGTGTGGATTTTGGCTGTTAATAAACTTCAGATAAAGATCGGATTGAACATTGTCTAACTGGGTTACATAGTTAGATTTTGTGTCCCTCACTGGTATGTTTCTTTAGGCACTCTTTACAGAAATTGTTTGTTTGGTTCAATTAGGAAATATAACTTCCCAGGCAAAGTCCTTTACCTAGCACTCTCCTGCAGAGCTGTTATATTGCGCAGGATGCTTACAAAGTGGTAATTGAACAAAAAATGATTCAACAAGTAATTAGCAAAGTTTTGCAGAATCGTTCGCTAATAGAACTCCCTTTTCTTTGAGCAGCAGACAAAGTATGTTTTACTGAATAAAGGCAATTAGCCAGTCAGCCATTTATAATAATTTTACAGTGGGTTCCTATTTTTCTCGTACAAAACATTGATGTCATCAACAAGACATCAGTGTCCATTTCTCCAAATTGAATAAAATAATAAACTGTAGTGGGACAATTATTACCTGACCTTGAGAACAGGCTGTACAAAGAAGCACTCAGAGACTTGAAAAGGTGCATAAATGAGTGCAAAGCTTGTGAAAGATTATATACTATCAGTTCAGTGAAAAAAGTCCTCTTCATCTCCATTCTTTTCTACTTCAGCTATCAGTGACCTGGTGGGACAGTGTCACTTCTTCTCATTGATGGAGCAGTATTATTGCTGGGAGAGAGAAAACTCAACAATAAGAGAAACTGCAAATAAATTAATGTTGAGAGAGGCAAAAGACTTTCCCTTCCACCGCAACATCAGGAGTGACTCAAGCTTTAGCACCGTTGTATACAAGAGTCTAAATGTGCTGTCCTAGACGAGTGCCGAACGCACAGGTATTCAGGTATGAGTTCAGCTATCTTTTTGCAATTCTAATTGTTCTGTGAATTGAGCTAATCAAAGCAAAACAAATTGATTTTTCTAATTGATTTCTGTTTAGATGTTGCTTGAATGTGAATTTTATTTTTGGATTGCAATTTTCTCAGAGTTGCTGGGACTACTGTAACTTTGACTTAAATTTAGCATGACTGTAAAATCTCAAGCTGACTGAGACAAGACTTCTTTAATCAAAAATAACTAACTAAATAAATAAATTATATATATATAATAAAATGATTTCAGAGAATTAGAGCCACTCCTTCCTCACACAGCCTTTTTTCATTATGTGACTCTGAAACCAATGACTGTGCTCCCGGCCAGGTCTGTGGGGCCACTGTGGTCTTGGTCAGAATTGTGAGTTCTCTGGTGACTTTTATAGTAGCTCCGCCACACATTCTTGGCAGAATGATGAGTGTTTATTTGGTTTTGAAGAAGATTGAAGCCTAGGCTGTGGTTCCTGTGGAATGTGCCCTTCCCTGCTTTGGGTACGTGGGAGGAGGAGTAATGGGCTCCATGTGTCCACTGTGCCACGTCGCTGTGTCCTTTCTCGCCGCCTGTCTCCTCCTCTCACTGCTTTGTATTTTAATTGGGAGACATAAATGAGCCATTCAGCCCATCAGATTTGTCAGATGCCGGCTGTGGGAAGCAGGGGTCACTTACCCTGGTCATGTTGCATGGTGCAGTTCTAACTTTTTTTGCCAATACTCAATAAATAGTTGGTTCCTGGGGTCTGAAATGGTTGTAGTTAATCAGGTTACAGAAGAAAAACAAGCAGACACTGTGTCTGTCAGGTTTCAGGGTTAGGGGTCTCTGCTCTGGAGATGATCCAGTACTGTGGCAAGTCTTTTTCCAGGATCAGGGTGAGGGGCCTCTCCTACAGAGTGTATCCAGTACTGTAGCAAGCCAGGTCTTGAGCACTCCACTCAACCTCAACTTCCTGGTCTCAGGTACTGCTGTGTGACCTGGCAAGCTGTCTGGTGCATAAGCCAAGGTTCCTCCAGCATTTGCTACTCTGACATCAACATTGACCTCATATTGACATCAGCATTGACCCCCATAATTGCAACTGCAAAAGGATTTTTGTTTCATTCTCAGTCACAGCTGGCCAGTTCAGCTACTGCAAAAGTGAGTTCCCTAAAAATCTCAAAATTAAGTTCCAAAAATTGTCTGTGGGAAGAAGAAACACATTAATTTATTTCAGTCAGTTAAATACAATGGTTAGAGACCAGGCTTCAATGTGAAAAAATCCTTTCTGACATTTTCTGTGGATTTTACCTACCGATATGTGGAGCAGATACATTGAGCATAGATGTGAGTCTGCAAGCTGAATTCCAACGGCCTCCCAAGCCGCATTTGTCACACAGCTCAATACATTATTCCTACTGTTTGATTCTGGTCCTCTTTGGAGGTTTGGCTCCAGAAGCCTTCAGGCAGCCCTGCTCTGCCTGGACCAATTCTCCCTCTTTTTCATCTGGTCTCATCTGCCTTTTTTCTGTGACTCTTAAGAACTGAGTCTGAGTCCGTCTAAAGCTAGACGACTGGCCCTACCGAGAGATCCTATTGTCATTATTATTCATTAATGTGAAGAATAATGAATCCTCAAGGATTATAGTGGACGTCAGCTGTCAGTACTCCAGGCAGCCAGCAGCTCCACACCTCTCTGATGCATTGAGTCATTTTTTTATTAAAAATAAATATATAAATAAATAAATCCCCTCCTGAGAGCATAAACTTTTCTTAAGCACTTCCATTTATGAACTACCTGAAATAAACTATGGGAACAGAGTTAACTAAAAGTTAATTAGGGCCATGTTTCTGATTTTTTTCCCTTTTTAGCTCAATTGACTCTAATTGAAGTGGGGACATTGGACTATTCACCTGCTCTTACGGAGTTGTGAGTCAAGCACATGGTCTGTTTGTTGTTTGCTTCTCCCTCCATCCCCTGCCAATTGCAGTTCACATTCTGTGGCCTTGCAAGGCGCTGCAGAGTGTGTGATTAACTGTGACATAATTAAAATGGGGGAGTAATCTCAAAGCTTGGAGGCAAAGACCAAGCTTAGCCCTCTGAAATTCCTTAGCTGTACTCCTTAAGATGGAAGCTATGTTAAAAAAAGCATGCTTCCCCTAGAGGAATTAAATAAACACTGTAATTAACACTGAACAGCTGTTTCAAGATAGGTTTTTATTCAATATTTTTTCTGAAATCAGTCAGAGTTAGTCATGCTGTTCCCTATGACTATTAATTTTTACAAACCAGCACCTGGAAACGGTTACAACATTGAGGTACTGTACAGACCAACAATATCAGGCCAGGTTAATATAAGTTCTCTTAAATTAACTGAATTGTCCTCTCTCTGTACAAAAAAAAAAAAACCTGGGTCGTGTGGCCTGTACTATCTATAAAATATCGACAAGCAAATATCTAAAGCACATGTTCCCAGAAGTGATGGGACCCCTATGACTGCGAGCTACTGCGTTTAATGGAGATGGCTGTATTCATGCTCATCATCTTCAGGGCATAGATGTGTATGATGATGGCCCTTACTTACTGACTCCTGCCGACTACAGGCAAGTGTAAATACACCCCCAGGAATGCAGACAAGCTTGTAGAAAATCTCTGTGTGTGAGTGGTCATAACTCAAACAGAGAGCGATGAGGTAGGCTGCAGCTGTGAGCACAACAGTGTAGGCCCAGTAGCTCTTCTCCTTCTACAAATACCTGACACAGAAAACCATTACAAATTCCTAGATGGAGGAAAGTGTGAGAATGTACTGCTGTAGTGTAACGGTAAGGCACATATCGGTTAATGTAAATTCATAATGAACGGACTTTTGCATTTAACTCAACAACTTGAAAAGAGTGAACTATGGTTTATGGCTGAAATGGCCAATTTTTATGACACAGACACATCATTTTTTTCTGCCTCTGTTATTCATTTAATTTAATTGCTTGGCACTGTGTGTCCAAAAGTATACAGTCCTTTTAATATTAACTTGTAATCACTTGGACAATGAGCTGCATCACCCGAATTGCAACAGGTTGCCTGTTGCCATTCAGAATGAATGGACTGCCTGTGAAGAGTTGTTGGAGTTGCTGTCTGTGTAAATGCAGGGTGTGTGGATATTTGTTTCAGTGCCTGGTTTAATATCATTGCTGGAGAATGAGTGATGTCTAGGGAGGGGCCAATTCTAAGGCAGGTGCTGGAGCTAATGTTAACAATGTTTCATGAAAGTCCTCTTTATTATACACATTTGATATTGTAGTATGTAGTGGTATTTTTATTGCATAGGTTATGTAAATACATACATATTTTAAAAAATGAGCAGGGTATTGTGGTATGGGAAGAGGGGGAAGTTGGTTCAGGAGGGTGGACTAGGGCACAGTGTGAAAAGGGCGCCTGTGGTGAAATATAAGGGATTCTACCATTCAGACAGGAGTAAGCAGGTCATTCAACATCGAGGAAACAGAGTGGAGGAACGACATGATCATGCTGCACAACCACCTGGTAGCCATAGTGATGGGACCACAAGGCCCCCACAGCTGGCTGTACAATTTCAGTCAGAGGAAGAACAGGGATAAATGAAACACCCGGCCTCCATATGATCTTCTAAATGTGATATGTAGGTATTACATCTGTATATCAAAGATCAAAGATTTTCATCTCTGTTCCTCCAAAAGTAAACAAATGTTGAATACATGTGTATGTTGTGCTGTTATACCTATTTTCTGCTTTTATATCTTTTTACTATACAATGAATTGTATTTCACTCTTGTTTATTTTACATGCACACACACACACACACACACACACACACACACACACACACACTCACATTGAGTCCTCAATAAAAATGAATGTATGTACCCTGTTTGTTCTTTGTTTAGTTCTTGTTCATGCAAGGTCTAGTAAAGTGTTTCATTGCCTGTAAGTAATAGGGATTCTTTAATTACTACCTAGGTCAATTTATGCAAAATCCATTAAGCTGCAGTTTCAATTTCTAGATTTATTAGTAAGGTAACACTGCCTCCTAGACTAAGTGAAAACTGTTTTTCTTCAGCCTAATTGATTTTCATAAAAATAAATCAGCCAACATGTAAACTCAATACAAGGAGCTGTAATGTACAAATGCAGTCTATTTCCATGAAAGTCAAGGTATGTGTGATTTAATGACCAGCCTTACTCCAGAATATATAATGAATTATGTGGGCAAAAAGGTATAAAAATGATCTGTTAGCTGAGATATACATTACATTCATATCCAGATAAATTCCAGTTAAACATATTTTGGGTTGTTAAATTTAGTCCCCTCCCCCACCCAATAAAACTGTAATGAAAATAAAAAGGAAAAACCAGACACAGCCTATACTGCCTTTAGCTATGGCTTTTGCTAGGCCGGGGTTTGAGTCAGAACTCTGATGGCACCTTTATAAACTGGTGGATTGTCTGCAGATGCTGAGAGTGAAACACTCAGTCTGATCCCAAGTCTGAGGAAAGCATACAGAAAAGAGGCCTTGGGCAGCAGCACAGCAGGGTGATTAGTGCCAGCACTTTTAACCTAAAGCTTCCAAACTCATGTGTGTTGCCTGCTGTCTGGTGGCCTATAAAACAGGTTCTTTACTCGCTGACTATAACACAGAATGGGTAAAATCTATGGTTGATTTTACCTTAAGAAATATTCATAAAACAAAAGTTGAGCATGACAATGTAGAAGTTCACAGCAGTTAAGAAAAGTATAGCCTCCTCATTTACTCCTCATTTTAGTAAAATAACATAGTATATGCCATATATATCATATAATATCATATCATATAATATTATATATAAAAAATAGACATATCATATATGCAAGAATCATTTTGCTTGGATCAAAATGATTAAATGATTTAAAAACTAATCTTCCAAACTTTAACTTAAGCAATGATTTTGAGAAGGGTGTCAGCCCACCCTACTTATAAATTGCTTCAAAAGGCCTTTCATTGTTCTGTGGTCTATACTGCTGTCCGAGTACATTAAGCCTCCTCTCAACATCACGTCACCATGAAAGGGTTGGGTTCTGTTAAGCTATTTCAGGGATAAATCGGACATACTTCTTCTTTTTATGTGGGCCACAGGAGGGAAGAAAGGTGCTGTGAACACTATGTTGTCTTTTATGTATAACGTTATGAGTTCCCTTGGTCTGACACAGAGAGTGGCATGTGGGATGAGATTGTGCTTGGAGCCTTTCAACTAAGTGACCTTGTCTTTCACTCCCGAACATTCACACCAAAGAGTCACGACGGTAGAATCGATGGAATGCTGTACCTGCAGAATGAACATGACGACAGCTAAACCGACTCAGCTTGGTCACGCATTGGTTTTCCCAGCACACCACTCAAAGGAGTTATAGAAATATACAGTGTCAACTGCCCCTCATAATTTCAATGTCGGGCCTCTGTTGTCAGGCTTTATATGAAACATTAACTTGACATGAAGGAATACATGAGGGAAAAAAAATGAGGGATTTTGTGTAGTTCAGTGCAGTGCTGTAAGGAGATGTCAGTTTTAATTTTTCACCCACACTTTCTTATGTTAGGTGTGAGAAGACAACAGTCTTTTGTAGTAGTATAACTTCAAACAGCAGGTTCTCAGTCTGAAAACCTACAGGGCTTCAGAGAGCAATAGATATACGACAAGAACATTTTCAAATCTTGTTTCCAGAGGATCTGTGGACTGTGTTCCTCTGTTTTCAGGTTGTGTTGGTTACTTTCATCATGTCAATTTTGATTTATCAAGAGAAGACCTGAGTAAACCCAGGGAAACCAAAACAGGCTGCACAATTTGTCTTTATTTCCCTTCACTTTTGTTATTCTGCTTCAGTGCATCTCATCATTGGAGACACTTTCTGCTTCTCCTGCATGTGTGACTGACTGAGTCCAAAAAAAGCCCCTTCTATTTAATTGAGGGGAAAGAGCTTTCTGTCAGCCTGACTGACGTGAATTTGCAGGATCAGCTTTTAAGTTTTGATCGATCGAGACTGTCAACTGTAGCCTTAGTCACAGCAGTAGGGTGTGTGTGTGTGGGGGAGACCAGAAAAAGGTATTAGAGATCCACACACAAACACTTACCTGGGTTGGCACTAATTAAAAGATGAGGTGAAACAAGACTGCTGGATTCCTTGTCAATTTTATGCAACTGACATTAATGCTACCAACACCAGAGAGCTGCTGCTGAATTTTTGACTGATATTGGTTAGTTTTCACAAGGATGGCATTCATACAGGCTTCATGTTCTGAAATACAGTGATGTTGCAGTGACCATGTGTCTTTTTTTCACATGTCTGATAAACTTCCCAAACAGAAAATGTCTGGTCTTTCCAACTAATCATAATCACATTCTGAATTTAGAAATAATCTATCAATGAGCGCAAAAGGAAAGCTGATAATATTTAAATTATCTTGAACATAAAAATGCAATGTGTTTCAGTTTAGAAGACTATTATCAGTGCACAATAGACAGGACTCGAGTTGAGGGGGGATGCGGGGGATGTTATCACCCTTGAAAAAAATCTTGACCACCCACCCCTCTTGTAAAATTAACTTCTCCTTTCCCATTCCCTTTGCTTTAATGGAATTAGCTATGTTATTCATCGCCTAATCGTGAAAAGACAAAAAATTTATCAGCAATATTTAAATGTCAATCTTGCGTTATTTGCACTCCAGTTTGTGTTGTTTTGTATCCTCTGTGCCTTTGTGGCTTTTGATTGTTAAAGTACTTTACAAAGCTCAATAGAGACATGTGAATTTAAGACATTTACAATGAAATGAAGGAAGGTACTCATCTTGAAGAAAATATAAAAATTACCTTGGTAGTATTTCCCTTTCTTTTCAGCCTAGTTTTGGGAACTTACCATTTTCTGATTATCTTGGGTTAACCTATAGCTTGCACTGGATGAACGTTCTCTACTACACAATGAAGGCTTTAAATGTCAATACCAGAACCATAAATCCATCTTTGGACTCCTTGGTGAGCAATGTAAATTGCAATGTATGCGTCCTCATGGATTGTAATGTGTGGGGAATCACTGATGCCATCAGGATACCTGTGATATGAGCAGTACACTGTCCGTCACACTGGTTATTCCTTATTGAACTAACTCTTTGTTCTCTGTGGATTGAGCCACTGGGTTGGTCAATAGCACTCCCTCGGACAGTTGAGTTGACATTTGTTTGAGTGTACACACAGCACCGATTATGCCTCATTGTTGGTAAGTTTCTCTGGCTAGCTTTCCATCCTTCCCTTCAAACATCAGTCTTTCTTTGGCCACCTCTGAGGTGTAAAATACCTGAGCCATTCATTAAGCTGGGGTGCACCTCTGACACATCAGCCTCCTTTGTGTTCTGTAAGTGCTTTAGCCAGCGTGTTTTTTGCTTGGTCACCTCTTGGATCGAATATATACCATTCTGATCCACATGGAGGATAGCTGGGGCTTTTCTATGCTGTTTATCCATGCTGTTATGCTGTTATGAACACTGTGTGATGTACCTGTGGAAATTCCCTGTGGCGTATCTATGATGTGATGCACTTGTGTGTGTGCTGAACGAAATATAACTGGAGGTTATGTTATAGCTCTCCCATAAAGGAAAAGTCAAACAGTATTTAATATCTTAGTTTATTCACCTACATGCAACTGATGAATACATGTAAGACACTACAAACGCACGCACGCACACACTCACACACATCATGGAATGGTTACTTACATTACCCTGTAGCTTTTTTTATATTTTTAAACATGCTGTCCTTGATTAGTTTTAAACTTTAATCAAATAAGTTGTAAGTGGGATCATTACAGTATTAATTCATTATAGTCTATCTAAACTTTCAAAATTATTACATCTTGTCAATGACCCACATCAACAGTTTTATTTCATTCTGACCCTTTTCTTATCAAATAGTGTTAACTGGCAATATATTGAAATGACCACACCTAGCAAGTAACTGTGATATAAGCGGCATAACACCCTCCTAGGTGTCCGTTGTTCAAATGTAAGGGACTTTGCAGAGGCAACTCCACTCCACTTTGCTTTGTGGAGTTATTTGCCTCCACCTCGTCCCTTTCATTTGTACACTGGACACCTCATCGCGTGTTATGCCATACTTGTACTTCCAGTGTTTTTAGAAATGGAATGACAATCTGCAGTAAAAAAAAGCATTATTCCAGGAAGTAATGTGGTTATTTAGTCATCCTTCTTATTCAGTTCTTATTAGAGAATAACAGGATGCAAAACTGATAATTCTCAGAGGCCTTATGACACATTCCTGTTTGGGTTTGGTCAGACATCTGGCAGTTGGACACTCCTCAAGAAGACAGTCAAACGCAGCCATTTCTACTCCAGAGCACAAAGTCAAAGATAATGTACTGATTGTGGGAATCGAGGTCAAAAACACAGGGTGAGTGGCTGTCTTTCCTTTTTGTATCCACACACATCATATGTACTGGATTATACTGTTTAATGAAAACAAACAAACAGACACATATACATAATCCATTTAAATCTAGAGGTTACATGTTTCTGATACAGACCAGTCATGAGTTTATCTATTGTAGGTAAGAGATGAAAAACATGCTTTTCTGTGAGTTTCCATAGCCTGCATAAAGCATAGCCACATAGTTTGTGTGACACAGATTTGATGTGACAGGCCTGGTTCCTCTGGAGTGGTTAGGGATAGCATACCACTTTATGGTCAGTGGAGCGAAATCCTTTGTGTTTTCAGGGGAGCAAGACTCTTTATAAGGGGTGAAAATTTAATTGTGAGTTCCTTTGTTTTCAGAACAAAATTACTGGCATCCTGTCAAGTGAATATTCAAAACCAGGATACAATGTCTAAGGTCTATGGATAATGTATTGAAATAATTATTGGTGATGGAATACCCACATAATTGAAGTAAATGTTATATTCATAGTACTCATTTATTTAAAGAAATTCTGTTGCTATATGTGTTCTTTTCTTTAGATAAATAGCATTTTTTATCTTTTGTCTCTTGAAAAAGAAATGTACTATGAAATCTCAACTTCTGTTAGTGATATTAACAAACCCCTATCAACCACCCACTATTTCATACAACCCATCAAGGACAATATATTTCTTTTAGTGCTTTTGCTAAAGTGCACATCACTCCCTGTTATTAATTACTGTGGAATTACTGTGGAATGCTTGAAAACAATTCAACCCATCACATACCGTACAGCATAATTGATGTGTGGAGAGCACATATAAGTCATGGTGAAAGGTTGAGTAGTGTTCTTTAAAATAGGCCCTGCATATCATCAGAAATATCATTAATATCATTAAAAGAAATTAATGTTTCATTAATGTGTTCATCATAGGTTAATTAACAGGGCTCTAATGTAATGTAATCTAATGTACTGTTATAAATAATCTGTGGACAGAAGCTCAAACATGAGCTAGTAGGATAAAAGTGGCCACTGTTTTATGAGGGAACCCTTTTGTGAACCATATGTGTGTAGCAGAAGACCAGGACAGAGGCAATACCATAAAACCGCTTGGATGCTGAACTTTATCGCTGTATTGATGCCTTATGGCAGCGGTCATCTTTGTACCCTCCATAAATGTGTCAAATCCCTGTTCCGTGTCTTTTCTGTCATCTGTCCTCATTATCGCAGAAATATTGCACTGCAATTATTCACCCAATTCGGCAGCATATATAGCCAGCTTTGCTACCATGCATTATGGGAAGAGCCCTACCTGTGGCATTATCCCTATCTGTCATAAATGTGATGGCTTATGGAGACATCTGCTATTGGTTGCACACTTAATGAACCCCTATCCTTCTATTCTTTGGGATGGGAGGGTGCTTGTGTCTGTGCATGAATCATTGCTAACCCATCTGCCCCATAACCCCCTCCTCCTTTCACACACACACACACACACACACACACACACACACACACACACACACACACACACACACACACACACACACACACACACACACACACACACACACACACACATTTACTGTGAATCACCCATTCTCAGTGTAGGACACATGAGCACATGAATAAAACCCTGTCTGCTGAAATAGCTTCGAGTTATCAATAAATTTTCCTTATGCATATGATTTAGTTTGTCTGATGATTCCAGGGAATTTGCATCGATCATTCCTGTTCAGTTCCTTAAATCAATATCATTTCAATAACTGATTTCCTCTAACAAGGCACATTTAACTGAAGTCATGAAAGGATTTCAAGGATCTGCCCAGTGTGCTGTCCTTGAAGTAACCTCAGAACAAGTACCCATACCAATAGCTCAATTTACAGATGAGAAATATCTGTGTTGATGCAGCAGGTAATTGCTGGATTAGGTAAAGCAAATATTTAGGGAGCTATGCATTTGTGCTGGATTGGCACACTGTGACCCTGCATCTGGATGACCCTGTCCTGGGCCTACCCACACACTGGACCCAGCCCCATCCCCCAAAGCCCCCTCTCACCAGGGTTATCCTCCAAAGATCAGAGGAGTGAGCCAACATGTCTATGTATGTTTTTTTGTCTACCCAAGGATTTTGTGATGGCTGAAGCAGTGGAGTTTTTTGTAAAAGCATTAGAAAAATGTGCTTACACATGCAAATGACTGTATCCATATTCAGGACTCTGTTTGTTTGCTCCACTACACAGAAAATGTAATTGTGGATAAATAAGGTGTTTACATGTGTTCAGAGTTTCACATTTCCCACATAATTGCTGTTGAGAGGGATTTCTAAAAATAATCAACACAAGAACATGGTATTATAGTCTCAATCTCTTAGGGCAGATGCATCGACAGACAGTGGGACAGCGCTCTGTTAAATTTGTTGTGCGGTTCTATTTATAAACACAAATATTGTACATATATATTTTATGTAGAAAAGGACATCAGGCATTTGCCAGGTTTTGTCAAATTATGCAGGGGGTAGGGGGTTAAGAAAACTCCTTTGAAACACCTTACTCTGATGCACACTAGCACTGCTGACTAGCACAGGGAACTAAGCCTGCAGTCACTGTGACACAGCACCAGCCTTCCCATCCCATGTCCTAAACCTAATTCACCCTCTGAAAACAAAACCCATGGCACAGCCTCATTCCTCAGTGTGGGATTGGGAATAAAGCTCAGTACCTCGGGTACCTGCAAAGTCAGTACCTGTAGGGGTCCTAGGGGGGTGATTACTGACCCTCCAGAGTTCCTAACACTCCCAAAATGGAATGTGTGGCAGCCACAAAAACGTCATGTCTGCATCCCCTATATTCACAAACAAAAAGACCTCATGGCTGTCCAACAGGCTGCATCATGGGCCCTGCCTGTCAGCATGTCTAACAGAATCTGTTGAAGGCACTAGGCTGTCACATCATCGTCATTACAGGCAGACAGGATCTTCAACATCACATACCAGGGAGAATTGATGCCACTCTTGTTTCTCTAGAGAGAAAATGGGTTAGAAAGACAAAGAGCCTTTCACTGAATTGGAAACTGAATAGACACGCATTCACAGAGTACTGCTAATGACACTGCCTGTGTTTCCTATTTTACAGGAAGCTCAAATTTTCTGTCAATTATCTCTGCCACTGAGAAAATAAAATTGTGCAGTCCAGCAGAATAATCTTGTTCACGTATTTTGCTAGATTTGTTGAAAATTTGCTTGAGAAAAACATAAGTAATTTAACAATAGCTCCCATTACCTCATGTTGATGTCATCTGCATCATTAAGGTCAGATATTCAGAAATGTGCATGACCCATTGCCTTAGAATAAGAGGAATAAGAATGCATAACGATGAGAGGCTTTTCAAATTAATTAATCTTTCATCTGCATTATTTGGAATTACCTACTTCCTGAGTCATTGCTGAGCCACCCCCACACCCCTTGAACACCCATTCCCACAGGTCAGGTATTGTTTGTTACACTGCAGACCACACGGTACTACACGAGAGAGTACTGTGGTCGGTACATAGGTACATCTTGTATGGATGACAGTTGGTAACATGTGGGTACCTGGCTTGAAGTTGAGAATTACAAATGCAGCAGCACCCCATGGCAAGTTCCTTTAATGGAAGGTCCTATTTGGAAGCCTAATAGCACAAGGGTTCTGCTACACAGCACATGGGAGACAGCTAGTTTACCGTTTGATCCATCATGAGAAGAATGTGTAGCTGAAATTGAATGTGCAAGGCCATAGCGATTTCAGAGGTCTGTACCACTCTTTCCTTTGTCGATGCTGAAGAGGCAAGGTCAGCCGCTGTGAGTCTGTTTGACTCTTTGTGCCATGAATACTGTGCCTCCCAAAGAACAGAGCATGCTAGTTAATGTGGTGATATTTTTTCATTTACAGCTGGTAGCACAGACAGGAAAGTGAGGATGAGGACTTTCTAATGAGGCATTAAAGCAAAGAATGGGACTGCTTGGGTCTACTGTACCGTATCCGAGCAATTTGGCCCTCTCATTGTTGTGATATTCTTCATGGGAGTCTCAGTGAAACCAACCCCCTCCGCCCCCTCTTCAGTTTCTGGATCAAACAGATAACAGTCCCTGGGCCTGAGTGCCTTTTGTTTAATACACAAATACAGGAGGGCTTTGCAATGTCAGAAATTACAATGCAATGACACACCACCTGTATGCATGTTAGCACTAAATATACATTGAGCACCTGAGCACTGGCTGCTTGTTTTTGGTACCAGGTTGAGAAATAATGTGTGTATGCCACAGCCAGCCCAGGCTAGCAGGGGTAAACATCTGTCATAAAGGGTTGCAAACACAAAGCTCACTATCTGTGCGTATGGGTGGACATGTCTGATAACGCCACGGGGACGGGCTGTTACGAAGGAACACAGGTCCTTTTGTTCCCTGCTTTCTCCGCACTGCCTCCCCCACGTCAGGGGCTCAGGTCCACTCACACAGACCCGTATTCTTCTGCCTGAAACACGGAAACAGGGAACATGTTCTTATTTAATTGACCAGCCCCCTGAGATGTGGAAAGAATGCTCGCCTCCTTTAATCAGTGCTTCAGCATTCAGCAGCATTTACCATGATGGTGTTTTTGTTTTCTTTCCTGTGCTTGTCCATGTTAATGTTTTCATTAACAAATCTGTTTAAATTAAACTGTATTCATTAATATGTCCTTCTAGGCAACTTTTCATGTTTTCAGAGTGTTTTACTCTTGCTTTGGATAATTATACTGCGGACTAAAATCATGTTGTGATCATAAAGGAGAATAGAAATCCATCCAACTAGCATTTCAAATTTTCTAATTTATTTTTATGGCATTGTGCATTACCCAATTGTGTAAATGACTGCAATACAAACAAACTCGAACATGGCCACGTGATTTAGCTTTAAAAGAAACTGATCAGAGATGTGGAAAGGCTTGTTAAAAATATAATATCTTGTATGTTATTATTTTATTGTGCCTCAGTTGTGCATCGATTAGCTGCATGACTGTAGTACTATTAATATTATTAACAACAATGACAAAACAATAAATAATAATAATAATAATAATAATAATAATAATAATAATAGATTTTCAATAAAGACAGGAATTATGTAACAACTAAAACCTTACATCCAATCAGATGGAAAATATATTCAAATGAAAACATGTTTTTAATTTGTTTTTAAATGTTTAAAATGTATTAATTATTCACTATTTTAATTAGTAAAAGAGTTTTATGAATGGGCAAAGCGACAGGAAAGGTAGGCAAATTTTCAATAATGAAGTCATTAATGTGACACTTATGACCCCAGGCAGTGGGTGCACAGGGACTGAAATATCTGTGTGGGGAATGTTCACACTGCAGAACTAATACCCCTCCCAATGCTAGGACTCCACAGTCTATCTTAGGCAGAGCTGAGCCAAGGTGTACTGGCAGGTTATGGTGCTATTACAAATGCTAAATAAATAATTACTAAATGTTGTGTATGTGTTATTAAAGTGTGTTATTGATGGTTAATCAAACCTTTGCAAATGTTAGTGTTTTATAGCAAAGACTGAACCCAGGTTGAAGATGTGATGTAGCTATAATGATCCTTCCCTCTCAGTTCAGATGGCAAGACTGCCCCAACAAAACTACCCATTATCAGAACACTAAACTATAAATGTCAGATATATTCCCATTAAGAAAAAAAAAACATAAACCAGATAATCTACAGTAATGTGACCTCAGAATGAAGTCACCTATCTTCTGAAATTTAATGTTAGAAGGACATATTGTTGTGGTCATACTTTGTTGGGCTGAGGCTCTGGTAGGCACTTCCACAAATGTTGTCACAATACCAACACTTTCATTTTGATACTGATACCAAGTCATGAATTTCAATACTCAATACTTTAAGTTATGTTTCCTTAAAAAGGGGAAACACTCACAAATAGTACTTTGTTATAGCAGAAGGCCTAATTAGTTTGTGAGATGCTTCACTTAAACCATATTTTAATGAGAGGATTAGGTAATTCATGATCTAGGACTATGTTAATATTTAACAAAAAATAAAGTTAGTTACTACGCTGTCTTAACACAGTATGTATGAAACATTTAATGGGCAATGGTTTCATTTCCCATAAAATCACATTTGTGACTTAACTGTATAGTGGTGCAAGTGTACATGAATGAATTTCTGTTGTGTGTACTGGCGTAGGTTTGGGTAGGGACATGTAGGAAACAGGAACAAACGTTTCCTTGTACTTCAAACATGTTCCTACTTATTCTCCTTGATTAACAATAAAACAAATAAGTCACAGAATCAACACCAATCAATATAAATTGAGTAACTGAGCACACATTTCCTGTCATAGAGCAGCATCTTCCTTACCCACAGATTGAGTTAATGTGTTGATGATTGCTTCTTTGCTCTCGAGGTATCCATGGAATATTTGTAGATTAAAATGATCTGTGAAAATTCTTCAGTTCAAATGCTCATGAAACATTACAGCGTGTGCAACATTACCGAGCATTGCACTCAAAGCTAATACAATATCTTATTTCTTCTACGTTAAAAGTTCATTCATTGTAGTAATTAAAATTGATTTAACAAAATTTATTTCCACTTGAATGTGTATTCTGTAGCACAAGAAGTTTCAACGTTAAGAGAAAGCTTTGAACTTACTTGCTCAATAATTCTCACGCAGAAGCTCTCACTATAGCACATCAAAATTCCCTGATTATGGACAGAGAATAAAAAGTACAATTATTGATAGAAGAGACATATTGTTTAGACCTCTTTCCAGATAACCAGGCAATATGTTTCTACACCTTTGGGGATACTGAGATGACTTTTTTACTTGTTTGGGGGCATATGCATGATCAAAAACTCTCTCCACAGTTAGCTGACAATCTCTCTTACACGTCATTTAAATGTGACCTAACTGACGCCACTACAGAAATAGTCTATATATGTGTATGTTACTATTGTGGAAAGATTTTTTGAACACTGATTTTTTTCCATGGACAAAACAGTGGAGTTAAGTTATCAGCTAGTACCTGCAGGTCTGGATATTTTTCAGATGCTTGGCCGGATTTGAGGCATTGCCTCTGTTTGTGAGATATCACAGGCCACACCCCACACCCATAAGTCTCGAAAACAGCGCTTGTACAGCATACCAGAATACCATGCAACGCTACCTTACACTTTCAGTTTGGTCAGTTCCATTTGTTTATTTTACAATGTGTTATTGTAACATGTTTGCAGCCACCTCCCTGTAAAACAAGAAATAGAAAAAGACAAACAAATAACTAAAAGCCCATGCATACACAGATAAAACTGGGATATTTTTTTTGAAGTGGTTGCTACCATCATAACTGTGTTTCATGTCACAGAATTGCTAAGTCAGCCAGACAAATCAGACTGTAGCCCGGGGGCCATTGTGCTTGAGTACTCAAACCAGATCTGCTTCTTAACCGAACTGTGGTTTTGCAGCAATGGTGCTGCACAGGCCAGTTAATTGTAGCAACACAACATTAAAATGATACATTTTACTTTTACCATAACTACAATTTCAAATGTTTTGTTTTCTGAAATGAATATGTACTTACCTTTACCTTTTACTGTCCATTGCAGTTACTAGGAAGCAGAAACCCTTTCAGTATTAATCACATATTTACACAAACATTACAAAAATGTATGAATCCTCTACTGTAAATGGGTCTTTACTGTTAGTCAGGATTTATTAAACATGTGTAACTGTATTGTAGACTTTTAGCAGCATTGGTTTTATACACCTGTACTTTATATTAAATACTTCACTAAAAGTAACATTAAACTGGGTCATTCCTGCTGGTGACCTGCTGTGCAGCTTGTTGGGTGGTTTATTGCTAGAGAGGCTTCATCTTCAGATACGTTATAGCAAAAGGTCTTTAGAGAATTTAAACCTAACAAAGGTTGTTGAGACAAATGAAAAGAGTTTCACAGAAAACAAGATACTCTGCTGCCAAAGGCCAGTGTCTTTCATTGCCTTGCATGAGGGATTCCATCAGTCATCTGAGCATTCTGGTGAAAGTCTTTTCTACATTTCTTCTGTGTACAATATTGAAACTGTAACACCAGATAATTCAGCTCAGCACCTTATGACCTGGATTTCATCAAAAAAGTCAAAGCCAAATGTTTGCTCTCCCCAGACACAGGCTGGGTTATAATTGCTGATATTGAGTTGTGATCACATTGGAAAGTGAAATTGAATTATAAGTCCTCATAATGACAAATGTGGACTGAAACCAGGCATCTAATGATTTTGATAAATGGGTCCTGTTGTTCTCAAAAATGTGATAAAAGCTGTAGCAAGTAACAAAAACGACCCGTAACAGGAAAATGTTTGCAAGCACTACCCTTCTTGAGGCATAAATTTTAATAGAATAAATATAGGAATCTGTTTCTCAGAGGAGTCCTGTTTTCACATCTGTAACTCCAGACATGCCTTTTAGCAGCTGGCCTCTCATATGTTGGATCTGAGTGTAGGCAGAGAGGATCTAGTCAGTGTTTTACAGACATTGGCAGCGTTGCCAGCCTTCACACATGCTATGTGTACAAAATCACAGTGACTTCATCAGTAAACCAAATTAATATGGGTACTGACTTAATGTGGTTCAATAAACATCATTGGACACCTATCAAAGAGTCAGAAGTTCCCTGGTGTCCTAGCAAAATTGTCAAACTGGTTATTTTCAGTCATGTAGATTCCAGTTCTTCGTCATGTTCATTAATGTGTTTGCCCTGCATAATATTTACAGCTGTCTTAGTGGCTGACTGAATGTGGAGGAAACTCTTAGTTGTATTTCAGTAGTCCAGTAAGAGCAAATTCTGTTGCCTTCCAGTTGAGTCATCAAACGTAAATGTGGGTCTCACCTGTGAAAAGCTGTGTCATTGTTTTTCTCTGTAGAGATTTTTAACAGGATGTGTCCCTGCACTAAGCTGTCAATTTATTAAATATTAGCTTTTCTATAAATGGTTGGACAGCCCATGACGTCTGTCATGACATGTTTATGACATGGTTATTTTAGTCTAATGACACAGAGTTCAAGTAAAGTCTTGCCCTTTACTCTGTTAAAATTCTGGGTCTGTCTGTTTTTCATATGGTGACAAGCTAACTCCGAAACGGAAAAATCCATAAATCCATATTACCCATTAATACCCCATCCCTTTTAAAATGGATTGCATTTTGGAGCCATTGCAGGTAGCTGTTAGTGATTATAGCCTGTTATTGGCCAGACAGAGAGGTCTTCTTTGCAGACAGGTATGAAATCCATAAGAATTTGTGTAATTCCTTTGCAAGATGTCGCGAGTAGGACTTTACAACCTAGGTGTGGGCTGTAACAAGCCAGCTAAGCATTCTATATATGACGATGTAGCCGGTCTACTCAATGTCTTGCATTTGTGTGTCAGCAAGTAGCTGTGTGAGGACTGGAACTGTGATTGCCTTAGATGACTAAGCTTTTTAAGAGAAAAAAAAACTGAAAGTTACACTTTACATCAATTTCTAATTGAATTTCCATTGTGCATATTACACATTTGACACATTATACTGTAGCTGTAATACACATTATATTGTCAGCTGAATATTCATTTGCTTTTCCTTGATTTTTGATGTAACATTTTGAAAATCATATAATGTCCTTTGTTCTGTGTGAATTGTGTGGTGATCTATTGCATCTCAAGGCATATAAACGGCTGGATGAAGTCTGAGCGGTGTGTTCAATATTCTTGACAATATGTTTGTCCTTCAATCCGCAGGAGTAGACATTTAATTTGGCAACATAGTTCAGGGTTTCAAATGCTGTTGTAATGTAAAAGACCTGTTTTTCATTGTCAGGTGAATTTATGAATAGCCTTGGTCATTTTTTTCCCCTTTTGAATCCAAACACTAAATGTCAGGCATATTTAAAACAGAGATGAAAAGTTGTTTTGAATTTACATTACTTAATTTTATATACATTTTATAATATTTGGCACCTCTGTGTTTTCAGAGGCTTATGTAAAGTGTTTAACATTTTAAGGATGAAAGACAAGAGGATAAGAGATGCTTTTCATTGCCATTGTTGAGACCTGACACCAAAAGCTGTAATCTTTGCCAGAGAAAGGACTTGAAATTTTTCAACAGGATCATATATTTATAAAATGTTTTCTGGGTAAATTACTGGCTGACAATTGGATTGTCTCTTAGATTGCTAGACAGTAAATTATGGGTCTTATGGCGGATAAGTCACTTATAAATGGGTGTTGTTCAGGTCCTGCTGGAGACTGGGAAGTATCATATCTGAATAGTTTAATATAATTCTCTCAGGGCCCAAGGGGTCAATGGGCTTGAGATTTCCTTGTAGACAAGATTCCCGCTGTGAATATTTTACCCAGTGGTAAAAAGTATTCATTTGTGTGTGTGTGTGTGTGTGTGGGTGAGTGTGTAAAACATTTGACCTGTTTAAGTCCTCCAGATGTGGAAGAAAACCAATATAGGTGACAGGGTATCTCCAAATACAATCTCCAGCTTGAGTCCAGACAAATGTGTTATTGAAATGGAATAGCTGAGGTGAAACAAGAGAAAGGAAGCCACGCTGCCTTGTCGAAGTGATCGCCATGGGACTGGATCTTTGGAAACATGAAAGGGTAGGCAGACATGGTGAGGAGCAGGCACTCGCCATACCCATCACACCTGCGGCACACCTCCTCTCCCCTCTCTCCAAAGACTCCTTTTCAGCACATCAATCCGACCTGGCTGGAGGTAATCTCTGCCTTTTCTCTCAGACTCTGGGGTGCATGGCTGGGGCTTCACCATTGGTGCAGGAATACAGATGCCTGCAGTCCGCTGCCTAAGCTGTGCTCCCTGAGCCGGGAGAGAAGCCAAGCCTCCCACCTCCCTCCTGCTGATAATATCTGACATTTGCACACTTGCTTAATTACTCAGGCAGTGCACGGGTGGCGTTTTATTTTGTTTGGTTTTGATAAGCACCCATACAAACACCTTAAAAGGGATCCAGCGTGGTGTTACAAGAAAACTTAATACAGGGAAAATGTCAGCTGGATGTAGCCAGCATTCATTAACCCAGCCATTTTTAATACCATTGCTTATAAGCCTATTGTATTTGGCTGTTCAGTTTACAGTATTTTGTGTTCCTGAATGAACACTTTCCCAAGTTGTTTATTAAATTGTAATTTTTTTGTGTACAACACAATTCCAATTGAATATAACAGCAACAAATAAATGAAATACCGTAATCATAAAATAACCAAAAATAAAACAGAAAAATAAAAACATCTATGAACATAGGCTAGAGTTCCTTCAATGGCCATGTGTTAACTCAAAATGTAGCTCTCCTAAAGTTTCTGCATTCAAATGAAGTCCTTTTTTTTGTTTGTTTTAAGCTTCATCCTTCCAGTGTGTCACTTTCAGATACTACTGCACAGGCAGGACATAAGAGTCTCTAGAGCTACACCTTACAACAGTAAGTGACCCCTTTCTACTAGCTAGATTGCATACTTCTTTATTGTATACACACTACCCTGCAGAGACCAGACTACAGATGCACATCACTGGAAATCTGTTTAGACAGAGGAATTTGAGAAGCTGAAGGGGTCACACAGTGCATGCTGACTAGTTGTCAGTAAGTATAACATTCCCTTCCCTTACTCCCTGAACAAATTCTGCGTAGTGTCAAATGCTGCACCTAGCCAATGTTAGTGATAAGCTTGTTCTTCAACATTATACCTAAAAGAGGCAGGAGAATGAATGGAGATTAATACAAAATTACACAGTGGAGTTTCAGCTTTGTTAAGTCTGACACTGTGGCTAAAACTTGGTGATGGGTTAAGACCACAGCTCTTCAAATGCTAGCAATGGTGAAGATAAGGGAAAGCCAGGACCCACTTAGTTTTCCAGGAGCTGAAGATTTCAGGAGCTAACTTATGTTTAAAACATGACCTTAAATCAGGAAGGAATACTGATTCAAGATCCAGACAGTTTATGATTCATTTGATAAGCTGAAATCAAATTTTGATGTCAGACTTAAGAAAGGTTGAAAATTGTCTGCTCCTGATGCTCCCACACCCAGTCCTCCTCCATCTTTTATTAAATACTCTTTTAGGGCTTGAATGCTTTTAAATGCCTCTAAGCATACCATTTTTGTAGAGACGTGTAGTGGCAGCATATTAGGTGAGAAAGACGAGCTGAGCTCTGAATAATGCAGCCCACCCTGTGCACATTTCTGTGTGGTGCCCTGGCTTGAAGCTTCTCAGGACGGATTTGGGAGTGCAGGGGGACCAGTGCAGGAGACAGACTGGAGACGGGGGATAATTGGGCAGAACATGGTTCTCTGTGACAATGTGACCTCCTGTGGGGGCAGAGAGCACTAATCTCTCTTTCTGCAAGGGGGTCCAGGGGCTGGTGGAGTGGTGCTGTCTCCAGCTCTGCTGGAGAGCTGGCTCACACGGGCTGTGCAGGATCTGTTTTGGGGACTCTCTGGACCTCCAACAACCAGCTCTGCTAATTGAATGCCACAACAGAACTCTTCATTCACCAGATACAGATTAGATTAATGGAACACCCTTTGCATCAAAAGGGAAAGTCTCTGGACAGACACTTGACAAGAATATGCATCGGACTGCAAGTGAAATCATTAGTTTGGAGACAATTTAGACATTTAATCTGCATTACATTAGCAGGCTCATTTGTGGGACTGGTTTGGGGTGTGGACATCAACAGAAAAGAGGACTTCCAATGGAAGACAAGACTTGTTTAATTGGATTGGAGGTCAAAGGTCTCCATGCATATCAGCTGAAAACAAAACAGTGAGGAGGATTTGATGCCCTATTTTAATGAAATCTCAGTGAGACACTCTTATCAACAAACCTTACTAAGAGCCCTTTGGGAATCTGAATTCTTGAGCTCTGGATATAAGAATAAATATCCAATTCACAATCGGACCTCTTGTGAATAACTATGTATGCAATTGTAACAATTCTCCAAATTAATTTATATAGCTCAATGGGAAATTGAACTTAGTTACTTAAAAATCAGTGATTTATGTCATTTTGTCAGTCTATAACAAGTATGATAATTTTTCACCTATGAACACAAGTACTTTTGAAGATGAATGTGATGGAAAATGTCACATTTCCACTCAGATTTTTACAAGTCATAGAGCTAACGAGTGGAGAAGGTGCAGAAGTTGATTTCAGTGCTAATACGTTCAGTGACATTTTATAAGAGTTTCTGGTTTAATTTACATGCTGCCATGATGAAGGCCTCTATATTATTACATGCAAGTGCAATCGATTGGATGGGATTGGCACTGGATCTACAGTGTGCTTGTCTTCTGTACACTAATTCAACCTCTGCATTTCCTCTCTGTCAGAACCATCAGGATGGATTTGAATTTTAAACATTCACATATTTGATTACCTTGCACATGAAACAAATGAAAGATCAGAGGTCAAAACCTCTGGTGTACTTTTTTCTGTAGGTCTTTGTCCATATGATATTACAGCTCACAAATAAGCTAAATATTGACCAAATTAAATTTTTTAAAAAGAAAAATGCAGATACTGTGCATATATACTGAAAAAGTATATATACTACTGTATGATAACTGAGCTCCCCTACAGAAAGGAGACTTCTATCAGTTTAAGGGAGCTTTATCAGTGTTACACAATAGGGCAGTTGGCATATTTCATATTCGCAGTTTAATGAACAGCGAGAGTCTTTTTGAATGTTTTGGAAGTCCACTGGGAGTGAGTGGTAAGGCTTAGAAAATGAACCGATAAATAAATAATAAAACTATTACAATGCCTTTTCCTCAGTCCCCCTAATCAGCATATGGGAGCCAGTCTCCGAGGAGCACTGATTGGTGAATGATTGTCAGGTGAGGCAGGTGTAGATTTCTGTGGTGACTTGACAACTGGGGTGGGGGGAAGTGGGGGATGAGGTTACATGGGGACAGCTGGAAGGTTCTGAGAAAAGATGCAAGAATTTCCATCATCGCAGATAGCTGTTTTGAATTAGGGGTGCAGCAGTGAAGGATGGGCAGGGAGTTGCATTCCTCACAGTACCCATATGTCCACAGGTATTGGTGCTGTACGATGGCTGACTGGTGCTGTTACATTAATGTCATTAACACACTGATCATAAGAACATCCTGAGCACATGGCTTATGCAGAATTGGGCTGGTGTGATCCAGATAGATCCATCTAGATCCAATCTCTTCTCATTTTTTGAGACCCATATTAATACACAGCTTACATTTTCTTCAAATAAATAAAAGACAACCAAAACAATGGCAGTAAGGCAAATCATCTGATCAATGAGTGTTTGAAGTGCAGCCTGCATTTATTTAAGCACTCCAAAGCATTTTTGTACTGGTGGTGAGGTTTGCACAATGAAAGAAATCACTCTCACAAAAGGGTAATGATAAAACAAATTTCCCTTTTTTATATTGGGGGTCCCCATGCTGCAGGGACAGGTAGATATGGTGTTCTGATTTTTATTTTTGCAAGGCCTTTTTCTTCTTCTTATAGTTATTTTTACTCCAACACCCTGCCTTGTAAGTGGGCTGTATAATTTGGTCTATTAAATGAAACACGTGAATACAGAAATGACTCAAAGTTCCATCTCCTTCTTTCCCTGCAGTTGGGAAGAAAACCAGACTTTCAAAGTATGAGTCTTCTATTTATGTGGGTCAAAGCAATGAAAAGTTATGATTTGTTCCTTTGACAGTAGCTACACATGGCACTGTTCCAGGGGTCTGTTATCCTTAGCCCCGCCTACACACCCTTGAGAATGAATGTTTCAGTTTATCCCACCCACATTGACTGTGGTCAGAGGACCACCCCTCCAAGCACACACACACATTCACACACACTAATGCACACACATTTATGCATACACATACAAATACAAAGGCACAGGCATGGAGCATACAGTCACATTCAGACCTTGTTTAAGCTGTGAGCCATAAATCAGCAGACTTCAAAACACAGGGCTATATTTAGCGTCTTTGCTCCATAGCCTGCTGTCGTCTTTCTCTGACACGACTGAGAATTCAATTCAACACAACTTAAGTACCCCCACCCCCCACATTCACATAAGAACCCACATGTCTAGACAGGAAACGCATATTAAAGTCTGAAAACAAATATTTTTCACACATGCTTTCGAATAAGATAATCATATTTAAGGTCTACATATTACCAATTCTCTGCTCTTTATCACTACATTGCATTTGAATGAGAAAAAAAAAAAGATTTGTATGTGTTTCTGTGTTTTCTATAAACTGAAATGACTTGTATACTAAACAAGCCAGTTGATGTCTGGGACATTTTGTACTGCTTTAAAACAACAGTGAAGACATCTTCCAGATGTTAGGCTTGGCATATACAAAGTGTGCTGTTTGCAAATTCCACAAAAGAGATTCATATTGTCCCACTTGAGCACTGTGCCTTCAACCCACTGGAGGTTACTTCCTGTTTGCAGATAATACGGTCATGACAGAACTGAAGTACACTGAAGCGCGCTGAAACATTCTGAATTAAAAATGAAATAACCTATTCATTGATAAGAATACATTTCAATTTCATTGCACTGGAAAGAGCAATTAAACCATAACAAATATGCAGAAGAGACTTTAGTTTTTATTATACTTGAGTAAATGAGGGGCACAAAGGGCACAATAGTGGGTGCTTCCACACAGATGTGTCATTTTATGTAGCATGGTTACAAGATGAGACATAGATGGCCATGTTTGGCAGGAGTATCAGTGATGAAGACAGATGAACATGCTTATTTTTCATGAGGTAGAATGTCTCTGGTGATTTTTGCACGATTTAATATGGAACTCTTAAGGAAAGACATCATTAATAGTGGGCACTGCAGTCAGCTTGAATTGTTATGTCTGAGCATTGGTTTGAAACTCCAAATCAACTGACGGCATATTTCAATGTAGAGCATAAGCAGTATGTCTCATTAAAAGCCAGCCATCAAGAACCAGAGCAACCTTAGCTGGGTTGCAGTGTACAAACCACTCATTTGACCTGGCAATGCACTCTTCTTAGTATATTTGAAGAAAATCAGTGAAGAACACCTCATATTCATGATCTGACATATTCAAAGGAATTGTATGTAAAATAATACAAATGTTGTATGTTTTAAGAGACACAGACACTATAACATGGACGCAATTCTGCAAGCGTTTATATGACCTACCCTTCAGACTGGTATCTTTTGAATACCCCATTGGAAATGTCAGCTGTTTGTTTTTCACTATGTCAGTGTGAGTGAGAAGTTATTTATTTATTACTTTTGAGAAAACTTACAACAAAGACTGATAGCCAAGCAGGTCCATCTGAGTTCTCTTCCCTGACTCATGCCACACTTGCCAAGCCTCATGTTCATGTCATTTCACCCCTGGAATTGGATTTGTTCAATGCAATATCTGAACCACTCTTGCTTAACATAAAAATAATAAGTAAAAGAAGTCAAACCTGCAGATGTTTTTCATTTTTAACACAATGACAATGGCAATGAATGCAATCACTTTACTGTGGTAAAGTGCATTGTCAATGGGAATGGTATCTTTGTGGGTGGGGGTCGAATTTGCAGTGTGAAATGTCACATCACATATTTTTTGTATTCCAAGTTCATTTTGTATTCATTACATTATGAATTTAGACTCTTTTGTTTACTATGCCTCAAACAAGAGTCTAGGCTGTTCAACTGAGCACCATGGTGAGACAGCAGGGAGCCAGCGGCAGCTCCAGTCGGTGGCAGTTTGTACTTTAATCAGAATAAAAGCCCTTTTAGAGCATGTAGATGCAGGGGTATTAAACTAAATGACAGAGGTAATGACTCAGTTCATCTGCATAAGCAGGGGAGGCTGGTGCCAGGAGAATCTGGAATCTATACCCTGGGCTCATTACAGGCAACGCTATGCAAGAAAAAGACCTTTCTTCTGTGGGTCAGAGTCCCAGCACTGCTGGAAGAAAGCAATCAGTGCACATGTCTTCATTTCCTTTGTACTCAGCTGGGCTGGGTCTTATCTTCCAACAACATATTTGTGGGAATAAAAGGGGTTTGCATAAGCTAAAAGGGGTTTGCATATGGTAAAGTGAGCCTATTATTAGAGACTAGATGCATATTTTTAGAATTGCTATAGTCTGCAGAGCACTGTGATTCCTGTTCTCTCAAAAGCCTCTGACGCTCTCACTTCCAACACTGAGCAGCTAAACATCAAGGGTGGTCATATATCAATCTTTTCAATGGCTCCCTGAACATCATCAGTGCCACCACCCCAATCACATCCACTCAGAATTTCCTTAGTGTAGATTTTGTGAGAAGTTTGGTTTATGTTGTTATAAATCACACCTTAAAAGTAGAAGTGGAAGTGCCATGAGACCAAATGTTTTGAATATCATCAATAAGATTCCCCTTTAAATAAGAGAACATAATTATTTCTAGTGTGATATCAAAGATAAATTTGCAGACTTGACCCTTTCGCCTCAAGCTGGCAGAGAGCCGTAAGGAGATGTGGAGAGCCATGAGGTGTTTGGCATTGACGTGTCACCTAAGTGTTTTCCAGATGAGACGTAAAACCAAGGTCCTGACTCACTGTGGTAATTAATGGTGTGTGTGGTATTAGAGTCCCTGGTTTCCTGGCTGAGTTCCTAACCAGGCTGTCTCAGCTTGGCTTAAACATTCCCTTCTTCCCTCAGATGATGAGTGGTGAGCATTCTGCCAAAAAATGGCTGCCATGCATCACCCAGGTGGGTGTCTCACATTAGTGCACCCCAAAGTGGGCTACTTTTCTTCCCTGCAAAGTGCTTTGAGATTGTGAAAGGCAGTATGTAAATCCAGTCCATTGTGTTATTATTACTATCTGTATTAAGTGGTTTGGAACAGGGCTGGAGCAAAAGAGAGACAGACCATCGCAGGATCTTCAACAGGCAAGCTTTATTAAAATAAATCTCTCCTGTCAGAGGGTTATCAGGCGATAATCTCTCATACATCTTCTCCTCAAGACAATTAAATGAACTGAAATTTCCTTGATTACACATCTTGCAATATGAAATAATCTCATAGCTCCCCCACTCCAAAATTGTTATTAAGTTCTACGATAATTTATACCTGAAAATTCCTGAAGGGTGACAGCACATAATGCAATGCAATTTATGTGATTTAATAAAAGTGTCGTCCCATTACTTTAAACAATCATTTTCTCAACTTGACATTTAATATTCATGTGATGTGTCTGATTATTAATTTTCATCCACTCACATTGCATCGTTGTTGCAGTGTGTGTGTGTGTGTCCATGGACAGTCTTTATTTTTAGGACAGAATCTGCTATTTATATCTCAGGTTAATATTTATATTGACTCAAACCCTTAGTCCATCAATCTTGTCCCCATTCACCATATGTCTCAGAGGGGATGGTAACTCTGTTTCACTGAGTCATGTAATTATGTCATAGCAAAAAAGGAACTGTTTGAATGAATAAACTTTTCCATTCCTGCCATTTCCAGTTTCCAGTATATTGTGAGCAAACAATGCCTTACAATAGTACATGAATGCCCCTCCTTTTTTATCACATGACATTGAGGGTAATCAAATACTCTATGGTGAAGTCATTTTATTTAATTATTAAAACATGCTTAAACAAGCTTGTTGATTGGTTCTTAACCTTGCACATTCAAGTAAGGCTTTTACATTATTCATCAGCACACTTACATTTTCTTTCATGTCTTTTTCATTATGGAGTTCAAAAGGGTACCACACAGCGACAGCATTATAAAGAGCACGTACTGCATGATATTTACCAATGTCTGGCTCTTTGATTTGCCAGAGGCACCAGAATAGATGCAAATGATGACATGACCAAAGTATCACACACAAATCATAACAGCAGCATTCACACACAAATACAGCCTGTGTAGTGATTTGTGACTCTCAGCCTGGAATTACTGAGGGTACATGAGCATAACTGTAATTTGTGAATGGATCCTGTGCACTTCTAAAGACATAGCCACAGGAGCTTAACCAAAGGGATGGGATCGGGCCTTTTCGACCACACAGGATAATTGCAGTGAATCTGGGACGGTAATGAGACTCGATTGTATGTTAAGAATGCCATTCCGTTGAGACTAGCCCTGTAATTTCGAGACTGGGCTGCTTTCTCCTGTAAAGTGTTTGCGCGTTTGTTGTGTTGCTTGCCACATTAATGGGCAGGCAGCGTCAGGGTGCCGGCCCAGGGAGCTGGCGACAAATATAACAGCAGGGAGAATTACATGCTAGAGAAATCTGAATAACATCCGGTTATGTTTGGTAATTATATGGTAAAATGAGAGTCTCCACTGTCAAATATGTGCGGGCAACCTACCAAGGAATTACGCAAAGCTCCACATCTGTCGGAGTCAGCCAAAATGAGGGTGTGTGGGTTTTCTTTTCTGCTCCAGTGATCGAAGTCCAGTTCATCTACTCTCCCCAAGTCTGAACCTTTTAAAGTTCTTAAAATGATTCACAAAAATGTGAGCACATCAACTTCTTTGCTAGCTAATCTTTTCTGGTTCCGGTATTTAGTCTTGTGTCACTATCTTGTTTTGGTGCATGATGGTTAACAGTCCTGATCATGTAATCATTCTTACATTTTACTTGAGTCTAACAGCATTATTACTCAACATTTGAATGAACACATCCAAATTATATAATATATAACTATTACAATGATGTCTTGCTGAACTTTACATATTTGAGGCAAATTGTCTGATGCTTTAAATAAAGTAGAATGCAAAAGTCACATGGCTGTGTTAGTAGATACAACTACTA
Organism: Albula goreensis; assembly: GCA_022829145.1. Lineage (NCBI taxonomy): Eukaryota > Metazoa > Chordata > Actinopteri > Albuliformes > Albulidae > Albula > Albula goreensis. Next base: position 21,411,246 of record CM040755.1, on the reverse strand, counting down.
TAAAATCAACCTCAAACAGATCACAAAAATTCACTTTTCAAATAAAAGAGACATCAATTATTCAATATAAATATAATATGGTCTTTTTAATCATTCTACCATGTGTTTAGACTGTCACAGCAGAGTCCTCAATGTTCCTTCTACTGTATTGATACCACTATATATATGTGTGTGTGTGTGTGTGTGTGTGTGTGTCTGCATTTAACAAGTGAGGATGGAGAGATTTCTTCCGTCTGAAAGTAATATTTTTTAATGTAATTTATTAATACCACTAATGCGCCTCAGCTCTTACATCTTGAGAATCAGGAGGTGCTCTTCCCGTCAGTTCCCCATCCCTGAATTAATTTTTCATCTCAAACCGAGAGAATGCTTTTGTCTGTGATGTACATATCTTATTAATGCCAGGCTTTCAAAACACAATCGTAACCATTGAAAACTCTCCTGCATTGTCCTCCTTCCTGTTAATGCCAGGCCATGACAAGCCTCAAAGAGTGAGAGCTGGCATTCAGATGAAATAAGGAGGATTCCTTAGTGAATGCCACCAAGGAATGACCAGGAGAGAAGAATATATGGACAATACAATATATTTAATATTGGTAAACTATATACATCTTCCAAATAATGATTTGTTCCCCTCTTTCCCCTCAGATTAGCCTGATTTTGTTGGGACATTGACACAACAGGGTGTTGAATGACCCAAGGATGCTGGCCCCATGTTCACTCCAGTGCTTCCTATAGTTGTTTCAAATTAGCTGATGGTGAGATGCCTTCTGTCGTATCCCATAGGTACTTGACTAGATTGAGACCTGGTGACTGGGGAGGCTACTGTGGTGTGCTGAATTCAGTGTCAAGCTTCTGGAACATCATTGTCCAGGCTGAGCCTTGTGGCTTGGAACATTATCTTGCTGAAAATGCCCATAGACTGGTTGTACCCGAATGGAAGTTCCCGATTGGCTGTGGTGTCCAAATATCCCAATGACACTGAAATATTTCTGTCAGGGACCCCAAGTGTGCCACAAAAAATGGACCCCACACCTTCTACCAATAGCAGGATGGGTCCATGAATTCAAGCAGTTTTCACCATATACTTGTTCTCTAGTTATTGGGAAACAGCATGAAGCAGGATCCATAGTCAAGGAGTTGTTTTTCTCCACTATCTCTGCTAATTCTCCACTATCCAGTGTTTTTTTGTTCCTTAAACCAATGTGACCTCATTTTCTGGGTTGGAAACCTTGGTTGATCTTTAGCTGCTGTACCACATCCTGTGAAAAGGGATGGAGAGTTTCACTGATATTGAGTTTGTTAAAACAAAAGTTTTGGTAAAGTATTTTCAGACAATCCCTCATTCAAATACCTCTATCTGTCCAATCCAGTTTTCTCTGCAGGTAATGAATTGCCACGTACCTCATCTCCCATCACGCACACTGCTTCTGGCATCCATCCCCATCCTCACCGTCATGTCTACTTCCTTTCTTCTGTATTTCTTTTTTTCTTCTAGTGGTCTGGTGGGGGGTTGACATCACCCAAAATTGTGAGGAATGACACTGACCCTTAGACACCAAACCCAAGATCAAATGTCTGTACCGTTTTACAACTTGCTACATCACAATGAATTCCTCCTAAGCGCATTCAATTTTCTCTGAAAATAATATTTTATCAACCATTGTTGTACACAGCTGTTAGTTGACTGAATGTGCTGTTACTCTACACAAGTCACATCAGCCTCTTTTGACCTTTTTCACTGATGATCTGTTATTTCTTCCAATATTTCTGTTATATACCTTTCATATAATCTTCTCTGGCAAAAAAAAAAAATACATACATATACATACAAAATACATATATTTTTCAGTTCAGTACTGTATAATTTATCAACAACTCCACTAAACAGTGCCCTTTACTTTTGAATCACTCTTAAAGCCATGAAATGCAATTTAGAAGTGAGTTGCAATTAAGGTACTACCATGGCAGGCTGTTGATCGGGAACTGGACATGTTTTCTGAAGGTTGTTAGGTTAAATCCCAGATGAGGCACTGTTGTTGAAAACAGCAAGGCTCATGAATTGAATGTATTTCTTTGTTAAATACCCACCCCTTAAAATGGATGACAAGAAAGTCTACTTTTCCTGTGACGGCAGCTTGTACGCATACTAATTAAAGGAAAATAAACTTGGCTGTGAGCTTTCAAAGTAGCAATTAATACTTTTCCCCGAAGATTTTATACCTGATTTACCCTTATATATATATTTATTTATTTATTATACATGTTCAACAAGCAGTTCACACAGTCAAGAACCTAAGCTTATTCTGTGAAAAAACAGAACTCAAAGACATAGAGTTTTATTGAGTGTTTATTTAAAAAAAAAAAACAACATAAAAAAATTACATAAAAGTAAAAGCGCATGTTATGGTACAAACAAACAAGCATGATACAAACATATAAAATAATATTTAAACAAATAAAGCCGTTTCCACCTGAATATCCACATGATCTGTGTGATTCAGACAGACAAAGGGAGCCGAATGATACAATGTCTTTTGATCCATGTTTCAGCTGGTTACAACAACTTGCCTTTGTGCCACATAGAGCTTTTTTTTTTTTAGGTCTAACAGGAATAGACACCAGGATTTTATATTTTATGATTTTCACCCCAGGCATATATCTACACTTTATAAATCTACTGGGGGGAAAGCGCTTTTGGCCCCTGAAACCGCATGAGAGCAGCAAATATTTGTCACTTCCTCTCTGGCCACACCACTCTGGCAGGTGTCACGCCGATCTGAGAGATAAATATAAAGATACTCCACTGTCAGGATCACAGTGCATGGGGGAGTCATTTCCTGGAATGAATTTCTGTCTAAAGGAAGTTAGCCTGTAATCCCATGACAAGATTTAAGTGGACATGTTATTTTCAAAATCAAATAAGTGTCATGGATTCACCCAAGAGCTTCTTTGCCTGAAAATCTCTCCAGCTAGGAACATTCCTCTATTTCTCCATGTGTTTTTGTTTTCATTTGTATCACATTGTTTTGTTTGTCGGAGCTGTGTCCTGCATTTTGCAATGCATAAATGTGTGATATTCACTGTTGAAAAATGTTTGTACAATTTCTAATTTTCTCTGTTTCCGAGAAAATAGACATATCACCATCTAAAATAGGATGTGATAACTTTTTTAAAGGGGGTGGGGTGTTTATTAAACTCAATACAATACCAGAATACAATATCAGGCTCTTATCTCACAAAGGAAGAAAATGGTAAACCTTCTGAGTGACATTATGTCCATCCACCAGCAACTGATTTCCTGTTCAAAATATGACATTATGTGTCTTCCCAATTCCCTGTGGTGTAAAGACAACCCTCGACATTGTCTCATTTGTCTGTCACTTAAGGTATGTTTGCCGGCTCAAACATATCTCTTTGCTATCACTGCAATGACATCATGTTGTTCTTAAAGAGGTTGTTTTGTTTTCCTGATTGCATTTGGATTCCATTTCAGGGTGTCATTTCAGAGGAAAATCAAGGGGTATTGCTCTAGTTTGCAATATCTGTCAAAACTTCTCCCATTACTTCTGAAAGTACATTTAAAGCTGGAATTATCAGGCTCTCCCTCTATGCTCAATGCTCCTTTACTAATTATTACTTGGAATATAAAGGAGTCATAAAACAAAAGTACTTACATACACTGCACCTTATACCAACAAGGTGAACCACAGGTGTTACAAACAAATCATTTCTTTGTATGTTGACAAATAGCATCAGATTGAAGATTGAAAAGCATTTTATATTTATATTTTTGCTTGAAGATGGCACCAAATGTAATGAAAGAGAGAGTGTTCTTTCTATGGCTGGAATTTTGAGAAATGGCATCAAGTGACATGAAAGCACACTCAAGTGTTCAAAAAGCAATCCTTTCAACAGGCCAGCTGGAATCACAGTCAGGAAAGTGGAAGAATTGGGTCTCTTGAAAAAAGCTCTAGAGAGACAGAGCTCAAGTTGCTAACACATGATTACACAAAGTTAACTGTAAACTATGTAAAGTATGGCTGTTTCACATTTTGGACCTGGGCCAGAAGAACATGTTTCATATTATTTGTGAAAGTCAGCTGTTTCAAACACTTAAAATAACAACTACAGACGATTCCTGATTAATGATGGGGATACATTCTGATAAACCCATTGCAAGTGGAAAAGATTGTAAGTCATTAAATACATCTAATACACCTAACCTACCGAACATCATAGCCTTGCCTAGTCTACCTTAAACGGACCATCGTAACTCGGGCGCCATCTGTATTTCAAAACTAACAAACAATACTAAAACGTTGTTAGTCAAAAAATTGTAACTGTAATTTCATGTTTCATGGATGTTATCAATTTAGTAAATTTCTAATTGATGAATAAAACTGTATTTAATGTATCAGGGTGATGGAACTGAGTGAACCTTGCAGGAGTACATCCGATTTGTGCTGTGGAATTGTGTCAGACCCCACCAAGATGGCTATGGTGACCTAAACTCTGCAAGCGCTCTGGACCTTTCTCAAGTCACGTTATGGAAAGCAAAGGTCATGTCAGTGTATTTTTGGAATGTAAAAACTTGTTCTTTTTTATGGTGGCCTTTGCAGATGTCTGTCAAACTTATGAAACGGTGGTATTTGAATTGCGAGGGCCTGTATCTTTCTGGCATGTGCAGAATAACTGATTTGTCCTGTATCAGACTGGGTCCACTCAGGCTGTGTTTTACAATGTGTGTTATGATAACTATGGACGCACTCTGGGATGGAATTCTGACTAACTAATATCCCATTCTGCTCTTCGGGAAAGTAGCCAGAAGGAAGTACCCCCATGTCTGCAACAATATTCAATGGTATTAAGGTGATGCCTAAACTACTTTTTTTTTCAGAGCCACTTCCACTGAGCAACAAAAGTCTGGTCTGAATTTGACCAACGATTAATTTCCCACATCCTAAATGTCTTTGCAAAGGGCGCCAAAGATTTTAATAAATATGAATAAAAAAATATAACACATTGAAATCTGAAATATTTTTTCATTGCATGTGACTAAGCAAATAATGCACTACTGCAATCTAGTAGGTCATCCAGAGGTCACAGGATGTGGTACAGGTGTGTGTATATATATATATATATATATATATATATATATATATATATATATATATATATATATATTAGCCTTGTCTGATACATATTAGATATCTGATTATCACCAATATGTTGCATCACAGTATCATCACACAATATGTAATGTACTTACAGCATCAAAGTCTGGCTTAGAATACAAAAGATTTTGAATAGCTGCTGTAATGGTGATAGATTGAGAAAAATATAAATTAATGATTAATTATTAACCACAAGGGAAAAGGAGAATATAATTGGATTCACTAAGATGAATAATACTAATAACTGCTCAGTCAGGAGAAATGTTGTGGTAAATTATTTATGCCGCACTGCTAGAGGTAGAAAATCTCTGAAGCTTTTGGCCTTGTCTATACTCGGTGAAGGTGGAACCTTCAGCATGAATACTGAGATGCCCCATAGCAAGCCCAAGGCACAAGAGACAGAAAGCAGCTGATGGAAGCGTTTTTGATAAGGCTGAGATGCTGGAAGCAAGTGTGGGTGGGTGGGGGGGTGGTTCAGAGGTATATATGCAGTATAAGTGTAGTGCTGCCATTTAATACGTTTTCCTCTGGGGGTAGTTGTAGTGGTGGTGGTGATGTAATTTTAAATGAACAGTGAAATTTTCCTTATGAAATTTTAGATTTTTGAAAAAAAAAAAAAAATCCTTGTTGCTAAGTGAGCTGTGTGTAATGACGTCAGCTCCATATCAGTGCTGTCAATTAATCTGGGAAGAGCTGGACTGAAAACTCAGTGAAGGGTTTCAAATCACTTAAAGCTCTAATGCTTGAAAGGGTGACAACTCGGACTGATCTTGAGATGCTTTCTTAGGCAAAGTGTGGTTAAGTGACATGAGCCTCTTTTGTTTAGCAGAGGAATGTGTTTAACAGGCATGTCTCTCCAGCACACACTTAAACCTGTCACTGTTCGGTGACATACAGAGGGGAATTCAAATAAAAAAGATATTCTCATCTGTGCAAGGTTTGTAAAAAGTTGGCTTTTGTAAAGTAAAAAAAGTAAAGTTCTCTATGCATTTGAAGATTTCCTCACCTGTATGTTGCAGAGGGAGCGTGAACCTGGATTACACCTGTTCTCCTGAGACGGTGGAGATACACTTTCTTTAAAAATGTTTTTGTTCCCTTTCACATCTAAGCATACACTACAAGTAGACTTGTAAAATGAAGACCAAAAATATAATTAATCATTGAAAAACTAGTAGCACAAATATTATTTACAGGATACTTTCACAAATCTTATTTACCTAAAGAAACATGTCCCAAAAGGTAAATATAGGCAATGCATGAAATTGATTTGGATCAATGACCACATTGGAGAAAAACCGGGGGACTACAACAGTGGTTCTAGAACCTCATTTCAACAATCGCTATTTACTGTGAGGGGGTCCTGAGTTCATGAAGCCAGGAGATCTCAGGTTTGAGCCCTGAGTATGAAGAAACCAACTATGTCCACTCTGGGTTTACTTTTGACAGGGTTCCTTGTGTTACCACTGAGTTGTTGTCTCCCAGTGATTCTTCACATGTCGCCTGATAGACACATCTGTCCTTATCCTGATGCATTTACTGGTTCATGTGTGAGAAATATTTAGAGGATTTAAGAAATTCAGTTGCACTGGTCCAACAGTGCAGGCACGGCTAACTTAAGAGAGGGAGTTACGCCTTTCCTAAAAAGAGCGCTGGTCCTTCTCTTGGTTGAATGATCCTTCCTCATTATTACATGTAATCTTCTTCCTCCTCCTCTTCTTAATTGTAGCTTTTCTGCTGTATTAGGTTTGTGGTGAATACTATGTGTAGTGAAATGTGAAATTCTTACATACATTTCTCAAGAGGCCTGAAAACAACATTCTAAACTCTGCAGTATATATGACATATGCTTTCTGTCAGATTTCATCATGCATTTTTCATATTTTTAAATTGCACTGGCAGGACTGTTCACCGTTTCCTTGCCGGACACTGGGGATTAGCTCATCCATTAAATCTGCTTCGTCAAACATTGTGTCTGTGTGTTCAGAGCAGAGCATAGACATGCTCAACCAGAATAAGTTGAATATACTGTATTCTTTGTTTACTTTCTCTTCTAACATGAAGCAACTGAGAATGAGGGCATCAAAGAATGAAAGAGGAAGTTAGAAAATTTTACCCGCAGGGAAAGCCACAGATTACACAGATGTATTGATTCTTAGGACCCCCCCCCATGCACACATTAAAAATATTTATGGGATAGCTTTACCAGCACCCACTCAAGAGTGCAAGCTCTTTGGTTAAAAGTGGATAGCTTTTGCAGTAATTGCACTGTTTCAAAACTACTTACGAAGTACCCATATGAGTACAGAGCCAGATTTTTTATTGCTTCAGGGCAACCGATTATGTATATTTAATTTCCTTTAAGATTAAAGGGAAATGGCAATAATACCTCTGCCTGCAGCCATGATTTCGTCATGGGACCACATCAGATTAGAAACATGCTTGAGTACATGAATGGTGGGGGTTTGACAAAAAGTCACGTTTGTGGCAGCCATCTCTGGAGGAATGCTGAATAACTGGGTATTGCTAGTTTAGCACAGCTATTTCTTTGCACCAGAATATGCAGCTGCCAAAAAGGGTTTAGGTTGCACTAACATTATAACAATTCACATTAAGTTACTATAATTCATTTTTGTGGCATTGACAAATTACTGCACTGTTTAAATAAGCGTGACCAATCTGTGCAATATTGCTTTAAAGCATTACCTTTCCAACAACTTGTCAACCGAACAATTACCCTCAGAAGCGCCCGTTTGTGGTGCTTCATACATTACCCTGAAACATGAGCATGTGTGCGCAAAGCAATACATCGAAGGGGATTTTTGTGTCCTTTTTTCCCTCTCCTCTGGAACGCTTGGCATTCGGAGTGTGATGGTGCGTGAGTCTTTCAGGCTTGCTCATTGATCACTTTGCCGCCTGCGCATGAGAGACTTCCATTTGTCTCCCGTCTCATTCCGCTGGGGCCCTGGGGGGCCTTGCTCAGATCTGGCACTGAGCCGGCTTGGGCCGCCTTGCATTGTGACATCTCTGTTGGCCTCCGACACTCTCCATCCCTCTACAGCACCCTAAAAATGCTTGAATGGGCCAGTCTCGCCCTTTAGACAGGAACACTATATTGACCTTGATTTCAGTTGTTGTTTCCACAGCCTGTGTAGAAAATAAGGCAGTGGAAGTTGTAACAAAAGAGTGACTTGTTACTTGCAAGTCCCTCTTTCATGCAAGTTGTCTGAGATTCTTAATAGCAAAGACAAATGCTGTAAAAATGTGGTTTGCTATAATTATTGCCATTATTTATTTATGTATCATTAAAAATAACAGTAGCAAACAAAATTCTCTTGGTAGAAAAATGTTTGTCCTTTGAACTGTGAATTTTCAGGACAACTTAAATAAACCTCTAACAGCAGGAAACTTTTTAGAAGTGCAAGCAACTCTGTGTGCAACCTGAAGGCATTTGCTTCTTGTCAAAGACGAAAATGGAATCTGTTGTGGGCTGTACATTTTAAACTTAGAAATGTTCAATGTCAAGAGTCCAGCTGTGCAGTAAACAACGTATCAGAGACAACTCCTCCAACATCATGGCATTGATTCGTGTTTTTAGCTCTCAGATACATCAACAATATGAAAATTCTAATTTTACAATTAATTTATTTATGTTTTTATTAAAGAAATTCTGCCTTGTGGTGTGCTAAAACACAAATATGTCTACCAAGAAAATTATTTAGAAAACTCTTGCTTCATCTCTGATTTCTTTCCTCCCTTTTTTACTCCATAAAATAGATTTATGGATGCAGCTGAAACCCAGCTCTCCTCCTAACTGCAGGGCATGAAAAAGCAGTACTCTGCATCCTAGTGAGAATGTCAAGTGTGGGAGACTATTGTGTCCCAAACCCTTAGTGAGGGGGAAAAAATAGAAACTATGGGTCTTTCTCTGGCCCCCCACATGCTGAAGCTAAGCAATTTAATTTAACAAATCCAAACATGACTCTCTGAAGTGAATTTGTGGACGTACCTGACTGTCACTGTTCATTTCTCCCCAAATTGACGAGGATGCTGAGCATATTCTCCAGGAGCATCTTCCTCCCTCTAGTAATGAATCCTGGTAAATAAAGAAGACCTTATGGCAGGAAGTCTAGGGTTCCAGAGAGAGGCTCCTGGCCTCTGCTCTGCTCTGTTCTCCCCTCCTGGCATTCCCAGTGACATGGAAACATAGCTGCATCACACAAACAGACACATCTCCAGCTGACAGTCATCATTTAGGGGATTCTCTACAGCCTGTTTACTTACTTAGCTATTTTTCTGTCTGGTTATTCATCTATTTTTATAGATATGAACATTCTCAGTGTTTGTTTAGAGATGTTTTTCAGTAGCAAATAAGGCTTTGACAAAAGTCACCTCACAAATGAATTATGGCAATCCATCATTCTTCCCAAAAAGACCAGGGGTTGGTGCAAGCCTTTATTTTTTAATTCATATAATGATATGCATTTCAAACTGTGTTGAGTTAAAATAGTTCCTCTTTAAGAGATTGGAAGCTAGCCTCAAAGTACAGTTTGCCCGAGAGGAAGTTTTCGGAGGTGAAATGGGGTGAAAATTAAAGAAATAAATAAGGAATGACAGACAAAGGCTACGAATCCCTCCCAGGAGTCAACGTCTTGTTCCTGCTCGAAAGCGAGAGTTATGTCTTTGAACAACAGATAAAATTGGGGGGATTTCTGTCAAGTCCTGCGGATGGGCTGTATGGAAGTCTCTCCTGATGGGGGTGATTACAGTGCTCTGTGGGCTAGAAGGCATAGACATTCATCTAATATTTCTTCCACAGCAACAGAAGAACAGAGCAACCATGGATGATGCAAAAGGGAACTACATCAAAACTATTTAAAGTGAAATACACTGTTCATTAATTTCTCGAAATAGTCAGTATTTTTAATCCTGTCAACACACATATATCCAGTTTAATCTGTTACGTCAGAATAGGATGCTTTCACGGTCTAAACATCTGTTCTTAATTTTAGTTGAATGTACCTAAGTTAATTCAAGAAAAAATTATTTTTATTTGGATGGATCTTCAAGGGCTCTGTCCCTGTTACCTGTCTGCATTACTTTAAATGTCATTCACCTGGACACACACAGTATAATTAGACTGATGCATCTGGAAAATTGTACTCTACAATACCTACCAATTATTTAAATTAAATTCTATATTCACTGAATGTAATACATTGCCTAAACATTTGATAGTCCTTTCACACTAGGTTCCAAGTTGCAAGTACCAAGTGTCAAGTTGGGGAATGTAAAACAACCATGAGATTTTTTTCCTCTTAAAGCAAACACATATGAAATAGCATGGATAACCAAAAGGTCTTGAAGTCAGAACACAAGGATGTTGTCTGGTATTTATATTTTTTAAATGTTCTTCATGCCAATGGATTTTTTGAACTGTGGTTTAATAATTAATTTTGTGGTAAACCAAACTGGAAAAAACAGTTCAGCAACTTCTGTAAACAATGTTTGTTTTCATACTTGTTTTTATGTCCATGAAAAGGAATGATTGATGAATTCCTCAGGTCCAATATGTTATCTAGCATGCAATGATGTTGTAGAATGCATTTCCCTGCTGTAAGTTTGCCTTTTTGGACAGAATTATGGTATATTGCTGGGCCACCTAGTGTAAGTCAGTTACAGTAACTTCATGGTTCCATTGCATTTGCGTACTGGTACATAAAGAAGAAAATGTTTATAACACAATTACATAAAATATACAATACATAAACATGATGTTTCAGATTGATTAAACACAAAAATATAAATCATTATGATAGTGCCAGTGCAGTGTATTTCCATACCTTCCATTCCACACTTTAAATGTATGCATATGCAATTTCAGTGATAAAATTAGCGACTGAACTAATCACAAGCTTTCTCAGTCTTTTTGCACCAGCAAAACAGTTTTGCCTTTACTGAACACCTTAGTAAATCAGGCCCTCAATCTTTTACACTACATATTACATACTTTTTATTAAGTCATTTATCTATCAGCCCTATGTTAAGAGATAAAATGGGATATTAACACCACAGATTTAATAGCTGTCAACAACTGTGCTTGCTGGAAGAAAATAATATTTGTGTTATTTTTTGTGCATGATGAAGGCAGTAATTTGGGAGCATTTTTGTTAATTATTATCCTATCCTTATTATCATGGCAGTACAATGATTATGGCACCTGACATTATGAAAAGGCTCCAGAGGAATGGGTTATTTTGTTGTGTTTCCCTGCAGTGGCTAATTGAGCTGTTTTGTATCAGTGGCTGTTTATGCTTATACCCTGAGTGGCTGTCTGGGGACAGATGCTCTCCCTTTCAGCATTAAGGCTTCAAAGGGGGTGACTGATGTCTGCGAATTGCGAAGGAGCCATGGTGCACAATGGCCCAGCGCAATTCCAATGCTCAGCCTCTTTCCTATTCAATTAATCATGTCTGGCTTGCCTTGTGCCTCTTCTATGTGCGCACAATGGCCCTAGTGATAAAACATATCCGTTCTCCTCTCAATCTATTTATATTGCTAGAGGGGGAAAAAACATGTGCACACGAATGATGAACATGGCCTTGCTTGCACATTATTTTTTAAAAGTTACCTTGATCTGTTTGTTATCATTGATGTTATTCCAGATATTGGTGACAGATAGTGCACATCTGCACGACTGTTCTCCAAAAGGACAGCCCAAATGGATCTTTGCAAATGTACTTAAATGTTAACTTAGCAGTAACACTCTAGAATCAGGACCAGAATACTGTGGGATAAAATCTTTGACTGGGTCTGCTGCTGTACACATGAGAAAGCTACAGAGGCTGACTGTGTTCAGTGCATCCAGCTCTGAATGTGGGCAGTGACGTTGCTTCAGTAAACATTTAGATACATCCAGGTGTCTGTGAGGATGATATAAATGACGAATATGAGGTGCAACGGTGGCTCTGTGTGCAGATTTCTGCTTAGCAAGCACACTGGCTTTCTGTACTTTAGAGCTAAGTGCCAGAGATGCTGGACGGTTATTGGTGTGGGACTCAAAGGACACTGAACACAGATGACGGCGCTGAAATGAAATTCTCCAAATCCGTGAAACTGAAACCGAAAGCTACACTCAACTATTCATTGCAAAACAATCAAGACACATGCTGGATTCCTTATGAAATTTATGCAAAATTCAGATTTTATGGACGTGGCATGTTCTCGTTGGCTTGTCCTGTGATTGACTGATTTAAAGGCACTCGGCAGGCGAATGCTGAGCCTGCAGTATTCATCTTATCTGGTGGCCGCTGCCATCTGCCTTGCAGAAGAGAACTCAGAGGCCAAGACCGGGGCAGGCTGAGAGCATAAGAGGGCCTGTCAGTCAGCCTGGTCCGTCGGGTCCATCAGTGTGAGTGCTGAGTGGGTCCTTCTGTGTCACATTTCAAACGATTCTTTCTGAGGAGCAGGTAGGGCAGCCAGCTATGTGCGTTATGATTTGACAGGATGAACGTGTAATGGACATGCCAAGAGCTCCCTCTCTGCCGACTTGATCCTACCTGAAAACACTTACTGTCTGCAAGCAGAATAGAGTACCCTGTAGGTTTGTTCAGTGAGCGACAAATTAGAAAATGAGATGAAATCATAGAAATCTATGCATTGATCAACATCGAAAGGCAGAAAAAAAACAACTCCCCAAATTTGCAAATTTGTGTAGGCAGCTGGTTTCTCTTGGCTTCTGTGTGTTGTAGCTGATGAGCTGTACAAAGTGCGACAGTGAACAGAGCCTTCCTTTTGATAATTTGATATATATCCTAAACCTGCTTCCAAATGTTTTGCCCAAATGCCAAACCTGCCAATTTAAATAAGACTTACCCCTTAGTGACCAATTATTTTTTACTTGATTGCATCCAATATGTGTGGCTCACAATTTCTTAACTTCAAGCTAGATCATTGCAGTTTTCCTGAAATAATCCCCTGGTTTCAAGATAAAATCTGCAACCTCTTTCACGATGTAATCATTTTTATTATATAACCCAGTGCTATTTTTATAATTACACAGGCTTAATGTTCAGTGACACAAAGGTAATGCAACAACATTAGACACAATTAAGGAAGAAAGGAGTCTGCAACTAATGACAGATCCTCACTAAAAATGGGAAGTGTGCTGAGCACAAAGAGCTGGCTCAGGACTGTTAGTGCTCTCCCCCCTGTAAGTTCTCTCCCCTGTTCACAGCTTGCTGGTTACCATCAGTCTACAGACGGTAGGACATCTACCTCAACCCTAAGGGGAGAACAGGAAGCCAGAGACACACAGCACAAACATGGACACATATCAGGGAGAGAGAGGGAGAGAAATGCAACAGTGCAAAGCTTTCATCTCCCTTTTGACTTGGACCAGTAGTTATCATGGCCCACAAAAGGTTGAACTTTACTGAGCTTTAGCAGAAGCACTAATCATCTCCACCACCCTACCCCCCAGACTGACATTCTCTTATTTGTTGTAAGCTGTTCTCGTCACTTCAAAGTACTCCGGACCTCTATTGTGGTTTGATTTTTCACAAAAAAAGAGGCCGAGGTGGTGGAGGCCAGGGAAGCACTTCATCAACACGGTTGCCTCTGCTGACAGAGAAGGGCAGGCTGTATGTAAAATTTATTTTGTCTGCCTTGTAAATGTCTGCCTTGTCCTTTGGAATATGTGCTGAATCTGGTTGATACAGATTGTATATATAGACAAGGGGAGGCAGTTTGTATTGGAGGCCTAGTATACTAACCTTCACACTCATGAAGGGAAGGACCTGCTGAAGTTATGGACTTATGCAGAGAATAAATGTGAAAATAGCTCTTTTTATTTCTTGTTTTCATCATCTTGTTCATCTCACCAACAGGAGTGGATTTCCAATGATAGGATGGGTCAATCCTAAATTTCTCGCTGAAAAAAGCTGAGGTTAAGAAAAATTTAAGTTAAATACTAAGGTGTTAGCAACATGCATGTACGCTATATGTGAGTCCTATCTGCTGGGTTTGCTGACACTTGAATAATTGAAAAATAGGTCTTCAGAAATTAATTACATTTGAGCCAACATTATGAAAAAAAAAACTATATTGATAGAAACTACAATCTGCTACTAAATAGAAAAAACATGACATCCCTCACGACCAGCGGCGGTGCCAGAGGTTTTATTTTGCTGGTGCTATGGGGTTGCTTGACTTTTCAGAGTGGGTACTCTGAAATTTAGGGTATCCCATTAATGTGCCTGTCACCACAGTTTTTTCTACTGCAACACTCCCGACACACGTACACACATGGGCGCACAAACGCAGTGCCCGACAGTAACAATTATACATAAAAATAAACCACAGAAATGTCTTGGGGGTGCTAGGGGGTGCTATGGCTATCCTAGGCGTAGCTGCAGCACCCCCAAGCCCGTCCCTGGCGCCACCTGTGCTCATGACAGATGCAGCCTTTTTGTAAATTTCGGATCTCCATGGTAAGATGTATGAATCTTTCACACTTTCACACATCAAAATCTTATTAGATCTGTCGAAGATATCACCATGTAACAACATGGTGGACAATTTGTCTCATTTGAAGGAAATGCAATGGGCAGCGCTCATAAGTCCTTAAGGGAAAGGACATATTTTGTTTTGCATGAGTAGACACATATTTGCATATATTTACAAAATCCTGTAATGGTACCTCAAACAGGGCAAAATGTGTGCTTGTTTAAGCATCCATGGGCCAGTCAGTGCAACTTCCCCTTTACATTTCAATTTGCAGAACAGTTGACCCTGATATACAGGTATATGTAGAACGGTGTTAACATAAATAGGAATAACTGGTGAATAACTGCATATTTAAAGACAATGAAATTCTGAAAGACTATTTTATGAGAAGTATGTTGAATTTGACCAGGATCCCCCATTGGTCCTGTTTTCAAAGCATTGCTTGCCTATTTAAATACTAATAGGCTTCAACTTATGTGAAATGAGGCCTAAGTCATTGGCTTGCCATGAATAGCAGAACTGTGTCCTAGGATCGATTGGCTTTATCAAGAAAATACAGCTGCTGGCAGCAGGTGAAGTCTGGCATATTCTATGGCTGCAATCTGCAGTTATGAAATTGACTAATTTCAGTAACTGCTTGACTGAAAGAATAAATCATTTAAAAGGCTTGGATATTTTTGAGTAAGGTTTAGTTTGGAGTGCAGTATAGTATGCTTTGTTTTGCTATGAATACAGGTTTTTTAATCAGTTCCTGTGATAGACTGGTTTCCACATTTCTGTGTTTATGTAAATACTGTCTATTTTGTTATTTCATGTTCACACAAATCATTTTATGTGCTTCCATTTTCATTCCATTTTGAAAAAATAAACAAGAGGGGAAAGAGGGTTTATTTGCAAACACAGTTTGATTCACACTTACACACTTAAACTATGTGTGAACATCACCAATCACCTTCCCATTGAGAAAAAAGACAGAAAAAATGCATCCATTTTTATATTAGCATATTATGTGCATCAACTGGCATTTGAAGTGGTAATAGTAGACGTACAAGCAGAAGCTGTGTAGTGGTATTATGCAAAGTATTCCTATGCATCAGATTATTTTTTATTCTATAGAGACTTTAGAGACTAATGTTTCAATTTCCTCATTATAGCTAAGTAGTCTTTACTTCCACATTGCTAACAAGAGCCATATGGCGTTTTCCTTCAGGCTATGCAAAGATACAATGATAAGTGGACTGCTATCATAGAAACGCCTCTGCATGCTACAAAAAGAACCTCACCATAATGTACATGGAAGAAGTATCTAGCATTTTAGCTGATTAAAAGTTATTGTTTGTGTGCAGACTGGTGCATTTAATCAAGTTTGTGTCATGACGGTAAATGGCCCCATTGACAGTTCTCTTCTGTGAGCATGATGGCTGTTAACAATAAGCCTACCAGGAAATCAGCCTATCTCAGCAGCTTTCAGCATCAGCAACTTCAGCTCAAAACAATGCACATAGCCTGTGTTTCTCTCTTTCTTTCACTCTCACTTTTCTTGACCCTTTCACCACCTTTGGATCAAAAGCAAGAGTTTGTTATTTGCCCAGGAAAACCTGTTACGGAAAATTTAAAGCTGTATCCAGCTGATATTTACGTCCATAAATACACATAATTAAAAAAGAACAGATATTTTCAAGGCCAGAGTATTGCTTTTCAAGGTGCTTGCTTTGAA
Source organism: Albula goreensis (assembly GCA_022829145.1). Lineage (NCBI taxonomy): Eukaryota > Metazoa > Chordata > Actinopteri > Albuliformes > Albulidae > Albula > Albula goreensis. The sequence goes on along the minus strand of CM040755.1, from coordinate 21,394,848 downwards.
AGAGTCCAAATTCTACAGTTTCTGTCCCATCTCATTGATGCAACTACTTTACCATTCCCCTTGATATTTGCTTCAGGGAGTACTTATAACCATGTTAGGTGCAAAAATGGCCCACAGTCTTTATTGATAAAATATATTTGAAGCTTAGCATAAACTTCTTCTATCCAAATGTTTTGTATCTGTTTGTATGCATATTCAGAATGCTCATGAAGTTACAGAGTTCAATATATGTGTTTACTGCATTCTCTCTGTAGGTCATTTTAGTACCTGCAAGTGCAGTCATATGTGAGGTATTTAGGGGCAAGACAGCTCAAGGATTTTGTATGTAGTTGTTTGAACAAGCTGTTTTGTACTTTGTACTTGTGCTTATTCACCATTAAAAATTGCACTGTACAATTTCTTTCACTATAATTCACCGGTGACATTTCATGAAGTCAGCCATGTATTCGACTTCTCACCACTTTGACTTGCTTTGAAAAACACTTAAAATGTGCCTCCCCCCAAAAAGTGTTAATTTTGGCAGCTATTTTAGATTTAGTCTTCGGCTTCCGATGAAAATGCTCATTAGTTTTAATCACATTTAGTCATTTCCATCTTTCATAGTTTTAGTCCAGTTTTAGTTGATGACAACTCAAAATGTTTTAGTCCAGTTTTAGTCAATGAAAATTCATTACATTTTTGTTGACTGTTCGTCATTGCTTTTGGTGAAAACGTTCTCTCACAGCAAGGCCAAATAGTCAATTTTTTTCACTCACTCTTATCATTTGCTTATGCAGGCAACATATGACTACGGTGCAGAAGTATGACACCATGAGGACTCATATATAGTAAGTGTTGTGGTCACGTTTGTCTAGGAGTAGAAAGGCAGAAAGCAGCTGGCCTGGAATGGTGAAAATTGGGAGGAAAACTGGGACTTACCTCCACGAGGTTGCTTCACCAGTTCCTCGGCCTAGCCCAAGCCACCGCTCTGCTGGTGAAGAGCTCCGCTACTGTTCATCTCTCGAGTTTAGTTTTTTAAAGGTGGTTTTTGTTAAGCACGGTGGTGTAACAAACAGGGAATAAAACAAAACAGCCTGGTCGAAGAGACGGGGGTTGTCATGATCAAACCAACCAGCAGGTCAGGCACAGGTACATCCACCACCGTTTCCCACCATTTTGGCTTTTTTAAAAGAAAAGCCCTTCCCCATGTCCGACAATCTGTAATTGTCCATGGTTGATCTCAAGTCAGTTTTGATGTTTTAAAATAGTATGTTTTATTATTGCATATCCTAGCTTTAAGTGTTCTAAATTGCTAATACTAAATGGCAAGGGCAAGAGTGAGCCTTGCTTGTATCTAACTATGCTGTCTATGGTAGGGAAGTAAGGGCCAGCCCGAATTAAGGAGCTGTCCCACTTGCTAGATAATAGAAGGAACATTGACTTTGATTTTGATTTAATGTTTACATTCAGCTTGCACCCAGGTAACTAACCTATCACTATGCAAAATTAATGTTAAAAAGTCAAGTCAACAAGGAAAGATAGGCTTCTGCTTCTAGCTAACAAAGCCAAGCCTTTAAGTTGATTTTGACAGAAGTCTAACTGACCTTATCATATATTTCTTGGTGGTGCGCTTTCAAATGCCTGAAGGGTTTGTGGTATTTTTCCCACTGATTTTGCACCCACCTTGTTTGCAGTGCATTTTATTTTCAGTTGTATTATAGCTAAAATATTCTTCAAATCCATTCTTTTTCATCCTCTGAGAGTAGCCATGATTTGAGTTGCCAAGTTAACGTTAGTTAAATATTTAACATTTGATCACCAAGGGAGGGGGGATGTTAGCAGAGCAGTGCTACCAGTGTGTATCAACTAATAATAAGCAATAATAGCAACAATGCAATGCATGGCTGTGCATATCTTGCAAATTGACCGCATGCATGTAATTGAATGAAAAAATATAGGTCTATACTAGCTAAATTGCTTGTCCATTAATTTGTCTCTGACAGTATCATCTTGTTATTATTTGTCAACGAAATCAAGACATCAAGACCTCAAGCCCACATTAGACCAATTATAACACATGGAACTGCAGCAGAGTGAAAATTTGAAAAACAAAAGCACTAATATTTTGCTGTCAATTGGGTGTGGCAAATCCATAAGAAATTGTAATGATTTGGGAGTACACTTTGTGGTGGAGGTTGAGGTATTCCAAAAGTAAAATGCATGTAATTTTTATCCTGAGCCAGTAAATGAGAAGGGTACATTTAAAGAGTCAATGAAAAGATGCCATCATCTGCTAAACCAGCAACAATCTGCAAATGGACAGACTTTTTATGTGCTCATAACTGCACCTTGTTTGTATGCATATGTCATCCATCCATGATGTTTACATCAAATGGAGAATAGTCTTTGTGTGCTGTCAAACACAACAGCCAAAGAACACTTTTGTTTTGGATTTGTGTATTTACCCTCCAGTTTTCCACATTTTTATTTACAATTTAATGTCAGGAATCAATGGCTAAATTAACTTGGCCATGTGCACTGCAAGTCAGCTGGTTGCATCACAGGACAGGATAACACAGGGAGGTCATGAGCAGTCCAGAGTGCTTGATAGATTAGATTGATTCAAGTGTCCCTGAAAGTAATTGAATGATCAAGTTGTGCTGATCTGAGAGCTTTATAAAGGAACAAAACAGAAGAGGAAAAGGTTTTATTTTCTTTGTGGAAAGCAAAATTATTTCACCATGCCCATCGTATCTTTATCAGCGAGGAATATAAGTGATTTTCAGAATTACATACTATTCAGTATAACACCATTACCTGAATCCTGTGGGTTGGTGATTACATTCATAATTTGAGCCTGAATTAAATCAGCTTTTACCCTGAACTTTGACTTAGACAAAAATGCAAGTATTTGACAAGTTTTACCAATAACAACTGTATTTGAACAGAGGGGAAAAAACAGTGGGTATTTTATTTATTAAGTCAAATTTAAGGAAGGGTGCATACACATTTTACACGTTATCTATTTTTATAGCAAATATTGACTTGCAATTAAAATGACATATTAAGGCACCACCATGCAATATATTGTGACTGCTTTGACCCCACCAGCTGTTGTTAACATAATTTAGCTCGTTCAAACCTCCAGGTACGCGTCTATAAAGTCCAAATTATTTTAAATGATCAAATAAGGCTTGTATATTTCAAAGCCTTTCATCAATCTATGTATTTCAGAGATGATTATGTGCAAGTAATAATCATATGAACTTCAAACACTCCTTCAGTAGCTGTGGAGATTGTAGGATTGGTTTAGATGATGACCATACAAGTATTGGAACACGAGTAATAATCACGTTGTAATCTTGGCTCCCAAGAAAAACCATCAAAATTACATGCAGTTTAACCTCTTTGATGAAATACAAATGTAAAAAAAAAACAGCTAACAATTATGCAGCTCTTGACTTTGATGTCATCTGGGGAAAGGAAAGCTGTTTGCTGAATTGCATTTCTGCCATTGCTCATGTCATTACCTTGTCATTATGCTTTGCTTTCATTTTGCCATCTGGTTTAAGTTAAGGGACCTTTCAGCATGCTACCTTTTTGTCTCTGTAGGGGAGGCAGCGAGCGGGATGCTGTTGTTTACAAATCTTACAAAGGGTTGTGCAGATACACAGAGCTGAAAAATCAGGAGCGGCAAGGGGCCTGGAGACACTGCCATAAAAATATACTCTACATTTTCAAAGGCTTTATACAGAACTATGACACGATAACAAAAATGTTTCCAGTTTCTTTGTTAGTAGGTTCCTGGAATCCAGCTGTAAATGTAAATGCACAAGATTACAATGACTAAATGACTACAGTGTGAAAAATGTCTCAATAAATGGTTTCAGTCTAATTGGGAATGATCCTTATATTTGTACTTGTACCACACAGCAATACCTGTTTATTGAAAGGATTCTTATGGAATGGTGTTGGTGTTCTACATACTTTAAGACCCAGTCAGTTCAGTGTAGTTATGCTAATGCAGAATGAACATGAACACTCCAAAAGTACAGCTAGTATTGCCACAGCTATAGTCTAGTGCATTACTATTCAAAGAGGGTGCCCACATTGTTAACAAGGCCTCAAAATGATGATCAGCATCTATGAATTATTTAATAATTTGACTGATTGTGGGTCGTGGGATCCAGAAATGCTGTGTTAATTCTTAGCATTCTAGAACCCAGCAGCTTCTTTCTGGTACTGCTTCCTCACTGCCGTCTGAAGGTTTGGACCTGAAGCATCACTTGCGTTTTGATATCCGTTTGACTCCCTCTGAGATTTTTTTATGAGTAGCTGAAAGAAAATAGCCCAAAGAGATATCTTTCTTGTTTATGACAACATGGTCACTGGAAAAAAAAAAACGCATTGAGGTTTACGCTCTTAGTTTTTCAATCTACTTAACCACTGCACACTGTGTAATAATGCATACCCTGGTATCCCAGCTGAAAGAACAAGAGAGAACAGCTTGTAAAGAAAGGGCCAGTTGTTGCTCATTCTCTGGTCTCTGCCAATCAGTCAACAATATTTCCTCCCAGCACTCTGTCTCAGTCCTGAAATTCTACAGGTATGCAGAGTGACATTTCTACTCTAAAGTGTAGTGGGACCCAGCAGTATATGAGCAGTGATTTAATGAGAACCTATAAAATGAGAAAATGTCCGACCAGAAGCCTGTTCTCAAATCAAATCACACAGGGGAGCGAACATATTCTGCACTTCTAAAGCCACCTCGGGGCAAATAAATCACTTTCCCCCCTGAACCAGAAAATGGGCTGCATTCAAACAGTATTGATTGAGAGTCAAGGCAAGTGAAAGCTCCAAAAAGAAAAGTGTTGTATTTTTGTCAGACCCAAAATGGCTGCTCCTGCATGCTGGTGTGGAGTTACAAGATGTGGGTTCCAAGGGGTTTGGGGTGCAGGTCTCCGCTGAAGTTTTGGGGGATTCTCCTCATGTATGACGGTGGTGTAAATAATTAACCCACTGTGGTACACTGTGATTTTGGTTACAGCACTACCTGCTCTCTGCTCCATGCTGCCGGCATGAGGGGGCTTCCTCCTCAGACACCAGCTTTGCTGTCACTTCCCACCAGGGGTTGGTAGGCCTCCTACATGCCCAAGCATAAGCTTCCAACACTGACAAGAATAAAGCCAATCAAACATCCATATATTCAATATCTATAAATAATGGAGCCTGAACAGAGTGAACTTATATGATAGGTCCATGGCTGTGGCTTTCGGGAGTGTGAGATACCATATGCGCCTGTTAAACAGCAAATACATATTTACAACATAGCCATTAAAATTCTTTGCAATCTTGATTGGATTCAAGGGAACCATTTCCCTCCCCTGCCCTCCTTCCATTGATTGCTGTGGGCATGACTAAGGAGAGGGCAGCCATGTTGTAAGCTGGAGGTTCCAGGCACGTTTCCCTCCTGCTGTAAATCACCCTGACTGATGGGAATGACTAAGGGAGCACAGCCTGGGCCTGGAATAGTTCGACCCAGGGTCCCCAAATGGGTAAGTAGGGGTCAGGTGACCTCTGTTACCATGCTGAGAGAATGATTGAAACGCTGGGCTCCTAGCTGAGATATTCCTCATTCCTGACATGATCAAAAGACAGTATCCAACAGGGACAGATACATATTAACACATTCGAATATTAACAAGTGCCATTATGCTAATTTGAGACTATTTTGTCTTCAGAGAAACAAACAAGTAAACAAATTAATAGAATTTTAAACCAAATGCTTTAATAATAACCTATTTATTATTCTCCTGAGAGAAAGGTATTCTGCCTATATGTAAACAGTTTATAAAAGTATTCAGACATTTAGTATAAACTGAAACTTGAAATTATGTTGCATGTCTGACTCATGACACTGAAAGACACAAGAATTTAGGTTTTTACTGAAAAACCAGCATTGATTGACAGGTGGGATGGAGTAACCATGGCAACTCTGCAGTAAAACATGCTGCAGAGACATGGATGCTGTTTATGAGGCTCAGAATCTTCTACTGTTCCACTCTAAACCACTGTTTTTATCATCTTATCAACTTATCCTCCAAAAATGAATGCATTCCATTTATAATATACATTTAAATGTATACATTTAATTTTACGGAAGACAAGTTATTATTTTTTTGTTTTTGTTTACTCATAAAAATACTTCAAATACAGTGTCCAAATAATAAGGAATGTGAAGTTATTATTTTGGCTTTGGTATAGCTATTGAATGGTGTATTGGGAGACTGAAATGTTCCTTTAGCATTATTTGAAAGACTAGGCTAAGTTGTTTAAAACTCTCTTGAAGTTAACATCAGGTTTGATGTATTACTTTAACCACTGGGTCCAGATGAGGTTGAGTGAATGTGAATCATTTTTTCCTTTTTAATTATATATCTGATTGATTTTCAGAAGGCTTCCTTGCCGGCTAAAGCCCTTCACAGCACAAAGCGATACAGTTCAACATCAGATCTTTCAGTATTTAAAAGGTGGGGAGTAAGCAAGAATGCAATTATTGCTTACTTTCAGCTCTATGCAAATGCACTTATTGATTTAAATTTCATCACTAATAGTCTGATCTGCAATGGGAAAATAAATAACTGAAAAAAATAAACCATTGTGTGTGCATGTGTATGTGAGTGTAGATGTGTGAGTGAGTAGAAATTATGCAGAGTGTTTTTCTTTGTATTAGTTGTGAGACCTTTGCCCTTAGGTTTTTTTTCAGATCAGACTGGATTATCAGGCTCCTGTCAGCCAATAGGAGGACAGACATAAGATGTGTATCCATTCAGAGGGATCATTTTCAGAGCCCCTGTCCTCTTGGCTGATAGATCCCTGCAGGGCCCAATCCTATTTACAGCATATCACGGTCACAGCGAGCTCCTCCATATGGGCTGCGAGATTCCCATTTCAACCCAGCAGCCTGTTTCCTTTCCATTAGCCGGCACAGTGCAGCTCCACGCTCATTTGATTACACACCCTCTGTACCTGCCAGCAGCTGCATATATTGCCACCGTACTGAAGCTGCTCCAGCTGGCTGACTTACCGGGGCAGTTGCCCATGGTTGAACCATGGATCTAAGATGTTAAAATTCCGGACCTGTAACTGTAACATATTGTGTTCATTTATGGACACATTTTATTTATGACTCCCTGAAACAGAGTATAGGGTTGTATTGTAGTGACTAGATGTTTGGTGATGAATTGAAAATACACTTTGCTGAAAGCCTGGTCCGTGATTAAGTAGAATGGTGTTTGTGTCATGGATCCAACCAATAAATAAAATGCATTGCTTTACTTAGTCACTTAAAGGATTGCATTTCATGCAGTGAGGATCAATTAATTGCACTTTTATTTTGTAGCCATTGTGGGATCACTGATATAGCATAAACGAATTGCAAATACATGCAAAAACTGTACATATAACAGAAATTAATAGTCTGGTTTTATGCACGACTAAAATGGTAACATTAATCATATATTGTAATAATTGAAAAGTTTGTTAATCCTAATAATGAAGACCACTGGCACAAGATATATAAATCAGTAATCCTTAATAAATAAAGAAAACTAATGTGATCCACAGCATGATTCAAATAAATAATTTAATGACACAGGATCCCAATTTTCAAAGACAACTTTTACAATAAATGTGGTTTTCTTAAATCACCCACCACTTAGTCTGTTGTTAAGTCCACTTGTGAGTAATCAAGAGCAACTTACATGTACCATTAAAATTCACAATTTTGTGGAAGAAAAACTGTTGTGCTTCAGCAAACCAAGTTATTAATATGTATTTTTTTTCCAATAACTAACACATTCTGCATTTTCTGTTTAACACGGATTTAAAGGTGTCCCAACTATAAGTCTTTGACACGAAGTGTGAAAAATGCACTACATGTTGAGTTTATCTTTGAGAGTGTCTGTGCCCCCCAATTTCCGACAGAGATATCTGCCTCCCTTATCTGAAAACAGAATAATAACAAGGAATAAAAATCATCACCTCAAACATACATTGTGTACTTCTGAGACATGGGTCATTCCAGCCAGACTATCCAGCCAGCTGATCTTCTGAGTGCTGCTTGTAGATGTTTTTAACTGCATCAGAGTGCATCCATGTTTTCAGGGCACTCACAGGGGTCAAATTGGGCTGTGCTTTATGAAATATCCTGCCTTCCTGATTCAAGACATGAACCAAATAGAGAGAACGACAAACAACCTTGCTATTTACTGACATTCACAGAGAAACGGTTTGCATACAGCAGGCCGAGAAAGCCTGTGCACGGTTATTTGTTCAAATAACTGCACTGCCAGCAATGTGGGCTTGTTATCTTAACTGTTCATATTAGAAGACTTTAAATTCCTACATCACCTGCGCCTTCTGTTTTGTGCCTTAAATTGCACTGATTAAACCCTACTTAGATATTGACTCTAGCATAATCTTTCATTCAAAATGGGAAGCTAAATAACAAAATGTATAACAAAAGTGTCTAACAACAAAAAGTGTATAACAAATGCATAACAAAAGTGAATCCATTCAGTATCTTCCAGTTATTACAAATGGTTAATAATCTGATGTAAGTGACAGTTCAACTGATTGTTCCCCTGCCAAACTGAGATTTAGTGATAGTGGATTCTGTGTGAGACTTCTTGGCTTAATAAAAGATGTCTTACTTTTAGATATTTGATACAATCTTTAATCTTAAATTTGTTCAGAAGTATTGACACTCTGACTGTAATTTCTATATGATACGCTGAACCGTATGCCTGAATGTAATAAATATGCATACTGGGCCCGGTAAATGAAGAATGATTTGTTGATATAATGTATGTATGTACGCACAGATTAGTCACCGTACAGCTGTCAGTCTGTCGGCTTTTTGCAGACTGACACTACAGCGGTACCAGGCAGTTGAGGCTTGGCAGTACAGCTGAGAATCAGCTCTAATTCAGAGAAAGCAACATTCTGCCAGACCCACAGCTGCGTCAACCACGGGCCACCAGTGATCCACTGTTTACGTGATAGATGGTAATACTTTATTGCCACCTCAGGTAAATGCTCTTGGAGCTAAATTAGTAAACCAGAACAGCATCTAAGAGATTTGCTTGGCTATCACCAAGCATCAGTGATGTGTCCTTCTTACTTTGTGCCACTCCCCCAATAAAAATGTACAGTTTCTTCACTTTTACATACTTACATCACAATTACATACTTTGACAGACTAGCAAAGTAATTGCTACGACTGCATTTGGAATCATAATTAGCCTAACCTACGCGCCACGCGCAGACTTAAGTCTGGAACTGGTCAGCGGGGCTGACCTTGATAGTAGTTTTCTGATATCAGTATCCCTTAGAGATTTAAAATAGATTTTAAATAAATAAAACAAATACCAAACACACCGTGGCCTCCAGGGCAGTCAATGAGCCCCACCTCCCTCCGGAGTGTGACAGATATTCTCCACTGGGCTGTGGACAATTTATGAGTCACTGAGGATCAGTGAGGGGTATGTCTACTTTTAACTGGCATATTCAAGAGACTTTAGGATTGTGTGTTTGTGCATTATTTCATTTACGAATTTGCAGTGCAACCTGAACTTTAAAATATAAAACATCATTACAGTTTCGCCTTGACCTGTGATACATGATGAAGTGGGCTAACTTTGAAGACAGGGGAGAAGCCACGGCTAATTTATTGGCAAATATATAATATGTAGCTATAATTTTACGAGAGTGAGCACATTCACTGACAGCACCTTATAACTGGAGAGACTTCCATTCCCGTTGACGTTCAGAGAAGATGTGGAATTTTGTCACAATCTCTCCCTTTGAGGCAAGCTGGGTCCTTAGGGAGGCTTTCGCGTCTACTCGCCTGTTTTGATTGGACGGAGGTTTCTGAACCCCGTTTAACCATTCAAGCTATTACTTTGCACTAGCTGGGGCCGTGTGACAGATGAGAAACTGCTTCCATCAAAAAAACTCTAGTTAGTCACCAGAGGAAGACACGCCTGCCCAGCATGGCAATGAGCGTCATTTCGTTTCGCCGTAGAAGCAGATAGGACGTGCACTACAGAGCGGCTGCAAAGGATTGATTGTGGGGGATGCTACAATTTTATTCTGCTGTACAGTCTCGCTTTTAGCACCTGGTCGCAGTGTCTGTGCCTCAGCCAAGTCTGCAACAGTCTCATTTAGCAACATAAGTGGAAGATAAAACTGTATTTGGAGTGTTGATACAGACTGATGGTGTGGAATGTCTCCTGTCATAGAGGAACAGACGCAGTGTAGTAGCTAATGGGACCGATCGTTGGAACACTGACGTGACGAAAGCATAGCTGGCTGTGTAAAGGTAAGTGTTGTGGGGATTTTAATGAACTGAATCCTCTCTGAATTCTGAGGAATTTTTGCTTTGGACTGTGACATTTATTAAGGCTAAACTCACAGAAACGAATAACGTACCACCTCCTAAGCATACAGACTAGAGATGGAATTAGCAGTTTGTCTTAGAAAAATTGGACTTGTCTCTCAAACTAAACAAGGACAAGAAACATCTTATCCCAACAGTGCAACGGAATTCAAGCGCAGCTACACTTTTACAGGAAAAAACAACAACAACTTTATTTGTCTGTTATTTCTATTTTTATTGCAGTGAATGTGTTCGATATGTCTTTAAAAATACTAATACATATAAACGCGTGATTCTTTTAAATGCTGTAACTTCAACAGAATTATTGCATCTTTTTTATTTAGCTGCACTTAACGTTTATCTTACGTTTGCCTCATATGATGGAACGCGTTAATGTTTGGCTATCAAAGTGGAATAAAACATTTAACATGAGCTGACACCTTCATCTTCCACACAGTAGCAAATCTTCCTCCTTTTAAAGCTTTTTGGTAGGCTATAGAAATCGTCCTATTTCTTAGCAATTGAATCAATTCAATAGGCTATAATGGAAATTAGCTTTAGAGGCTTCGGTGTGTTCGAACTTGAGGGGAGAAATCACTAACTGAAAACCTAGCTGACTAGAATGCTAGCTTGGGTGCACGGAATCCCTGGCGATAGGATGGGCTGCTAATCATTACTATGCATAGAGTGCATTCATCAGTCTTTCATGTTCAGTCTTTCATTCAAGTCGGTTATTCAGCTCTTGGTCAGCTGGTGTTTTACAATTATTCTGAAGCATGTATTTGTATTTTATTCAGTTTAAGACAGTCGTGTCACTGTTACATTTATTTAAATTACAAATACCACCGGTTACATTCATGATTAGTAATGATACAATTTCTCAGTCCGTTATAACGATATTGCTAAAAGGACAGTTGCCTACGTGTGGTGACTGTGTGATTAGTTAACGACTACTAAACGATTAAAATAGTTTCACACCGCAGTACATACCCTTCAATTTCTGAAAACTGAGTTGATTCGTAACAACATGTAGGACTGAGGGGTAAATGTTGTGTGCTGTTGCTTTAGTGCTATTGTAAGCGAAACCCGCTGTGAATTTTTGTTGTTTATTTAAAATGAGCACTACATTAGTGCCCACAGTGGGTCCTCTTGGCTATCCTTCGAGTTTATTCAGAAAACACTCTGGGTATTCATGTCCACGGATGAATGTCAAGCAAGCGGAGATTCTCGGCTCTCCTTCCTATCCTCACGATACTGTTATCCGACATAAGCAAGATAGCAACAATTCCCCTCCCCCACCACCCCGTGGCATTTTCTTTTTAAATAGATGATTTAATAGGAAAAAGTTACTTGACAAAACATACACATAAAACTTTTTGAGGTATTTTGGTTACATTAAATTTAGCATCCATTAAGTAGTTGTGTTCGTTTAAAACCCATTTCCAGTATTACTCTTTTAACATTTTTAAAAGATTTTCCCGTGTGTTTTCTGAGACAGAAATGTTGAAACTGTATCATAATAAGGAAGCATAGTAAATTTTGAACATTTTTTAACTAGAGCCCCATGACTAAATAGGTTATTACTGGAACAGATGACATTGACCCCTAGCTATGTATTCTCAGTGAAAAACTGTTGAAGGGGCCATGTATTCGGAATTATGATAACTAGTAATACTCGGAGAGCGCAGACTTTGTGACTTACCGTTAAAACATTTAATGTAGTTTCCAAACGCATTGAGTTGAACAGGAAGTGTTGTTTTTTTTTCCTTTCAGCTTAATTTTATTTTAAAGACCTATGTGTTTAATACGAATTAAAATCAACAAACATACATTTTGGGACTGGCATGAACAATCAAGGTGTGTGAACACGAATCAGTATGAAAAAGAAAGAAATAAGAAATCAAATATTTTTACCACTTTTTCCTAAAACGTCCATCTTCCTTCTTTGCTGACCGGACTAAAGCTCAATAGCCCTGGCTAAACCACTGAAAAATATCGAGACAGAAAGGGACAGAAAATTTCCCCTTGAATGTGCAATGAATTTCAATAGAGGGTGCTGTTGTGCTTTTGGTGGACCGAGTGTTGTGTTTGCAACGAGGCAGCTGCCTAAAATGGCCATTCAAATAGATGGAGCGCCACCACCAGTGTTACCCACGGTCCCGGGAGACAAAGAATTCAATCTCGATGCGGCTCTGGCTAATGCCATGTCACTTTGTCAGGATTAACATCTTTCTAGTCAGTGGCTTCTGTTACCTTCGGTGTCATATTACCACCTTGAAGTCCAAGAAAGTGAAACTAATAGACCTCCCGTTTCCTGTTGCTATGCCTTTTCAATTTGCACATTTGTGTGGGTCGATAGAGGAAAGGGATCAATAATTTTCAGCAAATTAAACCATTCGTTTTTTTTCATTGGAGTGTTTTAAGGATTGGAATCTTGTGCAGGAATGAAAAGCTGTAACACAGAAAAGTTTACTTTGTGTGAAACAAAAGTTCACAGCTAAAATGATTTTTTTTTCTTCAGAACCCATATCTAGGATGAAGATAGCATGTAGCTGTCATATATTGCAACACAAAAATAATGATGTGTGTGTCTGTGTGTGTTTGTGCTTTTTTTGGGTGCATTTTCCCTGTGGTTGCCTGTCTGCTCATAACATGTCAATTCAAGGGTCCTGCTATGGCTCACGTTGACGGGCTAGGTTTCAAACGTGTATTAAATAATAACGGGTGTAGTGGAAATCTGCATTCTCGGAGGAAGCAGCCCGTTCAACATCCACATCATATTGGCACTATAAGTAAGAATGCACCCCTCTCTGCTTCTCCTGAAATGCATTGCTGAGTCAGCAAAATTTGTTTTGTATTGCAATCAGAGTGTAGGGATTGTCTTCTAATTAATAGGAAGCACAAGCACACACATGCACACAAAAATACACTGCATGTTTTACAATGACATTGATTTAATGTGCTTTTTTTTTTTTTTTTTTTTACAAATAATTTAATTTACCAAGAACACATGTATTTATTTGTGCATCAGAGGTGTACTATACAGTTTATTCTCAATGAAAGTTAGTCTAAAAGCAATGCTGGTGTGCAAATCCTAGCTTTCTATGTGCATGCATATTTCATCTCCAAAATACAAACTGGATTATACCCCAGTCCATAGCTGCACATACATGTGGAGATTTAAACGTCAGTGGGGAAGTTAGGACAAAAACAGCTGCTTACTATTCCATTTTGCAGAGTAATGGAGGTGATTTTCTGACAGTTGGCACAATCCCATGTGTGGGTGGTGGACAGATTATGGAACAGGTCCAGTAGTCTGATGCAGGTGTGACAGAGATACATTCAGTTCAAATCATTCGTTTGAAGGCAGATAATCACAGTTAGGTGGCTCATCTCAGCTCTAATCAAAGTGCTTTGGAGTGGTGCTCCTCCTGATGTCTACTTCAGGAGGGAAGGAGGGTATCTGTTGGTCACTAGGTCACCTGCACTCAGCCTTTACCGAGTGCACAGGCAGTATAGCCCTCGAATGCAATGAGTGCAGCATCACTAGTTATAGTGAAGAGCTACAGCTACAAGGTAATGCAACTACAAAACAAATTCAGATAGGACCTCTAAATGGAGAGAAAGGGTGAAAATATGAGCAAATATTTTTTAGAAAAATAAAAATGATGTAACATCTTGGATAGAATTTTTAACAGAAGATTGTGAATTTACCTCTCATTAACTATATTCTAGTTTTTAGGTGGATAGTTAGTGTATTTGAAAAGACTTGGGATATTCCTTTTTGAAATACTCTCTCTTGAAGCTTGTGTTGGACTTTATTGTATTAGAGATTCATTGGAATTTACAATATTAGATTTATTGTGCATGGTATTTGTGTATGTGTGAGTGTCGGTGTACATTTATGTGTGTGATTGTGTGTGTATCTGCATGTGTGTGTGTGTCGGTGTGTGTTAGGGAGTGTTGGAGAGTACAGAATAAAGAACCACAGATGACTTGTTGTGATGTAAAGTGAGGGTGTTGGTATATGTGTGACAGTGCTGTGTGTCTGCGTGTGCATGACGTTGTGGTTTTAGAGGGGGCGGCCTTGCCCTTCACTTGAAGTGCTGTCACATTCACACTTTGATCAGCCAATGTGTGATTTATGACGAAACGCTCTTCTTTCAGCTATGTGGGTAGGATATCATGTTTTACCAAATTAAAATGCTGACTCTATAATGTATTATGAATTACAGGTGCACTGGAATAGTGGAAACTGTCTTTCTCTGTTCCTGAAACAGCTTATAAGATTGCTGAGCCTGTTAACTTCAAACCTCTTAGCGTAGGAATGAATTTGGGTGTCACAAAGGCATGACAAGATTGTTTGTGTTAGCGAGCCATTCTGACGTCATTATACAGCTGTCTTCTCATTTCCCTCTCCTCTCTGTCTATGTTGTCCTAGGAAACAGTTTGAAAAGAAATAATATCAATGTATAAATGTAACTCATTTGAACAGTAAATATTTTAAAATTGTGCCCTCAGCTGCCTTCCTTACTTAGTAGCTTTATTTATTCTGGGTAAATATGTTCACTATTGTACTTTTTTGAGGTGTCGAATTACCTCTGCAGAAACCTACTTGGCTCAACCCCTTGCAGCATCTTGACCCTGCGACATGCTTCATCCTGCTACTGATAGCCTAATAGCTCTTTACAGTCAGAGGGCCTCATTTATCAATAGTTTTGTAAAACTGTGGGTAAATTTACGCGTTAACGGATACAAACTAACAAATTCCGCCAGATTTATCAAACATGCGTAAACACAGCATTTGTTCGTAGTCTGTGCATATGTCGATAAATACCAAACAATTGTAAATGAGAAGCGTGTTCACATAATTTTCGATTACCATAAATGATGCCCCTGAAATACCCTATATGGAGCTTGGAATCCCGTTGTTGGCAATGTAAGGAGATGGCAGAGAAAAGGCAAAAGAAAAAAAAAATGTTTCTGAAGCGGCGAGTGAAGTTTTGTTAATGGAAATAAAATTAAAAAAATAAAAATACTTTGTTCAGTAGTGTAAGTAGTGGAGTGTTAGGACCAGGAAAGACCAAAGCCTGGCAAGAAATAACTGTTGCAGTAAATTTGTTGGCAAAAGTATGCTGCAACAGGTAAAAAAGAAAATGATTCGACATGAAACTGGAGGCAAATTATTGGAGAGACGTTGTTGGGTGGAATTACCATGGAGGGTGACCGCGATCTGTTTTCCCTGGTCTTAGATCAATCATCCTCCAATTCTGAAGGTAAATTTTTGAATACCAGCCTTATCCATTGCCATAAATCCTGGGGGGCAGCTGCACCCAGGCCTGCGAGGGGGCATGGTTGGCCAAAGTGGTAATGACACACGCAATACATCATTTGGACTGTCACGTTTTTCCAAAATCAACTTGGAAATAATCCCAAGTAAAATGATTCCTTTAAATGAGAACTATTACATATTTAGGATCCTCCATAATAGTGTGCCCTCTCTTGCCTTTCCCTTCACTCTGCAGTCCCTCTCCTTTTCAAACGCAAACTCTAACATCATTTTACTTTGTGTAAAAATAACGACAACAATTGTAATTTTAGATTTATTTTATATAAATCTAAATCTAAAGATTATTTATTATAGTTCAAACACAGGAGAAAATTAGATCGCAAATTCCAAAGCAAATGGCCTAAACAGCTGGCTGTATTTGTCCAATAGCATGAGAACGTATGTTTATTACATAAGAACGTATATGTTTTCTGACATTTCTGTGCTGTTTTGGAGACGTGTTGACTGCATAAGTTTTTCTTAGAGCTAGCAGAGCGAGGTCAGCCATAGAAATGAAGACCTTAGCATTGGTTTCTGCTCCTTATTCATAGCAAATGTCGTTAACGTGTTTTATGGAATTTATGTAAAATTCCAAACAAGAACGAGAGAGTTCCAGAAGAAACTGTTTGTTTGCTGAGGGCTTGAAGAGTATTATTCAGTTTAAAACGGAATACTTATTATTAGTATGTTAAAACTTTTAGTAAGTACAGTAAGCACTGAAGTAGTAGCAGCAGGAGTACTAGAAGCAGTCAAAGAACAGCAGAACGTTCTGTTCAAAACCTGGAATAGTCATTTAAGATCCCTATAGCTGAACAGCATTGCAGTGTCATTATATTCAGCAATTTATTTCAAAATGTGAAGTCCAGTAAGGTAGCTAACCGGCAAGCATGCTGTATTATTTTGATAATTTGTTCAACTAACTTAAAATTGCAGCGGCAGGTATAATTGTTGCACAGTAATGTTAGCCACATTAACATGCTCAACATTCCACCAATGCGTAGTCAATGGAGGCCGTTTTTTAAAAGCATTATAATTTAAAAATTATGAATCGTATATCTTAGAAAAATACAAGCAACCTCACCAATATATTCACGCCAAGTTTGGTATGTTTGGTAATGAAGCATCATCAGTTTTAATGTTGAATCCAATAGTGATTTTATATAACACTTTTAACCATTATAATATCACTATATTACTACCAAAGAATTTGCTACTCATTTTTAATTCAATAAAAAAATTTGTTAATTGAAAAATAAATGCAACAACACGAAAAACACCCTTTACAGCCGTGTTTTTCAATTTTCGCACACAATACGAACAGTTTAGAGCACTTGTGAAATTTTGCATCCTACAAACAAACTGATGTACGAAAACTTTGATAAATCCCACATTTTTGGCGTAAATGCATTTACGAAGGATTTACGATTAAATTCGTTCGGCTCACGTTTGATAAATGAGGCCCAGTGAGTGGGTATTAAGCATTTCACCAATACAGTTTTCATTTTTAGATTTCAGCAGAAGTCAGGAATGAAAATGGCAATTTAATAAAGTTTCATTACTTCATTAAAGAAAGCAGGAAATATAGCAGGTTTGTAATGTTTTAGTTGGTTGAGTAACTACAGTACAATCAATGAGAAAGCCATGGAGTAATGAAAAGTAATGCAAACTGTACTGTATTGAATAGTGGACAGTTGCAAAGGTATTGAGCTGTGATAGCAATGGCAGCTACAAAGAAAGGTTGCAATATTAAAGAAATAGATTACCATGAAGCAGATTGCTGTTTTAGCTTGAAAGACATCTAAAAAGAAATAGTGGTTTCCTTTGTTTGTCAGAGTAATGATGATTGTTTTATAACCTTATAAAATCAGTGGTTTACACTGTGTGGCTTCAGCATGTTTCCCAGGCTTGAATGCTGGCACATGCTGTAATTTCTTGATTTTGTTACTCTTTTCAATACTCTGTCATATTGAATGCTGTTTGGCATTAACCTTGAGGAGAGCATTACCTCTGATATAAAAGCGAAGTGTCAATGAAAAATTCCTTATTCGAAGTGAAAACATACCGTATTGCAATGAGTAATGGACTGAAATGAAATTGGTTCCAAGCTCAATATTGTCTTCTTTTTCTGTGTTAACAAAGCTCAAAACATCTGATACATACACATAGACCCACTCAAATTGCCACAAAAAAATCATCTGTCTTAAATCCGGTAAGATCTTTAACACAATTGTATTTTTAGACCAGATCACGTTTCTGAAATTGCCAATGAGATTTAAATTTCTTTGCAAAATTTCCATACCCATTTTCAGCTGTTTCCGACATGCTTTGATCGCCACTGTCTTGAATTCATATTGTATTTTCCTGTATCTAAAAATATCTGTTTGTGCAGTCTGTGAATATGTAGGGCAGGCACGCAACTGTCTAAGATCAACTGTTATTCAGCCATGTTAGGCTTCATCCTTTAATTGGGGCTGAAACCCGTTCCTTGTTTGATGGCTCTGTCAGTTGTTGTTCCTTTGACGTAGAAGCAGTGACGATTGCTCATTCGGCAAAGACAGAGATTTCTTTAACGTATTTATGGATCTGCATATTTCCCCAGAAATAATACCACAAACATGACATCTCTAATCGGAATGCGTGTGGGGTAAGTTTTCATCTCAAATTTGGCTCAATGTCAAGGAGCTGGACTGCAAATTAGGCCTGGCGCCTTTGTGCTCGATGTCAGCTTCAGCAGGAACATGTTAATTCCGGATTTAATTTGTTACTGTGATGTAAAAGAAGCGGAGATAACACTGATCTCACAAGCTTAGGTCTGTCAGATAACCAGACTGTGGTGAGATATGAGACAGCCTCACATGTTGTTATTTCTAAACACAATTATAGCCCAAAAAGTAATCAAAAAATCATGTTTACACACACACATGCACACATACATACACACAGACAAGACCAAGAACTCTGGTTGAAGAAAATCCTGTGTCAGGATGAGAGTTGATATCGCAACCCAAAACTTTTTGTTTGAGCTATTGCTGTTTACATCCATTTAAAAGACCATGTAGGTTTTCCACTCTGTACAGTCAGTATCCCTTCCTCTTTGTGTTAGAAATAATTGCATGTGTAAGTAGTATATATCACAGCCATCCACCACTGCTAGTCCATGCTATTATGGATTTGATAACATGCAAGTCTTTGACTGTGGATCAGCTGACACTGTTTAAGTGAAACAAGAGTCCTATAAAAAGGACTTAGTTACAATCAGTGAATTTAGTTTTTGTACATTAACTTGTTTCAAACTGTCTTTTTCCTTTTTTAATAAAATACAACGTGAGGTTCTTAGAGATATAGCTGTGATGTCTGAGAAATGCAACACTCTGAAGTATCTTGGAGAGAGTGTTATTAGAGTGCCATGTGTTTGCAAGATAGTTCCCAGAAGTTTGACCTGACTATGCGCTTGTACCTCTCTTTGGGATTATGAAGGAATGGAGGAAGAAGGGAATTGATTAGCAATAACACACTCCATTACCTCCCCTTACATCTGCCGTCATCCACACACACACACACACACACACACACACACACACACACACATACTGTGCTTTTGACTAAAAGCTAGAGTGTGTACCAGTGGAAACAAACCAGTTCTACAGCAATTTACCACAACCCCCCCCCAGCCATCTAATCCTGAACCGATGTCTTTTTCATTTACAGATCTGAGCTGTTAAGTGCACATGGTTTGTTCATTATCAGGTGGCATATGGCAGAATGGTGCATTTGCATAATCAGCTAATGTGTATTTCAACTCTCTTTTCTTTATCCTCGGAGCCTCTGTTGACAGTTTTAAAATTTGCTGCAATTAAACTTCTCAGAGAGATTTGTGTATTCACATTCTGTGGTCTAATGAAGAATCAGAGGATAATAAAAAATATTGGTGTAAACACAACAAATCACAACCTGTTTGCTGTTGCAATTTGGACTGGACACATTTCAAAAATTTGAATATGAAAGAGCCTGCCATAGTTTTATGTTTCTAACACATCTTCAAATATTGTATTATGGCCTCAGAGACTAAAGAGATTGGCTAAATCATGAAGGAGGTCTGTAAGTGAGATATCAATGCTTATCAGCATCTGATATGCTCTGCCTCAATCCTTTGAGATACATCAACTTTTATGTTGCAGTGACTTTGCAAACAGCCACTGGTTTTCCACATTTCCCTTCATGGCTTACCTGTGGACTATATTTAATGAATACCTTTTCCTGAACTTTTAGTCACATTGACATGGAAACGGGAATGTTCATTTTCACAAACTAAGATTGGTGAAAAAATGTAATGTATGATTAAAAAAATAACACTGGTGTTTAGCTGCAATTCCAAGTGGATCGAACACAATCCTGAAGTGTCTATATGCCAATCTCAGATTGATATAAAATTTGATGGGAGATACTAAATGGAAAGGTTGATGGTTGCGGAAGAGCTGGAGAGCAGCTCTCATGGGTCAAGGTTTTTCACCCCGTCTGTCTGTTGCTTCACTCCCTGTCAGTTTTTAATGTGTCTGAGGGTCCACAGGGCCTTGCAGAGGGGAAAGGTCAAGAAGGGTGCCGTGTTTGTCATATATGTTTGTCATGTTTCTTGCTCTGGAATTCACAACAAAATCAGTGCATGTACTGTATACAGGCTAAATGACGATGGCACATCTGTTGGCCTATTGTAATTGTTTTTACTAGCAAATTCTAACCAAACAACAGCTTTTCCTGGAAAACAAAAAGCAAGCACATTCTGTTAGAATCATAACTTTTTTAAACATCTAAAATAAAATTGGCCTCAATTATTCATTTTTATCACTATGACTTGTATGTGTCTGTTATATTGGGCATTCAGATGAGAATTTTAACATAAAAACCAAGAAAGGCAGAAAATGTGTGAAAATCGTATTTGGTTCTGCTTGTAGTGGTTTTTCTAATGGGGTGTTATTGGCCATGCACTTGCAAATGAAGGGACGATAAATGTTTGGGTTGACAAGGACCATTTTGTCTGACACAAGAATTCTATTGTGTGCTGTTTTGGTTGTCAAGTGCCCAGGGGAGGTGGTAGAAACAGTAGTGCTGCAATGGGCTTTGGAGCCTAAAGCCTCAAAAGGCTGTGAGATTCTGTCCCACCTCTTTTTATAGCTCTTAAGCTCTTTATCAGGCCTCCACAATGGAGAATTCAACCCAGCTCTGCTTCTTCAAGGCCTGGCTTTTAGTACGCAGGATTTGAGTGAAATGGGAGGGGGCAGGTTTGGGGTTGGTGGGTGGATGTGCAGGGGGATGACCTTCCACAGGGATCATTTGCTATCCCGTCAGAATGCAAGACCTGTGCAAGTTCCTGTATGGGACACTGTTGAATGACAGTAGTTGAGTGAAAGATGGAAAAGGAAAGGATAAGGAAAGGAGAGTCAAGGGGAAGGGGGGTGTTACAAAAGCAAACTTCTTCAGAGTTGAGCTCTGAATCAGCCTTGGCGAAGTTTGTTTAACACAAACTGTCAAAGTCAGTCCGCATCAGCGAACCCATTCATGCCCTTGAAATGAGCACGATTTAAAACAGCCTTGCTGTTCACCACTGTGCCTGTTGGGGGCCGTTTTGATTTTGGCAGCGGTGCTGTACCTCTTATTGGGACTGAGATGGCTTTTCCATTATTTTTTCTATGAATGTGGAAATTGCATTAAAACATTCTAGACTAGCTGGAATGGCGTACAGCTGAGTCACAGTGGACTTTTTCCAACTGTAAATTCAGCTCAGAATTTTTGGTGCTTTCTTAGATTTTTAATCAGTTCTGTGCTTTATCTTACCTGCTTGCATAATTGGGGTTTGTCAAATGTTTGTAAATCTTAGTGTTAATATTTCAGTAATTTTAGCATCAATCTATTTAACTAGATATTCATCACATATTTTCAAAAAAAATATATCCCAACCACTGGGTTTTGGGCTAGGTTAACCTGAAAATAAAATTGTTTTTTTCACACGCTGGGTGGTAGGTGGGTGGAGACTTATTTTAAAAAGTAACAGCTGTTTCCCATTCTCACTGGGTTTGTTAAGTAATTTTGAAGAAAACCTGGTGGTGATTTTAGCCAGAGTGCCACAATCTCCCTCACCTCCTACTGAGCCCCCTGTCCACTCCAGAGAGACCCTCAGAGGACCAAGTGTGGTCTGGCTGCTATTTACCATCACATAAAACCACTGTCCTTTCACAGGTGCCAAAATGGCTGGTTCTCACCGGCGCATGACCCCCTTTTCTGCAAGATCTGTTTCTTTTTTGCTCATCCATTATGACTCCCACTCGACTTTGAAAACCCGGATCCATCAATTCAGGCCTGGCAGCTGCAGCCTTTCAAATCCTCTCCGTCGGAATAACACAGCTCATCTCTGTAAAGTGGCGGTGAAGATAATGCACAAGAAGACTTTTCTAAAGGTTTCTTTCATAATTGTCCTTGTTAGTTTGAAAATAATATGTTACTTCTACAGAAGAGGCCTTTTGGTGAAATATTTCTTGTTCATAAATTATATCAGACTTCAGGTCTGAATTTAAGAGGCATTGTGCAGTATCTGCCCATTTGCTATTGAAACTTACGGCGTATGGATTATTGTATTTTAGTCAATGGAACAAAGCTAATTCAGGCTGAGAATTCAATGACCTGCTAGCCACTGTGATGTTTCTTTGCTGTTAGCTGTTTGCTGTTTTAAACATCCAAATCCTCACAATGCTTACGTACAGCTGCTGTTTTACATGTTGTGTTGGTTGTGAATTAAACTTACTGTATGTGCTGCTGGTTTATAACCTGCACACTCAAGCTGGCACCTCACAAAAATGGATTTAATCTCATTTGTCATTGTGACTATGCAGTTCAATTATGATAGGGGAATTGAAGCTGCTCTACCCCTGCTGAATGTTCGGGGGGGGATTTAGCATTGTACCCTGAACTTTAAGGGCAAAATCAGAGGCACACTGGCTAATTCATGCTCTCACATACACTGTATATGACAATGTAAACTTTATGCCATGTATTTTTATTTTCAAATTACTCTTTCTGCAATACTCTGGATGGGACCCAATAATACAAACTTAATCCCTTTAAGGATGTGCAGTTCAATCAGAATAGACTCTACATTATAAGTTACATTTATTTGAGTGTTTTCTATTTTACTAGAAGCAAGAAAACAGGTAATCTGAAATGCACTGTTTGTATTCTAAAATAGACCTGTCTATGTTCTTAAAAAACTCAGTTTGATTGAGTCCCAGGAAGAGTCTCAGACAGGTGTGGGAATACAGCCACATGTACGAGGTGACTGTCTGTTTGTCCATGATTACTAGCTGCTGTCTTTGGCCATTCTGGAGCAGAGGGGCCAGCATGGCAGTCCTCTTTCAGCCACCCGCCCTCCTGAGGTCCCACAGATGAGGCATTCTGTCACTGAACAAATGATTGGGCCGGCCCGTGTGCCTATTAGGCCCCTGGAAGGCATCGGCCCTCGTGCAGTCCTTGTGATTTGTGCTTGAGGAAATGCTGACACACGGTGTACGCTTGTCCTTGGAGTCCCTTATCCGTGCCCATCTCCTGTTTGGGCTCAGTGGGTTGCCGTGGAAACTGATAAAGGATGGATGAATTGGATTTTTCTCCATTTTCCTTTTTTATTTAAAAAAATGTAATAAAACACTACCCTCATACTGCTGCAGAGGTAAACATCAAAAATGTAATTCTCCCAAAGCTGCTGATGTGTATGGGTACCTGATGAAAACTCATGTTAGAGTAATTGAGTTAGGAAAAAAGGCTTGTGTTGGGTTGAGGATGTGCAATAATCTATATTTCTTCCTCACTTGTGAGAGGAGCAGTTTGAGAAAGTGCTGCATGTGATGCCAATGTGCTAATGAACCTTGGGGCACTTGGCTGTTGATAGGCAGAGCTCAGCCATGAGCTACACATTACTGCACATGAAGTCTGAGTTTCATAAATATGTTTTCACAGCCAAAGAACCTGACAGGCAGTACCAAGGACCCAGAACTACTTCTGGATATTAATACATGTATCTTTTATTTTTTAATTTCCCAAGCTGTCCTTGCCATCATCTGGTGCACCCTGTCTTTAAATGAATCAGGTGTTGTTCCAGTGGGCTGGTTCCTGGTTTTAGTGTTCCTGTGGAAACACTGTGCGGGGTTTGCAGGAGGAATTTAACAGCACAGGGCAGTGATAGCAGGCACATGTGGCTATTTATCACAACCCTTTGCCTTGAAAGCAAATCAGCACCTGGGGCCTGTGACAGAGGAGAGGAGAGAGGGGGAAGAGAGAAGGAAATAGAGAGGGGGAGGAAGCAGAGTGAGAGAGGTGAGAGCTGGCCCTAGGAGATGGGTGGGGGCAGGGTTAGAAGGGGAGGAGTTTTTTGATGGGTAGAAAGGAGAGAGAAGGCAGGGAAGGACTTAGGTACTAGGGTAGCGGAGAGGCAGAGAGAGAGAGAGGGAGGGAAGGGTCTAGGCAGGAGGGAGAGTTTTAAACCTAGATTACTGAGCAGATTTGATAAGACAACAGGAGCATTTCTGACCTAGCCTCTCTATTCCCCCACCCCCAACCCCTAAACTCAAAACTCATCACAGTACATCCAGCTGCATTTACAGCCTGTACAGCCCCCACCTCCCCCCAGCCCTCCATCTCTGAAGACACACATCACAAGCGACTGAATGGGTTCAACGGAAAAGCACTCAAATCTAGCCGATCGAAAGCCAGGAGAGGCTGCTTCCTGAGTTCGCTCAGGAGTTAAATGGAGCTGACCTACTCCTCTCAAGGATAGCTTCCTTCCCCTCAAAAAACACAGCCGGTCACACCTATTTTACCCTGAGACGGCTTTTCAATTACACACCGGGGCTGCAGGGAAAGACCACTTGACAAAAGCTATGACATAGCCCATTTGTACTGCAGCTCCATCATAGCTCCCATCGCTAAAGCAGGCTGGACAGTCAATTTAAAAGAGAAATTAATCGCACATGGTTTCAGGGAAACAATAACAGATTACTGCTAGCTGGTGGCACCTCACTAAATCCATGTGTTGGAGCGTCAGAAAGTGGTGTGTCCATTGTCTGGAAGAGTGGTTGGCCCTGAAAGTTTCAGAAATTGCTTTTTAGCATCCAAACTTGAAGTTGTCTGTATTGACTTTGCATATGTGTGTTAAAGGAAGGGGGGAGGGTTTATGGCATGTATTTGGTATGTGTATTTGATGAAACGTAAAACATTTATATTTTTACAGATCAGCATCTCAGTTTCACAGACAAGATTTATTAATTTATTTAGTTTTTAAGAAGGGAAGCACTGGCCTGTCATGAATAATAAATCACAATATAATTTAAAACTGTTTTCCAGTTTTGATGCAATGTTAGCTTGTAGGTGTTAGCCACATGCAATTAGTTTGCTCGCAGGACTGTATAAACGGAAGGCGAGATTAGAAATTATTGCCCAGAGTCATCTAAATTATTAATGAGATGATGTTTGGAAATGCATTTCCTCAATTTACCGAGTGATGAGGCCATCCTGTTGCAGGGGAATTAATCTAAAACCAGAAAACTCTGGACATGGCGGAGATTGAATGATGCATTATCGCTTCAGGAGGAAGTGGCTTGTAAGATCAGGCTGGTTTTAAAAATTATTATTTGGCGAAGCCCATACCAGTCAATCAATCACAGGAGGCATGTTCATAAGCTGAATAATCAACTTGGACCAAGAGAGACGAGAGTTAAGTGAAGGAGGTAGAGAGGGAAAGAGTGAGCAGAAAAGGAGAAATTATGCGAGCTAGTGAAGGTAGTTTTTGAATGCAAGGAGCTTGTTTTTGCAGTGGATGTAGCTAACTGGGGATAATCAGCCCTGATGAAGCATTCACTGTTGAAGCTGATGTGTTTAGCCATTGGTAGTGGCATAGTGTCCGTCATTGGCTTCTGAGTCAGTGGGTGGGTGTGGGTAGAGGCAGTGAGCTGATGTTGCCTGGGTGGCACACTGAATGAACCAGCCTGAATTATTCATGATTTGTGAGCAGGATGTCCACTAGGAGTTGCTGAACAGGACATGTGCTGCCAGTAAGAAGCCAGGCCCACCAAGGTAATGATGTCATTGACACTATGTTTAAATTAATGACCAATGAGGAGCTTGTCTTATGTATATGTGAAAATAAATAGACATGCATACTGATTATGCATGTTTTAGAACAGGCATTTACATGTTACTTAGATAAAACACATGTAACAAAGCTAGTACCCAGTGTCTTTCTGAACGGTCCAATTAGGAGAGGATATAATAGGTCTCTATTTTTTCCTTGGCTTCAGGGGGATTGGTGGAGTTGACCTGCGTAATGAGTAACTCTGTGATTTAATCCAACAACAGTGATCTGTGGAGAGCTCACTCTCCTAACTGGTTCAGTATCAATTTCTGAATAATGGCTGAGCCACGCGTTATGGCAGCAGTGCCATTTCAGTAAACCTTAAGGCATGGCAAGGTGATGTCATGTACAATGAAAAGTTGTTATATGTCATGTTATTTAATTGATTTTATGGTCATTTTCAATACATTAATGGATTTTGACACAGGGTGGGAGAAGTATATCAATAGCATATGAATGTTCAGCTTATATCAAGGATGCTATTAAAGTAACCGACTCTGATGGATTCATGTAAGACAGTTCCAAACTTTTTTTTTTTTTTTACTGTGCAGATAAGGTATAGCAATTGCCATGACAAAATTACTTCCCTGAATAAAGCCTTACCTGTCGCTACCTTCAATACTCAATCATCAGTGAAGTCCAATTTAAACCCCCACCCAAAAAACTCTGTTAAACACTTACTTTCCTGAGAGTTCAGGTTATTGATTTTTCTCATAACTTTCAAAGTGGTTTCCGAGCGATTCTAGTGCCTGGTTAGTTTATGAAAGTTTAATCTGTAGGAAAGAATCATTGACAGAGAGGCCGAGGGGAGCCATGTTTGCCATTCTCTAAGTATGCTGTATGGTCCTGCATACTGGATAGTATTTGCAAAGCTATGCTAATGCAAAAGCTGATTTTATTTATTTTTAAGTGTGTGATCTCCGACTAAAAGTTGGTGTCACTTGATATTCATTGGAGGGTGTCTACCTGCACTTGGCACAGTGCTTACTCTTATCGAGATTACGATAGAGTGTGCTGCGTCTTTCTACCAGAAAGTAAATAAATGATTGCAATAGGTCACTTCCAGTGAGGAAGAAGAAAAGAAATAGCACTTCCTTATCAAGGGCAGAGGATGATCACTTATCTTCCAAAGAAGAATGCCTTTGGCCTTAAATTTTAGAAAGGACGTGATCTGAAAAGGGTCGATGCCAATTACATCTGAGCCATATATTGACTGTGGCAATCAAGTACAGCAAAGTTCATGGCCGTTAAACCTATGAGAGATTTAGAGGCTAGTCAGTTCTTTTATAACTGTACATCTTACCTTTAAGAAAGCCTTCATTGTTTGGCTTCATTGTCAGTGCATTACATTGTCTGCACTCAGTAAAATCTTTTTATTACAGTGCATATTCTCCTCCAAAACACAGCCTTGATAGAGAAGTGAAATAAAACTCCATCTAAGCACCGCTGTATAATCTTTACGACTTGTACTTATGCCTACTGAGTTTCATAGGTCTTGGCAATAAATTAATAAAATGGATTTTTTGTAATACAGGTCCAACTACTACAGTACAAAACTGTAATACGAACCAGATAATATGTGCTAGGAGGGTAAGAACATATACCCATTTTTCCTCCCCTCTCAAGAGGAACATTGTTTTATTGGGTATATATCATACTGAATCTGAGACCCACACCACTGGAGCTAAATTCATCTTGAAATCATAGTGAATTTCCCTCAATAGTCAATTTTGTATGCTCCTAATAGAACAGCCATTTGGGGGGGGTGGAGGGTGCAGTGCTTAGTGATATAGCATAGGGATGGGTCAGAAGAAGCCCCTCCAGTCTTCATTAAAGACAGAAAGACAGAGGTCTGTAATTTACCCAATACATACGCAGGAGTTTCTCTATAAACACTGAACATGGAAGAGGGGACAGTCACTTGCAGTGTAAATCTGTGTAAAATAAATTAGAGGGGGGAAGAGATGTTGGTACCCCCTACCTCATTCCCAAATTTATTAGTGGTGCAGTCCCCCTCAGCCTCTTCTCCTGTGCCATTACATTGGGGTGTTCTCCCTTCCTGGCTTGGCAATCTTCTGTCCGAGTCTGGGAAAAATGCTGAGTATCCCCGATAAGAGGAAGAAAAGGGGGGAAGAGAAACTCATTACTCGGTGTGCACCCTTTTCTGAGATTCATCTAAAAAAGATGCTTAGGTATCTGAAAAAAGGACCGGCCTTTCATTTTCTGTCCACCATCTCAAACGTTAAATGCTCTTCAGAGTGAGGGGAAGGCGGGGGAGAAGACATGGAAGGAAAAGACTCAAATAATCTCATTTCTTTTTTTATCAACAACTCAATGAATGTATTAAAGAGGGCACAGAGAGGGTCGCCCGCTGACAAAGCATGCTGTCTGCGAAAAGGGGCGGCAGAGAGAGTGGTGTTTGTCAAAGTAGACATTCCGATCAGCTGTCAAATTACCTTTCCATTCTTTTCCCATCCTTCTGTGAGTAAAGACATAATTAATTAATGGGTGTGAACTGGTGATAAAAATGATTAAACCCATTACATTGTGGTGGGTAAAGCAGACAATCTACTGTACGTAAGCTGCTGGAATATCAAGGGTCTTTCAGGTAGTGGTACTGGACAGTGGGAAGGAATGAATTGTGCCAATCACAAGTCATGGAGGATGATTTCCTTAGGTAGAGAGTCACTTGCATTCCAGTTTATTAGTTTCAGCTCTGACACATATGGAGATTTCCATGCCTCGTCTGCATTCTACCTGGTTGGTTTGTTTGTCTATATGTCATTTGCTGCAGAAAGTCAACTCCTGGTTGAGCTGCCAGTCGTGGGCCCCCAATGTGGTCCACTGGGAACAGTGATTGAAAGTACATTTTATTACATTATTTATGTCATATTTACATAGGCATTGTATTATCTTTTATGTCTAGATTTACATTTCACATGTTCTGTATGAAACATAAGCTGACCAGCATGTAGGTTGGCTTATTTTAAAAAAAACAATATGTATAAATAATGTATTCTGTACAGCTCTGTTTCTATTTTGACCATAATCACATTGAGGAAAACCTCTTTTTTACCCCAAAGCTGGGAAAATGTTTAGAACCAGATATGACATAAAACATTTATACTCCAAAGAAATCTGAGATATTTTATAAAAAAAAAAAAAAAAAACAACAAAAAAAGTAATGAAACTTATCCCACCAAACAAACATTTGAAAGTCTGGTTGCATTAGCTTGGAGAACCTGGAGAATATTTTTTTCAGGTAACATTCTCAAAGCTACTAGCAGAGTTCTTGAAGCAGGTCAACTGTTTAAACTAAAATGTTGTCCACACAGAGTTACAGTGCCACAGACCATTACTGCCCAATAAATGAAGGGGAGTCTGCCTTGTTGGCCTGATGACCTTCCTAGACTTGGGACAGGAGCTTGGTCCACCTGTTTGATTTGAGATCATGTTAATTTGGCCTCTTCTGGTTTTGACTGACATGGTGGGGGCAACTCTTGAGTTCCCATGGTCAGTTTGCATTGGACAGCTACAGTTTACTTATTTCAACATCTACGCTGGACTAATTCCTTTTGCATCTTCCCAAGTCTCTCTCATGACACCAGTATGCCCCCCTAGCCAGTAAGAGTAGTGTTTGTTTCCTCACACAAACCTTGTTACACATAGTTTTTTTTCTCTGTGCCCCTCCTTCCACACAGTGGTTTGAATAGCACTATTATTGTCTACTACCACTTTTGGTAAAGCAAACCCGTGACAAGATAAACTTATGCTTTCCCATATGTAGCATATACCTTTACTGATACTGTGTTTACTGTGACTATCCACTGCACTGTGCAAGTTTTGAAAGTCAGGAGTCCATGGACACAGCCATAGGATGCAGCCACCATTACTGCTCCATGTTTTGCCAAGCTTTCTGTTTTCTTTTTAGCTTGCTTGTAATAACAGAACATAACTCAGGGACATACAAAATCACCTACTGTTTCCACCTCGGTGTGCAGCTATTTTGTATAATTTATCACACTTTTTGCAATAGTCCTTGCACATGGATGAAATAATAGTCATTTTCTCAGCCGCAGCTCAATAAGATCATCATACTGCACTTGGTTCCAGTGGAGGGTTTTATTTCTGCGTTTTGGTGCTCACAGTATTCTGATTGTGTCTGTCTCACTCTACAGCTCTCATGCTGTGGCCTGTTTCTGTGTTTTTGTTGGAAACAGCTTGCCAGAAACAGCTGCTGGCACACTACATTGAATGGTAATTTTCATTGGCTGTTGGCAATAGGATTGGGAAACCTGTCATCTCAACAAAATTTCCCCACTTGCCTGAAATTAAATAATAGCTTGAAGTTACTTGAAAGAGCAGTCATTAAGCACCTGACACACTACAGGAATTACAGAATATCAAATTCAAATTTAAATGATGATAAAAGTCTCATAGTGGCAATGATCAGTTTGGATGGAGTCCTGATAAAACAATACATCATTTTAGAGTATTGCCATGCAATTGGAGAATTGTAGTTACAATGGTCAGGTAATTTTCAATTTTATTTTTTGAAAGCTACTTTGTAAACATTGAATCACTGGGTTTAATGTGACCATTCTGAACATTTATCATCAACTGTTTTTTGTTGTTGTAAACACATAGGATAAGTTAATGTTTTTTAGCTTTCTTGTTAAAGTAGCTTCATGTTTAACATGAATAATTATAGTCCTTCATATGTAATGACAGGTACATAAATCCACACATTGGAGCCAGGATGCAAGCCTCTGTAGCAGTATTCAGAGAAAGGATGGCAGTGGCTGACCAGGCTAACGGTTTGTTTTTGGGCACCTTGGTTGAAGGTAGTGGTGCAGACTGATGGTGGTGAGTTCTGACTCACTGCAGTCTCATGGTGTTTAATGAAAAGATCAGAGGGGGGTTCCCTCCCATCCTGGCCAAAGTCCCAGTCTCAGTATAAAACTGGCCAACTCATCATCCCCTGCTTTAATTGACTCCATAAATCCTTCCCACTCAAACTTGTGTGCTGATGTGTGGTGAGTGCTCTGGTGTAAAATGGCCATCATATATCACCCAGGTGGGTGCTACACATTGGTGGTGGTTGAAGCCGGATCCACCCACACCTCCAGACTTCATTTTAAAAATGCCTTGAGATCTTTGGAAATGTAATTCTTTATTTATTAATCAATTGACTGGTCACTGATTGTTATGCCCTTATGTGTTGCTATCTTTTATGGAAGTTTCCAGGGTGGGCAGGAAATGGTCCTTATCCAAACAGAAGCTAGAAAGTTAAACGTTAAGCCTGACTCCAGGGTTGTCCCACAGTAATTATGAAGATAATTAGGTCTGTTTGACTCTGCCAGGATTGAACCATCTGCTTTTTATTATCCTTGGAGAAGCTGTACAGACATACAAGTGGATAAAGGCAGGCAATATGTTGATGGTGTGTGTGTGTGTGTGTGTGTGTGTGTGTCTTATGGCTGTTCTTTGTTCTGAATCTTATGTGGAGTTCATTGACACTTTTCTTACAGTCCTACTGCTGTCACCATCCAGTAGACTAGAGTGACTCCGCAGTCTCATCACAGTGCTTGCCTATGCATTGCACAATTCAGAATCTCACACATTATCACTACTATAAAGTAGTGTGAGTTCTACATTAATGAACTGGTAGCCTGGTGTTTCATAGGTATTACTGAGGGAAAATGGACTTGTGGAAATTTCAGGACTTAAAGAAATGCAGACAATAGAATTGTCATGGTAGATCTGGTCTGAGACATTTTTGGTGAGGGGGACTTGTGCCATGGAATGAATATTTGAAAACTCGACAGTCTTTTGTGTGGCTGACAGTCTTTAGCTCAGGAATTTCATTCTGCTGGTAGGAACTCTATAAATTAATCAAAGACACAAAACTCTATGAAAGAGCAGTGTTCCCATTCAAATAAATTATTAAAAATAAATTCTATGGACAGAAATGTGTATATTTAAAACCAGAGTATGAAGTCAACACAATAGTGTTTGTGTGTTACTAAAGTGTTGAAAAGATGAAATAGTGTTGCGGTGTCCATTGTGTGAGAATTGTCTGCCTTTTCCTCATACCTCCGCCCCAGACCTGCCCAGGCCTTGTACGCTTTTTTGGAGCACTGTATGGGGACAGGCTGGATAGAGCAGTACCCACATGAGAATTGTACAAATCGTCAGAACCTGAGAGGAGTGGCAGCATAGAGATATTTCTGCACAACTGATGTGTCATATTAATGCATTAATTTATATCCAACATGCCATTTTATTTCTCACACTGTCATGAGCTGCCAATATTTGCTGTTTTATTTTGTTATTGTTGACACTGAAGTATATGCTAACTGAGAAAATGGACAAACAAGCAAAAATACTCACTCAGGATGTATCCAGTTGACGTTTTACAACACAATTCATCCAGAATCCAAGGAAAGAGGTTAGAGGGGCACATATGACATTACGGGAGTAAATCCTAATGCAGTTTCCCTTTGCTTTTCAGTTCCATGTCCATCACCAAACAATGGCCAGTTCTGTAATGAGAAGGAAAAGCAAAGAGGGCAAATACTTGCAATGACTAAGTTATGTAACCATGCATATACTCATGAACTTGGAAGACATGAGATGAGATAATGAAATGTGGAGAAGATTACAATGTGTATACCTTGGTCCCACTTAAGGTCACACTTAAGGTCAGTGACAATATGAAAAAGAGAGGGATCGTTGAAAAAGAAAAACTACAGCGTAGTTAGATTTTTGTACCCAGCTGTGTATCATGTGTTTTATTCTTTGATTATATATTGATGTGGGTTGATGATATTTCCTTTATCTCCAGTGTTTCTTATGACAAGCCATGACGCAAATCTGTGAAGTCCTGAAAAGGAAATATTTACTTACCTACCCTGGGAAAACCTAGGATGAAAAAAATAACCAATGGGCCCTCATTAAAGAAAACAGAAAATGTATGAAAGTACCGGAAATTGAAATGATTGTAGACATGCACGCCATTTTATGCTTTTCCTTTTTTCAATATTCGTACAGTTCTTTGACTTGTGTCAGATGTTTTTTTTTTAGCATTTCTTTAAAAATTCATCTGAGCTTTGAATGACTTGCACAGCAAGACTCGATGTTACAGCATACTGAATCATTTTAATAAATGTCACTTAGCGTGGCAAACAGACAAAGGGGTTAGGGAGCAACGATAAAAAGACTTGTGTAATGATTTCAAGGTGGAGAATTTGGCTTTTGGAATTTGGCTTTTTTGTAGCATTTCAAAACTAAACAGTCTATAAATTGTTCCTGGCAACTTGTTGTATGATTGGGTTTCAGAACTCATTAAAGTAACTTGTAGTTTAGGTGTCAATCCAATAAGGTGTCATGCATTCTGTCTTTCATTCCTGCAGTTTGTCTTCTCAAGATGGTGTAGACAGCATGAATGTGTGCACACTCAACTGGTACATTCCTTTGTAAAATGAGGGGGGCAACCATGAACGTAGAAATATGAATCTTTTAGAGATATAGAAAAATACAGCCATTGGACAGACATATCCAACATGATATAATGTCTTGTAGACTATCTTACTACTAACCTTCTAACCTTACCCTTTAGTCAAATAACTCACAGAGTGATCATGGCATTAGGTCTAAATGACCCTTGTTACTGATGACTTAACCAAAGAGTGTAACACAGAGAATGGCCACAGATAAAATACCTACCATTTTTAAACTTTATATCTCAGGTTTAATTAGAGACATGGTGGAATGGCTGGGTGTATAGTTTGGTTGCCATGGTAGAAGGCTGGTGTTTATGCTAGCCCAGTACTTTGTCACTGAAAATGGCTTTTCTTTCATTAAAGAGTGTGATTGGGTGTGGTTATCTAAGCCATTTCTCAGGTGAGGAAGATTTTCTTACATGTGTCTGATTTGCTGTTGTATCCATGTTCTGTTGTCTGGTTCTTCACCTTGCCAGAGAATGTTCCATCTATGGGTGACATTTCTGTGGAACAGTAAACTGTTGTGTTACTCAAATTGGGAGGTCTGTAACCTTGCATGGCGCTCACACTGTCATTGCTTAAGAGTGACCCATCTGGCCACATTTGTTCAGTCCTGTAATGCAATACCTGTGAAACACAGCTATACAGCGGACAGTAAAGAATCACCATCAAAGGATGCTGCAGGCTTTCAACTCAATTGTGTTGCTCTGATTGGATGGGGATATGAATGTCAGTTCACACATTTATATTCATTAAGTATATGTGAAACTCCGAATGAACATAGAAGGCCAGAAGGACATATTATACTTTTATTATTACTATTACTGTTTTTTTAAGTTTTCAATATTTGATAAGAAAAAAAAAAACTATTATTTTTCTAGTTGATATAAATTGTATGTCTTGATATGGATGATTTTTACACAATAAAGTATTCTGAATTGTAGCTCTAGGTATTACACCTAGATGATACAGTTAGGTTTAAAAGAATCACACTCCAGTAAAAACATTAACTATGTTTGTGTGTGTATGTGTGTGTGTGTGTTTTGGGGGTGGGTGTGGGTGTGTTTTTCCTTTTCCCATTTTGTTTAAATGAAGTTTAGCTTTAAATTGCAGGTTTTTCAGCTGTAGCCAAATCAGGGTTGAGTGAAATCAGCTGCACTCATTTCCCAGATCCCCAGGCATCACCACAGAGGAACTGCTTTGTAAAATGTTTGCCAATAACCTCTTTCCATAAAATAACTGATGGTTTTTTTATGTTTTTTTTTT
Organism: Albula goreensis; assembly: GCA_022829145.1. NCBI lineage: Eukaryota > Metazoa > Chordata > Actinopteri > Albuliformes > Albulidae > Albula > Albula goreensis. The sequence goes on along the minus strand of CM040755.1, from coordinate 21,360,160 downwards.
TTTTTAATTTTTGGTTTCCAGCAACTAATGCAGTGAAGTGTTTAAAGAGGTACTCCAGCATTCAGTCTTCATACACTATTGTATACTTATCAAGAGGAGAGCAACCCACTCTGGCTGAATTTCTTTGCATGCAGTATAGAGATTAGAGATTTCACCATGCATGTCTTTAGCACAATGCCCTTCTTTAAAGTAGGTTTCACTCACTTAATAAACTGTGTGTAAATGAAATTAGAAAATAACAATATTATATATTTTTTATTTGTATAACCATTTTCAACAAAGAACACATGATCAACAACCTGATGGCAGGCAGTATTCTGGAGTAGTGAAAGTATTCTGGAACATATATAATAGAATGTAATCTCTTATTAAATTCACAAAATGAACAGTTATTTGAAATTATAAATGCCTTTTATAGCTTTGTGACAATGACAAATTAATATTCACCCAACACTGGAGTTGGAAGAATGTGTATTCCCTGATGTGAGAGGTAGTGTATTTCCTAATGGTTCCTACAATTTCCCATAGACTTTCTGTCATCATGCTAATACTATCTCTATAGTGCTGGCAAGAAGGTATCGGGGGTTTGCTACACTTTGGGTCGTTTGACTACAGGTCTTACTTTTCAAAATGTTGGAATATCCCTTTAAATGATGTATGCAAGGTGAGGTTTGGAGGATACTTACTGTTGTAGTACTTACTGCCATTGTCATTACCACTATTAATGATTTAAAAGCTAGCTACCTAGATACATTTACCTAGATGCCAGATACAACTGGATAGAACCTGAAGTCCTATGCCAGCTATCTTTTTGTGGAGTGTTAAAACATTATTATTTTACTAAGATGGTTTTAACATATTTGTTAAAATACAGTTTTGTTTAAATTCTGAATGTATTTTATTATCATTGTATAAACCACTCCATACCATAGCATACATAAGAATAAATGGCCCTGCAGGAGTGAATAAAATGCACTGTCAATTCACCTCAGCCTGACTCTCCATATGTCTGGTCCACCACATTTTCTTGTATATGCACTGAAATTAAGGCCCTCTGCTTAAAGTTAGGGGTCTATGTATCCATTTCCCAGTACCCATATTTTATTTCTCTTGTTTTATTGCACAAATACTTGAGGATAACTGTATTGATTGTTGTTCCTTTTCTTTCAATTCAATATTAAGAGGTTAATAAAAATGCACTTTGCAGATTTTGTTGTGAAATGCTGTGGCACTATTATAAAAACAGAAAGCTTCACTCCTTTTTTGTATGCTGATGCAGCCCCCAGCTGTATACCCTTGCAAAGAAGTAAGAAGTCTCTGTCGGTGGGATTGCCACGGTCCATAAATCCCAAACGAATCAAATTGGGAGATACAGAAAACAATGTAATCCCACAAGGATTAACAATCTCATTGCTTCGCCCACAAGAACACAAAAGAGGATTTCTACTCCCTTTGCGGCCTCCTTTGATATCTGTTACGTTAATATCTTATTAATTTCTGTTTTTTTTTCCCTTTACGGATCAAGCTCCCCACCGCTCTTTTATCCCGGCGTTCTTTGTGTGCCCCTGAAATGGTGGATTCAGTACACAGTAGTTGAAAGCCCTGGCCAGCACACACACTGCTTTTCCTTTTCCTCCCCCCGGTCTCAGAAAGGAACATTATATGTACTGTATATAAAGAAAAAGAGGTATAAGCCCATGGCAAAGACATAGCCCCTGTAATGCTGCATTAAGTGCTGGATTAGACCCAGAGAATATCTAGCCCAGGGCTCACCATCACCAGGAGGCAGCCACAGTGATAAGACAGAGTCCCCCCTCTGCCATTCGAGGCAGACAGCCAAAGGTTACTCCTGTCATCAGTCTGGGAAATTACAAGCATTTTCATGGTAATAAAAACAATGTTATTTATTTGCTTGGCAGGCTGCCTTATCCAGTGCGACTTACATAGCTTATCCATTTATACCGGCAGAGATTTACTGATGAAATCTAAATAAAGTACTTTGCCAAAGAATACAGGGTAATTCCTCACCTGGGAATAGAACCTACAACCTTTTGGTTATGAGCCTACTACATCACAAAATAAAATATTCTGATTGTTTTAAAGAGGTAGCATGTGTCTTATTAATGCTCTATAAGATTATAACAATAAGAAAAGCTATTGTGTGAAAATCAGCACTAACTATGCAGCTGTTGTGCACGGTCCAATCTTCGAATGCTTCTTAGATGGCACTTTTCTTTATTGATTATGGCTATTGTGAACACTGTGCCTAGCACTTTTGATTTAGTGCACTGTTGGAGTCCATTGAGATTGTTAGCGTTTGCCTTGATCCCGTGGGAAAACTGCAGATACAGATGCCTCTTTAAAGCATAGCAGCAGTCATTACATTTGCTTCTCAGCCTTTACAGTTCACAAAAACAGTACAAATAATGGTGAGTCTGGGATGTAGGGTGAACAGCTATAACTTGTACTCATGCTTAGAGCACCCTCTCTTCAGGGAGTGAACACATCTCACCAGTATCCCTTTACACATCTTTGAGGACACAGCATGCAGCTCCATCTTTTCTTCTTTCTTCTAATTAAGACACTATAATAATGCAGTACATAGAACAGAGTGATGGACCGTATTCTCACTGGGGATTCTGGAAGGTTCGAAGTGGGCTCAGTAGACTTAGTAATGAGGCTCATCAAGTCACATCTGTGGAGCTGGTGTTCACAAACAGGCCAGACGTTTGCCCAGATGTGAAGAGAGCCACTTATTAACTGTGGCATTCTGGGAAGGCTGAGGGACTGTGAAGCACTATCGAAGAGCGATTCATGTCTTTGCAATGCCTTCTCATTTTGTCGGCAGAGCCATATCTAGACACCACCATCGTCGTTCATTTAACCCAACATCCCATGATGAAAGCAGGATGGGGCTTGAAGTCCTGCATCAAAACCTCAGGCATCTTGAAAACTCACCCATCAGGCAGCAGAAGATCATATCTTGACTGAGTCAACTTGTCAACAGATGTCAGGGCTTAGACAGAGTGTCTTTGTTGAGCATGGTGGCAGAACAATTCCACCCAGTTCAGTTGAGCCTAACCGTGGGGAATTAAACCTTAGCAAGACAGAGGATAATTTGAAAAACTGTTGTGTTGGGAGATGCAGGCTTGTCACATCCTATGGTCTTTCAACATTTCCAAAATCAGACTGAGTCTCTATCTGGAGACTGTGGAATGCTCCTTTGTTTATCAGTGTTTGGGAGCAAGCTGTTGAATTTAATTTCTCATCAGCTATATTGTAATTAGATTTGTTAGAGGTGTGATAGAAGCAAACAGCAATTTGAACAGGCAGTGTTTTATGAGACAAAAGCATGTCAGGGTGGATTTCTCGCTGTGGCCAAGGGGAGCTTGGCTGTGTACATTTTATGCCAAAGCAGTAGTGCAAAATTGGCTTGGCTGAGTCAAACCTTTGATAAGGAGCCTTGGGAGGCAGTCATTTGATTGTGCACATTCTTTTATGTCTTGATTGTATTTATACAGTGCTTGTTTACTCCCTCTCTATATCTATCTCTCTTTCTATCATCACCTTGACATCCTCTTTGTTGCCTTTTGTTAGCTTAACGTCCATGGAGATATATTTGAGTCAGTTTTGTCTCACTCAACCATGAACGAGAGCTGTGCGGTGAGTAAGAAATCACAAGTTTAGTGTGTTAATTCTGTGCTCCTGGAAAAGCCAGATTAGTTGACAGATTTAGTTTTTTTTAATGTATATTTTTTCCCTGGGGCGGTGTATGTGCAGGAAGCCAGAGTAAACACAATAAAAAAATTTCAGAGGGGAACAAGATTTAGCTACTCACCTAGATGACCATTTTGGTTCAGGCTCACTGATGTCAACCTCACTTATGAACCTGTCAGAGGTACGATTCCTACAAGATTGAGTTACACCCTAACTAACCTTATCTCTATATAGTTTTACTTGGAGATATTACTTATAGGGTACACACAGATACGTGTTAAAAAATATATCGTCTTGCAGTGTAAAAATTGCAGGAAAATGGAGACCTGTAAGAGAACTGGACATATGAGCTTTATTTTTCCTCATACACCAAGTCCACTTGGCTCAGGGACATTGCATTGGTGAAACAAAGTTTATTTTTAATTCATATTTGGGAGTCAGCTTACTTTAAGGATTGTCTTCTCCTCTTTCTGCTCCCATGACTTCTGTGACCATTTATCTCCAGCTCCTTGATTGTAAGAATTCCAAGAATTTTATTCTTCCCTCCATTTCCCCAAAATCAATCACAGACGCTAGAGCATCCTGCCCCCTCCCCCAACCCACTGTGTCCCAATGGAAATAAAGTGTGTCAAACCGGGCCTGTTCTTTCTATGTGCCTTTGACAGGGAAATGAAAAGGTTTTGCGGGAGGGGTTGGAAGAGACGGCTGGGAGGCTTTGTATGGCTGGAAAATAGATGCAGTCACTTCCCTTTTGTGTGAAAGAAATATTCTTAGCCTTTGTATCGGACGAAAAGGGAAGAGACATGCCATTTATTAACCTCCCGTGTTTAATTATAGATGAAGCTTCTTGCAGCTGATATAGAGGCTGTAGAGACACAGATGTCTTCAATGACTGTTTTTATTGCCGGGTCATTAACATTCTTGGATTCACATCAAAACCATGAAATGCTAATTAGAATGGCATAATAATTACAGTCCTGATTATGACATTATTGATGTGCTGAAAAATCAGTCTTTACAAATTGATAGAACTGTAGCATTTTCATACCCCAAAATGGCTTTCTAAAGCTTGGTGTGGGAAATCTTTTGAGACCATCTTTTATTTAACTTTGAGTAGGCCTTTAGGATTTTAAACACTGAAGAAACATGAGGTTATTACTTGGAATTAAAGTGTAATTCCTTTGTTCATTTGGTTATTTTTTATCCATTTTAAAATGAAGAAGTGCTGTGCTCTCTTGAGTATTTTGCACTGCTTCTCATCCTGGTCATGTGTTCCCCTTTATAAGCCACATTGCTTTTGTTCATAATTAGCATAGTTTTTTCTTTTTTTTCTCAAGAACAGGATAAAATTTCAAATGAACAAACAAAACAATATTATCAAGTGTTTATTTAAAGAATTCCACTTGATAATCCCGGAGCATTTCTGTAGTTTCTGGCTTGTAGTTGGTGTAACATTTATAACACTGTATAATAATAATAATAATAATAATAATAATAATAATAATGGCAATCATTTTTAGTGAAATCTTGTTTCATTCTCTCAAACATTCAAATATAATTCACTATATAAATGACTAAATGTAATTTGTATAGGTATTTACTTTATCTGTACCACAATTCTCCATCTAACCTAAAGACAGGGACTAACCCATTGCAGCTAATTTATATAGAGCCCTTATTTTGAGATCCTATGATGTCCTGCACTGTGTATACAAATATTCTGATCACTTTAATTTAGTAGAAGCCCCTATTCAGGAGAAATACAGCACACACAGGAAGTAGAAAACAATTGAAAAACAAAAATGAATATTTATGAATTAATAAGGCCAGCTTTTAGCTTCACAACATCTTCATTGATTTTGAAAATATGTCTTATTGGATATTGGAAAATTGAGGAAAAACATCTTGTTAGGGGAAGCAGGTGGAAATCTACTCCTGTGAAAGTGCAGCCATGTTTGCATCTGGAGTTTAGAATGGCCTAACAGGTGTTTGATTTTACCCTGGTGTTCATGAAACCATTCTTGAATCAATTTAGCACTCTGTATGTGGCCATTATCACCTTGTCATACTGTATATGATGATCTTCAAAAAAATTAAAATCACAGGCTGTTCCTGATTGGTTGACTAAAACGGGTTCAGCCATAATTCTACCATGCAGAGCAATAATCAGACAGAATGACACCAACAGATTGGCTGCCCATACCAAAACAACAGATCTATCACCATGTTTGACAGATGGGACCAGCCCAGAGTGTTGAAGGCTTTCTTTTGATAACCCAAATAAAAACCACATAAATCATATCCAGATGTCAGAACCTATATCAGACCATGTTTCTTTGTTTCACTGCTTGGATGGTCAGGTTTTATTATCATCATGCAAAAATATGCATTATTGTGCAATGGCCATTTACAATCAGTTTCTGGACAGCAGAATTAAAATTGTAATAGCAGCCTTGTAGATCTCATAAAGTACTATTTTATCGAGACTGGGCCGTATCTTAGTAAAGAGAGCTTCCCATCCTATCCCAAGCGTCTTGTCTGACTCATGTCTGTCCTATTTGTCTCTCCATCAGTGAAAGTTGTCTCCTGCTTGCAGCTATCTTGTCAAGCTTAGCAGTCAGATATGGTGATAAACCACTGCCCAATTTATTAAGAAGTGGTACTTTTGCATTTTATTCAGGCAGCCCAGCCTCATAATCCAAGCTCAATTAGCACCTTAAGACTACAGTCCACTGTAATGCTTTCAAAGCATTTTAACCACGTCTTTGGACACTATGGATGAGGTGAGACCAAGGCCTCCATGACGCAAAAGTGCCGATCCACCACCATTTCCAACTCCCACCCATCTCGGTAACTGCACCTCTGTTGTTCCTCCTGAATCATGACTCTCCTTGGCCGGCTGGTTACTGCCTGCCATTGATTGTGTTTGTTTTTCTTTTCTGGCTGTCTGCCTTTGACAGGGAAAGCTAAACAAGAAACTACAGTGCTGCTCGCTATTAAAGTTTAACCTGTTTAACCCTGTTTTAACATGCACAGGACATTGTTAGGATATTGTGTTCTTACTAAATGCCCTGGAAGTTTTCTGTTTTTTGCTACAAAAAAGATGAGCTGCATTTCTTTGCTTATGTACACCTACACCGATTAGTTTCCCTAATTGAATAGCAATTAAACTTCAGATTGCATCCTGTGAGCATGACTATAGCCTCCTCCACTTTCTTCATTAAGGGTTATAGGAAGCAGGCCCCCATAATGAGCTGCTAAAAACCCATTTCCCTCTGAGCGGCTTAAATTCTGCCACCAAGGCCGCTCTCTGTTGTCGTTAGGACGAGATAAACGCCGCCTTATCCCCGTATTATAGCTGCCTTTAAAGATGCGTCTGTCTGGCTGCGTGTTACATGAAAGAGATTCCTTTATGTGTGCCTGGTGCTAAGCATTTAATTAAGGCCCAAAATGAAGAGTCACACGCCCAAAAATATTCAAGCTCGTCTGTGCTAAGCTGGCATCTCTTGACAGCATGATTCATCCAGAAGACATTGTTTTTCATGGGAAGAGCTGTGATTTTTTTTTTTCATTTTTGCCCACTGGGTCCTGGAGTTGCACTGCTAGTCAAGGAGAGAAAACTACAGTACAAAGGGCTTTCAGTCCTCTGAAGAGGTTGTTTCGGGAGCGAGTGCAATTACCTGTCAAACTGTGAAAAACTGTGGCAGAGGTCAGAGGATTACAGCTCAGTGTTTTGATCATTTGACCCCAATTTGCTTGACTCCACATAACAGGGATGTGGCTGCAGGTTTATTAATATATTTATATCGACATAACGATTTCTGTGTGCAAAGGTAGTGGAGGAAAAGAATACGAAAGAACAGATCTACCCTCCAGTTATATGAAGGGGTCGTGGAGGGAGCAGAAAAATACAAAACTTTTTGTTGAAAATAGTTCTTCGCAATAGGAGACCCAAGATGGATTCTGTAACTAACACAGATGCAGGCACACCTGATTTCTCCATCAAAGTGCTGGAGAAGAGCAAGGGGTCTTCTGAAGGGGTTGGCTAGAGGCTGGTCTTGTTTGTACCTGATACATACATAGACTTTGGCTCTCATGGTCTCACTTCAAAACCTGTAGAATCACAGAGAATAATATAGAGAATGCATTGCGTTTCTGGCCAAAGTCAAATTCTTCTAAAAGGATGGAAAAGCAATCATTTGCAATTTGTTGAATCATGTATTCCCAAAATTTAAATGGTCTGTACTTCCTTCCTGATTTCCATGTCCGTTTTCTACTGTTGGTTGACCCGATCCAGAATAAGTGGTATTGTGTCTGATGATATGACTTGCGTGGTAAATAAAATCAAGTAATTTGTCCATGTTTTGTTTAAGTTTGTTCTGCTTGCACAACTGAACGTTACAAGATGGGAATCTCCACTCCAGCTAAAATCATCTCCAGTGTTCACATGACTGTATCAAATTAATCAATATACATAATGGAACTGTCAAAGAATAATTACTTATTTGCCTAATTAAAACCTGAAAAATAAGGTTCTTATACTCTAGCAGTCAAAATAGATGGTGTTGCTTTGGGTATTAATTGCTGCTCTGCTTATTTAAATCTTTGTGTCATCACTGTAATGTGAATAGATGACTACAGCCGATACATTCCATCCTACTTCATAAAATGGATTTCGTCAGATACAGATATATAAAGATATATAAATCTGGGATTTTGAATACAATGCACAATGAGTTTAGACTGTCAAAATGGAGCCCTACATTTTAAATGGTACAGAATGCAGCCCTGCTTAAATTCTGAAACTTTATTTTTGTTATCAAATTATAGTTTCTCATTATTAAGCCTTAAATTTAGCCTTGCACATTCCATCCAGTTTAATAAAAATTATCTGTAATTAATTTGAGCAAATTTCAGCCAGACTAGACATTTTGCCATTTTTATTATAAATTAGTATCTATATTTTCACATGCATGATGCAAAAATAAAGATACAAGAATTTTGAAATTTCATTGGGAAAACCATTCAGAATCAGCAGATCACCAGCCCCTCGTGTCCCCTACTCCCACCCAGTGCAAAAATATTTGGTTACTGACTTGAAGAGAAATTTCCATTCTCTTTGGGATTGAAATTATGGTGCCATATGAGGACAAAAATGTAACTGGAGTCTGTACAGCAATACAGAATTGGAGGTAAAGCCTGTCATTTGTAAAAATAAAAAGTTACACAAATGAAACACATAAAACCACAGGCACATGTGTGAGCACATGTGAACTAAATTAGATGAGATCACATGATATGCACATTTGGCAATATGAGGTATGCATGTGGAAATGAATAGCAGACAAATTACGTAGCAAATGAATTACATGTGAAAAGTCCAAATATAGCATACAGTTTGTATGTGGAGAATTCGTATTATTTTTTCCATAAAGGTTCTCATAGCTCAGCTGCTGACATATTCCTGGACTCACCTAGTTACAAATCTAAAAGAGAAAGGCAGATTAAATAAATAAGTTTGGCCAAGACCACAGTGTAAATATACATTATACATGCCAGTCGATCTCACCTCCACTCTCCCCCAAATCTCCTCACTTAGACACAGTAGTTTCTTGCTCCCAAATGGATTATGAAGCTTAAGAGAACAGAATGCTGCTGTTGGAAAATTCATTTGTGTTCCATGGCATGCCTCCCAGCATGTCCGTCTGCAGGGCCAGGAGATGCGTTCACAAACCTGCAACAACAGAAGGCTGAACCCTCTTGCACGCCACAGGGGTCCCCAACAACAGAGACATATATCATATTTATGCTGATATGAATCAACTTTATTGCCTGAAAGAGTCTTTGTCCAGCACCTCATGTGATCTTGAAGAAAGAGAGGGTGAGAGATCTGTAAAATAAATTTGTAAACAGTGGAATTATAACAGCTGACAAATGTTGTTTATTATGTTTACTTTTTTTGGTGCAGAGAGGATCTTATAGCAATGACTGCCTGAGGGAGTATGGCCTTCCACTTGAAAATGACAAAAATGCGTGTCACTGCATCTTAGTGTTGAGACATCTCTCATTCCATATTCAACTACTGAACAGCAATGGAACTTTGTTTTCTCTCTTTTTATAGCCTGCCCATCTTGGCTGTGGGGAAATATGATTTAAAAAAAAAAAAAAAAAAAAAAAAAAAGATTATTGTCAGAATTTTAATGAGCCTCTACACTGTTGCAGGGACGAGGCCTTAGATGACACTTAATGAAGCAGTTTGTGGACAATTTGATTGGTGAGAGTATCGCAGAGCTCCTTTCCACTGAGACACAGGCTTTCAGCATGATTTATGTGCATGAATAAAAATATACAGTGTATGTAGGAGATTACTCATAATGTTAGGACACTGATGTGTGTCTTGTTTAACAGCCTTAGTCTCACTCTGTTCCTAGATCCTCATAATTATTACTTATGAATTTTGTAAATGTAATGATAAAATCTGTTCATGTGTTTGGTTAGAGCTGAAAAAGAAATAGGCCAAATGGTCACACCCTATGGAAAATAGTAAAGTTTCCTCATTGCGCTTTCTTTTTATTTCCTCCATCCTTCCTCACAATCTCACCCTCTCTCGTCCACGGCTGGGCTGGTGAAAGGTTATCAGGGACAGAAGGAGGAGGGTTGTGACTTTAAACCACCAGAGGGATGCTCTTAATTGTCCCTGCTTGTCAGTTTGCTGTTTCTCCCTCCAGACTGCTCTTCTCCTAGAGACAAAACTAGTTACAGATTAAGACTAGAGAGAATGAATTTGCCTGACAGTTTTGGCCTTTATATTTTTTATTCCCAAGAAGAAGGGGAGTACTAAACCAAAATTATACTCAAAGCCTGTTCAAAAATTAAATTAATGAATAATAAATAACAATATGTTGGAATAAAAATATGTTTGCCTAGTTTTTTCTGCATACACCATTGTTTATTATTAGATACTGCTACTACTACAACTAATAATAATGATAATAATAATAATACACTTCCATATAATATGCAGGAACATACATATTAGCTTTGGATAATGCTTTCCCCCAGATCGTAGCAGAGAGATATGTTACCGGATAAGTCATAGCCTGTTACCTTTACTCAAGAGAAACTTATTTTCATTAGTAAATCACTCACTGTTCCTATGCTTTTTTGGCCATAGTGCTGGTTCTGTACAGACATAGCTGCTACGGTCAAGTATATTTGGGGCTCTGCTTTCTGCTTGCTGTGGAAGTGTGCTGTCACTCTGTATAAATATCACTGCAGAAGCAATCCGGTCTAGAGCAGAGCAGTCTCTAATCCATCATAAAAAACGTGTTGATGGAAGAGAATTTTCCAAGGAAAAAGATGAAATGGGAGATGAAATTCCAGATGCAAGGGTTTTAAGGGTGGGTGAGCCAAGTCCCACATCACAGGAAAGAAAGGCAATCTCTCAGAATCTCAAGGATTCCTTGCTCAGTAGATGCCAGTGATGTCTGGCCCCAAACAAGGAGGTTCTCTGTGTGCGGTTCGTTTAATGCCTGTCCCTGTCGTTTTGGTTTAACATGCTTTGAAAATAAATTTAGTCTTTCCACAGACCTTAAGCTTGAACACTGTCAACGTTTTCTGTGTTTGAATTTTTTTTTTAAATTTCTTTTTTTACCCTTTGCCTGACTATGCATTTGTCCACAAAAGCATCTGGCAGGGTGCTATCCACAGAAGCATGTATTATATACAGAACAACATTAGCCTTTTCTGAGGCTTTTTCAAAGGAGATGCATCGCTGTAGAAGCAAGCCTGAGGCAATAAAAACACTCCCATTCCTGTCCGCTTTTTTGACATTTTGGTGGCAAGTTGATAATGCAGGAACGGAGAAATGTCTTCTTTTCAAAAAGGAAGCCAATTTACAGCCAGGGATCGCGAAACCACAAAACGTTATCAGGCATTCATTATGGGGTCTGTCAGAGTGGCCGACGAGTTGAGTTAAGGCCTTCATTTCCCTACTTCACTGCCAGTCACGTTTTATTTAGGCTATATTTACAGTCCTTTCTGGATGCAATGGAGGTTTGGCTTGTTTTCCTTGTCTCAGCCGTTCACTCAGCAGCCTAGGTGAGCTCACTGGAAAATAAAACTCTCAGTGGGCTTGTTTGTTTTTCTGTGTGTTGCTGATTGGCCAAGCTGCATGAGAAGTCTATCATGGGGATGGTGTCCTTACCTAATTTTATTCATTTGTGAGATGTAACACTAAATCTGCTCACACCGGATAGCAGTTGCATTACCTGTAAAGATTATATGACAACAGAACAGTTTGACATTTAACCACCTGAATAATCTGTGTTACACCATATGTTAGGTAGCCATGCTCACTGATTTTAGATGACGTACACTAAATGAGCAATATAGGGTTCTTCAAGAAGCATAGTACCAAACCTGATGCTTTTGAATTAGGTCCATAAAAAAGAAAAGAATCCTTGAAGGTGTTTTTGAAATTCAGTTATTCAGGAGGTTGTCCTCATGAAAAATACCAGGGGATGATCATTTTAAATTCAGCCTGAAATATATTTGGATAGTGTATTTGAAGAGAAAACAGGTTTTTATTTTACTTTTAGATTCAAGTCTCTAAGCCCTGACATATACGGTGAAGTGATTTCATGGTTACTGCACTGGGAATAGGTCAACTATCATTCTGGGGCTTAACTGTTGTGATGTCTAATTAAATAACAATAAGTGGCGCTCATAACCCTGGTCTGTTAATTAGAGGAATGTGCACAAGGATGAAATGGATGTGTTTGTTCATATTTTATGAAGTCAATTAAAATTTTGATTGTGACACAGACTGAAAATGACACATATCCATAGAGTGTGCTCCTTTGAGACTAAGCTCTTCCTTTTCCTCTTTTTCAGAAACCAGGAGCCAGAGGGCCGTGCAAGCAGGCGCTAGAGGGAAGGGCTGCCATGGTCCACAGAATGCACAACAGAGTTTGGGGGTGAAAGATCAAGGATCGGCATTCCGATCATTAGGAAGGTGTCCAGGACCGATCAGAGGGCTACGGCGGAAGGATACGTCGAGAGGCCACTGTGAAGAAAAGTGCTAAAAGGCCCAAGTGGGTGACCAGCGCCAGCAGCAGAATGTGGGAGGGACTGGGGCTACAGGTGTTCCTTGTGTGCTTGGGTGTGGCCTTGTGCAGCCATGCCCACTCACCCCAGGAGCATGGCCACAGGAGACGGCTCTCTCTTCACAAACACAGGGAGCGGGGCAAGGAGGGCCAGGTCCTCCACCGCTCCAAGAGGGGCTGGGTCTGGAACCAATTCTTTGTCATCGAGGAGTACACGGGACCAGACCCTGTGCTGGTAGGGCGGGTAAGCACCAGCTTATACTTGCTTAACTTTATGCTCTACTACATCTATCTAATAAAGTCACCCACAATGCTATTGCAAGCAGGAAGAGTCCTTGAAGTATCCTTCATTTATTCTAAAATGCAATCAGCCCACCAATTGATTAAAGGTTATAAATTGGATTTCCTTTTTAATAACGGAGCTTTTCATAGAGACCAGCCAAGTGGTTGAGAGTGATTTATGTGTCGTAGGAAATAATGTTTATGAATGTGGCTCTACAGTACATTTGCAACCATATGTTCTCCAGGAGCAAGCTGGTACTTTAGACAGTTGCCTAAAATATCCAGTGACTGAAGTTATTATTTTAGTAGATATAAAAGTTCACAAGCATTTCTGGGCATCAGTCAATAAATAATAATAAGAATGAGTTACATGCTGAGTTTGTGAGAGTTCTCTCGACTTAATTGATGAATTGAATATGTTCTGTGGTTCTGCCACTCCTGGGTATGATCAATTGATCTCAAAATAAATGTGCACTCTACTGTTTTCTATTTTCTAATGTTGTAAGCAATGGTGATAGATTCTGTCAGATATCATGCTGTGTCCACAATTAGTATTTCTTTCATAGTCAAGTATTAATTTTTAATATTTTTTTATTAAAATTTTTCCAAATTTTTCCCAACCCGAACTTGTTCCACCGAACTGGTTGACCTCATCGCAGCACCCACTCTGACAGCTTTGGGAGGAGAAGCCGAGCATGTGACTCCTCTGATTCACGTGTCCACGCTCTCACTTATTTCCACACAGCAGCTGCACTCTGCCTATGATGTTGGAGGATGACGCAGTCAGCGTGCCGGCTGCTATAGCGATGAGACCAATGAACTTTAGCCGACTTGCCCCCTGTCATCCCCGGCGAGGCTGGGCCAATTGTTATCCTGCCAAGGGGGACCTTCGGCCATGGCTGACAATGGCGAGACTGAGTTTCATGTGTTTCTTTGTTTCTGTTTCCCAAAACGCCCTGTATGTATTCTATCTATATTGGTTTATGTTCTGTGCCTGCAGCTTCATTCAGATGTGGACAGTGGAGATGGAAACATCAAATATATCCTGTCAGGTGAGGGAGCTGGAACAATTTTTGTCATTGATGACAAAACGGGGAACATCCATGCCACAAAGACGCTGGACCGCGAAGAGCAGGCACAGTACACTCTTACGGCACAGGCAGTTGCCCGGGATACCAACAAGCCCCTGGAACCCCCCTCGGAGTTCATCGTCAAGGTGCAGGACATTAATGACAACCCTCCTGAATTCCTCTATGGCCCATATCACGCCAGGGTGCCTGAAATGTCCAGCGTAGGTGAGTGCAATGTGTCGCTGCTTCTCTTGATATACGCAGTTATTCTCAGAAATGAAACTGAAGTGTCCAGCGTAGGTGAGTGCAATGTGTCGCTGCTTCTCTTGATATACGCAGTTATTCTCAGAAATGAAACTGAAGTGTCCAGCCTAGGTCAGTACATTCTGATACTCACAGTTATCCTCTGAAAACACACTGCTTTGGCCTGTATTCAGCTCAGTTTTGGCTGGGTGCAAAGCAAACAGGAAGCATTTCTATGGTGAATTGAATAGGACCTTCATTGTCAGTTGCACGTTAGCATATGTGTGTATTTGCCTGGCCCATGCTTATACATCATCATTAATACAGTGCCGTTATAAGATAACAATCTGTTACCATGCAAGTCCACCAGCTGACAATGTAAATGATGCTGGTGGGGCACAGGACGGGATTCTGCTATAGGCCACATTTCAAGTTTTTAGTGCTGCCAGTTGCTGTAGTAAACACTGTCAGCAAATTGATTTGAAACATTCATATGAGGTGAATTAGTTCTGCTCCTTGAAATTCTACCCTCCTGTTATTGACAGGCAACTAATAAACGGCATGCTGTTTACCAGAGGCAGCACCACCTAACCCACCTGTCTTTCCAGGAGATGGAAAAGCACAGCATGTGATACTGTTAGCAGCACCACCTAACCCACTCATGATTTCAGTTGTTTCTTAATGTGTTCATTTCCCTACTGGACTCCTAGAAAACATCATCCGTGATTGAAGAGACTTTAGCTCAGGCCAGATGGCAGATTTTACCTGCTACCGATAATCCGTCCTTGTTGTGGTGGATTTGCTCATAATCGAGACCCGAATGGTTAATTTGCCCCACCGAGAGTAAATAAAGCATTTTGGAGGGATACACTTGCTGCTGGGATAGGCAGGGCCTTCCTGTCTGCCCCATCCTCAAATGTGGTGGTGCTGTGGTCCGCAGGTACATCGGTGATCCAGGTGACAGCCACCGACGCAGATGACCCCACCTATGGGAACAGCGCCCGGCTGGTGTACAGTATCCTGCAGGGCCAGCCGTACTTCTCAGTAGAACCACAGACTGGTATGTCCCCCATAGCACTCAAAAACCATTCCAACAGCTGTGAGAAAGGAAATAAACTGATAGGAACAGTGTGCTTTAATTGCTAAGGGTTTAAATTCAGGGCATACAGGGTAGTGTTAATCCATCTGTTTAAACAGACAACATGTAAAACTTAAGAACTGAAATCTGCACTTATAACAGATTTTAATTGTGATCCCCACAGCCTGTCAATAGCACCAAACTTTAAAGGCTTCTGGATTAGTGGAAGGGGAAGGGTGGGAGTGCTGACGTTGAGGAGGGAGGGGGATCCTCTCTATTAAAGTAGTACTGGAACACATCCAGGATCCCGTCACCAATTTGTACTGCGCTCATCTATGTTTCAAGTGCTAACGCCTGGCTAAATATCAGTCTGAAGTGACTGTCTTTGCAATATTCTCCTGTGTGACAAGGACTGCCAGTTCCTCTCAAAGAGAGAGCTGCCCAGGTTTGACAGCGGCTTCAGTATGAGTGTAGCACTAATCAATCGCCTGACACTGCATGGGGGGACATTCTTTTTAAAGCACTTTTTAACTGTCTGTTTAAAAGAGGAAAATCATTTTAATCTTCTTTTGTTGAGGAGTTACATTGAGCTGTACTTTTTCCCCTGGTGAGAGTTAATGCCAAACACTGGCTGTCCTATTTAACTGAACAGTATCTCCAGCATTTACTCAGCTCAGTGTTTTTTCACTGTAAGACAGGGGTTTCCACATGGTGGGAGCCCACTGGTAGGTCATTGCTGAGTGGAAAGTATACATTATATTTTAAAAATGATATTTCAGCTTCTGTTAGATCAAATTTTACTAAGGAGTGTTTCTCAGTAATTAGATTAAATTATTTAGTGGTTTCATAGTGTTTGGGAAATGCTGGTTTGAGGCCTTGCAAAGGCAGATTGAACGTTTATTCTGTGCAGGGATCATCCGGACAGCCCTGCCCAACATGGACCGAGAGAAACGGGAGAACTACAGCGTGGTCATTCAGGCAAAAGACATGGGGGGCCACATGGGTGGGCTGTCAGGAACAACAGAAGTGAAGATCACTTTGACAGATGTCAATGATAACCCTCCCAAATTTACTCAGAGTGAGTACTGGAGAACAGAAGCTACCACTGACCCCCATCCTTTATCCTTTGTTGGCTCTGGTAACTCTCACTCTTGTGACACACACACACACACACACACCCTCTCGGGAGCTGAGTCTGCTTTGGGCTGTCTCGCACTGTCTCAAATCAAGCCTCAGAAGAGATATTACTACTAAGATGTTAATACAGACAATTCTCCTCTGAGACGTTGTGAAATATATTTTTAAGAATATCCTTTTTAAGGCAAAGATCATTTTAAAGCTGAATTGTTCAAAGATTTTTAAATGAGTGAACATTATTATGATAGTAGAAAATTATCTTTTGGTGGGAAAAAAACAGGACTATGTCATTTAAACATGTGTATGAATATGTATTGAAGCATGCATTTTGTAATAGAGTTGCATGTGCATTGGCGAAAGAGATTGCATGTATGCTTGGCCATATGTATGAGAGAGAAATGGGTGTTTGTGTTGGGACATACTTATGCACTTTCCATGTGGAAAAAACTGCATACTAAGGACAGAGATTTTTTCCCTGCTTTGTTGTAAAATCATGCGTGGCTTTGCTCAGTTCCACATCTTTGGATTGAATGCTGAGCTCTCTTACCTCCAGAGAGGCCTTTCTCTTTTCTGTTTTTTCAGCAGAAAAAGAACAAGCAAAACTTCAGCTGGAGAACAGCATGTCTGTTGATTGGAGTGGATGAATTTTTCTGTGCATCCTAGGGGACAGCATGTGTCCCCTTTCCACACTGGAGCAGATGTTTGTGCATGATTTCAGCACTAGAACACAACTGTTTCACTGTGATGCCATTATTCTTATATGGATCTTATTACTTGTTATATTCCAGTGGTGGATTGAAAATCCTGTGGTCTGACTGATGAAGCATGACTGATCATACCCACTTTGTCATAATAACATGCCATATCTTTAACTCATTTATTCCAGCAACTTTCCTATTTGGACATGTTCTGCATCTATTGTGCCTCTTCCATTTCAGCTACCCTGTCCTCCCCAAATGCGCCAATCAGGTTGTTAATATTGTGTAATAGGACTCATTACCTGGAAGATTTCACTGGGACTAGCCCAAAATAAGGAAAGTGTCTTTTTTGGAAACGTCAGTCTCCCTTGTTCATTAAAGTGTCTTTTGTTCTGAGCCCTGTGTGCTCCAGCTTTCCTTGTTTTGGGCTAGTCCCAGTGAAATCGTCCGAGTAAGGAGTCCTGTTATTCATTTTGTTTGTCGTTGCTGTTGAATACCTCTCTAGTACTCTTTTTTGTAACAGGCTTGGAGCGCGTCTGTTATCCTTCTTTATTGCGGGATGTTTTTATTGTCAAATGCTCTCTCACAAGTGCTATGTCATGGTGGGAAGCTCATTTGCATTTTCTAAAAATTTCCCTGCATTTTCCTGTCATTTTTTTTTATCTGAAATTGCTGTTTGCCACTTGCATGTGCAGACCTTTATTCCAATACTCTCTCCTGCACATCAGTGATTAGTTTGCATAGCCTGTATGTGCCACTGAAGAGGGGGAGTGGCTTATTTATAGGTCAGATGAGGATCCCCAGTGGAGGAAGCTAATCATGTCCCACCTCTAAAGATTCCTGGTCGTTGTTGCCCTGACTTGAACTAGCGGTGTCCAGGCTACAGGGCTCTGCCTATACACAGTAAGACCCTTTACAGGCTGGGCCACTTGGGAGGCCGTTCAGCAGATATTTAATCACTGCAGGGTGTTTCAGCTTTCCAGTTTAGGCCCTGTCAGCTGCTTCACACTATATCCTGAATATAAACGAAGCTGTCATTCTATAAAGCAAGCATGGTGTCCCCACAGGAGCTGTGCTAGATCAGGTAAACATTTCCAAATGACAGCAGAAAGACAGCAACTGGCTGAAGTCACAAGCTATTTAATCCATGCTTCCGCTTGACCATGAATATGCAGGAACTTCCTGTGTCCCTGCACAGAGATCTGTGTGTTCAATGATACACACACACACACATCGTAACTGCAGTCTGTGTAAAATATATAGCCCAATCAGTAATTAACTTCTATATTCAGAAAGCCTCTGACTTTATGATAAATGAGTAGAAATGTATGAACATGTTAAAAAAAGTGAGATTGTCATGAATGACCTTTCTCAGCATTTACAGTAGGAGGAACTTGCATTGAACTGTTTAAAGATTCCAGCAAGTTCTTTTACATGACAGAAGTGAAACATTTTACTTGAATTTCCTGGTGTTATAAATCCAGTGTTTTTGTGCAGTCTGATTGAAGCACCAGGTTTCACACATTTTCTGACCTTTTGAAAAAGGCTTCCTTCCCTCGCTTATTTATTTTTAAATGAGAGCTGAGCCTTTGGCTCTAAGCACTTTGACAGGCTGAGCGAATGTGGCTAAGAGCCGTAGGGCCCCTCTGATTGGCTCACATGAAGATGTCTGTGACCTGCTGAGCTTAACAGACTGATATGCCCACAGGTGCTGCTCGTCTGAATGTGTTCTGCTTAAAAAGGTCACATGACTTTAGCGAATCCCTACTACTACTCTTCTGTTCACAAAGGCAAAGCCACCAAACTATTACTACCACTACTACTATTACTACTACTACTGCTACTACTGCTACTACTACTACTACTGCTACTACTACTACTACTATTAATAATAATATCTAAATCTAAACCCATTGTAGTTATAATTAATGAAAGCCATGAAGCTCCACTCACAAACAGGTTAGACTGGCTGTATTGAAGAGTCCACAGTGAGAGCTGTACCGTCTGCAACCTGAACTCTTACCCCGTCCCCTTTCCAGGTGTGTACACCATGTCAATCTCAGAGGATAAAGTGGTGGGCGAGGAGGTGGGCCGGCTGAATGCAAAGGACCCTGACCTGGGTGAGAATGGCCTGGTAACCTACCGGCTGGTGGAGGGCGATGGGCTGGGCATGTTCGAGATAAACACAGACTCAAACACTCGTGAGGGTGTCATCAAGCTGAAAAAGGTGAGGAGGGGGCTATGCTGCTGACAAGTTTTTAAATGGCAGGTCTGTTTCCCCGAACGGAATGCCATTAAAAGAGGCTGCTGGGTCCTGATCAGCTAAGACACAAGGCTTCAGTCTCTTAGCTAATGCAGCTCTGAGGTACTTAAGTGCAAGTGGCATTAGTTCAAAAGGCAAAGTGTGAGAACTTGTGTGAGTGTGACTTTGAGAACTTATATGACAAGGAGAAACATACCTTTCTGTCTTTGTACAAACACTGCTCTTGTACCCTTAAACAAATCGTTGCTGCTGCAGTACATACACAGCATTGAATAAATTGACTGAATGTGAACTATGTTCTATGTATGTTTTTTCCCAGGAAGTCATGTAAGGGATTTATTTATAAGTGCCTGTGACTAAAGCAATGTGAGTGTGTGCTTATGATGTAGAGATGTGTTAAAGATGTGTTAAAGCCCTCAATAAAAGAGTAGGTTTAAAAATGCATGTTTGCAGGTCTGTGTGTGCAGGAACATGGGTGCTGTTTGTGTGTGTGAACATGCACCATGAAGAACAGGAAGTGCTTTTTCATAGTTTCAGCCTGCCAATTTGGAGTGTTACTGCCTTTATTTGTTTCAATACCCAGCTCTCTATCCTTAAACATGACCTTCTCTTGGTGGTCCAGTCATTAACTTGGTTTACTATACCAGGATCTAACATGTCCTCCTTCTCTGACTCAGCTTGGGGCAGTTGTGGTTGATAGCCATTTGCCTGCTGAGTTGGAAGGTTAACAAACCACCCGTAGGACTGCCCCAACTGCTGCACTGCCCCCTGGTGAGAGTATTGTCTCAATATAACTGTCCTTTTTGTTCCCCTGTAAGCCTTCAACCCCCAGAGAGACCCCCAGCCCCCTGTTGAGCACTGCACCCCTTCCCCAGGCCAGTTAGACAAGCATGCTGCTGGATTTGTACATCACGGTTCACTCAGATCAGCTGTTTTTAGTCTGGTCTCCTTTCATTCAGCACAATCAAAGATGATGCTGTTGACTTTACTGTGACTTGATTTAACTCAACTTTTGACACGCTTTGTGGAAATCTGGCATGTCATCGGGGACCCAGCACAGTCAGGGCGGCGTGTGTGTGTAGTGCACCCCTGTGGCCCCAGCGGTACAACGGTAATGTCTCTGAGAGATGGCAAATCATGTACAAAAATCACTGGCAGGGGAGAAGGAGGGACTGGAGTCACACAAGAGATATTGTTTGACAGTGAGTGTAAATGGCAGAGATGGGGATTTAATAAATAGCACTGTTTGACAGACGTCATAGCCTAGCTCCAGTGATGAGGTGTGTGTGTGTCTGAGAGTCTTTGTGTCGGTGTGTGAGTGAGTGAGAGAGAGGGAACCAGAGCGTGGGGGAGGGGGATGCAAGGGCGACACAGACAATGAAGAATGCTGGCAACAATCACTTTGATGCCAGCCTGCTCCACTCAATATCCTAATGCCTCCCTGATACACCTCTCGGGAAATCATCACCTTTTGCTCTTCAAAGCCTGTTGAAAATTAAAGTTGAAATCACTGACAGAATTGCCGCAGTTTTAATCAAGTATTCCGTTTCAACTGTGGGCAGGCGGCGCCAGCTGAATGCTAAGAGGTGGCCCGGCATTATTGTGGATATTATCTGCCGCTGATTAGTTCCAGCCAGCGAGTTATTAGGTGCCAAAATAAAGGACAGGACAGGGGGGACCCATGTCATCGGGAGACAGACAGAGCAACTTAAGAAAGAACCTGGTCGCACTTGTTTTTCTGCTGTTGGCAACTTCAATTCACAGACTTTAAATGAAGAAAGGAAAAAAACTTTCAGAAAAACAGAATAGAATTCTAACCAGTCATCAAGGCCAATGTCAGCATACCCCCTCCTCCTTTCCCTCTCTCTCTTACAACCATAATTCTCCACTTTGTAATTTGCAAAGTGAGAGGCGTGATGAGAGACAGGGCCTTAAATTGGTAATCACAGAACCGCGGTATGTGGGTAGTGGTTTTCTTCATACAGAATGTCTATTGTATGTGCTTGAACACAGCTATTTCTTTTTTCAGCCGACATTTATGCTCCCATGCATTTAAATGAGGTTTCAAAATTAGATGCTGTGAAGTCATTTTGACAAACAACATTGTGAACAATTTTTTTTCTTTGTACTTTTTTGAGGTTAAGGTGGGGGACATGATGACTGCAATGAACAATGTATGTCTTGTTTGTTTTAGGGATTATAACCTTTAAAAGGGCCACACTGCATTTTCTGTGTTGGACATTCACTTATGATCCTAATTTCTGCAGCAACAGCGCCCTCTAGTTCTTTAACTCTGTATTGCATATTTTATATAAAGTTAAATGGATAATTTGGTATTCATGGACTGTGCTCTGTTGTCACTGTAGGTACTATGTGTTTCTTCACAGTAGATGCAGTGAAAATTATGCATGAACTTATTAGCAAGCATGTATTAGCAAGTTTCAACTCCAATAAATTTATTTCGATAGTGTGTTTGAGACACATGTGCCACAGTACGCTTTACAATGGTCTTAACCCCCACAAAAGTCACCTTGCGAGACAGTGGCAAGGAACAACTTCTTATGTGCAACAGACAATTACAAACCTTGAGAGGAACATGAGAGGGGAAGCCCATCATTTGGCTGGTCCAGTTTGTGAGTGTGTAATATTGTGAGTGAGTAATGACCAAAATAGTTTAAGTCTGGGACTGGTTCAAAAATGGATCCAACTTGTCAATTCAATAGCAATATTAATCTTATTTACTGTTATTTATGCTTTGAAATGTTCTATAAAATGTTTTTTCCACAATGTGTGGCTTCTGAAAAACAATTTATTAATAATAAATATTAATAATAATAAATAAGAATAAAAAATATATTTTTTGATATTTACAGTAGATATGAGATAAAGCAGTTTTAATTTAGTTGTATTTGGAAAATGCAGAGCTGTGGTTTGGATGACTATACTGACTGACCCTGCCATTGGTGCTCATCCACAGCTGCTGGATTTCGAGACGAAGCGGGCCTACACAGTTAGGGTGGAGGCCTCCAATGCGCACGTGGACCCACGCTTCATCGCCTGGGGCCCCTACAAGGACACCGCAACCGTGAAGATCATGGTGGAGGACGCTGATGAGCCCCCAAACTTCACTGCCTCCAGCTACAGCTTCGAGGTGGAGGAGAACGCTCCTGACGGGACGGTGGTTGGGCGTGTGCACGCCAAAGACACAGATGTTGCCAACAGCCCAGTCAGGTACATACCTGCCTTCCGCTCTCCTCGCGATCAACGCAAACCTGGCACCCTGATTCAAAACCAACTCACTAGTATTAGAGAAACCATGGCAACAGGCACATTAATCTTCACAGGTCAAACACTCAGTACAACTCTGTCATAAGCTGACTTATGATTGCTTTCATGGTCAGACTAGCAATTGTGCTTTCGCAAAATTGAGTGGTTTTATACAATCATACTAGTTATCATACCGGTGATTGATTCTGCGCCAAGCCAGATGTCAAATCATCACAATTTCATTGAGTGCAGTAGAGAATCCATGTTGAACTTGTTTTGTACCCATAAAGAGAAATGAGTAAAACACACATAATTTTCTTATTTTGACGTATTGAGTGTTAGAAATGGGTCTTGAGGAGGCCATTGTACAAAATGCGCAAACATTTCCCTAGAGGTAGATCGTAATACTATTTGTTTCCTTGTAAATAATGTTGTTTTGGTTTTATCTGAAATTTTTGAGATGTCCTTTTTATTTAGAGTTAATTTTCTTCTCAGGTACATGATCCCCCGTTACACAGACGTGGAGCAGTTCTTCAACATTGGGCCTGAGGATGGAGTCATCAGAACCACAAGACCGCTGGACCGGGAGACCCAAGCCTGGCACAACATCTCTGTCAGTGCCTCAGAAATCAGTAAGGATTACTTATTCACTACTGCTGGTATAGAATCACCTCAGAGATATGGATCTCAGAGATCAGAGAAACACCTGTCAGCCGAGCACGGAATGAACCCAGAAGAAGTATTCTAATATGCCACAAACACCACAAACATCTAGCTTGTCAATGTCTTAATTATCACTAATGCAAAAATGTGAGCATGAAATGAATTAAATTTGGTAGTAGAAAAACTACAGAACTCTTGCCTTTGTAAGGTCACATGTACATGCATATTAATTTGGTTTGGTTTGGCTTGACACACAATTTACAAATCTTCTCTACAGGCGGACATCACCAAGATGCGAAGGTCCGCGTGAACATCAAAGTTAAAGATGTGAATGACAATGCCCCAGAATTCGCAACTCAAAATGAAGTCTTAGTGTGTGAAAATGTTGCACCTGGTAAGGTAAGTCTCCATGAGCTGTCTGTTCTTCTGTCACAATGAACTTTCTACTTCAGACTCCGAAATGAATTTTAGTCAGTAGAGATCCAATTTATAATACCCTGGTTTTACAATTCAACTCATTAGGAAAAAGAAAACCATTAAAACAGGGCTGCTTGTCAAGTTGCCAACAAGTGTCTGTCATAAAGGATATCACCCACAAGCAATAGAGTAATACAATGTACAAAATATGTCAATACTCCAACCATGACTAATTAAAAGGAAAATTCATATCAGCCTACATTAGAGGCCTAGATTCACTAATTTGTC
Source organism: Albula goreensis (assembly GCA_022829145.1). Lineage (NCBI taxonomy): Eukaryota > Metazoa > Chordata > Actinopteri > Albuliformes > Albulidae > Albula > Albula goreensis. The sequence continues at coordinate 21,335,930 of CM040755.1, read as the reverse complement.
CCCGACTTTGACAAAAAAATCCTTGTAAGTGCTGGGTTTTATTTTCATCAATTTTTAGCATTTTATTGGCCAAGCCTTGAGGAAAATACCATTATTGAAATATCATCTAATTCACATCACTTTGTCTGGTTATGACGGGATGGATTTTTATTGGCTTTATTGTTGTAGGATTACAGACTAAGGTCCCATGCAAAAAAACTCACAGATACGTAAGGTCCAGGCATGACACCTTTGCTGGGTAAAGCATAAACTTTATGTCTTTGGACTGAAAATATCCCATCTTTGAATTGTGTTTTCTAAAGCTCATTTTGAGTGAATTTCAGAGAAGTTGGATTTCTCCTTTCCAAAAGATAAAGCATTTTTTAATACAATTAATTCACATTTTCAGCTGCCCGCGATGTGAAGCTCAGGTATTTGTTATTTACTGATCCAGATGTCAATCAGCAAAAGTAAAGTAATAAATAGTTGCAAACTTGTACTCAAAGTAATTTCAAAAAGTGAAAAGAAGAATGTCAGTTTTGTAACATCTAGAATGTCTGTCTTAGTACTTCAGTGCTAAATGACTGTGTTGATCAAAGCATGACCCTGTGGTAGTCAGCACTTAAGCTTCTCACTGCTTCTATTCTCTGTGCTCCAGCTCATTGAGACAGTCAGTGCAGTGGACAAAGACGAGATGGCCCACCGGCAACACTTCCGTTTCCGTTTGGCGCCTGAGGTCGCCAACAACCACAACTTCTCTGTGAAGGACAACAGAGGTGAGCAAGCTCAGGCCCAGCCAAGAGCAGGAGAGAGAGGTTTCATGAAATCCAAATGTAGAGCTGCTGTTTCAGCCACTCCTTAGGCATCATTCATCGATCATTTGCATACAGAGGGGCCCAAAACATCATTGAATTTAGTTTTTATGTATTTATTTATTTATTATTTCATATAAACCTGGAAATGAACAGAACATTTTAGGATTTTGAAATATTTAAATTAAAAGAAAATTATGTCATTTAAAATTAAGAAAAACATTTAAAATTATGTACTACTTCTTGCTCAAACTTAAGCAAATTTGTGACATTGACCATGTTAATTCCTTTGAGCAAAAGGTCAGATAACATCGAACATTTATAGGTAATTAAAGGCCAGCTAATATAATGAAAATGCTGTATTAAATTATAAAATAATGCAAATAGTTGCATTTCCTAGTCTCAGATTTTTAAGTAAGTGTAGTAAAAAAAAATAAGATCACAAATAGCGTTTGTCTGCAGTGGAAAAGGAATCATTCCCAGGTCTTATCCTAAATATTTGCTTTTTTATTTCTTTGAGAAACATTTTAAAAATCTGCATGTGTGTAAAGGCTTGATAAATGATGCCCAAGGAGTTTTCTCTGTGGAGAGCAAGGACCTTATATTTTTACAAGTATAAAGAATTGATTGGCAGCTTATTGCAGCTCTACCCATTTTTATTTCATAAAATCTTTCATCATTAGATGCTCATATTGTCAGTGCCAGCTTTTTTCCTTAAATGAGTAGTGATGTAATGATATACTCAAGCGTGTATGGTACTGTCAATATTAAATATTAGGTGAATGACTAAATCCAAAAGACCCCATAACCTATTAATTGTGATATTTTATGCTTATTTTGTTTCAAGACACCCTCACCCTGGGCGATTTACACAGCACACATTTCACATATTAACCATTTATACCACTGGATAATTACAGAACTAATTAACGTGCTGTTTAATGTACTAATTAAATACTTTGCTCAAGGGTACAACAGCTTTGGCCTCTCTCAGAAAACAAACCCACTCAGTCAAGGTGATCTGTCTCCATCATTGTTTATGAATAGAATTATGTTAATCATGACTTGAATGCCAAAAAAAAAAACAGATAATCATCATGAATGTTTTAAATTTAACCTGGATTTAATAAAATTGTCTCACTTCATTCATCCTTGAGTTTGTAACTGAAGCGATACATTGTTCTTTGATGACCACTGAACATGACAAACTATGTGAAGAGAAAAAGGGCACTTCCAGGTATTAGAAAGTTAAAGTTAGGGAAAATTTGAAACTGTCAGCCACAGTTTGTTTTTTTGCAGTGAATGAGATGTTTTTTTATGACCTGTGTCATGGGTTTGAGATCAGTGATTCTGTTTTTTTGCAGTGAATGAGATGTTTTTTATGACCTGTGTCATGGGTTTGAGATCAGTGATTCTGTTTTTTTGCAGTGAATGAGATGTTTTTTATGACCTGTGTCATGGGTTTGAGATTAGTGATTTTGTTTTTTTGCAGTGAATGAGATGTTTTTTATGACCTGTGTCATGGGTTTGAGATCAGTGATTTTGTTTTTTTGCAGTGAATGAGATGTTTTTTATGACCTGTGTCATGGGTTTGAGATCAGTGATTTTGTTTTTTTGCAGTGAATGAGATGTTTTTTATGACCTGTGTCATGGGTTTGAGATCAGTGATTCTGTTTTTTTGCAGTGAATGAGATGTTTTTTATGACCTGTGTCATGGGTTTGAGATCAGTGATTCTGTTTTTTGCAGTGAATGAGATGTTTTTTATGACCTGTGTCATGGGTTTGAGATCAGTGATTTTGTTTTTTTGCAGTGAATGAGATGTTTTTTATGACCTGTGTCATGGGTTTGAGATCAGTGATTCTGTTTTTGCAGTGAATGAGATGTTTTTATGACCTGTGTCATGGGTTTGAGATCAGTGATTTTGTTTTTTTGCAGTGAATGAGATGTTTTTTATGACCTGTGTCATGGGTTTGAGATCAGTGATTTTGTTTTTTTGCAGTGAATGAGATGTTTTTTATGACCTGTGTCATGGGTTTGAGATCAGTGATTCTGTTTTTTTGCAGTGAATGAGATGTTTTTTATGACCTGTGTCATGGGTTTGAGATCAGTGATTTTGTTTTTTTGCAGTGAATGAGATGTTTTTTATGACCTGTGTCATGGGTTTGAGATCAGTGATTCTGTTTTTTGGATGGAATGAAGAGGCTTTATCAGGAACTGCCTCAAACCATATGCAGTGTGATGCATTCCTCTGTTTATACTGGAGATTGCGTGACCTTCTTTGTAAACAGGATTACATGTGTCCTTGGGAAAATGGGCATTCCCATTTGGGAGAAAATTCATGAAATTGTTTGAGGTAATTTCTAAACAACCCACATATTTGGTAATTGGCATGGACTCCAGACAGGATTCATCATCAGCTTCCAGAATGAATACTCCTCTGTTCTTTCATAAAGAAACTGAGACATTTAACTGCTTTTGAGAGGAATTAGGCGCCAACATTGTTAGCCTGGTTAGCACAGTACAGGCAGCCACTCAACAAGCAGCTGCCAAAAGCTTCTAAAGATTCACACTGGACTTGGAATGCATTACAGACAAGTATTGTTCATTATATATGGCAATGAGGGAAGGGAATTGTGTTCATTCCCATTTAAGATGTTTTTAGAAAATCAAGCTGTGAGAAATTTTGAGTTATCAAGTTCCCTACTTTGAGAGATTCCTCTGCACACTCATTCTAATTTAACTGATTTGGGCAATCAGTGTATTTCTGAGGTGAGTTTCACAACTGAAAAATATAAATTGAGAATATCATTTTCAATGATTGGCTAAATTGTATTTTTATATGGCTATGCAGGCTTTTCTGTTCACAAAATGTTGAAAACCTGCCTGTTTTTCTTAGTTAGTGTTTTGACAAATCATCACAGTTGAGCGCATGATGTGAAACTAATATCCAATCTGAAGAATGAACTTTTCACTTCATTTTCTTTGTGTGAGAATAGACTGGGAATATGAATGACGGGAGAATGTTTCTTCTGATAATAATATTTTGAGAGCTTGGACGTAACAATCTGCCCTCTGTTGACTGTTACTTCCAACATATGCACAGACAGAGATATACGTATATGCAGACGCACACACCAACACACTTACATGCACGCACACACACACACACACACACACACACACACACACACACACGCAAAGGCAAACATAAATACCAGCCCTCACGCACACACACTGATCCATTTTTGCTTCCTAGGTTGTTTATTAGAGCCTTTCTTGATGTTTGGAGTTGAAGGCAGTGACAGTGACTGCAGAAGCAAGAGAAATTATTTAACCAGGGGAATCAAAATGAACTCACGCAATTTCCGCCTTCAACCTTGTGCTAACGCTAACCCAGGAAAGCACAGCTGGCACAGTTCCACCCCTCTCACCGCCTCAAATGAAAGCAATGCAGCTACCCAAGTAGAGCTCTGATTACATTTCCAAAGCCTGATAAATGCCCAAGGTATTAAACATGAATTTAATATTGTGAGATTTTCACTCGGTTGCACACCCCCCCTCCACCATGTTTATTTGCTTGCCTTTTGCTCTTATTGGATAAATGCAACTCTCAGAATAGAGGCAGAGCTCTGTTTTGCAGCCGTTATGCTCTCTGCTTTAAGAAATATATTGAACCTGGTTGTAAACTTTAAAAGAATTCAATTCATCTTCTTTTATTTCCCCACTGCTCCATATCAGTTATTAACCAATCTCTCTCTCCCTCTCTCTACGTCTCTCATACTTTTCTCCCTGTTGCTTTCCCTTTCTCCTTTTTTCTTTACTCAATTTATTTCTGTCTTTTTCTGTGTCCTCTTGTTCCCCATTTCCTGTATTTCTCACCCCCTCCTCCTCTTTCCCCGTCCTCTCTCCCTGTTGTTCTTTCTCTCCCCTCCATCTCTTTCTCCATCTCCCTCTCCACAGACAGCACAGCTGGCATCTATGTGATCCGGAAGGGGTTCAGCCGGGTGAGCCAGGATGTGTACCTCCTCCCTATTGAGATCAATGACAGCGGCAGCCCGCCGATGAGCAGCACCAACACACTGACCATCCGCATCTGCAGCTGTGACAGCAAACACACCATGCTGTCCTGCAACACGGAGCCTCACTTCCTGTCTGCTGGCCTTAGCACAGGGGCCCTCATCGCCATTTTGGCGTGCATCATTATACTGCTGGGTGAGCTCCTGCTTGTCCCTCTCTGTGTCTCCAAACTCTGTCCCTGTGTCTTCCAGCCCTCAATCCAGCCTCACCAATGTATATCTACATAGATTAATATTTGTTCATATTGATGTGTATATCTATATCATTTCACACAGCAAGACATTTGTAGGTTTGAGCTAACTGAAATTTCTCCCCTGTCTGGTGCAGCGATTGTGGTTTTATTTGTGGCACTGCGGAGGCAGAAGAAGGAGCCCCTCATTGTGTTTGAGGAAGAGGACATTCGAGAGAACATCATCACTTATGATGATGAGGGTGGTGGTGAGGAGGACACGGAGGCCTTTGACATCGCCACGCTGCAGAACCCTGATGGCATCAACGGCTTTATTCCCCGGAAGGACATCAAGCCTGAGCTGCAGTACCCACCACTGCCTGGGGTAAGGCCGGCCGCCAACAGTGTGGACGTGGACAACTTCATCAAGACACGTGTGTCAGATGCTGACAATGACCCCACAGCACCCCCCTATGACTCCATCCAGATCTATGGCTATGAGGGACGGGGCTCTGTTGCTGGGTCTCTCAGCTCCCTGGAGACGGTGACAACAGACTCCGACCTGGACTACGATTACCTCCAAAGCTGGGGTCCACGCTTCAAGAAGCTGGCTGATCTCTACGGCACCAAAGACTCTGGCGATGACAACTCCTAACGCCCAGGAGTTCCTCCTCCCAGCACCCTCCTCTCCAACCCCTACACCTGCCCCCTTTCCTTGACTTCACCCCTCAAACCCCCACCCAGCTGCAGCCCCCCAACTCTGCCTCGTCCCTGTAATGACATTTAGTGTGTGAAGTTTACTATAAGAGTTCCATTCCATATAAAGACGTCCATCTATTTATAGTAAACTTTTCAGCTTGTTTGTTTTAAAGTATACCTAGAAGTTTGCCTAGCCTCAGTCAAATGGATCTGGATGTGGACCAAGCAAGGAGATGAGGGCAAAGCCAAAAGTTGAAATAAAGACACCCCAATGGTTTTTACCAGTGTGTTTGACAAACACATATGAGATATTGGTCTAAATCGGAGCAAAGAACACTCAGCATTTTACTTTTGTTTGCTGGAAAGTTAGTACAGGTTTGAATTAATAGTAGTTTGTCAGGATGGGGTTTCAGATCACTGAAAGACATGGACCTTGAGCTGCAGATACTGTGAAGATGCTCACCATAAAAACAGTTGCCTTATTAAAAAAAAAACACCTGAAACAACTGAAACTGAACGCTTATATAGCACGTACAGAAATTTCCGTCCTGACAAGAGTGTTTTTCTTTGTTACCAGAAGGTGGTGGATTTAACAACAGAGACTGTTCTGTGTTTTCTGTGAGTCCTGAAGAAATCCCCACTTCCGCCAAATGAAGTATCAATCACAAAAACACAAGCTGTGAGCTCAAAAATGTAAAAGCCTTAAATAATGGACACTCTTGTGACGCAGTGCATTTTTTGTAACTTGAAAAAACATATATCGTGAAGCAAGCTAAAATCCATATAACGTATGTACAGTACGATGTGCAAATAAGTCTCTTGAGGATCGAAACTTGCACCATTTTTTTAGTATTATATTATTATTATTATTGTTATTTTGAGTTCTCCTTCTTTCTTATTTTCTTTATTGGCGAATCGTATTCTCCTTTCTGAGTAAATACCAATCTGTCCTGTCGCCGTGAAAGATGCCTAATTTCTATGTCAATTTATGGTACCTATTTGTACAATTTTAAAAGTTCTTATTTTAGTATACATGCAGATATCAGCATTTCAACATGTAAGAAAATGTTACAACATCACTCATATTTTATGAACATTGTACTGTTGCTTTACTACGTGCTTCAGTCTAAGAAGCGGAAATCTTTGAAATAAATGCTTTTTTATAAAATGATGAATGGGTGTAATAACTGTTTAAATGAAAACAATGCATGCAGCCATGGCATTAACTCAGCAGTCTGTCCGTTTCGATTGCCGGTTTTTTGTGAGAGGCCATTTTTCCCGCTCTGTGGATTTCTGTGCAGCAAAAGGTCACTGTGTGCTTTGAAAGAGAAAGAGGACAGAGCTGAACTCCTGGGTATGAAGGCTGCGATCACTTTCCTCTGGGAACTGGGAGGTAAACAAAAGGACAGACGTCGTAATACTTGACTCCACCTTAGTAACAAATGAAATAACTTCTTTAGAGACATAGGCATTTTGTAACCATGTTGCAACAGAGATGAAATACTCAAAATAAGAAAGCCAAAATACAAAAAAAATAGATTCACCATATGTCATTAAGTAGAAATAAATTTCATTGAAGATTTCTGGACCTAGTCGATCAGTTCCTGCCTGCACATGTGATCTTAGCACCTGCCATTAGCTGAAGATGAAAATCTACTCTGCGCATGAGCATTCTTTATTCATGTATAAAGCAGGCTACTTTGTTCAGTGACAACAAATAATAAAAAAAAAAACATTTTGCTAAACATTGACAAAACATGTAGACTGTCCTTCCATGGAGGGATAACTGTTGGCAGAAACATGAATACGAACAAACAAAATGAATCATGCACTACACCTTGTGTTATAACTGGCACAATGAATTGGTCTTCTTTTATAAGTCAAGGAAGACCATTTCGATACACATCAAGCATATCCAGATTTAAGACAGTAGCACACTATGTATAACTGGGGCAAAACTGCCTTTGTCACACTGATGATACATTCTCTTTTCCTCTCATAAAGCCTCACAATCATGTCATAGTTGAGACAATGGGACACTAATCTGGGATGCACTGACAGCAAGAATGCTTACTGATCTGCAAATTCTTTGCAGAATTAAACTGTTTACTTTTCAGGCCGTTACATGAGTGACTTCTACTCCTTCACTGATGTGTCTTTATCTTCCAGAAAAGTACTTATTCTCTTTATCAAATGGGGCTTTGAGTTCTCAGACTTTCTTTGCAGTGGCTTCATGCTGCTTCCAGCCCAAATCAAATGGACATTAGTGCTGATAGATCCACATGTGGGCATAACGGAGAAGGAGGTTGACAGATCGTGTTTAACTGGGTGAGGTGATGACTATGGGCCAGCAGTGTTGCAATAGCAAAGCTAAAATCTATGATGTTATTTTTCATTTTCTTTATAATTATTTAAGCATATAGGTTTGAGGATTGCTCCTAAGATCTCATGATGTAATTTTCCAGTAAGTGCTATTTTCGGACTGGCATTTTTATCAATTAATGCATACTGTGCCTTCTAATATTGTCTCATTTGACTACTTATAAGACTGCTTGCATAATTATACTTATACGCGTATATCTTAGGCTTTAAGAACCAGACAGAATCAAGTTTTTGTATACATATTTTTTGTGTTAAATGGGTTCTTTTCTTTTTTTCTGTGAATCCAGGCTGCCTTTCATAACCTATAGTAAGGAAAGCAATGAACAAATTCAGTTTAGTCACAATCAATGGAGAGTATCAAAATGCTGGAGTGTAAAGCGAAGTTTACGTTAGGTTGGCATCGTAATGTCTCCAGCACACATTTTTTTTTTCAATCTAATAAAAATATGAAAAGATTTTTCAGAATAAAATAACGGTAACACACATGAATTGATATACAATACAAGCAACAATCTGACAGATATAGAGAGAAGTTTATTAAAATTTAGGGGGTGGCTATGAGTGGTCTTTCTTCATTTATAACATTCGAGGCTTCCAAAAATGTATTTTTGAGTGAGGGAAAACAAGGATAAAGTTCAACTGCCTTTTGGTATTATTTACTCAAGAATTATCCAGAAATAGCACACAATCAATTTTCTTGCTAAAAACAATGGTTAGCAGGATCCATTTGTTACCTGATCAAGGTCTGTGGCCCTGTCATGTTTCCTCTGCATAATGTACAGTGCAGTTATTTGAATGTGAATACACTTGTTGGGGGTGGGTGGAAGTGGTTGCTGGTGAGGGGAGGTGAGTGTTGAAGGAAGGAGGAAAGCATGGGGCCATGTCAGAGTTACTGAAGCATCGACATTCCCTTTTTCATGCCAACGGTTGTTGCTGATTCTAAAAACTACCCTTAGGTTCCCCACAGGGTCACTGTGCAGGAGATCGTTTCCCTCCCAACTTGCTGTGCATTGGCTTGAGATTTGCACTGTAAATTATGCAGTGGAAACATGACAAGGACATGCTACTTGATCAGGTCACAAATGGATACTGCTAACCTGTTTGTAACTCAAAAATATTCTTTATGTGTTATTTCTGGATAACTCTTTGGAAGCCATTATCAATTTAATTAGTTTCTTCTTTCACTTGGCTGTATTTTGGTTGCAACGACATCAATATGTGAAGCAGGCAGTGTAATAAATTCATGACAGAAATATGCAATTCACAGGTAACGTCAAAATAATATTTCCTATTTTTATTGTTGAACCTGCAGTACATGCTGTCAATTACATTTTCATGCAAAACATTTCACAGCTCACATTTTGTAAGGGCAAACTCTTTGAATGCTTATAATCTGAAATTATTTTTGAATTTGGGTGATTATAAATTCAAACACGGATGAACATTGAGAGAGTGGCTTGTTTAGGTCTCTTAACTGCATCAGTCCTCAAATGCATTAATAATTGCATGCTACACTTCACTGACATGGAATCTTAGCATGCACATGAATGCCTAGAATCTGCTCAATGCTTCCAACAGTATGAAAAGAGAAAATGTTTACCACCAAGAATGTTACCACAGCCACAGGAAGTCCCACAACAAGTCCTTTGATAATTGAATCATCTCTTAAATCTACCTTTGAGGTGCTCGATGCTGAACACTTACTCTGAATTATGGTTGATACATTCAGTGTTTATTTCAGTCCTAACACATTTTACTGATTAAATTGGCCTTGGATCTGAATGATGTATACATTTGAAAAGGTTCAACACTTCACTCTCTAACTTGACATGAGATGCCAGATTGCACTAATGTTAAATTGAATATCAACCCTGCTGGGTTGCAGTGAGGTTAAACTGGATGTTCACTTTGCTTTCTTGCATTGAGGTTATACTGAATGTTGACTTTGCTTTCTTGCATTGAGGTTATACTGAATGTTGACTTTGCTTTCTTGCATTGAGGTCAAACTGAATGACAACCTTGCTGGGTTGCATTGTAGCTAAACTGAAGATTGACTTTGCTTTCTTGCATTGAGGTTAGAATGAATATCATTGATCAAAAGGAAGCATCTCTGTTATTTGACAGCCTTCAGAGAAACATGAATGAACTCTCATCAGGCAGTATTTATTATTTTTATTTTATTAATCTTTATTTAATAAAAATCTTCAGGATAAAAAGCTGGCCTGACAAGGTCATCAGGACTGTAAAACTGAGAGACATTACACAATACATTAAGAGAAATGCAACAAATAATTGCAAAAAATTAACTCACAATTAAATTTAAATGAATGGTATAACATCTCCACATACCTGTGTATTTCTGTATTTACAGCCAACATAATACTGCAAAAAAAAATGGCTAATAAGTAGTTCACCCTATTTCACCTGGCAGAGGTTATTGTACAGTTATGCCAGAAACATATGATGTTGGCTAAATTACAGGATTTGTCTGCTTGCTAAATGTCCTTATCCTTGCAATAGACTGCATGTACTGGCTTGTATCTAACACCTATATGCTTAAGCAGAGTTTCAACCATTCAACCTACATAGAAATTTGAAAATGTAGCTACCCAACAACGTACCCAGACGCTCCTCTTTTACAGAAGAGTGGTGTAGTCATTGTGGAATTTGACAGTGTATGAAACAATATGAAGTAAATAAAAGGCTTCCATTATCAGTCCTGATGGACATTTGTGTTTAATGTCATCTTGTTTAGCTTTTGTGCAGAGACAGCATTGTAAAGGAAATCCTCTCATACAGTGAAGAAGCTTAATTCTTTTCCCATGAGTGCAAGACTAAGCCATTATTTCCTCTCTTCTGTTATCCGCCACAGCAAAGCCCACAATTTAGATATTCTCTGTGTCCTTATTGAACCTAGCTGGGAGCTTTCTTCATAGCAATTTGTGAAATAATTGTGGCTTTCAGTTGTGACATTGAGTTAATAATACTCTCTTCACATTGGTGAGCCATTAAATTTGAATGTGAAGACTGCAAGAAGAACTGAGGTAGCCATTGTTGCAAGTACAAGGGGTTGACCTTGAATTCTATTTCTCTCTGAAACAGAAAGTTACATTTCTGGGCCCTCATTTATACAAAACATCCAACATAACTGGATATTCATTTCAGGGCAGCAGTATTGCATAATAATTAGGGAGGTGAGCTTGTAATTGGAAGATCACTGATGTCCTGGAAGGGCCATCTCTGTTGCTCCAACATCCAGTGATATAAACGGATAATATAATAAGTGCAAATATATAGTGTACCATCTCTGGAACATTCTTTGTCAGTTCAGAAACACACATATGGACATTCATATTCTCAGAAATATGTGTGTGTGCATGTGTGTGTGTGTGTGTGTGTGTGTGTGTGTGCGCGCATGCACACACGTGTGTGTGTGTGTCACACTGTGCCAACTTCCTTACCTTTTCACTCCGCAGTCCAGTAGCAGAGCTGCTTAGTGACTGGAGAATTCCACAAGACTCCACAGACAGTCTCTCAGGTGGAGGGAGGAGTCTTGCGTATCTCTCTGTCCCTCTCTCCAGCTGCTCCTGTTGTTGTTGAGACTGCTACAGGAAAAGAGAATAAAATAGTAAAAAGGAAAAAACCCAACTCATCTTGTGATTAATGGCTTGTCGACTGTAAGTAGCCGAGAGGCAGTCTCCATAATTCTCAGCAGGTCCCTCAGAAAGCTTCAGGGTGCCGTTCCTCTCCCTGTCTGTGTCCCTCAGCCCTGGAAACAGGGCTGTAAATCCCTCAATGGCTGCAGCAGCACCGCACACCCTCTCGAGTCCTGTCCAAACAATCCAGCAGACAATCCACCCACTGCAAAAGAACAATGGTAGATGGCAATATTAAAAATAGCAATGTTAACTGCAGCCCTGATATGTAGCGGTATATATATATATATATATATATATATATATATATATATATATATATATATATATATATATATATATAGAGATGACATATTAGTACTTTAGTACTGTAAAAAAGCAAGGTAATGTTGGTGAGGTCTTAACGAAAAAACAATCCGATGTAGTCATGTAATGAACCAAATTAAATTTTGCGATGGAGAATTTAATTATGTCAAGCAAAATGTGATTATTCTGTTAAAAACTGTAACAGGCACTGAAAAGAAAGAGAGGGTGAGGAGTCAAAGTTGAAAAGTGAAACTAGCTCGAGCTTAAGCTGTTGCACAGTAGACAAGGCCTAGTTGTGAACTTGGGGTTTGTCAATTTATTAGGCAGTCATTACACAGAATAGACATTTATAATGTAAATTAGCTTGACATTGCATTCATTGCTTTTTTCAATGTTTGTATTTAGTTCCAGGGAGGGGAAAGTGAAATTTACTATGCCATACACCACCCATTCCTACTAGACTTTTCCCAGTTGATGCCAAAAAAAATGGCATCTTGAAATGTCATGGGGACATTGGCTGAGTTAAGTGAAAAAATCAGATAGGTCTCATAAATTGTTGTGGTCAGTTTTCATTTTAAAAATATATTTAAGCCATTTTTGTCTATGGAAATGTGAATGGTCTTGAGGACCATCTATATATTCTCAACAAATTTTTAGACCTATAACTAATAATTATAGCTTTTTGTATTTCAGTATTGGCCTATGGGAGGAAGTGGCTTTTGGCAGCCTTTTTATAATCACCAGCTGGCCATTTCATTTTTTGGCTTCAACTTTCAGCCAAACGAGTGCAGCCCTGATTCATAACCATCTCGATAGGTAGAAAAGCATGATTGCAAATGAGTGAGCACAGTCCGGTCCCATTTAAACTATCACGTGGCCTTAAAGTGGGGATTGTTTCATTCACATCTGTGTTTTGGGGAGTCTTGTTAATTCTGCATTTTTGAAATGGCATAATATTATAACCAACAAACATCCTATTGTGCAGCACCTAACCTTCATAAATTGTTTTATTTTGAGGACTGAAAAAAAAATCAGCCAGTGAAATATGTCCACCTACTTCACTACACTCATCAATTAAAAGGAATTTATGGGACCAGTGTGGTGCCCACAAAATATTATGTTTTGAATAATAATAGTAATGATGAATTTCTTCAATCTTTCTTTCAATTTTGGAAAATAAATTTGGAAAGTAAAATGTTTTTAAACTTAATTTTGCCTATTACCTGAAACAATTAAAATATAATTTTGCAAAAAGTAAGTATTCATAACAAGAATATAGTAAATGTAAGCTATGGGACCTCTTTTCAAGGATACAAAAGAATGCAGCATTCAACCACTCGTCAACTGAGATGCTGAACTCATTTTAAATGCACTAATGCATGCATGACACTTCACAGTGCATCTGCAGTAATTCAGGACATCAAATGACTTAGTAATCCCACAGCCCACCCTCCTGGGACAAGTGGTAAACACAGGGAGGATAAGATGAAAATGACAGCCTTAGTGAAAATGCCATTTTATTTAATACTCCTTTACCTTTGTAAACTCCAAAAGCCTATTCATGGAAATGGAATTCACTTCTGAGCCAGGCATTCTTGAGCCAGACTCAAAATGGAGCCATTTAAGTGCAGAACCATGGAATTTGTGTAATTGTGAACCTTGATGAAATACATTTGGAACACACTGAAAACATTACATTTGTCTGTTTTCCATCTACTGAGCTGTGGAGTTGCTTTGCTGAGAGAATGAAAGAGCCACTGGCTCCCAATTCACCAGAAGAGGAGAATAACCCTGCCTCCCTGGCCAATGCCATGGTCAATAATGCATCACTCTGTGGGACTCTTAGCTGAACTTGATCCAGCACGTTCATGATGTGATCTGGACTACGGGGCTCAGCTCTGCACTCTGAGGGCCTCGACCTAATGGCTGCATCTCTTGGGGCCCCCTCTGGTACCACCCTGAAAATAGATTTTTGCTTTTCGATTCAAACTGCATTCACATTTTCAGCCATATTCTGTTTTTTGCTTCTAAAAGATCAATGTTTCCATTTTTTTTAACATTTTTTGTTCTCTCTGGCTTTGAAGGGCCAGGGGTCCAATCTGTTTGAACAGCAGGTCTGTTACTCAGCCCTGTATGGAAAAAAAGATACCATTCTTTCCTGCATATGAAATCCCCATAATAATTATTGAGCTTTTTTATTTTTCTACTTTATGATGCAGACTTCAGTGACTTGGCCATAGTGCAGTGTTTGGCAGTGCTATGGCAGTGGTGAGTTGTTAAAGGCTGGGTAAGGCCATGTTTCTAAGAGATATTATCAGTTTTTAAGCAGAGAACTGAAAATCTGTTCACCAGACCACATTTCCACAAAAGATAACATCACTTCCCACAGTGGAAAACAGGTTCCATGGGTATCACGAGTGCAAAATATTTGAAAAAATCTAATTCGATAAAAAAATGATGTGTGAAAAATTATGACCTATAAGATCAATGGTGCTAATGCAGTTGAGGGTCAGTGTGATGTAATTGACAACAAATCATGTGTTAATCAGAATCTCCACTTCTATGTTCTCTCATCTGAGTGACCTAATCAATAATTGTCTGCTAGCTAGCTATGCTCGTAGAAGTCGCTATTACACTCCTCTCGCAGTGGTTTCTTAGTTGTTGAAATAAAATGTGATGTGGAGATCCTTCCATTCCAGATCTTGATGCCACAGGCTGAACTCTGATTTGTACATTTGGAAGCGATCTCAAAGTGGCGTCTCGCAGCCTGCCATATCAAGAGATGTGAAGTGTAATTCTTTAAAGAGGAAGCATCTTTGTGATGTCCAATTCTGCTTCTTCAAGAAAAGTTAGCAAAAGTAGTTAACAGCCTAGAAAATGTTCACTTCTACCACAGGCTAAAGCCTAACTCTTTAAAGTCATACACTATACATTCTGTCAAATGACATTTCTTGATTAGATTTTCACTAGATGACACTTGGAAGACTGTACACGAGTACTCAGGCTATCCCTACACAATTAACTACAGCACAACCATGCACAACCACGCAATTCCACAATCACAAGCAATTACAATCTCTCTCTCTCTCTGAAGTCATATTCCCGATGAGAAAATATGGTCAATACACACTAAAGGAATCGGTTAATGATTGTATGAAAGGTCCTAACACCCTTCAGCCTGTTTAAAAAGACATCTTTTAAACCTATTGGAGACCAACAGAGGATCTTTCAGTACTTCAAATAGTAATTCAAACAGGACTGTGGAATGTTTCATGAGATAGAGTTTGTTCAGTTTTATCAGGTTTTACCCAAGATTTTCTTTCATTTTAAGACACTTAGTATTACATTTTCTGTTCATATACACAGTATTACAGCAGAAGAAACAAAATCAAACAGTTGTGAAGATTGGTCAACTGAATATTTGTCAAATAAAGCTAGCCAACACTAACTCTTTGATATCAAGTACATTGTTGTACTGTGCGATTATGTCATTCTGTGTGCTCACGTACAGTGTACTTTTCATAACGTAAACATAAATGTAAATACATTAAACTGCAGATTTAGGGGACTAAGCATTGATATTTTGTTACTCCCAAAAGGGAGTAATTAAAGGGCCCTTGGCCAATTTCTGTTGATATTTTTGTCGTCTTTTCCCTCCACTCACCACTTGGCTCAGTGGCCATGCCTGCCACTGCTCCACAGTGTGCAGACTGTAATTGTATTGATGGGTAACAAAGCGCTTCCTTCTGACTGTCTTTTCACACCATAATGAATTCTTTGATAAAACCCTGGATACTCCAGCTCATGCTGGTAAATAAGCAGCAGCCTGTTGTTCTATAGTATTAAGATAATGATGAATCTGATACATGATAATGAATTAATTCCAGTCACAGCTAACTGCAGAAGGATATTTCAGAATATCTTATCAGTTTGTTGGGGGTGATTAATTACAGGGTCTGGAGGTAATCTCAGAAGCCTTGACCATGATTACATCTGAGCTTAAAATTTTTCCAAAATGCTGCGGAAATTTACACAATGTGCTGGTTGAAAAGCTACAGATGAGAGACTCTACCTGGAGACTCATATCTACACATCAGCTGGAGTACAGTGTAGTTGTTAGATCACGTTTAAGAATTAGAATTATGGGTTGATTGTAAAAATCAAACTTATACTGGGATTCAAGCAACACTTGTCCGTTGGCTCTCAAATAAATGCAAGTGGTCATTTTTATCTTCACCAACACAGATAAGCAAGTTTGCAAGTCATGAAAATGGACTCTCCAAACTGATATTGTTGGGGGAAAGAATAACACTCGTACTAAATTGTAAGTAAAAGTTAACATCCAACTTTGTAAGTTTTGGAGCTGAGCCAGTACACTGGTTCAGATTACTGACCAGGCATACCGGACAAGTGCCCCAGGGCCCTTTGTCCTTGAGGGGACAAGTGCCCCAGGGCCCTTTGTCCTTGAGGGGCCGAGCTGCCAAGGGCCTTGTGAAGGGCTTCGGTACTGTACAGAAGCCCTGGCAGATTTCACCACGCGGGCCTCCTGCCACGAGAACAAGACATTGCTGGGCCCTATTCCTGGTTTTCATAGTTAGGCCCTATTCCTATTCCTAGGCAGCTGTCTAGTGCCCCCAATAGCAAAGGCCCCGCCAAAAAAAATAATTGACCAAATAGGCAAGCCTTGCTTGCTAATAGATTCAAAATCTTTTATTGTGATTGGAGTGTAAAATTCAAAGTGCATAGTTAATATGATGGCATGATTTTATAACATCAAATTAGTTCACTTTTAAATCTCTGTCTTATAACAACAGCCTGTCAAGACTACATGATCTAACAGCTTGCTTGCAGATGTTGAACAGAACATCTTTCTTTGTGACTGGAGTACGAGATGCTTCAAAATGTATTGCTAACATTATTTGAAAGGTTAGCACAGTTTTTTGTGATATTTTCTGTGATATTTTCTTCTTAAACTGGCCAAAGTTTATGCACTTCTTTGCAAAAACCCATGATTGGTTTTCTTCTGGGAGTGTGCCTGGCTCAGCGCCCCAAGGCCTGGTTTAAATGATTTAAAAACATTTAGGTAGTTAATTGGCTAGCCATGACAAAAATACATTTTGTAGTTGTCTTCAAACTGTGGTGAGGAGCTGATTGATCTGATTGATTTTTTAAAAATAAATAAATAAATAAAATTATTTTATTTATAATGTCATATATATATATATATATATTTGCTAGCAGCAAATAACTGTCTATCATCTCTACCTTGTTGAGATTGTGATGTCACCACCCCATTATTGTTATTATGCTTCCAGGGGGCGGTTGCCTTGGCATTTGCTTGCCCATAGGCCCTCTGGTGGGTTAATCCAGCCTTGTGCCACTTTCGCTCTAAATCATAAGAATGAATGAGTCCTCAGTTTGGAGGAAATTAATGCTTTTGCAGTAAGGAATACTTGAATTAAGGCTGTCTCACTTCAGAGCCTGGAGCTTCCAGCAGCCAGTGCTTTCCTTTTAAAAGGCTTGGGGTATTGAAAGTACTTACTACTTGAAGTGCTGATAAAAAAGGCATCTATTTCAAGAAGCTGCACAAAGAGTCATGTTGGTTGGGGAACAACATTATACAGTACCCTAGTAAGTACAGTGTGTCAATGTGGCTTCTAAGAATAATGTGACAATACAGCTACTACTGTTGCCACACCTACTACTACTAATACTACCACTGCTGCTACTACTGCTATTGCTATGACTACTAATATATCAATGAGGAAAATGATTCAGTTTGAATCTGTAGAATTTGAACAAAACAACACATTACTTATTTTATTTTTACACTAATCATCAGTGTTCACTATTTGTCCAATAGTGTGAGCAAAAACGTAACCCATACATTCTGAGCTGGAAGCTCCTGCTTACCCATTCTTGTACCAGGAACCTGCTGAAGAGAAATTCATTTTGGAGGAAGCAGACGGGAGGGCTACGTGCCGTGGCAGTCAGATGGTGGAAGGTCACTTATATAGGCCAGCCTGATGCAGGAGGTGATGGAATGCTCTAAGGAGTTATTTTTGGAGCTGGTGGAGGAGTGCCGGTGTGAAAACAATTAAGGTTTTTTTTTCCCTCCCGCTTTAATTAAAATTTGACTTAATGTTACTGTCTCTCAGGTCTAATTCACCAGAGCCGTTCCTAATTAAAATATATATCCTTCCAGCTCTCTTAATAAGTAGGTGTGACTTCAGAGGTCATAGAGAGCTCTGGATGCTGATGTAGTGGAGATAGCACTTCACGTTTCTGCTACTGATTTAATTAGAGCAGGTCACTCTGGTTTGAAAACAAATGCTATAAAGGAGCAAACCATGCACCTCAGTGCAGCATGCCTCTCCATTTCCCCAAAGCAAACCATTCTAATTACCTCTGATTTAAGTCATCATACCAGTGTGTTGTGGTTCATTGCTTTTCCCAAAGCTTGCAATTAAATTTATCTCAGATTTTTCAATAAAATAAATAAATCAAGAGACTTCATAAAGTTTTCGTACAAAAATTCAGGAATTATGTAATTTTTCTAAGATAATGTCCATATTATCTTAGAAAAGATATAGAATGTTGGTGAACACGGTTAACTGGGCTTAGGGACTGTACAGAAACAACATAATCAAACTTTGAGGATGATAGTTTATTATATGCCACCAATTAATGTATTCCGCAGAGGAGACTTATATGGAGTAATAATCACTGAACGAATTAACAAATTAAGCCAACTAGTTGGACAGAGAGGACTGCAGAAAAGTAGTGAGAAAATAAAGTTAACTGTCGGCTCCACACAAAGCACAAATGGTTTGGCCAAGGTTCAGCCAAGGGAAGGATGAAGCATTTGATCAGAATCACATTTTCCATCGTCTAAGTTCACATTTTAGGAATGCATTCTATGGTAAAGGTACACACTTCTCCTGCCTCAGCAAGGACAATTTGTCCTTTTTAATCCTGTGTGGACAGGATTCTCTTACTTTGCTCATTTTATTTTCCTGCAGAACCTCCATTTTCAGAAAGCAATAACCGGATTCTCTGAGTTGCAAGTATTTGAGCATGGAGGCCTTACATAATGTTCTGCCCTATCATTACATGCAGTCTTCATAGGTTCCATCCTCTCATTGACTACACTGCACATATGTTCATGCTGTCTTTTCCATTGTGACCATTTTACACCTTCACTCAACAAGACATAGATATGCCCAGTCACAAAGCTGCATTTTAAATAAATTTATTTAAATGAAAAACTTTGCAACTGTTCTCTAACTATTCACAAGAGACATACAGAACTGATTGTGAGCTTAATTAGTCATTTTCTAAAAACATCAGCTAAAATAACATCCGCTCCCCTGAGTACTGTAGATATGAGCTCTATTTATTTCTTAACGTGGGAGTAATTAACAATGCATCTGTCAGATATGGAATAATATTACCAAAGCTTAAATGGTTCCATCTGCTTAGATGGTATTTGTTGCTCTAAATACTCGTTTGAATGTTCCCAGAGAACAAAAAGTGAAAATCCTCTGTGCTCAGGATTCTCAACAAGACAGATGACCAAAGCATCTCTCATTTTGCTGCAGTCCAATTGCTGAAAAGGGTTGATTTCTGCCACATATTGTCCTGAACAATTACATTTTGGAACATATGCTGTCAAAGCAAAATACACTGCTGGAGAGGGTCCTGTCTTTGTCTGCTCAGAAACTGAGTGGGTGCCTGATTTCAGACACATTTGCTGCAGATCTGCTCAGAGCAAGTTGATTCAAAGTGGTAAAGGGAGCCTGGATAACACCAAAACTGAAGACTTTCAATGTGGAGTTGAATGGAATGGGGACAAGGGGACTTCTTTATTTCCCTGCTACGCACAACTGGTTTCCCCACCGATGAAAAAAAGGGTCATACCCTGACTCTTCGATCAGTATGAACTGTAATCTGCAATTACAAATCGACTGTGTGGCCATCTGTATGTCAAGTTATTGAATTTAAATTCAGTAAAACAGGGTACCATCAGGAACATTCATATTAAAAATAAAATGACCTCTTTGGGTGTAGGTTAGCATAAGGAGAGTGTCAAAGCATTACAATGAATATTTTATTGTTTCTTGTTTAAGAATTTTGAAGGGTTTCATCACATAGGAGTGTTCATGTTGGACTAGCAAGGTCTAGGTGCACACAACATCAGTATAGATGTGTCATGCACACATACACAGTTCTTTTCCATCTTTGAATGAGCATCATTCTTACCATCACTATATGGTTTAGTTTTCACTTCAACTTGGATGTGTTACCAACAGTTTTCTTACTGGCAGCATTGATGACACTCTGAACACAGAGGTGGACCTGGAAAAATATGGTTTTCCAGCTTGTGTTAACAGAGAGAGTCGGGAAATGCACTCCTCTTGTGATGCAACACAGATGGGAACTACACAGAAAAGCTTTTTGCAAGTTCACTTGTGCACACTGTTCCCTGGGTATTGACTTGTTTTAGGGTTTTATCTATCCTTATGTGCTGAAGGTTCCATAACAAATCTTACTCCATGTAAATTAGGAGAATGATTAGCCCAGACATATTTTATTGGCAAATAATGATAATAATAATAGTAATAATAAAGACAAGGGACATTTTTTAAAAATATGCTTTTTCTTTTCTGTTGGTCCTGTCTTGATGACCAGGATTCATTGTCACAAGGACTTGCATTGTGGGTTGAGAGTAGTAACTCTCTGTTGGTAATAAAATACTTGGTCTTCATAATGCAAAATCTGGTGTGTGCATGTATTGTACAAATTATGGACGATATTTGAAAGAAGGGTCTTGGTCAAGGGTTAACCAGTAGAGGCAGTATCTAGGAACTGAACCTTGAGGTTACATGGTCAGCTCTCTAACCACACTGCCATAAATCAATATGCAGTGATGTACAACCAACATTTGCTCCACTGGCAGACAATTGCCTCTAACTAATCAGCATATTGTTTATATAATAATCATAACTAAAGTGAATCACTATGTGCACATGGAGAAGTAGCATACCACCCACTCTTTGGTGAATACAATGGTTATCATATTTATATACAATCATTGTGGCATACTGAAATAGCAATAGTAGTGGGATGAGGTTTCATGAACTCCATAGCTGGTGGAGCTGCAACGACCCGTCAAACCAGCAAAACACAATGATTGGTTCAACTCTTCCAGGTTCTGCTGACATGTGGTAGCTCCACCCTATTGTGTTAGGAAACAAAAAAGGCTGGTTTACTTTACATCCTGAAGAGTTTATAATATACTGTTATCTCAGTCCAGAGTAATTTCTTCCATAGTGACCTTTTTGAGGGGTACTCTTCTGAATCTATCAGTATGTTTCTCGTCTCCAGATCCTATTCATGCATGTTAAAGCAGCACTAGCTAAGAGCACTGATAATAATGTGATATGAATTGAACAAAGCATTTCTTTGTTCCTGGGATATGTCAATGTTTTCTTTGAAAAAGGCAGATTAAAACCCAAACCCTCTTCATGTAGAACACAAGAATAAGCACTCAATACATTGTTTCTTGTGGCGTCCAAGAAGCACTCATGTCTTATCTTAGGCAAGCAGACATGAACCTTCAGAGAAGCAGAATTAAGAGAGATAAGGCATGTGTTGATATAAATGGCATTCACTGCGATTGCAAGTTTCTGCATGCAACCTTAATAGTTAAGCTTGCATCTGGTCAGGCAAATAGCACAGGGATATTCTCAGGAAAGGCTATGATGGCAATTACCCTGCTTTGTGACCACTTTATTAAAATGCTGCTACATCATTTCTTGTGTTTTTTTTGTGTGTGTGTTTTATGAAGTGTTTCAGAGTGAAAAACATAAAACATGAGAAAATCAGAAAGTTGAGGGGAGAGGAAGAGGGAGTTACCTATAGCCATGAGTTTTTAGGACACCCTTCCTTGAGTTGATTCATTGGGAAACACAGCTTTTTTCAGTTCTGTATAATGAGTTAACTGCTTTCAGGTGTTTCCCTTGTTCAGCACCGGACAGCTCCCATAAGCAGTGGTGCGCTGTTTTCCTCCTGGGATTCTGTTTCTTCCAGAGAACTGTCCCTGGCTCTGATAGCTATCCACTCAAGTGGTACAGTGTGTCAATAATTTATTATTATATTCATCATGGAACATATTGACATTACATGCACCAAAATATAATTAACTATGGAAAGAAGAAATGTAAAAACTAGGCAATATGCTGTTACACAGAATTCTCCTTTTCACAGTAATCCCTTTCAAACTGCTGGAATGAGCAGGCAAAAATGACCAACCTAAAAAGTGGCTCTGCCCCTCTGTCTTAATTCATTAGTAATTGGTTCTGAAAGCTATTCAGTGTGCATAGCCTGGGGATCATATACGCATTATGGCAGTTTAATTCCAGTTAAACTTAATTTAAAACATATTCATAACTCTCTCTCTCTCTCTTTCTCATTTACACATTTATTTGCACAAATAACACACTCCAGTTCATTGATACATAAACACTGAAAAAAAGGCATAGTCTAGCAGTTGTGATATGTGTTCATATTTCCTTGATACTTTTAAAAGTCTTCAGTACCTACAATGACTTTCACTCCGGAGACATAGATAAAATTATAAAAAGGCAGTAACATACTGAATAATTTAAACAGCATTTATTTTAAGGCTCACATGTGTCGTGTGTGTCCAGGCAAATTTTACACTTGTTTGGGACTTTACAGTTGCAAAAATGTCACTTCTGCTCATGTGAAGCTCACACCTCATTATGATAAAATAAATATGGCAGAAGTTACCAATGAACTGTTAAAATAGAGACCCCCTTCCCCCCAGAAAAAAAACAAAAAAACATGCACACACACATGAACACGTGCGCGCGAACACACACACATGCACGCACGCACGCACGCACGCACGCACGCACACACACACATTTTATTCAATGTGTGTGACAGTGAGCAGCTGTCTTTTTTATATTCTTGCTTCTTTTTTGTCCTCCAGCGCTATACTTTGTCGAAGATTGAATCTCTGACCTTGGGACATGGCTTTAGGTTAAACTGAGATTTGTACAGCTCATTATCAGCTCTAAACAATATGTCCAGCATATTGATTTTTCTCTGCACTGTGCACTTCCTAATGCCTTTGTGTCGCACAGTTTTTCCACTCTGCAGCACGACTGACTAACAAGTAGACATGTCTTACAAATCATAACCACCATTTACACAAGTGGAAAGATGAGTAGAGCCCAGCATTCAGTGAGACCTGATCAGAAAATTCAGAAGACAGTGTTAGTAAAGAAAGAATTCTAGCTTATCAAATGTTGAAGACCACACTGAATTCTTGTTACATCGTTTTAAATACATCCATCCTCTCCATATCCATGGGGAGTTGCCAAAATTTCATATAATAATAGCAGTATGTATAGCTGTCATATTTCCCCTTCATGTCACCATTATCAAACCATCACCTCACAATTGTAGGGATTTATTTAGCCTCACACAGAATTGAGAAAAATATCAATTATGTATTATTTTATTATTCCTCACAAGTGGTACAGAAAAAATATTACTATTTATATCCTCAGAAAGGGCACACCAAACATACAGGACAATGACTATCCGATAAATGACATGGGGCGCCAGTGGATAATGCTTCAGGTTCTAACACAAATGATATCAATATTCTAAATAAACACAAGCATACCAAGGTTTTACCCCTAGCTGACTCATGTGGAAATCAATCTCATTTCATTCATTAATCAGTCTCAGTCTTATGAATTATAATTACTGACACTCAAATTTATAATTAAAGATATAACAACAATTAATTAATAATGGTTGAAGGCATATGTTCTGATTGATTTGATTTCAGCTCATGTTCTAATGACATCAACACAGATACAACATTTAATAAAATATATTTATTAATTAAACAAGAAAAAAAAAAACCATAACTACAGAACTACAGTTCCTACCACTCTAAGAAAGGCGTGTGTGTGTGTGTGTGTGTGTGTGTGTGTGTGTGTGTGTGTGTGTGTGTGTGTGTGTGTATGCATGTACATGGGTTGGGAACAATGGGCACTTTCCTGTAGCTATGTGCATGTGTTGTTTTTGTGCACTGCGCTTAATAGTCCTCCAGATTACACAGCTAGTGTGGTGGATTTGGAGGAAAATTGTATATAATTTGTTAGTCATTGTAGAGATTGAATGCACAGATCTCGGTTCAGAGAAGTTGAATTATAAATTCCTGTTAGTTGCATTACATTGTCATTAAACAGAATGCAAACTTTCAATGTGCCTGATGTGTCCATCATATGTGTAGTTGTTTTCTCGGGATAGCCAAAACCACAGTTCATTTAGCAAGGGGTTTATCCTTCAGTCCGTTCATCTGTTGTTGGAAAGAGAAGGAATCCTGCCACTGGACTCTCTGAAGTGGGACGTATTGGATGATATGGCTCTCTGTTGTTGGGGAGTTTCAGATGCTGTGAAGGAAGCTATAGCAGTTGTTAAGGGAACCACACAGGATGGCCGTGGTTTTTTGTGTGAAGTAGGCCAGCAAGGCACCGTGCTGAGCAGGATGGGTGAACACTTGCCTCCAAGACAAAGTGCAGGTGAGCAGCGAGAGGTTTCTTGTGTGAGGCAAGAGCAGGGATAAGCAAAGGCAAAGGGTGGAGAGAGAGCTTGTCTGTCCTTTTATTACTTAAGTTTTATTGCCTATTGTGTTTCTACATTATTGGTTTACTGTAGCGCACATGGGGGGTCTCAAAACACACGCTCACTGATGATGTCATGGTGTGTGTATACATTGGTAGAGCCACTTGCACCATTGTCTTTCATTGAGAAAGTAGTAATAGGTTCCACAAAGATTATTCATTAAAGATAGAAATTGGCCCTATGTTTATGGGAGATCAAAGACACAAGCATCAAACTATTTAAGAGATTTAAGTATGTAGAGAGAACTTAGTACATCTAAATAACTATGCTTATTTTCATCTTTTGATTTGTTTGAGCCCTTTGTTAATTTGCCATTAAAGAATATCATTCATCTGACGGCTTTTATCTTTGTTGTAATTTTTCTGCTGCCATCTTTTATTCTGCCTTCAAAGAAAATTTATTTCTACAGATAAAGAACAGATATATCAAAGTAATAATGTGTAGCATTCTTTCTGCAGTAAAAACTAACACAGTATTACAATACTATACACACTATATTATTTCCAGTTTTTGTTGAAGGTCAGAGACTGGTTTTCTTTTTTCAATGGAAGTGTTGTACAACAAGATACACTCTGAAGGCTTAAATTGCACCCCTCATATTGTACAGAAAACTACAGTAAAATATATTAAATGAAGCTTATTTTAATACGGAGCTAAATTATCACATCTGACAACGCTGCAGCATTGAATACTTTCATCTTACTGGGAGGATTAATATGACTGCCTAAGGTGACTGTGAGATTTATGACTGAGAAGCACAAGTCCAATACCTATAACATATTTCATATTTGTAATGAAACAGCATACTTCATATGTTTACATTCCCTCATTCTCCTTTGATTATATTGCAGCGATTATGGCAATGATACACTGTATTTGTTCAGGAACTTATCTTCTGTACAGAAAGATACATGTGCAAGTCGCAAGCACTCCAGTGTTTTGTGCCCTTAAGAAAACAGTAAAAAAAGAAAAGCAAAAACATAAATACCTGAGAAAACGAAGCTGACTGTTGGGAAAATTTACAGAAAATTAGGATGTGGTGCCTGCGGTTAATCCAGCCAATAGTCTATCATTAAGTTCCCTCTGAACAGGTCACATGTCTGAGCAATAAGCCCACTAAGCCAGGGCTGAAAGAACAGAACACTCTGAAATGTCATACATGTATAAAACACTGAGCAAATTTAAACCAATCATTTCAAAGGCAATAATCCTAACATAGACTTCTAAATGTCAGATTGAAGACAACCGGTTAACATTTTGAATTGAACATCACAGAATACATCACAGATTGTTATTCATTCATTTTAATATAAAATCAGGGAATTACCAGGATCTGGCAATGTATTATGTATTTATGATATGTAATCAAACACAAGGCAGGAGGGAAAGACAACATTTCCCTCTCTCATATGTTATATTGTAAAAACCAGTCTCCAACAAAGCTCTCTGTGCCCGTTATGCATAATTAATTCCCTGTGTTCCTCATGGAAAAGGTAGAGAAAGAAGCTTGTATTTGCTTAGTAGACAAAACACATATATGCAGCTGGGAGCTTCCCCAGAGCACATGAAACCAGCTGGTCCAGGTCTGTCATCCTGTGCTTTTTCAGCAAACAGCTGGCAGAGCTGATTAAAGACCTGAAAGACGTGGGAGACTCAGGAGTGGACCATCTGAGCTCTCCTTCGCTTGTTCAGACATCACAGATGCGGACAACTCGCTTTTTTATTTATGGGTGTATCTTCTCCCTTTCTCTCTGTCCCCAATTCCCTCCTTAATCAAACCCTCCATGTCTCTAAGGGGCAAATAGGCTAGAGGCTGTGCCCCTGTATTTTAGGGACTTGTGATTCTGAGCACCTGCGTAATGTCATGGTCAAAAGGCGCATATTTAATAAGTGGGTTTTGAAGATCTGTTTGCCACTGTTTTACCACCTTCCCTTTCTCTCAATGTCCCATTTCTTCTTTTCAATCTGGCAAATCCAGTTAAACCATGACCTCAACCCCTCCTCTCCCCTCTCCAAATCCTCCCCAGAGCATGAAGCACCATCCACCCCCAATGATAATATAAAAGATCTGAACTTAAAAGTAGGGGGCAAGGAAGGAAAATATGTGGAGCTTTTTCAATATTGGGCTTTTCATGATATCTTTCGCTGTTTCTTACCCACTGTATGCTGCCATTACCAGACTGAAAATTATATTATTAATCATATAGCTGTGATAGACTCAGCTTATCTGAAATACCATTATTTTTTACCTTGATGGTAGGTTGTCTTTTAACCTTGCTCTATGTCCCTGTTTCTTATATGATATTTTGTTGTTGGGTTTTCCTGTTATTATTTATTCTGTAACAGACGTATGTTTGACTTTGAGAGCAGTGAGCAGTGATAATGTCTGTGCTGGTCTTTGAAAAGGCTTGCCTAGAAAGATAGAGACAGAGACAGAGACAGAGGGAGAGAGACTAATGTGAGAGTGTATGAGTGTAAGTCCTGCCGGGTCCATCAGCAGCACACACTGCTCCTCACACTGCGCAGCCTCAGCCTGATGCTCCCGCTGTATCAGTTAACTTTCTGTAGAAAGAGTCAGTGTTTAAACTATTCCATCACCTAATCTCTCCTCTCTAATTATGTCAAAAATGCTCACAGAGCTGACGGGCTATTTCTGCTCCCTTTTCAGAGGTAACATGACGTCTGTAGCTGTTTATGATGAAATACGCTGTAATAACTGGGAGAGTGCATGCCTTTCAAAGTCAAATGGGCTCTTCCTTCACTTCTAGACACTTTTTTAAACCAAACACTCTTCCAAGAATTTAATACATGTATTCTTTTGGCTTATTTCAATACTTGACAATTTCAAAGCAAAAAGGAAGATGTTATTTCTCTGTATGGACTCATATGTTTTATGAAGTAGGAACCAACAAGCAAAATGAAAATAGAAATAACCATACCACTCTTTATCTGGCACAAGATTCCAATATAATATTACAGTACATTACATTATAGACATTTGTGCTGTAGTGCAACTTGCATCCTTCATCGTGAAGGAGTCAATGATGAATGTGTATCTGGGGTCCTCCTCCAGAGAACTGAGGTTCTTCACAGAATCTGTCTCCTTCAGTTAGAACGTAACCTGAGTATTGGAAACCCAATGCAATCTTGGTGATGACAGTATTGCAATGGCACACACCTGGGCCAGACTGCTGCCCCAGAGGAATGTTCAAGGAGTGGCACCCCACCTGACCAAAACATGCCACATATGTGACAGAAATATCCTTCACACCTGCAGATTTTGGTTTATGAAGTGGTATATAAACCATGCCACCTACCTGACCTTGCAGGCAACAATAAAAAAAAAAAAAAACATATTTTAAAGCATTACTCAGATGCTTCCTGCTTGTTGACTGAACACATATCTCCATAACTTTGCCCCTACTGCAATATCACAGCCAAAGTCCACTATTATCAGTAAGTTATGGACCAAAAGTTTCACAGCTCATTTTCTCTGCCCGTCCAGCTTTTAGAATCTCCTGGAACAGTTCATTCCCTTCCTGTGTGCCGACTGAATATCTCACTACATCCATAATCCTCTAAAAATGTAGATAATAGATTTTAAATCACACATAGGACCTCTTTATCACCATGGCCAAAACTGCCAATTTCCAAAACTTTCAAGAGACGCTGTATGGGTATGTAGGAGCCTTTAATGCACATTTTTTGGGAGAGTTACCAATATTTTTGAAAGTGTTTTGCTGGGGTGCTGACCCTGTTTCTGTACACAGATTCTGTGCTGATTCTTTTGATCTTGCCCATATCCAAATTTCCTTATTGCAGGAGATGTTTATCTGAAGGTTTAACTCTTCCCAGGTAGAACCTGCCACTGATAAAAAATTACATTACATATTGCTGTGTTGTTGTTTTTCTTGCAAATGTAGAAAAAATAATGAACAAATAATGAAATATATATACAAATGAACAAAACATCTTGTGAAACTGTAACAACAAAACCTGTATGGTGATGTGTATCTTCTTGAATAAGATGTACTTCATCTAATGGCTAACATAACACTAAATTATAAATGTTTAAAACAAACAAAATATTGCAGATGTTTAGCCAAACAAACTTAAACTTACCTGGAAAACATACTGGAATGCAAATGTTATGCTTTCTTATCCCTGTTTAATTAACTACACTATCCAAACGTTTGGTTCTTATAAAATAATTTGAACAGCAACAACTCCCAGCTTTGCCCAGAATTGGAGTTTGCAATATTAACATGGGAGTTCATAATGCATTTCTAACAGTTTTGTTCAAACTGTAATTGACTGAGGTGCTTTTATTGGGCCATTGATTAAAAGTCATGCATTTGCTGTCTCTTGGCAGAGAACAATCTGTAATTAATGGTATGTATAGAGGCAGTGCTTAGAAGCATGGGCTTTGTTTTGCATACAGGGCCTGGGGGGTGGCAAGCAGTGTGTGAGAAAACTATTCGCAAAATAGAAGATGTGGTAGGTGCACTTCACTGACTGCACAGTGTAAACATTCCCAGCTGGTTGAGACAATGTAACATTTTCAGACACACTATGGGGTGCTTTCAGAGCTGTGCTTGTTGATTTGAGACACAATATCTCAAAATGAACCACTTCATCAAGAGAGTTAAGGTGTATTTGTTAGTTTAGCAGCAATACTCTGAGTAATTGAAAAGTTTACCATGCACTGTATGATGAGATCCGAAAGGGGTGGGGAATTCCTTCTCCCCTCTTGCCTGCTATCACGACACCCATTTTTTGAGGTTATTTTAATGTGATTAAATGCCAAACAATGAGGAAATATAGATATTAGCTTGCAGATACTAGTTTTTATGTTGCCTGTATGTGTGCGCGCGTATGTTCCTAACATATTTATTTGGTAAGGCTATTCTCTTCTTGACATGGAAATGTGGCCGTTATTTGTTATTGAGATTGTTTGTGTACTTAAAATGCATGATGGCACTAAAGATATGTGCACAATTGCAATTGAAAAGGAAAGACAGTAATTTCCCGATCTATCTGCTTATGTCTGTGAGTGCATCTTTTGCAATTAAATTTTCTTTTAGACTATGTGGATGGTGGTTGTGTTACTGTCTGATGTTTTCCTCTTTAAAATGTTGATAATACAACTTTTGACATGCAGGTGCACAGCCAGTTCCTCTAGAAGGACCTTTACAGGAAGGGGTCAAAAAACAGGAAGTCCTTCATTACCTGGCCCTGGGTATTCTGCTCTCTCATCATTTATTCAGACACGTTTAACAGCATTAACCTACTATCACTCTGCTCCAGTGGAAAATGTGTTTGTTAAATGTGTTTGAACATTCAGCAAACCGACATGATCATATATTATATGAAGTAACCCAACACAGCTAACCATCACAGTCATTCATGCAATTTTCTGAAAATCCTTGTAGGAGCAATTTCATGAATGCCCTGTTGTATATTTATTTTTTTATGCTTTGCCCGCTTTTAATATCAGCTTCACCATAGTTTGCCTAATCTTTATGTTTATCATAAAAAATGATGTTTTTGCAATGTGACAATGTAAGCAATGAAAGAAAAAGTGTTACAGCACATTAAGTAGTCTGTTCTACCTGGTCATACTATTGTCATACTACAGGGTGTGAGTGTGTGTGTGTATATGTGTGTGTATGTGCGTGCTAAATGTTTGAGGAGGGGGTGTGATTATGTAAATACTAAAAATACACCATTCTGTACCGGACATTTATGAGGCATGTGTTCATTTAATCCCTTACAGTAAACACAATTTGTTCCAACATATTAGCACTAATCTCATCAAATTGCAACAAACAAATTTGAAAATGCCAGCTTGTCACCATCGGAAACCGCTTTTTAAATGATTTATACAGCTGGGAATGGCCATCACCACCAGACAATTACAGCCACACAATTTTAATCAGTCCTGCTCAGATTTTCAGATGCACATTTCAGCCTCCTGAAATGCTCATTCATATTATTCATATTTCAGCTGTTGCACTGTCACTTAACCCAGATCCCATTCTTCTATGAATATTGAGTAATATATATTAATTACGAAAGATTTTAGACAGAGAGGGCCTTTACTGTTAAATGAAAAATATGAGAAATGTATTCCATTGGCAGGGCTGATTGGGGGTGGTTTCTATAATACACTGAAGTGCATGAAAGCAGATATTGCTTTAAAATGGGAATACTCATGCAGTATTCTTCCTGACTGGGCATATGAGCTGAGTGAGCGAATGGGGCCACAAATGTAACAGTACATTTGTGTTACCACTTGCTGGCAGAGAGTCACTGAAGTGTTTTTAGCCCTAGAAGGGTATGTCTGGAACATTATTCCTTATGTTACTTCTTATGCTTTCTCCAAATATACACCCATACAGGTGTGGGAATACAGTAAAAGATGACCCCTCAGATCACATTAGATCTCATTATTGCCTTGGTTATTCACCTATTAAACTCTTTATTTTGAAATCTACTGGATTTCTTTGCACAACCATATTGGTTGTGGGTACTAACTTCAAAACCAAACACTTGCCTTTTCATTGCAGTTTATTTTCTGCAAAATGTGAGCCCCTTTTCATTGTTCTTTTTCATTTCTTTTGCTTCTGTTTGTTTAAATGTATCTGTCTTTTTTGGCTTCTATAGGTACTGGCAGCATTGCCATGTACACCGTTGACTAATCTCATCACTGGCATGGACAGCATCTTCATCTTCACTGCACCTTTTTCCACAGCACTGATTCCTTTTTTGTGTTGGAGTCCTGCACACCTACTTTAACACAATATCCCATTCACAATGGATTACAGTTATACTGTTGGTGGTCATGCTCCACAAGTTTAATTAGAAAGTTACAATCTATCCTGTCCTCACATAATGGGATTATTATAAGTAATTCAACACAATGAAATATATTCAGTCATTTCTCAACTCTGCAAATGTAATTACATGTCCCTCTGTTATCCTAGCTTTTGACTGCGAGCGGTGGAACATGTCAGGTCATTCTGTAGCTTTCAGAATTATCGCGCAATCACTGCTACACAGTATCATTATCTTTGCTGAGAGGTAACGCAGATGGGTGGAATGGGGGTGTTGTGGAGATCATTATAATGCTTTGCTGTCTGAATATTCCATTATACAGAATACGTGCGATCTATGAAACATTGAAGTTATTTTCCTTATATTAACAATAAATTAGATGGATGTTTATTTGTATTTTTGTTGCTGTGGGTAAGAAGCAAAATATTCTTCACTGCCTAGCAATGATGCCATATGGACTTTGTGCAAATGATATGCATTAATTATCTACCACCATACCTATACTGTATTCCATTAGATAGTTTGTAATTTAATAAAGAAAATAAATGTGTAAAGTATATTGTGTTTGATTTAGTGATACAAGCAAAGAGGAAGCCCCAGTAACCATAACAACAAAACAGAGATACATACACAGCATAAAACACAGACACTCAAGAGTCTAGAAACCCAGGAGAGCTCACGCACATAAACAGGAGGGAGGCAGGCTTTTATTTGAGAACCCCATTCTTTGGATGGGACATGACTCTGAGGTCATGACTCACAGTGATCATTAGGGAACCCATGGCACTTTTGAAAGAGTGGGGATGTTAATTTTGGGGTCCTGTTACAATTCCCATGAAAAAGGCACTGTTCTATACTTGGTTAAATAGAGGTTTAAAACTCTTAAAAAAAAAAAAAAAAAAAGAAACAAAGACAAGAACACAGAACAGAAAATTGAATTATGTTCTGTTTTAAGTATTTGGTTGCTGAAATATATCCGTGCACTGTGTACATACTGCTGGATATTGCCAATGGACAGAGGTCCAGCCATAAATGCAAGCATGAGTCTGTGTTTTATGGTTTTTGAAAAGTGATTTTAAAAAGAGGAGGTCTGGGTTTCTACTCATGCAACAAGAGAAACCCACATTAAAAAGCAAGTGCACAAAGTTAGTCCTCATCCACATCCCATTTCAGTACTGCAGTGTGAGACTGTGTGGATATTTCTCTATTCTCCCCTCTGCCTCACAGCACACTTAACTTTGTTTTTCACCTCTTTAATCACTAAACCTCTGGGACTGCAAAGGAAAATGAAACAATGTTTGCACTTAAAAGCACATTCTCTCCTTTTCCACGACTATCGGATGTGTAGGCATAAGTAAATCATTTAAAGAATTCAGCTTTGAAAAGTGCCCTGACTCAAACCACAGAGGAAGTTTGAAGAAAAACACAAAAGATGGCTTTTGAAAAGTCCGTCATTTCTAATGTTCTTCAGTGTTCTGCACACACTAACTACAGCATTTTGAATCCTGGCTCTCTTTATATGTAACTCTGATTGACAGCCCTCTGATAGCAAAGAACAGCATGTGTCGACAACAAAAAAATCATGCAAACACTCTGTGATGCTGCAGGTAAATGCTTTATTCATCAATGACTCATTTCTCAACATCCTGCTCATGCAACAGCCTCCGCACTCTATAAAATGAACCTCGTGGATTCAAAAGCCTGAATACAAGTTTGTCTACAGCTATGATTTGGCAAATACATGTAGGAATTAGATGTCTCCTTTGGAAAAAAATAGTCATTCATTGGAGTTTGCTGAACTCAAGTATATTGTGAGCCAAAGTTACCTTATTTTGCTGTTTAGAAACAAGCTATCCTAATATAATAAGCAATGGCACTACAAAAGGCTATTTGTGTTCTTGTCCTTAGAACAAAATGAGATCTGCAATGGATAATGTGACCTTTTTGTAATGTACATTAACTGCCAAAATGTCAGTAAAATATAGGACTCAGCTATATGGGTGGTTCACACAATAAGATGTTCATTTGGGAAACAGACATGGTCCCTGCAGCTGGAGGTTCAAGTCCCAGCTTCTCCAGTACTTGCTGTGGCTGGAGGTCTATGATGGGTAGCAATAGGCCCAGCCTCTCCAGGGAAAAGGAAGGGCTATGCCAGTTAGGTTGATTAGTCAAAACTGAGTGTATGCTGAATTTGTCATCCTGTGGAGACAGTATGTACTTGGTGATGCTTCTGCTGTGTGGAAAGAAGAAGGGGCTTGTCATAACATGAATTGGAAGAGTTCCATATCGTGGTCTCTCCTCCCACAGCGGGAGTGGGTTGCTGTATGAGGTTAAACATCTTCCTGTGTTTAAAAAAAAATATCACTTGAATGTCAGGAGTTGAAAGCATCATGTGGCTCTGTGTAGTAGGAACACAAATACAAACTTGGTTAAAGCAGTGTAGGTTATAACCTTTCCCATGCAGTTTTCAGGTGGTATTGTGCTTGACCAGCCTCTCAGCAGCTATCAACAATGGAAGAAACTGTCCACTTTGATACTGCTGGTAGTGCACGGTAATCTTATGATTTACCCTGGCAGCGGTTCCCTGACAATGTGATCAAAAGTCAGGGATATCTTGTCTTGTTATTATTCAATTAAAATGATGTATTGGGTTAGGCTGTTGAAAGACACTTTTATATGAAAGAAAGCTTTGTAATATGTACATGTATCTTTTCTGGATTGTGAAAATGTCTATCCTCTTTATTTGTATCAGTAGTTTTACCTGTTTAACAGGCTTTTAGAAAATGTGATCACTTTTAATTAGAATGCAGCCTTTTAATTTGGTCTTAGAACTAAAAGATGTAACTGAAAAACATTCTGTCCCAGCAATTTTCCTTTCAATTCCCTTGTTCCCATCAGCCATTGCAATTACACCATGTTCCACTTTGGAGGATGACAGGCTGTGAATCTATCACACATTTAACACGCTTAATGCATTTTCTAAATGCTTTATTTACCTTCAGTGGAATATTCAAAAGGTTCCTTAGAAGACTTTTCAAAGTATTCATTTAAATAATTGTAGTTTTTAACCTTAACTTTTTTTCTCTTTGGTGCTACCATTTTTATGCCTTAAGGTTTGTTTGAAGATCAAGAAAATGTTCAAAAGCTTTGTTTCATGAAAGCTCTTAGAATTTAAAATGCAATATCAATCTACCTCATTGTAAGTGTTAAAACATTGTATTCTGTTACAGAGTATAATGATGGGTTGTAGTCATATAGCATCCTTTATGCAGTAGTCATTGAGTAGCTGGAGCACACCGACACAAAGATAGAACACCCAACTGAAAAGGATACACTGATTAAATACACATACACAACTACATAAGAATGTTTCAAAATGAGTACAGGTAAATTTTAAGAGTTGCAGAAAAAAGCAAGTTTAAATAAGCAAAATGGCAGCTTTGGCAATAAGAGTTGTTATCAAAAAAGAGCACCTTCTATACGATGATGAAAATATTGTATTTAACAACTGTTTCAGCCCACAAAGCAACTGATAACCACCTTGTGTAGCTGTTGTTTGAGATAATTAAGAGATTACTGCTTTTGTTTTAATGTAACCCTTCATCTTTTAACAGTAAATGAAAGCCAAGGTAAATGTATTCAGTTACAATACCAGAAATAGATCTTTTGGTTTTTCTCAGAGCTAATAGAGGGAAGCCAGCCATAGCAGTGAAGACTTTAGCAATGGTTTATAGCAAACGTTGTTCATGTGTTTTATGGAATTCATGAAAAATTCCAGTTAAGAATTCATTTTATTATTCAGGATTAAACAAATGAAGCATCACCTGTTTTAATGTTGAATCCAGTAGTGATTTTATATAACAATTCGAACCATTATAATATTACTATATTACCACCAAATAACTTGCTACTCATTTTAATCCAAATAAAAGATAAGTAAATGGAATAATAAAAGCAAAAACAAGAAAAAACATGCTTTATAGCCCTGTTTTTCCATTTACACATACAATACGAACAGTTTAGAGAACTTGTGAAATCTTTTTGGATTCCTACAAACAAACTGATATACAAAAACTTGTTGGACTAATATGGACTTGATAAGGAGCACATTGTGCTGTTCATCTTCTTGAAATAAGCTGAAAGTGTGGTGTGGGGTGGTTCTGAAGCCTATCCAAGGAGTAGGAACTGATGTGACATGGTCTATTTTTAGTAAATGTTTATTCAGCCTAAACCATGGCTAACCACAAAACAAAATGATTTAACTCTCAAACAGAGTTATATGTATTATGGAGTGCTATGTTTTCATTGTACATTTCTTATTTTCCCCATTATTTTCAATTGCAAATCGAATTGTGATCTTAAATACAATGTCAGATGGCTTGTGCATCAACTTACACAGCAGGTATAATGTTATGTGGGGTATGTAATACATGCTTACCATGGCTGAAGATGACAGTACAGTTGGCCAGCAGTCATGGTTGGCCAACAATGTATGACATGCTGCTTTCCAAGCGTACAACATTCTTAACCCCTACCTCATCTGTGCGTCTGTGGCATTATTATGTTCATAATGAAAAGTCTATGCCATTTCAATCACAGCTGCTGAGATTGCCGGTTTGTTTTAATCATGCGAATGGCTTAATCTACAAGGTCCTGAAGGTCTCTGCAGGCACCATTGCCCTCTCATTTTATGAAATGAAACATTTAAACTTTGCCTTTTCAATTACTTGCCTTTGCTTGATGTTTTTAGTATATCCATATCATTAGGACATGGCACTTAAGTAAAAACTTTGGTATAAGACCATAATAAAGTATTTCTGATCATTGAAAAAGACTCATTGACATATTGACCCATCAAAAAAAAGTATACATGTATATCTATAAATGTATATGTACAATAGCTATGTCATTGACAAGACTGATTGCCACAGTTTGGGGGGAGGTGGAAATTGTGAAATTTGAACATGCAAAGATGTTAGCTTATATTATCAGCAATGGCAGACAAGCAATCTGTACCCCCTGCATCTCCAGCCATGAACACTGGCACATAGACATAGTCACAAATATCAGTTCAAGACAAATGTGAATATAGGTGTGGCTGTATTTGAAATAGAGAACATGGGTCTAACAGAATTGGTGATTGTGGCAGAGCTAGCTCTATTCCTTCTGAGTAGATAAGGTGAAATCCTTGTCCAGTGTGTTAGCAAGCCACTAAATTTGAATCTTGTCCATATCAGCTTCTATTGGACAGGTATTGTTTTAGAAATAGATATACAGTCTTACCATGGATAAGACACAATACTATCAGAGGCAACTTGGCTGGCTATGATCTCCAGAAGCTAATGCCAGCTAAACATATTGTTGTGCCTTTGAATCTGTCCTCCACATCTTTAGCTATCACTTATAGATTGTTTGGCTATAAAATTGGTAGATTTCCAATAAACAATCCTTAAAGGTCTTTCGTCTGACATATGAGGGCTTAGTTTACTGCTATTCTGAATGCTTGCTCCAAGCTAATCAAGCTAATGTTGTTTGACTCATATTATTTAATCTTAATTATGCATGCATAGTTAAGTAATATTGAATGCATTTCAAAATGCAAATAAGGCATACAATAAATGCAATTGCATGATAAGTATTTGATTATGATTTTTTCAGACTGGCCAGCACTTGTAAATTATCCAATCCACCCATCCCTTTTCCCTGATTCGTAACTATGCTTCAGCAGAGCAGTTTGATTTTTGCAAGGCAAGATAAAAAGTTTTTTTTTGGTGAAGCATAGCTGTGATCTTGTAGAATTTATGTACATTTATGTACTACTGATGTACAGCCAGTAGCAAACCAGCTGTAATGAAAAAAGAGAACATGGATCACCTTAATATCAGTGAAAATCCCAGCGGGTTAATACCCTACCTTTGGGTTCATCCTGATTACAAAGCCTCCATATATTTTTATCTGTCTGTAGTCAGAGGTCAGAGCCACAAGCATAAATGACAGCAGGTACAATCTGCATTTGTCTCAGAGCAAAAAAGAAAAAAAAAATTATAATAAATAATAATAATGTATTATATTATATATAAGACAGAAAATAAGTATGGCTAGCAGTGTAAATTAATCTCTTAATTAATGTATCTTGGGATTCAAAATAAAATATTACATAGTACGCAGTGCAACTGTGCACCAATGTATATAATAAAATAAACAGGTCTGACACAAAAAGCTCACAATAATTCCATAGATCATTTAAACAACACTACCCTTATAATAGATGTTGTTGTAATATATCACGGTAACATGTATAACTTGCTCTTGGCTATTTAAAAAAAGTTGATGACTATGACCATTGCCGCATTCAGTTTGGTGAGTTATTTCACTACTAACATTATTAAAGTGAGTCGTTTTCTGTACAGCCCCATGGATGAAATGAGAATTAAGATTAGAATTATTTATCATTATTTGGGGAACAATGTTTGATTTTCAATTACAAAAACGGAAGTGAAAGCATGAGGTGACCTTTCGCCTTCCAGACTAATCATTTCTGGCACTATGGCCATCAGGGTGAGCTGGTGATTAAGGTCAGTAATGCATTATAACCATTAGGAGGACAAAGAATATCCATCATTGATAACATATGCAGAATTAAAGCAGGGCATGATTGATTTCAGGGAACCTGGTCTGACCCAGGTACTAATGAATTACACAAAGCTGCTGTTTGGCATGAGCCCTCTCCATGATGAACAATTTCACAGCAGCCAGACAGAACCTTGCAGAATTTCCAAGCTCCAATGAACTACCAACTACCAACCCTTCCCCCAACCCCCCTTTATGCTCCACCAAAGCTCCACCACTCACCCCACCCCATCTCACCCCATACCAAACTTCTTACAAAGTTCAGGTAGTTTCTGAACTGTGCATGATCCACCTCTGGTTTCCATTAAACATTCAATGAAATGAATTATATTCTTCCCTCTACATGGTCAATAAAACTGCATGAAACAACCCCAAGGGAACAGATGGTTGGAACATACCTTGTACAGTATATACCAAAGTCAACGGATTTTGTGAAGCTCATTTAGATTTTAATTGGACCATGAAATTAATCTTACTTTTTCAAGAAAAGTCAATGACCACCTGAAAAAACATCCCAATGGGAATGTTTTTGGTAACAAGCATAAATTCAATACCCTTTAGAAGGATGGTTCAGAATTTCTGGGCATGTCAAACCACACCTTTTCATGGGCCTTATAACCCATGATGTCATATTGATAATGATAATATAGTGAAATTGATAATTGAAATTGTGTAGATGATGGCAGAAGCTGAGGAAAAATTTTGCCCCAGGGTGTTTTTTCATATTCTTTTTAAGTCTCAGTTCATTGTCTAGAATTGTTAGATGATGCACAAGAACCAGAAGTTTTGCAGAAAGTCAGTGTACTTACAACACCATTACAACACACAATGTTTCATGTTTCTTCCTCATATTATCTATTTACTTCAGGTAAGCAATTACCACGAGAGCTCGAGAAACAAATTATATTACCTATCTATGCCAAAGCCTCCATGAAAATGGTCTTGATGGATAATATTATCCATTCAAATGGACAGAGTATCATTTTCAGTTGCATGTACATATTGAAAAAGACTTGATTTTAACAAAAGACAAATTAAAAAAATATAGCATGCAGTATCAACACAAATATACAAATAACAACCACAAAAAATTAAATAGCAATATATCTTAGACTGGCTCCGCAATTCAAGCCACAAAACCCAAACACAAATAACGTTTAGGTAAAGGCACCTCAAACATGTAGCAAACATAAATTTGGATTACCCATGCAAAGTTTACTCAACAGCATGTACAGATCTGCAGGAGTAACTCAACACCACGCTTTCACAAGAGTCAGTCATCCGGAAAATACTGTATCAGGCATCTTAAACCCCCTACACTGGATTGACCGTGTGATGGAGAAGGCCATGCAGTCTGAGTGCATTTAAAGCCAAGTGTGTGTCAGTGAATCTAGCTGAGTGTGATGCTCCTAAACAAAATGGGCAATGACACAAACTGCAGACTGCAGTCCCACACCATTAAAAAAATAAATAAATAAATAAATGCATATGGTGCTTGATACAGTACTAGTTTCCTTTCAGAAAGAAGCACACTAATTTTGAACACAATAATTTTGATATCATAAATAATTAATACATAGCTTAACAACTGGAATCACATTTCACACAACTGTGACTTTTCTCTAAACAAAAGACATTAAGAGAAGCCTGTGAAAGTTGGAATTTAGCTCTTTGAAGGCCTGGACAAGGTTTGTGTGTCACCTCCGGGGCTATTATTAATTTATATATTTATAATGTAAGTTCCTGCATTATTGTGCCCACGTAATTTATAGCCAGAAGACTTATCCGCATGAGAATAGACAATATATCTTTCTGCAGGGAAAGCAATTGAAGTCTTTGCTTAGCAAGGTGAAATCCTTGCCTACAGTAATGTATCTGGGCATATAGGTATTCTTCAATATTTAATGTATTATAACCTTGCACAGAAAACATCACATGAGTTTAGAAAAGATAAATCCAGTTTTGGGAGTGTGAAAAATCATTTTTATAGTTATCTATTAAAATACCATACAATTAAACCAATGTATTTTTCTTTTTCAGTTTGCAGGTTGCATCTTTGACAGTTTCAAGGAAATATAGATACACCGATTGACAAAGAAAGAAAACCACAAAATACATAGGAGAACACTTTCCAAATAAGTAACAAATAATACTTGGTTGAGATAAAAATGTAAAAAAATGGTAAGGTTAAAATTGTAATGTTCACAGCACCACACTAAAATCAATTGACTATGGCAATTCATTTATATTGCTTGTGCATTTCTCACTGGCCATTCTCTCACTAACCATTTCAGATTGATTTGTGATAGTCCAGAGTGTAAAGACAGAATCAATAAAAACACACACTGAAACAATGTAATAATCTGCTCATTTTGCGCTAAACCCCTGCCTAACCTAAGCCTGCCTTGAAGTGGGATAAATGTGTCTGTAGCAGCTTTGTTCATCTTGAGGGCAGGAAGCAAGAGGCCTCCAGCAATAAATTAGTGGATGTTATTACAAACTGTTTTTATCTAATACCTTTCAAGGATGTTGGTACTTTCTACAATTTTGCAGGTAACTCTCCAAAATTTGTAGTGGAGGAAGCAGAGAAGGAGGAGGGATTTTATTTAGAAGCCAAAAAGATTGTACAAATTCTCAGTTTACTCACTGAGTTCAAGGTAAAGCTTAGGACAAATAATTGTTGTAATATTTGAGTACTGCTGGGAAGTTAGTTTCATTGTGTGTGACAGTCGGACACAATCCACCATTGTGGTCATGCAGTGAATAACTTGGCAGAGGTAGTTGTTGAGATCAGCTCACTACTATCATGGAACTATATCATATACTTTCATAAAAACAGGGTCAAGGACCAACATTCTGGACCAAGAATGCCTACCAGGCTGCCGGTTGAGGGCATAGCCCAATGTCTATGAATAAGTTAATCAGATGAAGAAATTCTAAGACATAAAGGGGCTGGGTGTTTAAAAAGAAAAATCTGTCAAGATATCATGGGAAATGTAACTTGGGGGAAGGCAAAAAATAATTTTGGAGCTAATTTGGCTTCTAATTCCTTGTATTTAGCTGCTAACTGAAGCTGAGTGAATGGCATATAAGTACAGTAAAAATTAAAATAAAAAAATCCATGTTTACGGTTCCCTGATTGTTTCTATGTAAATGTCATTTGCTTCCCTGCAGAAGGAGAAGTAAGAGTGATTATACCAAAGCTTAGTGTGGCTGTGATTTATTAAGGATTCTATTATTGCTAGCATACTGTATGAAAAGACTTTGGTTTTATGATTTTATATATTTTTGTAGGCTCACAGATTTCTTATTTAACCAGCTACTCACTCCTGCTCTGCACTCTCTATATTTGCCAGAGGAATCTCTGGTGTATGTTTGTGCAGTATGTTGGAATAGGCTTGTACATGCTCCCATGTGAACCCACATGCTAAGGAAAGTGCAGGTGATGCCTCTGCTCATAAACCCCAGCAGTGCTTCCCAAACAGGGGTCTGGGTAAGGAGGCCCAGGGGGCCATCAGGAAGATGGAGATACCCCTCTCAGCCACAGGGAAGTTATTTCAGGTGAAACATGCTGAAACATCTTGGAAGCCTCTTTTATTTCTTATTTTATAGCAGCCCTCACCACTATCCTGCAGACATATGCAGTGGTTTTGCAGACATAGGTACATGTGGATCTTCCTTGGCTACTGTGAAGGGTCTTGAGTCATAGCAATGGCAAGACACCCAAAGCTTTCAGGTATTCTCAGAAATTAAGAAAATGACAAAAGAACAGATGGATCTTGAGGTACTGCAGAGACCCACTTAACAAGATGATCACAAATGCGTACAAATTATACAATAACATTAATAAAATCCTAGATACATTGTCTGGCATTCCAAAAGTCTATTGTTTTTTGAATGCTATCACACAACTCATATGCATTCATTAAACAAGTAATAATTCACAATCCTAATATTCTCAACTTTTCCCTTTATTATGTGATCTGAATAACGGGTAAATGTTTCTACAGTATTAGTGTAACAATGCCATCCTAATGGTATGCGCTGAATTGTTCTGAAAACTAGTTGATGAGGCAGCATGGAGGTAGTTAGCACATAGTTATACAGATGTTCTGTTGGCCAAATCTGGAGCCCATTTTTCCAAAAATTTTCAACTTTTCACTAAAATGATTTGGCCTTCAAAACATTAATCTTCAGCATGGTCATTTCCAAAAAAAAAAAAATTAAAATTGGTCACAGTCTTCAAAACGAACCATCATAATTTGGAGAAGCAGAAAATGCTTCACCAAAAAATGAGGAATTTGACTTCTGATTTAACTTATAGTCTTCTGGCTGAAAGTACCACTGTAGTTTGAGGCCCAGGGGTGAGAGTGGCTGGGGAGTGTTGGAGGGGTTGAGGGGAATTTTAATAAAAGGAGCTGTAATCTGATTGCTTCCACAGCAGATTTCCAGACTGAAAAGTCCTCCTGAATAAAAGACCTCCCACCTCCTGATCAGCCCCTCCTCGTCTCCCTTCTGCTTCAAAGCAGATCTGTAAAATAGTTTACAGATATGGCTTAATAATGGAGCTTTTCAGATCAACACCATGACAATGGACACATGCCCTCTGCAATACAAAGCTTATTATACTTCTTTGAAGATACAATTAACATTATAAATAGAATGTCATGACATTCTAAAAATACATATTCAACTGAAACAGCTATATCACAGGCATAGTGTGGACCTGCTTGTCTGATGTAGATCCTCATTATGATCAATTCAAGGGCATTTTACAAGCAGACTTTTTCTTTGCTGTTATCTATATGTAGTCTTCATTTTGGGTCTGCTTGCCAATACCCTCTTCTCTTTCAGTTCCCTCAGGATTACAGCGATGATCATCTTTAATGCTCCCCTCCAGCCAATATTACTTCATGTTCCAGAAAATCCTATACAGATACAGGACAGTAGATGTGTAGGAAGACTAGGAGTGGTTCATTACAAAAGTTACGGCCTTGCAGTTGCTCAGTCAGGCAATGGAAGATTGTTAAAATACAAGCCATGCGCCTCTGAAGCCTGTACAAGGAGATGATTCCATTTGCTATTCTAATAATTCTGTGACTCCTCTGAATGGTTAGTCAGCTAATGAGCTAGCTTCCATTCATATATAAAGCATTTTTCTAATTGTGCACATTCATGTGTCACTTAAAGTTTAACCTCAAACTACTGTGTTACACTTCCCACTACATAGATACTTATGTGGCAGCTATGCTGTTTGTTGAAAGGCTGTTTAAGTCAGTTGTGAAGAGGCAAATAAAGAAAGCTTTGAGCTCATTTGCTGTCAAACATACAAAGAGCCTGACTAAATTGTTAATTTCATTCTAGAATTGTTCTGGAAATACATCAATATTTAATATTAACAATATGAATAAAATATATAGGCTAACTTTCTTCTTGATTTAAAACATAATTTATAATCATTCTGATAATTTTCTATTTTTTTTCAGTTACACAAGAGGAACAAAGAGGCTTATAGCTTTTCCATACTGAGCTACACTGCTATGTTTGAATTACACTGCCAAGCCAGCCTCCCAAGAGTGTGAGAGGCACTTCGAGAGTAAAATCATATAGAATGGGAACCAAGTCAGGGTTTTATAAACTTTGAATGCTAGAGACAATCATCAGGGGTAAGGATTTAAATGAATGGAAATAACTTGTTTCAGCCAGAGGACTCAGTTGAAGTACAGTATTAACCCATAATGACTCTCATGTGTCGTAGTCGGCAAACAATTGTGTCTATAACCAGTGATCTGTATGCCACAAAGGCTGATTGTCCTCTATAATGTTTCACATCTTCCCAAAATAA
The DNA here is from genome assembly GCA_022829145.1 of Albula goreensis. NCBI lineage: Eukaryota > Metazoa > Chordata > Actinopteri > Albuliformes > Albulidae > Albula > Albula goreensis. Next base: position 21,291,805 of record CM040755.1, on the reverse strand, counting down.
GCATTTCTTACCATTTGCCTTCTTAATAATTTTCATTCTTTGATTCCAGTGTGTTAAGAACCCATGCCTGGAACATTTAAATATTTAACTTGTTAATTTCCTCCTACATAAAAGGTGAAACAAACAATTCTACATACTAGATTTTACTTTGTTAGGATGAATAGTAAGCAGGCAGATGATATAGAATAATAAATAATCAATCAAATAATAAAATTAAAAAGGAAGAATAAGAATGAATGAATGAATGAATGAATGACTTAGATTTTTTTAAAAATGTAGAGACCCCATCATGGGTCCTTGAAAAAATTACATTGAAAATCTAAGATACCCATTAAAATGTAATATATTGGAATACAGTAACAATTATGCTGCCTCTAAAATGGCTGCCCATAGGGATATTGGAGCATTTGAAGGATATTCAGAAATCTAGCTGAGGTGAAGAAAAAAAAACATAATGAGTTAGGAAAGAGAAACAGAGGGCTGCAGTAGTGAAATGCCTTTTAGCCATTCCCCAGATGATACTGGGTAAAAACATGTATACCTAACCTTTAAATCAATTTCAGTAAAATGCAGTGGAAGTGGAAAAAAAGAAAACAAAATGTGTAACTGGAAATTATTTCACCTTATAAAGGGAAACACCATATTGGATTAATGTGCTTGTGTGTCCATTAGAGGCACCCATTATTAATAGCAGTAAGAGCTGAAAAAAGATGCCTGTAATGGGACAGGGTCCACTGAGTGAGATGCATGATACACTGCTGTGTTTATCTACTGGAGCTCACAGGCAAATCTGCCACACAGGGACGCCAGCTTGATACACGACACTAAAACAAAGATGTGCCCAATGGAACCTGCATGCCAGTGAGAACAAATTGTTGTCTGAAATGTATCCCTGGAGAACATGCTGTCGTTTGAGCATGCCTGGCTTCTTCCTTCTTTGATAACTAACCCTGAAACATTTGACTGGTTCTTCTGTTAAGAATACTTTACTTGTTTTATTTACACCAGCATTTTTAGTAGCCACAAATCCTGTGGCCCTGAGATACAAATAATATAGATGTGGCCCTGAAGTATACAAACACAAAAAGATAGCTGAATTACAGAAATGTATCATACTGATATCAGTACCATACAAGTAGCAAAACCACACAATCTACAACTGATATGTTCTACAGCTCAGTGACTGGTAAACAATAGCAACAATTAAGTGGATATAATGGCACATACCTCTTTTGTAGTTGCAAAACACAATGATCTATACAACAATAAAATCATTTCTGTAGCTACTGTATAATATTGTACCCTTTACATATGGTCTTGTCCACATGAAATGGTACTGGTACTGGTTATTATAAGATTTCTATACAATGTACACATGCTTATGGGGAAGGCTATGACGCAACATGCTAGGCTTAAATAAGTAATACATGTACTACGATTGTAAATATTTTATAAGATTCTTCTGAAAGATACAAAAAGATCATTTAATTCAGACACAGTGGAATCAAAACCATAGTCTTTATATTTAAGCCTAATGATAACCAAAACCTATTAATTTTTAAATAAGAAAAACATTTAATTTCAGGGTCTTATGGAAGAAAAGAGTATCAGCTAGTTTAGCATGGCTTTGGGTGTCTGTAACTGAACTTTTGGTATATTTTTATTATCCATTTTCCTGTGACTAATGTTACCTGTTTATTTTCTGCCCCAAAAAGCTCCTGGAAAACATTTATTTACAATGCATTCCTTCTTTCCAACTCCTTGAGTGCACCTCCCAAAAATAAAAAGGAATACAACCACCTTTTTTTTGAAGAATGATTACACCTATCGATACAAATGCTCCCTTGGTAAGAGAGAAAGGTTATTGCTCTGTAAGTCATTGACTTTAGTCATCCATTCTCCTTTTATAAATCCGTCAGCTAAAGGCTGCTGGCAGAAGCACAGAGGCAGTGGGCTAAGATGTTTCTGTACACACATTTAATGAAAGCTGTTGCTGGTTTCAGATGATCAGTCACGGATTTTGAATTTTTACTAAATGGCTGCACTTTTTTTGAGACTGTAAAAAGGCCAAATAAATCTCAAAACAGTATATTGTTGTTTGCAAAGAGCTCAAAAAGGGTCACAGTTGCAATGGGTCAAATTTAAAACCACTTTCTTCTGTTGTTGCAACAATCACACAACATCAGAGGGGAGGAGTCTCACTGTTCATTGGTTAAAACTAAACGGCACAGGATGGTATCCTCTCTGATACATAGAATGTGTGAAAAAGATCCATAACACAATTCACGTTCATACAAAAATACATTCTTTAAAAAGATCTTGCAATGTACAGTTAACAGTGTCACGCGTCACTATACCAATTAGATTAGCACCCAAAATTAGATCTGTTTGTAGCTCTCATAATGGCAGTTTTCAGTACAACTTCCTCCATAGGTAGTGATGCGAGCCAGGACAATGTTTGTAAGGGTTCTATGGAATGGAACCCTTGTTCTGAAGATTTAAGATACAAACCACAAGTGAGATTATATGCTTAAATATGTATACTTGAGCCAGATACATACTTCACTAAAGAAACCTCAAGAAATGGATAATACAAAAGGAGAAGGTGTATTGCATGCTGTGCACAAAGACATGATTGCAGGTTATCGATACTCTAAGCCTTAAATGTATAATTTATTCATACATGTTTACGCCTGTTTGTTCTCCTGTCATAAGGTAGTTCTTCCTCACGATTATTATAAGCCTGAACAATTCCGACAAAACTGAAGTGCATAAGGTACCTTCCTGGCTTGGCTCTGTAGCATCTATGAGAATGCTGTTGCGAATGTTTATAAAATGCAACACAGTGCTGATGGGTAAAAGTATAGTGTGATTTCAGAAGAAGAAATCTTCTTGAAATGAAATGAAACCTTATATGACCATAAATAAAGGACAGAAAGAAAGTAGGATGCATGTTTTGATGCTCCCATTAAAATTCCCATTATTTAGACAGTGTATCTCCTAATTTCTTGTGGGACAAAGCATTGGTTTGAATTAAGAAAGACAGGTGATGCCAATTTAAATTTCTGGTCATGGACAGCAATCAATTTATATTATAGAATGTCCAAAATGGGTCTATGGAGAGATAAAATGAGACCTAAAAAGCAGCAGAGAAGTGGAACTGGCCTGATTTGGCCACTGTTGGGATTTGGAACACGGTGAAGAAATCTGTAAATTAAGGTCATTAGACCTCTATGTTCCACCTCTGCAAGCCAAAATGAAATGGGTCCTTTCAGCTTGTAAGAATATCAGCCCAGCTTTAAAGAGGAACAGATGGGACTTAACACACGATCATCCCTTTTCCAGTAGCTGGACTCAGTGCAACACACTGCATTTATCTCACAGAACCATATCTGAGCCCTTTCCCTGATCACAGCTGAAAATAAAACAGCTCAAAACAACTCATTTTGAATATGAAGAGGAGACAGTTTGCAAGGATTCCAAATAGAATTGGTGTTATCCAGGTTTTAAGTCCATTATGCAGCTTAGTCTGTAATAGTTTCTCATAAAAAGGATGACACTCTTCAACCACACTTTTGCTGTTCTCTATGGTGGGTGGTAAACAACAAGGAGGACATAACAGAGCCTTCTGCACATGTGCAGATAGTCACCTTGTTTGATCAGCTCAGAGGTGGATGTTCCTCTGAACATCTGAACACCAGCACCAGGGAGGGGCCGAAATGTTGGCTTTCCATTACATGTTAGGAGGAAAAAGAAGAAAAAAAACAACATTGTTTTGCTGTCTTGCCACATTCTGCCATCTGTTGAGATGTGTTTTAAGCCCCTTTGCAGTTTTGTATCCTTGGCAGGGATAGTGTTAAATAATGGCACCATTTTTATTAATATAACATAAATTATGCTGTGTTAAAGGAAGGCAACAATGAGAAGTTTGTCCATCTTTCCTCTGCATTGAAATATACCAAACATTAATATTCATCAAGAAGTTCAGCTGCCCTTTGCCTTCTGAACAGCTTAAAGCATTCTTGTATAGATTTCATATGCAAGTTCTTGTGAGATATTGGACCTTTCCTCCAGAGGAAGCCTCCAGTACTTTGACACATGAAAGAGGTTGTAATCCTCTGTAATGCTGTATACATTTTGTTCCAGAAGGTATTCTTTATGTTCCAGAAGGCTCAATGATGTTTATATCTGATTACTAGGGAGGCCATAGAAGGCAAATAACTTTATTCTTGTGTTTTTCTCTTGAATCCATTTAGCTATATTTATGTGAATGTTGTTGTCTTGGGATATATGAAGATCGCTGCAATACAGGATGTATCTAGTCACCTAAAATTGCTTAATAACCTAGTCATATAAATAGCAAAATAGATTACTAACAGTTGGTGTGAGCATTGAAGACTTCCTTTGGCTTTCTTCAGACATACAATTGTCTAGATCTCTTATTTTTGATAATCAGGTTTTGGGTCTGGATAACTTATTTGCTTTGGAAAAAAAAAAATATTGCCATGTTAGGCTGGCTAGCTAGTGTTTATTAGCTAGTTCTAAATGTTTTTACTACTGTAGTTGGGTGTTCTTTCATTTGTCTCTTCCTTCATATCATCAGGATTGATAGCTGTTGGAGGCTACAAGAAAGATAGTGGCCTAGTTGCATGTAAATTAGTTTAGAAAAGAGTTACATGAAACAATATAAGAACACATAATGAGCTTTTCATTTACCTACAGGTTTAGTAACATTATTGTATACAAAATGGAATCTGTGCAAGTTTGTCTATGGAATTAAAGAATTTGGAAACAATCATTGATTATCTCAGTGTTAGATTGCATACCCATGAAAGAATAATTTGGGCAATACACATTGTGGTCTGACAGAAATTTAATTTTAGGCATTAAAAACCACTTGTAGACAGCCATCATTGTTGTTTGCGACTAAACCATGTGCAAGGGTAAAGGGCAGCAGTGAACATGAGGTGAGGCTCGAGAACAAGTTAAATGAAAAGATGGACAGAATGTAAGGACTGATGATAGGAACCCTTAGTGTGCACAAAACAGAAGAAAAGCTGAGGAATGAATTCCCCAACCACTAAAGGTCTCGAAGGAGACCAAATAGAGGGAACAAATCCCTTAAAAAAAAAAAAAAAAAAAAACACACCCCACCACACACTCCTGTGGGAGAACCCGAACTCTAAAGATAAATAAAAAGAAACGAAGACTTCAGGAGTGATAAAACTAACAGCTCTTAATATATAAAGAGCAGCCTGCAAAGTACCACGTAGATACTTAAGCACCAAAGTGCTTCGGTGGGTGAACAGGGATCAATCCCGCAAGAAAAATAAAATAAAAAAAAAAACTTCATAAAGATTCCTACATTTATACTTACATCCAAGGCATACTAAGCCAAAAACAAGCAGACAAAATCTCTGCCAAAGCCAGTGAAGTGTATAGACAACACTGACACAAAGAGATGCTGAAGCCCTGGGTAATATAAAGACCTCACACACCTGAAACCAATTATTAATTGGCCACACCTAGCAATCAGCCAATAACCAAAAGAACGTCGTTAGCTTCCTGACGATAGTGCAAGCGAGAAAGCACGAAACAAACAATAAAACCCAAGATAGCACCTGCAATCATGACACAGAAGGAAAGGAGCTGTGTTGCAACATGAATAAAATGCTGACATATACATATATATATATATACATTTAATTTATGCTGCAGAGAAAAAAGGTTCCTCTAAATACTAAAGAAGAACACAGACCATACAGAGAGAATACAGAGCACAAAGAGCCCAGCTTGTATGAAAACCACACAGAAGTTTCTGTTTGTAGAGTGTCCGTCATGTTCTCGGCTTGCCTTGCCACTGAATTAACAGCTTCTCTGCTGCTGCACAGTAAAGAGGTTAAAGAAGCTGTCCTGAGTTCCACAGGAGAATCCTTCTCTCTCGCCGTGGCCTAACTTCAGTGATGAATGCCTGTATTCTTATAGAATCTTGCAGTTTTGTACTGATCGGGGAGTTTTTTCCAGATCATGTTGGCTTAAGATGCAGAAAATATAAACGTAATCCTCTATCAGTACCTCTCTTTTGTAAGGCCTTATATCAGGGGTGTCAAACTCCAGTCCTGGAGGGCCGCAGTGTCTGTGGGTTTTTGTTCTATCCTTCGATTGGCAGCCATTTTAGGCCTTGGAAACCAGGTGTGTGGACTCTTTAGCCAACCAGTGATTTTAATTAATCAATTAAGTGCTAAAACACACCAAAAACCAGCTACCACTGCGGCCCTCCAGGACTGCAGTTTGACATCCCTGCCTTATATGGATTTATCAATATGGAGGCGTAGCTGACTTTGGTCACACAATTCAGCACATTACAGATTATACATCAATTTTCATAAATGCAACAGATAATGTGATCATGGGGACTCTCCATTCTTATTTTTACAAACCTTTGTTTAAAACTGAAAAAGCCAGACAACGTTATATTAATTACAGTTGAATCAAAGCAAGTATACAAGAGACATACCATGGTTATTGAAAGCAAAAAATGCAATAATCTTTGGTGTGCACCAGTTAGTAATTAGTCCTGGTGTCAAAATCCATTCAGACAGGTTTGAGTTCTAACTGATAATGACTAGCGATGGGTTTCGCAAAAGCCTCTTAACTCTAAGAATCTCTTTAAATGACTCTTACGATCATTCTTAAAATAACATGGGTCTCCCAAACACGTTCCAAACAGTTTTTTCCCAGCAAAGACCATTTTTTAGATCCCGCTTGCTGCTGTCCGCGTTTTAAATGCACGTTTAGAATCACAGCCCACAAAAGATAAAGTTGAGTAAAAAAATATTTCTGAATATATATATTCATTGTAAATACAGTGCTTATTTAATGGATAAATATTTCTATTTAATGCTCTGATTTGGAATGACAATGTATTAAATTAATTTGAAAATGATAATGTCACATAGATAATTTGATCATATTTAATCCAATTACAGTAATAAGAAAATGATCATTTAATTACTTTTTATTAATGGCAAAATGGCTGCACCTGTATAATCTTATAAATAAGGACTTGGAAAACAGTAAATCTTTCTTATGTTCAATCTCATCAAGTAAGATGAGGATTTCTTCCTTTGTGAATGCTGACTGCCGTGTCCTTTTCCCCTCCATGACTGATTGTCAGACACCACATTGCCACATGCCAATTTATTGGAGCAATCAGGCTCTGGATTGAATAACAATGAAATGAGCAGACAAAGGTGAAAGGAGTTTTACTTAATTATATAGCCTTTTCTCAATTATTTTTTTATTCCTGTTTTTACTCCTTTCGTTGTAATATTTCTGTAGGCTTATTTAATTAAAAAACACACTGAATGAATTTAGTTATAGTATGATGATAATACTGTGTCTTTAAAATATTGTATTTCAGTGTTGATTGGTTATAAAGAGTGACGTACAATCTCACAACATCGATTTATGAACTACTAATGCTTTAGCGAGGATGCACTTGGCAAAAGGCTCTTTGCAAAGTTCCTCTTAAGGCTCTGTCCAACGATTGCGTTTGGGAAACCCACGTAACGAGAGAACGTTTGTTGCTTAAGAATCTTTGAAACACGCTCGTTAATCCTAAGATCCAACGTTATCGGGAAACCCACCGCAGATCCGCAGTGTGTCCTGGGCACTATGGCACCTCCATGATGACACAGGCATTTCCAGGAGAAATATTTGTCTGTTTCAAATTTTGCTGTGGAGGCAAGTGTACAGTGCATTCATTGAACCCTCAGAGTTCCATGTGTAAACATAATGTAACTGAATGGTACTCATCAGATAATGGATTACAATTGTGGCTAAGCTTGCCTTTCTTCATGTTTTCCATTGGACTATGCTCTGCGCTGTCATACAGCCAACAAAGCCTAAAATGGGACATATTAGGACAAATAATGTGGGCAAGATACACATGACTTAATGCATTGGTGCCTTTCACTTTGTAGTTACTTTTCTTTGGATTAACAGAATACAGTAATTTATCTGCAGGTAGTAAAGACAGCTTTTCTTTTTGTTGATCTTGTATAATGCTTGGTAACTAGACTGTTAATCATGAGCAAAATCAACATTTGGGTTGCCAGATGGAGAAACTATGCTGTTGTTTTTTCTTCATCTCTTTTTCAGTCATCATGACAGCATGGTTAAAGATATAATTTCTGAGAGGTATTGCTTCACTTGATAACTATTACTCCTAGCCAAGTGATTTCCATCTAAATGGGGAGGCCTAGTTTGTTTTTTTTCTTTTTCTTTTTTAAATGGTGCCATGCATCACATAAGATATGCAAACATTTGTGCTGCAAACATGTGCACAAAAAAAAAAAAAACTATTAACTGCTGTACTTGAAATGTTCTTGCTTTTCACAACAGGTACTCTAACCTCACTTGGAAAAATACTGTGTTTGTACTGAAATAATAATAATAATAATAATAAAAGCTTTGCCGGCACCACACCTACCGCACACACACCTTATTTTTTTCTCAGCAGAGAATAAAATACACTGTGTGTATTTCCCATATCTGAATATCTCTCTCTTCTCTCCCCAGAGACATGTAGAGTGTAAAATAACATCATCTTTGTTTGACTGCCGGAAGTTGTGAAGTGAAAATAGGTCAGCAAGTATTGAATTGCTCAAACTGTTTGGAATTACAAGAAACTGTCTTGTAAACTTGTGCAAATGAATCATATGTGCACATGGAATTGTTTACAGCATTCAGAAGCCAGCCACATTTTCCTTAGCTACATGATAAGTACTGGCCTGCCCTCAAGACAGGGACAGCATCTTTTAACCACAGTTCTGCACTTTCCTGCTGAATGAAGTCTTTCATCATTTCTACAAATGGCGTTATTACAGTACTGTTTCCAGCAAAATAAAAACTTGAAAATTATTTCAATTTGTATTGTATTGTGTATGGCAACAGAAAATAGTTCTAACAAAACTGAACTACTCTGCTTCTTATAAAGTGATAGGTCAAAGGTCCTGGACTCAATTTATCCTTGGATGGCAGTGTGAACATGGAATTCTCTTGGGGGTTCTGATGAAATGACCTGAGGTTGTATGCAGAAAAAAAATAAAGTTCTATTGCTCTAAGGTAACACAAACAAACACATTCACTCATATACAGTTTATTTGGGACATATACTCACCAATAGGTTTGTATTATTTTATTTGACAGTCATTTTTATGTACTCTTTCCATAGTCTCTGTAATTTGTTATTAAATTTGTAATAATTCAGTTATATCAAATATAAATGATATGAATGTCACCTTGCTTCTGTCACGGCACCCTCCCTAAAATTAAGAGTGAATGTGAAATTAAAACAGTAATATTTATGCATTTTAATGGAACCATAACAAGTGGCTCATAATCCCCTCCTGTTGTGAATTTTCAAGAAGTATTGGTGGTTTTACAAGTTCATAGTGAGTTCCCAGTATGGTCAGTTGCATTGTGGACAAGACATACAAAGGACTGGGAAAGGACAGATAGGGATGTTCATATTTGTGTTTAGACATACTATCTAGACACAATATTTTGTATTGTTGAGTCTATATAGTCTGGGGTAAGAAATCTAATGAGATTTCTAATAAAAGTGATAATTTTTATGACCATTGTGATGTCAAATTTATGAATTAAAAAATAGTGAAATAGTGAAACCATGTCAAAAATTAGGGACATTTCCTCTGTGTTTTCCTCTGCTTTACTCTGCTGACTCAGCCTGAATCAAAAGAGCCTGTCACTTTTCAAACCTGTGACATATATTCACATTTAGTATTTCATGAACCACTTAAAATGACAGAAATAATAACTTCCATGTCTTCTACCATTACTCTTAGCTTCAAAAGTCCTTTATGCTTTGAGTTGAAATTAACTTTTTTAACATAATGGAGCAGCATAACATCTAATGCTTACCAAATACAAGGGAGCAAAAACATTGAAGGCTTAATTAAATCTGAGTTATTCAACATCAGACGTCTTTCACCAAGTATAACAAATGGTCTGTAGCCTAGAACATAATGAAGTTTTGTGGTTATTTGTAGAAAAAATGGGCTTCCTAATGAAAATGTCAAATATAGGGAACTAATTAAAAGCTTCAGTACTGCTCTAAGTAGAAAACATGGGCCCATGAAACAGGCCTGAAGAAGGAATCAAGAATTATTGCATTCAGTAGACTATACTAATATAACTATTTTTTACTTATATATGGTGAATTTCATGCCCTTCATACAACACACATTTTTCATTGATATATACAATCTCAGAAAAGTTTTCAATGTAAAATAAAGCTATTACTCACATGTGTCAACACACCAAATTATTCATGCAGTGGTCGTTATTATAAAGCCAAATCCCTCCGTTGACGCTGATTAACTCTTTAAAATCCAGCTGTGGAAGTTACACATTTTACATCAGCAGTAACATTCTGTGGCTTGGAAGACATAGTGCTTGTATATGACACTAAATTGTAATGATAGGGACACATTTCATTAAATCTAACCATCTTGCACATGACGACGGCTGCAATCATGATTTTGTTTTCTCAGCCAGATTCACAATTTTTAATACATTCATTTCATTCAATAGGATCTTTTTGTTTCTTTTTTTTTTCCATTTTGAAGAGCACGCCACTGAGGGATTTGATTCAACATGTAATTTGCCCTAAAAACATATTAAAAATGAATATGCATGGAACCGTGTTGATTGCTTTGAATTTAATTGACCTATTTAGTTATATGTTGCAGCTTTTGTGTCGTGCAGCTTCCTGACAGCTTGCAGTAATATTATTAACAAAGTTTAGCAATTAAGATTCTGGATACATAACCCAGAATTAGCAGTGAAAAAAAAGAAAAATCTGCTGTGGCAAACTTGTTAGCACAACAGCCAAGATAATTTATTTTTGCTGCTCTACTTCCAAATCTGATAAAATAAACATATTTAACATGCTATTATATTATATTATATTATATTATATTATATTATATTATATTATATTATATTATATTATATTATATTATATTATATTATATTATATTATATTCTTAGCCAGCTATTTGTGATGCATAAAGAAATAAACCTGTAGAGCTCATGTTTGTTTGCACCATTAAACATGCAATAGTGCTAGTGCTGGTTCTGAGCTGGTTCAACTTGGTACCCTTCTAGGTTTGCTTTTCCAATGTCTAGACAGCCACTACAGAGCCCCATCATTATACAACTGTATGCATCTGTGTATGTCTCTGCTTTCCCAACAATGCTAGCAAAACTAGCGATTTCAATAATGGCTAATTTTAAAGTGTGCAACAATTTTAGTTGGCAGTTGGTTACGGTTACCTATTGATATGCTGTCAATATTCCGTTCAGTGGGGATGGTAGTTTTTACAGTCGCTACAGTTAAAAGCTTATTAGTTAATTGTGCTTTTCAAATGTAATATCGATCATATGAATGCAGCAGTAGTTTAAACCTTACAGCCTTCTACCACTCATCTTACCATAAATATTTTTATCAGGTACTGCTGAGGAGATCACCTTGGTGATAGACACATTTAATGAATTTCTTTTTACCATTTTTAAAATGTATTCTTAAAAAACTTCACAAAGTTTTATTTGGTCTTGTTGGTCACAATAATCCTGCCCCTGGCCCCTGGCCCCTGACCACGGTAGGTGGTTCTAGACCAGCAAACAGATGGTGCCGCTCTTGAACCAAAAAGGGGGCGAGGAAACGTTTAAAGGACCGACGGCAACCAAACTGCAAGTCTGTGTGTGAGAGTGCATGAAGAAATATGTGTTCCTAATATAGGTGTGTAAAATGATGGGAAATGTATTTATTTGTTCAAAAGTAAATGATAATATATATATTTTTATAATCTTCCCATGTGCTGTATATTAGTTATATTGTCTCCCTGTCCAAGTTCACCACATGAAAAATCACATTTTCATATTAGTCCTTCTACCATTCACTTGAGACTTCTTAGCTCACCTGAGACCTTGACACTTCAATACCTTGCAATTCATAAAGACATCATTCATAAATTTCTCTGGGGAAGGATTCCAAAATGAGGTTCTTAATCAGTACAAATTATTATGTGTGATTTTCCTAATAAAGCTGTAGATTACCTCACATTCCCTACACCTGCAGCATTTAGAGATACAATATGAACATATTTGCATTATATATGGACATAAAATACAAACATATTATATAATTATATATATGAATATATAAATGTGTACTGTGCATACAATGCTACAGGAAAAGACATTTTGGATCTTAAAATGACTGTTCCTCATTTAACTCTATTGTTTCTGCCAACAGTTTATTTTACCACATGGATGCAAACAGACTTTTACAGCCATGCCATCAGTTTGTTTGTCCTTTGAACTCCTCAAGCCAGCCTTCAGATAAAGCTATTGGACAGATCTGTTTAACTGAGCAAGAACCTCTTTAAAAATCTCTTTGAAAACCATAAAGGGCAAAAGTTTGCATTCAGCCTGTGCTTATTAATGTTTGAGGTTTCAGCTGATGAAGTCAGATGTTATCCCAGAAGGAGACAAAGCTTGGATCAGACTCCAGTGCCCTACCGCACCAGCGCAATGCTCGAACTGCTTGTGTTTCACACACTGGTACAGCAGAGCAACAAAACACATCAGTGCAGTATTGAGTCACTTTTGTCCAACAATAATCTGTCAGTTTCCTTTTAAAGTTTCACATCGTTACACGTCTGTATCGATCTTATCTCAGTCTGCTTAACATGAAACATTCTGATAAATGCTGCACTTGACGTGTAAGAAGTGAGTGGGAGTGAAAAATAATAACACTGAAGATGAATTAAGTGCATGTTCTGTCTCATCTCTTCATTGTACCGTATGAATACAGCAGAAAAAAATAACTACTTAAAAATACACTATAAAATGACAGTTAAAGAAATACAAGGTTGGTTAAAACAAAGACTTTCTTGTACCAGGCACTATGCGATAGAAAAAAACCACTAAGATCCTTGTACATCAGGTTATGTAAATTTCCTCTGGTGGTAACTTGAAAATGAGATGTAAAAGAAAATATTTGAGCATAAACGATTTAGAATGTACCAAATGTGGCAGCCAAGGCATAGTGTACATATAATACAGTAGAAATAATTATCTTACCTTCATATAATTTTCCAAAAAAACATACAATACCTTTCCTGCCTCTTCATTTCTATATTGGTGCCTACTTACATGTGTGCACATGCCATATGTACTGAAGGAGTAATGTCCAAATGCATAGGTCTTTGGAGTGCAGCATCCGAACATCCGAGATATATATATATATATAATATCTGTGATATTTGTTTTCAGTTTATTATTATTATTATTATTATTATTATTATTACAAAATGATAACTGAAATCAAAGCTCCATGTTTTGCAGGAAACATAATCTTTCACTGTTGAGCTTTGAAGTTTAATGAGGCTGACTGTTCCATTATCATTCCCAGCAGAGAGGCTTAAATCAAAGTAGTCCCAAACATATCCTTCACTTTAATGCGGTTTCAAAACGCAAAACATGCGTGGAACAGAGGCAGAAGCAGACAAATGTGTGATGAATTGATCTGTCAATTGCTACTGTATTTCAAGTTGAGATCTGCCAACCATAAAACATGGGAATTTGTTACATTTGTCAGCAGATTGGGAAGACTTTTCTTTATTACTGATGGTTGATGTGTGTAATTACAGCAGCAGTACAGAACACTTCACTGTGCACTAGATGGGATGGATTGCCTGTCTTGTCATTAGACTTAGATAAATAATAACACAGGCTTTTTCGTACGTGGTTTTCAGATAATACCACATATGATAAATGGATATTTAACTAATTGAGCAGTTAACTCAGGTGCCATTTTTACTTTGACATGTGGAAATTGTAGCTTACATGTTGAGAAAACTGTATGTCTGGGGGAAAAAGTATTTGTGATTGTAAATTTTACATTATTTATGTGCTCAGATATATTTCATGCACAAAAAATAATTAACTGTGCCCCATTCCAGATCTAAATCTGAACTGTCAGATCATGCTTTGGTATTTATAACTTGAAACCATGCAATCACAAAACATTTGCACCAAGCACTAACTAGGTAAGTTAGTTACTTTTTCAGCTAGATGCAAGGTAGTAAATAGCTCTAAGGTATGTTCAAGCCAGTAAACAGCTTTTAGGTATGTTCAGTAAGCATTGGCATGGTCAGGATTCAATACCAGGCTGTGGGGCACATGTCATACTGAAACCCATATGTATGTGCACTCGCTGCTTCTATCATAAAATTAAAATGACATTTAGTTGCCACAGTCTGCACCCAATTGCTTGAGTGTATTGCCTTTTAGTATTGTGCATACAAATGTTCTCCTCTGTGGGACTGCTGTGCTATACATTTTAATATTCAAGGCACTTAGATTCTTTTGAAAGAATAAATGCTTAAATTGTGCTAAATGGCTCATAACTGAAAAGCATTACATCAGAGGTCATTTAATTTTCTATGAAAGGGCTTGAAATGGTAGTTGTGCCCTTTTCTCTGCCTGAAAAATCTAATAAATTATTTATTAAGTGTAAGAAGTTATTATCCATTTTCTCTGCCATAGAGACCTGCTTTTGAACAAATATCAGTCATTTAAAACTCTCTGGCAACTTCTTCTCTCATCACCATGCACGCAAAGGTCATGGCCAAGATAAGTATTTATTTTGCTTAGCATTTTGATAATATATTTTATACGGTATATTGTAGATCTTGAGAGAATGTATAAATCAAAGAGCAGATTCCTGGGATGGCTGTGGTGTTCAGCATGAGAACAGTGCCAGGCTTGTGCTAAGCCTGTTTTCCTGAAGCCTCTTATTTACAGTGTTTTAGGGCTGTGAAGCACAGCTTGCACCATGGAGAGGCACTAACAGCTTCAAAGAGCTGCAGGAAAAGCACAATACAATGGCAGTGCCGGAGAATAGATTAGAATTCAGCACTGCGGCAGTGAACTGCATTAATACTCTTGTAATTGGCTCCATCTGTGTTGGGGAATAAAGAATGCTAGAATGCAACAGTGTTTTTTCATTCCCCATCTTTGTGACACCAAGGGAGATTATTTCATTGAGGAAAAGTCCCATGAGTCTGATTGGTTGATCTGTACAATGATGGAGCTGCAGCTTACAGCTTTTTTAATCACTCGGGCCAAATCCAGAACTGAGTTAGCCGCTTTGAGTGCATAAACAACACTGTACATTGAGCACATATATTACACATATGTTCCTCAGATGGGGATAGTGGTGGTGGGGGGGCGTGGGGTGGACATTTTGAGGGAATTGTGAGCCAAAGTCAGTAATGACATGATACATTTTATTGCCATCAGAATCATATCAAGCTAGTTGTAATGCTGGTTCATGTAGAAAGATTGCTGGAAATTATGTATGCCTGTTGTGCAAATTACCTGCCCAGAAAATATTGCTGGTTTACCCACAGATCTGGTACTTATTGGGGCCACACATTTATAGTACTTATATGTATTGGAAGTATCTCAGCCAAGAGCTTTATTACTTAGAAAGGTTAAGTAATAAATGATAATTTCTTATAAACATGTATAGCATATTTTTGCAGAGCATTCTTCTGTAATATTTAAATACATAATATACAGTAATACAATTGACATCAGGTTTGACAATTACATCCAATTTTCTGTTAAATAATTAAGGAATGTCATTATGCAGTGTAAATCCAGCTTTTGGCCAGTTGCTGATGAATGGAAATCAGTGATGTGATATAAAAGGCCAATTACATTTTAAATACAGTAGAATAAATAAGGTGACTCAAAAAGTATTGTTACAGAAATAATCCTGTCATTGCAAGCATAGAAAAATGGAATAAATTAAACACAACTGGGGTTTGCTGACCTATGATGTAGGCATTAGTCTTTTCTTGATCTTTTCTTATTTTCCTAGAGCACAATGAGAAAAAAAAGAAAAGCTTGTTTGATCTGTTATTTTTCTTTATTTCTTTGGCACAAACAGAGCTGTAAGCAACCTAATTTGCATGCAAAAATGTATATTTAAAAGGCAGCATGAAGGCATTTTACAGCATAAACACACACACCTACACACACACACACACACACACACACACATACACAAATAATCAAATTGAAATAAACTTCAATAGTATTGTTCTATGGATAAGCTAGATCTATGCCATAGCACATTTTCTTTTTGCTGAAGTATGTTATTGTCAGTGAAAATTGCTGAAACTCTGTCTATCCTTGTATATTTGAACCTCAGGGATCACAAGTTGTTTTCCAGTACAGATACAAAACTATGTTAACAAAATTGACCATATAAAATCACAGATAACGTTGAAGCAAAACACAGGTGACTTCACAGCCAATCTCACATTTGTGTTAAATTTATTATTTTATTCTTTAGTTTGGAAAATATGCATGTCCTCACATAGTTGTGAAAAGGAAGACTACTCAGTGTTTCAGAAGAGCAAGGTCCACATAATTACCTGCTCCCAAATTTCCTGTATTTCTCTCATGAGGACGGCCCATCACTAAGCTTCACTAACACATGCCTTTTAGTCATGCTTTTTGTCAGAGGTTGTAGAGAGAGATCATCATCAATAAAAATCATGTGAACTATTAGTAGATTAAAATATGAAAAGACTATGGGCTAGATTTTATCTACTACAAATTGGGATAGTTGCAAATAGCTTGCATGAATACCCAAACCCTTACTATTTCCCTCTCTAAGAATGACTATAACAATGCCATCAGTCACAGAGCACTGGTACTGCCATGACCCTACATGCACACCTTCCTGAGTCATATGAATATTTTAACATCTTAATTTGGGTATCTTATATAATTTCACTGTCTTCCCCCACATTTCATACGCAACATATTTTTCAATCCTTTTTTCTTATCAGCATGTACCCGCAGCCTTTAGATTTTAGTAAACAAAGAGCTTAAATGTAAGCTAGTTATCATAAGTAGGACGGTGGGGGATGGATTTGTCTAAAATGAAAGATTATCATTTCAAGAATGGGAGCATTTCAACATGATTAAGGAAGATCATAGAGTAACTCTACATGCAGTGGTGGAAATGAACTGGGGAAGGATTCCTCTCTCCCTCCTCTTTTTGCAAAAGCATAAACAAATTACTTGATGGAAATTGCTTGGTGTTTACTGAGGCTGAATCTAGAAGAGAAATAAATGTGGCTTGGTGCTTGACTTGTGGGATTTTTGATTGTTAAACAGGTATACAATTGCCATCTGCCAACTGCAAGTTGACCATCAGTGAACCGTTAGTGTACATGGAACAGTCAGTTGAAGACACATCTATAGCCCTGTGGTTTGTGCCACTTAAAGGTCAATGGGGCTTAGCTCATGGATTTCTGAAAGGACACATACCAAACTATTAAAAGCTGTCCTACATTTTGTTTACTGTGCTACCATTGGACATTCATTGGATATTATTCTACGAAAATTAAACCCATCCACCATCCTATCCTTTTTTCTCTCATTTTTGCAGTACCAGAATATGAAAACTACCATTTTCTGCACTAATAACTAATGTAATGGAGAGCTGTAATCAAAGGAGAGGCACACTCTGATCACCTGTCACAGGGGTTGGGATATTAACCTTGTACCCTAGTACATCAAAATAAATAGGCTCTGTACCCACATATGTCTATACAATGGATTTGTACAACCGACAGTTTGAGCCTTCAGATCACCTACTAGCATTTTCTAGTCAGTTTGTTAATTTTTTTTAACAAACTACATATGTAAAATTGCATATTTAGCAATAGTGCAAACACCAGATCTTTTGTCTATTAGAGGTACTGAAGTCCTGGGGCCCACCTTTGTCCTATCACCAAGACAATAAATGCACTTAGCTGGTCAATTACATTACATTTATTACATTTATATATATATATATATATATATAAAACACCAAAAGAGTAAATACAGATGAAGGAACTTGCCATTCCATTGTAATTACTGTAAACACAACTAAATAAATAAATAAATACATAAATAAATATTTTAAAACAATTACAAAAAAATAAATACAGACAAAATTTGGAAAATCTACTTGGGAACAGAGACTCTGATGACATTTATGCAGTGTTGCTTCACCAATATACTGTAACTGATGAAAGAATAAGGGATTACCAAAAAGATTCTTGCATTTTTTTTAGTGGTAATACATTTCTTTTTTACTAAGAGGTATATTTTAGCAGTTGTCTTGACTCCTTGTGCTCCTTCTTCACATTTATTAATTTGGGAATTTGGTCTATCCCAGAGGTGTTCAGCCTGCCAAGGTGTTGTTGCCTCGACAACCAGCGGGGCTTGATGAAAAGGAGAGGGAAATATTGACATCACCCTTGAGCCCTTGTTGTCTCTCTCACATGCTCCCCTCAAGCAAAGAGTCAGGAGAGCCGTCTCTGGAGATGAAGCTATGATCTGACTTCAGTTCTAAAGTATTTCTATCATTATACGAACATTTATACAATTATAAAGGGTATTTATTCTTAGCTTGTTGTTGGCAAGTCAAATGGGAATCCTGAATAGAGACATGGTGTACACACAGGAACAGAAACATGCTAAATATGGCAATAAATGCAAGACTGTAACTCATTGTAGCTATGAAAATGGGCTGATGAAAAGAAAGTGTACAAGCTTATTGTACAGAAATGATTTTTTTTACATTGAGTAAGTGTTGTGAATTCTGACTTGTTTCTTTAGATATAAATTTCCCCTAAGTGTTTGAAAATATATACATATGTACGTGTGTATGCATGTCTGTAAGTCAGCCATCCCAAAAGAGTAACAGACAGAACCCAAACATGCAAACAGGCAGAAACCAAGCATGACTGTGGTAATGACCGCTGCCCTTCCAGTCGTCTATAATGGTGGAGGAGAGTATGAGTGTAGATGTTGATGCTGCCACAACAGAGAAGCCTGTTTGCTCAGATAATCCATTTTCTGAAATAAAGGCAGCAAAATGATCACTTTAAACACCCTGCTGCTTCATAGCTTGGCATCTTCAGCTGTTACTGGGCAACCAGGGAGGCTTTGACCATGTTAGGGCTCATAATAGGAGGCATATGGTCAATTTATGTGGCTTAGAGGCATTGGAGCACCACTCTGTAATGGATAATTTATAAGTATTTATTAAGACATGAGTAGATTTTTGAGTACTTTAATATAGTAGTTTAAGCTCGTACTGATAGCACTGAATAGATGGCACATGTGAATGTGGCCTGGTGGAAGGACCTCTCAGGAATTTTTGTGAGAATTTATTAGAAATCGTACTGAAAATGGCTTTTCCAATCTAATCAAAATAAATACATAAATAAACAGATAAATAAATATGGCTAAAGTTGGATATTGAATGTGGCTCTGTGGATTCTTGTACCTTTTCCATTTTGTTTAGTGTTTCCTCATCCAACACGTTACACTTTAAAAGGGCATTGTGGCAGGACAAGAACTGTAATCATTATCTTTGCAGTGTAACTAAGCAATTAATGCTGTGTTTCTGACAGGGACTTTCCAAATCTGCCTGCTCTTTAAACATTTATTAATGAAAGCAGTTCTTAACTCAGCTGGAGTTCGAACACAACTTTATGAGCTTGTGCCCAATTTATGTCTGTTCTTTGGCATCTTACATTCTTGAGGGTGTAGGCCTGTTATTTTATGTTCTTCACATTGTACCCCAATTGTGTACCATACAGAGGCAGATGCACACATGCACAAACACACAAACACACACACACACACACACACACACACACACACACACACACACACACACACACACACACACACACACACACACACACACACACACACACACACAATGATACTGAATAATACATAATACAATAGAAGCAGTGACTAAAAAAAAACAAGGAAAAAAAAAACATAAATATTTAAATAAAATGTTTCACTGGACATAATTTTGCCTGTGAGAGAAAAAAAAAACATTATGTTGGGGTAGTGTAGGTTCTGAGGCAATGTGCAGCCAATATGCAGTTCAATATTCCCTGAAGACTTACTGCCCCTGTCTGAACCGCAAACTCCAGACCGCTTGGTGCAACTGCTGGTTTAGCACCACCAAGAAACATAGTGGTGGTGCTGCTATGCCCAGAGTGCTACCAGAATCTTCACATCAGCACAGAGCTAAAGTATACAATCACAAATAGGTCATGAGTAGAGTTTTTAGTTTCAAGTATCTTGGAGTTAAAATGAACTGATACAACAGGATGGCAGCTACTGGGGATAATGACTCAGTGGCTGAATATCAAACCTAATTCAGACCGAAAATGTAATTAGTGATCAGCCTACACATTGTAATTACAATAACTACCAATTGAGCAACATACAACTTTCATTGCTTGGTACCTCCCAATTAATGAGAAGTAAATTAATTTGAAGCTGCACAATCATTTGGATTGTTCAGGAGCTGATGGACTTTTGGAGTGTCTAGACCTCCAAACTACTGAACATCTGAGCCTGTTAATGATATCAACACAGGTATAGTTGATAGTGACCGACAATCTCAAAATTTGTAAACAAAAGAACATTTACACATCTTCATGCTTGAGTTCTGTGTTTTATCTTAATATTTTATCAAAATATATAATTTTTAACACTGTGAACATACATAAAAATAAATGCACAAGGCTTTAGTTGGTCAGTTCTGTGTTTTAGTTAGTTATGTGTTACGTAAGATCACCAAGAAAAAATAGGTCAGTCTTGCTTTTGAATGAGATCATGCACTCAATATAGACTGCATTTAGAAGTCAGGGTTCTGCGAGTAAATTCTTTGTGATGGATGGTCGATGAAAAGATACACAGTAAATCTGTTTAGAGTGTTGACCCCAGGTTTCCTGTATAACAAGGTGTTGCAAGAAGAGGCCAATGTTCAAATAAAGCTATGCTAGAGATTTATTGCCTAAATTCACAGACTAACTTGTGCTTTGGGAGTTGTGGGAAAAGAAAAAAAAATATTACAAGCTAACAGACTCTCTGCACCAAAAGATATTTTTCACATTTTTCCACCCAGATTCATTCCTATTGGGGTGAAATTTCACAGGTACCAATAATCTCACCCAAAGTTGCTTTTTTTAAGGACTCACAGGATTCTTCTCTCCTGCTTTAACTCCTAAACCTCTAATTCCTGAGCAAATAGAACAACAAAGAAAAGCTACACACACATTTCCCATGTGCCAGAACTAATTCATTCAAATGACTTTTTGTAAATCACCCCAGAATAATGAATTCCCTCTCATCCTCTCCCTGGTCACTATGGCAAACACGGACAGAATGGGAGTACTACTGACCAGCTGCCTGATCTGTGTCAATGTGCAGTCCTCTGGCATTCCATATCAGCTTTATTTGCCATTTCTGTGCATGTCTTTGTGGCATTACTTTATAGTATCCACTTATAACTGCATACAACACAAGTGCTGACTAGGATGAAAAGTCTGTAAGTTTATCAACAAATACTTCAACCTCAAGCATCGCCTCTTTATAACACAAGCCCTATAATGTATTTGCTTAGTAGAAGCTGGTATGCAGGGCACCTAATGTAGCCCACATTTCACACAAGCTGGGTATGTATTTAAGTAATTTGGGTTAAGTACTTGCTCAAGGGTACAACAACAGTGTAATCTGTCTCAGGAGATAAACTATTGCTCAATAACATGCTAAATTTCTAATAAATAGCTCACACTGTTGTAACAGTTGTTTCAGTATTTAAAAATAGTACAGGGACACTTACAATAAAGCCCAATTATTGGCATGTTTTAGGTGCAAGATTTTCCTCACAAAATGATAGCTAGCAGTGTCCATTGTAAAATACACATTGAATATATTATAACAGATTTGAAGTTGTGGCCAGATTTGTAATGAGGGAAATGAACATATTTCTTTTTTGGCATATTGCCTTTTGGTTCAACGAAAACACATGCTTTTGCAGGTTTTGACAATACAGGGTGAAATGTGCATTGGGGGTGGGGGCTTGGGGTGTGGTGTGGGGTGGGTGCCAAGACACACTCTTGGGTGTCTCTGGGGTTTACTAGTGCTCTTTACCGGGGAACCAAGTCGTCACTTGTCTCCCTGCAAAATTAGCTGGCTGAAGCAATCTATTACAGATGGCACAATAACTTGGTATTACTTGGTATTATTATTATTATTATTATTATTATTATTATTATTAATAATAATAATAATAATCATCATCATACTTTGGACAAGACCAGTATACAGTTAGAGCACCATGGCCCTGAGTTATTCCAACCAAGCTGAGTTGTGTGCAGAGCTCACCCTTCAGATAATTTGTCCTTGACATCCTGACAGAATTACATTATATGAGGATTCACTATTTCATTCATTGACAATTGGATATATTATGACACACATGGGATGAGTACTCTAATATATGATGGTACTGCATTCAGAGTAGCAATATCCAGTTTTATTTTCTAAGTAATGAACTCCTAAGGACTCCTCAGTAATTAGAATTTTAGCAATATTATGTTAGTAGCATGCTGCCTCTAGAGAGTTTATCGAGTCACTATTTTGTGCATTTCCTATTCCTTCCATTCAGGGCAGAATTTCTCTCTCCTGCCATACATTTTTATAAATAATTGACTTACTCCAGGAAGTGCTATTCCCATAAGTGATTCAAGATCCACCAATAAGTCTTCGATGTCTCCATCCTCCAATTAAAGCAATGTTTGCCTGGAACTGGCAGATTTTATGCCCTGTTTCATCGCAATCCTCTACGGAACGCGGTGGCAGGAGATGGCGTTCTTTGAAAGGCTGGACAAACAAAAGGCTGTATATAGAAAAATGAATCTAATGTCCACTAGAGGAAACAATGATTGTGTGTTACTGCCACTCACCATCCCTGCCTGTTTACTCTAAAGGGTTTGTGATATCGAAAGCCAATTTTGCAGGCAACAGACAAATGTAGGCAATTTAATTATTTATGATGATGGGTGAATGAACTGAGGTGTATTACTCAAGGAAGTATGTGTCCCCTTAAAAAAAGGGATGGGGTGCTCTACATGGATGTCGTGCATTAGCCATCAGGAGGGGTAAAGCTATCATTGGAAATCAATAAGTCCTCTCACCAAAACAAGATCGTTCTTTGCTGCCTGCAGTAAACTCTGCTTGCTTTTGAGTAATGTGTCTCTTTACTGTGGTGCTGGAGGCCTCCAGACAGGCGAAGGAGACAAATAATGTGCGCTCACGGTTCCACAGCTTCTATATAAGAGGTCTATGACACAATCACAGCAGATGTATTTGCATGTAAATGGGTTAAGCGCTGCCATATTGTCTGGTCCTTGGTTATGCTGCCTGTCATGATGAATGAGTTGATATCCAGTCCCAGACCTGGGGGCTGCTGGTTTCCAACACAGTTACCAGTAAGACTGCTCCACATGTCTTCTCCTGAATGTGGATTGTAAATGACAGAAAAAAGCACCTGAGGAACATAATCTTGTCATCATGTTTTTTTTTTTTTTCAAAATATATATACAGTGGAACCTCGACATACAATTTTAATTTGTTCCAAGACCCAAACAATTTGTAACTCAAAACTATTTTTCTCATTTAAAATAATGGAAAACATTTTAATCCATTCTGCCTTGATGACAATAACTCTATATATATCAAAATTTATGAAAAAAACAAAAAAATTAAACCGTTCAGCCTTGATGGCAATAACACAATATATATCAAAATTTAAGAAAACAAAAACAAATGAAACAAAAATGATCTTTTATGAAGAATTCTTAATAAAACGTCAGTGGCTAACGGAGGTGGCTGGCGAACGAACCCATTATTTTAGTCAAAGAAAGGAAATTGTGGTATTAATACCAAAAAAAGAACAACTCAACGACAGACAGTACATGTATGAACAGATGCTGCTACGAACACGTGCAAGTGGCCTGAGTAGCAACAAGTACAAAGGATGCTGGGCTGTATGTGAAGCGGCGTGTAAGGGCGAAAGACGGTTTGTGCATAGGTTGGCAGCCTGATTTGCCCCTGGCAGCCTGTGCGCAGACAATTCGAAAGGATGATTCGTGTCTCAAAATTTCTGTCGTATTTCAAAACAAAAATTCTGTGAAATTTCAAAACATAACTCAAAATATACATATGTTAGGGCAATTGTATCTCAAGGGTCTAAGGTGTGTTGTATAATGCCTTATGCCACTAATGGGTGAAATTGTAAATTCAGATTGAAAGGGTGTTAGTTTTCTTTTGATAACCTACACACACTGTGATGCATACCTATGAGGTAGTTCCAGCCAAAGTGGCCAAATTGCCATTCCAAATTAATATGCAAGCCGGTTTAGGTAATTTCAGGTAATCTCCGATTTCCTCAAAAGTGTGTTTTGCTGGTTCCTGGTCTCTGATCAGCCAGAAGGATCGCTCTTACAGGAAGAGACAAGGAAAACCTTGCTGACTGTGCAATACAGATCTCTGTGTAAGCTAAGAAGGAATGTAGCCTGAATTTTGGATAAAGTTTGTAAAGAGACACAGCAGAGGCATGCAGTGACCTCTTGTATGCTCATCAATCTTATTGTTATTTTAACATCATCCAACATCCTTCTTTGTATAGAGTTTGGTGACTGTCAACCCTGTTTGGTGATCCTTTGGTGACTGTCAACCCTGTTAATGAAAAGAAAAATGAAAAAAAAAGGTTTCGCATAAAACCTCCCTTCTCCTCTATGTAGTGTTCATGGTCTCCTGGTGCTGCAGAAACATTACTCATGGGAGGGTGGACCCATTTGACCTGTAAAATATTGTCATGGGAGCGTTCTGTGTCCTAGCCTGACAGAGTGAACTCTGTAAGCTGTGATATATTAGCTGGGCTGGAGCCTCATCCGAGAGCTCATTGACGCTCACATCCAGGGCCTTATGATTTAGAGCCATACAGACTCAATGCCATATCAGGGGCACTGATGCTGCTCTGCCACATAGGGCTGGAGCAGGCAAACTCAGTGGAGCTGGGCTAAATGATTTGGTGGCCATTTTAAAATGGCACATGGCCCTGTCATCAGCTTTGCTAAATATCCAAAAACAACCCCTCTAAAATCAATACTATGTTTAACTATTACATACTTAACTAATGGGAGTAGTCATCAAAAATTACTCACAGCATAACCATAAAAATGTTTTGGGGAATAAGATGAGATTAAAGTTATAGATAAGTTCATCATCCCTGTGAATGTGTGGAAAGTTAGCTATGCCAACTGGTACTGGGGTAGAGACCTTTGGCTCATTAAAGTCTGGGCATGCAGTGCTGGTTACACACAGGACTGTAGGCAAATACTGAGCTTAGATTGGCTGGCACAATACATTTTTTTTTAAGAAATCAGTTTTATTTTGTGCCAATCATTTTACACATGTATTGACAAGTGTTTGAACCTGAACCTCATGGGTCCTGTTCAGTTAATCTTCCTGACCACATGGAATATCAATGATCCTTGGCAGGCAGATTTATAAACTTCCTGGGTTTTCTCTCGTGCGTATTTTAAAGCTTACATTTTGTTATTGATGCTGTCTTATGACATACTCTCTCACATGAAAGATGAACCAGTTAATTGATAGCCTAATTGATTTCCCTCCCAATTATTCTGACCTTTGTAAGTCAACTAGTAAATCAAATCATTGTGTGAGATATGTGAATGCACTTCCTTAAATTAGTTTGTTGCATAGTTTGTTGTAAATAGGAAAATTCTCGAAATAAGTAAAACAACCATGTTGTTAATGAAGAGACGGATCCCATGTTCGTAGTTGAAGACAGATACTTTACTTACACAGCCGGCCACGGAAACACAAGCATGGAGCAAAATGTTCAATGATTGCATTGTGTTGTCGGCATTTATACAGTTTAAGGGGAACACAGTAGCATGTGATGACCAGGTAACCCCAGCAAGTGAGGCACATACATGATAGTTGGGAACCCAGATGGCAGATAGCAGGTCGTTAGTTGGAGGTGCCATTTGACTCTGGTCGAATGTGGCGACATCCCTTTGTAATTCTCACACACATTCTCAAACACTGTGCCTCTCTCCAGAACTGTCTCCCAACAATATGAACTGTTTTTTGATACAAATTTGTCAAGCACAAAGAATGGCTCTGAAGGCACATTTTAGAGAACTGTAGACATAAAGACTTTAAATATGGTAGAAAATACGAGTAATGCAAATGAAAAAGTAAATGCGAATAGTTTGAGAGAGCCAGGAGAAAAATGTCAGTGCAATCTAAATTAAGTTATAAAATAGTATAATTTAAGCAAGATCATGCTTGTGGCCTTGATTGATTTGATACCATTATATCCCATTATCTGCAGATCTTTCTTTAGCCATTTGGTCATATATGAATAGTTCTAGTTAAGGTAAATCAATCAATCAATGTCAAGACAAATGTGCATAGCTTTGCCTTTGTACTTTAGAAAATAGATTAAATGTATCTCAGTCTCATTTTACATTCTGCATGTCAAATATGCATGAGGCACATTATGCAGGTTGAAATAATTTTTTCCTGCTGACCTTGTTGGCCTTTGTCATTCGTCTCACTTTGGTAAAGAGGAGAAAGGAAGAGTTTCTGGAGAAATAATTCAGTTAAAGCATGCTCTCTAGTCAATTTTGTCCTTGAGACTTTGTCCTTTAGCTGATTGCTGCATCTAGAATGCGGCTCTCGTTTTGTAAGTATGATTAGTTCTCCGCACTTAGGATGTCGTCCACCTAAACTGTCCTTGATTTGAAGGATGGAGACCACATCAGGGGATGCTGTTGAAATCTTTAATTCAGAAGGTGTGAATGCAGTTGTATCACTCTTCAGGCTCTTAAATGTTGGCCTGACAAGCCAATGTTTATGTTGTGAGAGACGGCACACCCAGCAGGCAGATTCACCAATCTAGAATTTTTTTTATGTTCTAGATTCTACTCAGTATTGTAGATATTCTCATTCTCAGACAGCCAATAACGGCCCAAGCCTCCTTCTGAGTCAGCTGATCACCCCTCAGGAGATGCTGTTGCCCCAGTCAGAATCCTCTGACCTGATGAATGGGGTTGTGTGTGCTCAGGTGGTGGCACTCTCCTGCATTAGAGCACCCAAATCAAAACCTCAATGAATTTACAATTAATACCTAGCCTTGTTTATGTCTTGACAATGACAAGACATAAAGGCACCAAAAAACATGTGGCTTATGCAGACTGCTTAGTAAATGTTATATTTTACATTCAGCTGAGTGTTAGATGATATGACATAGATACTGTGGGTCTCAGGTTGAATGGTAAATTCTTCATTACAATTCAACATGCATAAAGGCCCACATAATGTTGTATATAGAATTATGGAGCTCTATTATAATATTCCCCCATAATAATACTGCAGTTACATCCAGCTGGACTGACATTGCATTTGTCTGATTATGCTTATGCAATGTTTTGTTTATGTGTGATTCAAACAGTGAATGCATTTTTTTACCATGCCATGTCAAATTGCTGGATACATTCGCTCTTTTTTATACATTAAATTGGGACAAAACAACACAATGGACACTGTAGCCCTCTCCAATTCACAAATTCAAAATAATTAATTACACTGCATTTCACTGTAATGGCAAAATAATCCAAAATATGTACATTTGTAAGTATATAAAACTACATTTCAGCTTCAAGCCATACCGATTTCTGTGAAGAACAGAGAGGAAGGAAGAATGGTAACCAAATGGAAAGGGAGAGAGGCAATCCTTCCCAGTGGAGAAGCTAATGAACTCCAGGACTCTTCAGCTCTCCTATGCAGCCTTATCAATTATAAGGAGGGCTTCACTAATGAGTTCCCCAGCTGGTCTGTGGAGATGAATCACAAGGATGGTGGGCTACTGTGTGTGGCGAGAAGGTCTTACCATCACTGTAAAAAGGGTTGTTTGAACAAGAGAAAATGGTTTACCACAGTGACGTATCCTGGGCAGACCTTAATCAAATTCTTATCTGAAATATTGATTTCTAAAATGTATTCATATGACATGATTGACATATATTTTCCCATTATTCATCAATTCTTTTTCAAATTTTTTTTATATTTAATTGTTTGTCATTTCGCTGTTGAGCCAACGTTGTCTCTATATTGACACAATATCACACAAGCGGGAGTGCTGTTATACTGAATATCAGCACGGCTGTAATTCTGTTGTAGGTATGAGGCCGCAGACCGAGTGCCGAAGATAATCACAGCTATGCTGATATTCAATATAACAGCACAGTTTCGAGTATGATAGCAAGCTAACTATTATTTATCATACCCAAATGCAGGCTAGCTAGGTTCTTTTTTTTATCAAACATGGAAACGTTTCCACATTTGCACTGTCTGTAAATGCAAATTAAGTTTGCATTGGTGTAATCAATCATTGCATTGGAACTGTAAAGTGAAGTGATACATAATGGTAAAATGTCTCAGTGCTGCTATACTCAATACCAGTACTCATGGAATGCCTCTTGTCCAATAAAAGGACTGGGTGGGAACTAAGTGTTGAATAATAATTCATAAACTTGGGTCTTCATGATTGCATGAATTTCAGTCCTTGGAGTAAATGTGAAGAAATGTCTCACTACACCTGGTAATTATTTATTCCTACCAAGTAGTGCATGGCCTATAAATAGGAATCAGGACATTGCACAAAGGATGGTTACCAAATTATACATTCATAAAAATATGTATGTGTGTAAGAAGTCACTGACTTTCCAGAGTGTCAAAATAAGTCAAAGTAATGATAGATGGCTTATGCATAGGCCACATTAAGTTTTGTTTTGAAATGCATAAATACATATTCTCATCCTGGAGCTAAATAAAGTCATGGTAAACTAAAGGTCTGTTGATGGCATCAGTTGAGAGTACACCCATTTATGTAGGTGACATTGTGCGTTTATTTCACTGAAAGCAGCTGAGTTTTTAATGGCAGAACATTTGATGGGATTTAATTAGCTGACTGGCCTGACTTGATTCTACTCTCAACACAGTAACTTCAGTGGATGAGCAATTTATTCATGTACACCAGCTCTTATTTACCTTTCAGAATAAAGGCTTTCATCATGATGTATTGACTTGGCTGGGTCATTCCGATGTAATTTAAAACCAAATAAAACAAGGCGGCCCTTGTTTGTCTATGACATGTTTAAGCCAGGTTTATTGCTTCAACTATATATAGTACGACATGCATTTGCACATGTGGGAATGTAGCGTTAATCTTAAACATGTCTTGATTGATTTTTCCCTTTCTGATGACTGCAAAAAGGACTGCATTCAACTAGCAGGGCCATGGGCAAGTGAGAAGTACACAATGATCAGGTTAAGCAAGCACAGGTGGGCATTCTGGGGAAAGAGGGGGTAGAAGGAGGGGGAGAAGAACTTCTTTTTTAGTTTGAGTTTCGACAAAGTGAATGACAAATACTAGCCAATCAAACCTTTACATGTCATGAAAAACAATCATATGTGACATGTTGCAAACACACAGCAGGAATACTGCTCTTTATTGTATGGTCAAAATAAACCTAATAAATCTAATTTCTTAAAAACACAAATAAATAATTCTGTCTGTACTATTACATTTGATATCATTATACTTTAATGACTGGTGCACTTCTCTGTATGGATCTGTGGTCACATAAGGTTCCCTTTACATGGAAGAAAACATATCCTTTTGATCTTGATGTTTCATGGTTTCTGTTGAAATTGTATTCATCCATGGCACTGCACAATAGAAGAGGCAAACCCCTCTGAGCTCTGGCCTTTTGATCTTCGCCCTGCAGTTAGGACATGTGCAAAGAAGTGCTGGTGGCCATTAAAAGTTCTGCTGGGTGGGGAACAGTGCAAGCCAGAGTCTGTCGGGACATAAAAGTGAGAACCACAATCTATACCCCATCATAAAACTGGCTTTACAGTTTTAATAGTCCACAAAATTAGTTTGAGTTTCTTTTCTAAAGGATCTTGCTAAGGAGAATTCTTAACAGCAATAATAAAATCCCTGTGTGACCCACTCACCTCTGATTTGTACATGCTTAAAATGTCCCATGGGTCTTTTTCAGATACTTTTCAGTGGAATAAATGTAATATTGGATTACATTCGACTAGATATACAAGTATAATATATTATATAGTGGTACATTAGTTAATATTATAAGATAATGGTTTGCAAAAATGCAAACGTTCCAACGGAACTGTTATCATCATCATGGTACTCCCATAAAAAAGCAGCATGAAAACAAAAATAGAATACTTCAATACTTAAACCAAAAAACTTGACCTTCCCAGCTGACGATATTGTCAGTATCACCAGCCAGCTGTTACTGAATTCCTTCCTTGCTGCAATATGATGTGCCACCTTTGATGCTCAACACCATCTACTTTCCAGAGGCCAGACAGACCTCACCAACTGACTTTTAGTGTGAGAGATTCACACTGCTATTCGTCTACTGGCAAGCTTGGCTGTTACTAACCAATAACATTATCAGCTGATATGCAGTGGAGTCTGATGATATGTGCTGGAAAGAAGAAACTCCCTCTCGTTTTTAACAATTCTGTCTTTCTCCCCTGCAGCAATACACAACAGATAAATGAAAAGGAGAAGGCCAATATAAAATGAATCTGCTTGCATACATTTGGTTGTCTACCTTAATTTTAAGATCCTGATTTTAATCTAATGACAAAATGTCAAGGAACAACAACATAACATTTAAATGTTGCAGTTTTAGTCAAACAAAACAACACAAATTAGTTGATTGTTTATTTGATTGAGGATAATGGCCCTCTAAAACAAGAAGGGTTTCAATGTCTGTGGAATTCCAATCCCCTTTGCTGAACAACATTTACTGTAATTGGACTGGTATGGGACCTTGTGGTTTAATAGAGTGTCTCTCTTACAAACCCCAATTGCTCTATGCTACAGTAATGCAGCAGTCAAGAGGCAAGATGTTTTATAATGAGATCCAGGAAACACAGCAAACACTAAAATATTTTGTCACTGTTGCCTTTATTTCTAGTAATAAATGTGTCCCTTAAAAAGTTTTTTTCCCTGAAGAGTCAGAGATAATTGTGCCTAGTGAGGACTGGAGAGCTCAACCATTATGTGGGTTAAAAACTGATTTATTGAAATGAACCCAATTAGATGAGAAGCACAGAAAAAGCTGAACATTTTTTTGATCTTCTGTGTTGATGGAAAGTGCTGTTAATTTTCTGCTGTTTGTTTTTTGCAAATTTTATTCCACATGTTTCCAACACAAGGAGACCACTACCCCCCTATTTCCCTCCATGCCCTGTGTCCATGCAGGAATAAGACGGAGAAGCAGAGTGCAGAGGACTTCACGTTGAACAAGTTGCAGGGCCTGAGGAGATGGTTTAATTTTAAACACAGTGTGCTTTGTCGAAGTGCTTGAGACGTTTTGATATTTTTAGGTCAGCTCCGCTGAGGTGGCCCGCAGCCTCAGAGCAAGCAGCGGCGCATGCCTTCCCTTGCTCCAGCTCCAGCTCCAGATCCACACTGCAAGTTGTTAAGCCAGAAAACTCAGCGTGAATAGAATTTGCTAAATGAAATGTATCATCTGCACTGAGATCAGGTGGACCCAGAGAGTCAGCTCATTGAGTGTAGCTCATTTCTATGTAATTTTCTTTTCAAATTACATTTTGAGAGGAGAATTCTGGGACTTCAGGTATTATATGATCAAAGTGACTGTTGCTTCCAGTGGAGCCCAGATATATTTACTCCCTCACACTGACCCCTGTTCAGTGTTGTGGATCTTTAAGAGTTTTAACATTCATTCCTGCAGCAGCAGGCCACAGCCATAAACCTGGCCTGCTAAGAAACCCACTAACTAAAGTACCCAAAGGTAACTCATAAAATAGAGTTAGCCATAACCCCACTCCCCTTTTTGGTGTTGCGATTTTTTCTGTCTGATTTTAAGTCTCCATCCCAAGCCAACGTCAAAAGCAGTCTAAACATGTCAATGTTAAGGACACATGATCAAAAACCCCATATGGACAGGCTACCGAAGCTGATCTCAGAATGCCACAAGGCCCACGAGATAAATCAGGGAAATGAGTCCATTGCTTTGCGCCTTGGCTGTGACGTCTACAAAAGCTTTTCAAAGCCTTTGCGGGGTGCTCTCTCCTTTACTGGCAAGAACACCTCTGAAATACCACCTCTGTAATTGCCAGGAGTCAAAAGCCTTTAATGGAGTTCTGGAAGGAAAAAAAAAAGAATGAGGCGTTTGTTAGAGAAGTGTTGAGTCAATGACAGCCAAATTGGCAACAGAAAAGTGTGGAATGGAACTTCACCAGTGCCCAGGGTGTCATTGTGAGAGATTGACAAAAGTAATTAGGTACCTAATAAGAAAATATATTGCTCACATGAACCCTGGTGTATGACTTTTTCCTGATAAGCTTTTCTAGAGACCCAGAGCTACTGTTATTAAAAAAGAGAGAAACTGAAATGAAAATGGCAGTCTGGGTGTATTGCAGTTATTAATGGAAGGCATTCTGTAAAGGGGAGTTATCTAAGCTATGACAATAATGAATTAGGTATCCAAAAATTGCCTTGTACAGATATTTAAACAGATCAGGAATATTTTTTTTTTCCTGTTCAGTCTGTTATATTAGTGCGTCACAAATGGTGGCTGTAAGTTTTCCATGACTATGAATACTGCCATTGTTACTTCCACAAGGTTCATTTCTAGAATCCCCTAAAGCCATTATCATGAACCTCTTAATACCTGCAACACGACAGAGAACAATGCTAAGCCCACCAATTCTGGGGATTGCCTTGAGAAAGCAGACTTCAGACAAAGACAAAGCAGGCAATGGTTAGACTGGGTTTCAAACCCCTAATCTCAGGGCTCTCCCTGTGAACCACCCAGAGGACCTTTTCCTAGTTATTTTAACTGGGCATGTAGGGGCATGCACCTCAATAGGTATTGTATGCAATTAAAACCAATGTTGTGATGTACTTTTCAGCAGTTAGTTGCTCCAAATATAATTTTCCAGAATAGCCTAAGGCCAAGAGGTGACGTTTTTATTCAGGACACAGCCAATGGGCCAATTATACCAGTTAGTATATTTTATTTATCACTCTGTGTAACTAATAAAGCATTATTTAACTGTAGAATTCAGGTAAAAATAAACAAAAAAAATAAATACAATTAGGCAGTGATCCTAAGATGTATTATATTACAAATTCTAGCCAATATTTTTCAATTCTACCATAATTAGCTAAATGAACAATTTTGTTCTATCTTCTATCTGACTTTCCACCTACATGTTTTGTCAGTAACTGGAAAAACTCTGTGAGCTAAGAGACTAATGGAACCCCAACATTTTGTGATTCAATATTGAAGAATTACATAAAAGGTCAACAAATCCTTTCAGTGTTTGTTAATGAACTTAATTTCCCCATTCAAATAAGCCATGCAATATCAAAATTTGATTCATAATCCTGCTATGCATACACATATCCAGGGAAAAGAAGATTAACTAATTTTCCTCTATAAACACAAAGCAAAGAAAGCAAAATCAGAAGACATGTCAGCATGATAATATTGTAAACATTGATCATGCTCCAGCAGCAGTACATTCACCTTAACAGAACCTGGCCAATTTGTTTCTTAGATGTGATCCTATAGTCATACAAATGAGAAACAAAGTATTAAACATGACCAGTTATTGCAGGGAGGCTTTGATCCACCTCTGAGGTAATGAACTAAGAAGAGCATAGTCATACTTTAATAGCCATCACAACTACTGACAACAGTTAAGCCTGGTTTTCTTTTGGTGTGCTGTATCTGTCATTTTACTAGTGCTCCTAAGATATTACTGCTGTGTTTTTGCTCTGCCACATTTCTGTAAAAATGAAGCATTGTTTGCACTGTCAAACTTGGCTTTGTTCCTTTTTCCTTCCACCCCACAACCACTACACCTGAGATTCTGTAACAAACAGTGTTTGTTTTCACAGTCGGTTTTCTGTGCCTTTTCCTGTATATTTTATCAATTTTTACACAACAAAATAGTATAATTATTCACTCAACAGCAAAAGAAAATGGAAGGGGACTTTGTGATGCTGGCCAGACTAATACATGATAAGAATCAATTTATTTACTTTGGTTGTCTACTGGCCAGCTTGATGATGTTGCATATTTTTTGGTTCTGTTAATAAGTCTTCTACTCTGTCGTTAGACCTGCTTCTTGCAAAACCTTCCTGCCACCACTACTTGACCAATCAATGAGGTTCCCAAAGACAGGTTGCTCTGCCAACTAAATTTTAGTCTGTGCACAACCAGCTAGAAACACCCCTGATGAACACTGCAGTCAAACAAAAATGTAAACAACTCACAATTATAACTATGATTATAGTGCAGACCAGGCAATGTGGGTTTGCATAGGAAGTATAAATTAAGGCAAACGCTGTTCCTAGCACGTTTGGGTTTTGGTACATGACTGCGCTGACAGCTACTGCCTTGGCTGGGCTCTCACCAGACTTTCATACAAAAATCTGCCTTCCAACAGTAGAGAGGCCAGACTGAAATGGTCCTATATTTCATCAGTTCACCGCTGGGAAGATTGAAAAAGGAATTTCTAATAAGCCACTGCCGACATGGCATCCTGAGAGGAAACTCATTAGCATAAGGGTAAGAATAATTGCACTATTTTGTTGCTCAAACTTTAATTGTTAAGAATTAATGAACTGGACATGTAGATACAGAAATTATAACACTTCAACAGGAGAAAAAAATGAATTAATGGGAAATCTAGTTTTGTATAAGTAATGCTTATTAATACTGAAAAACACAGATAACAAACCCCAAAGGGTAGCGCTCATCTGTTTGTGTTTCCAAAGCAGGGAGAAATTTTTTACTTTTGGCAGACTGTCTGAATCCACAGAAACCCCACTGACCTGCTTAAGGGTGAGCAGAATTTGTCTGACATTAAACCACAGTGTAGTACCAGTTTGGAAAGGGGTGTGCATTGGAGGGAATAGCTCCAACAGGCCAGGAAGCTCTTTTATTATTGTTCCTTTTAGCACACCGCAAGGAAATGTAATTAAATGTGCCTCTTTATACTAACCTCAATTTCAGACATACAACATCTCAGTTTCCTGCAAAGTGCAATACTGAAGCTACTCTAAGTGTGTGTGAACAAGGTGTGAGTCAGGCATGTCATCAATGTCATCCAAATGTTAACACTATTGATGAGATAAATTACGTATTTTTCAGCAGTTAGCAAATGTCTACCATGTTATGCAAACAAACCTAAAAACAAATTTAATTCCTATTTTGACAGTACTGATTTAAAAGCATTCTTGCCACCACGTTGCAGCATCCACCGCAGTATTAGTTATATGCAATGGGACACCGTGGAGCCACTCCCCCCCCCACCTCCCGGGTCTTGTTTGATGTGGTAAATACAAGCAGGTGCTGGTATGTTTCAATAATGAAAGAGCTTGATTACAATGGTACGGATAAGCAGCATTCTGTCAGTAAGGGTGCCTGTGTAACCTAAATGTCTTGCCCATGGAAATGTCATGATGAGTGGAAATCCCTGCCTGGTGGAAAGGAATGCAAGGTAGAGCAGCACAGAGCTGCAGGACATATCTGCCAGTCCTCTTCTTCATCAGTCTCCCCAGCATCCTCTTCCTCTTCTCCAACAGTGCTGTTATTATAACCGCATTTGTCTGTGTGTGTGTATGTGTGTATGTGTGCATTCCTGTGTATGACAAGACAAGAGGTGTAAATGTCATTGCTGAATTATTAATGCAGAGATGTTGTGTTGTACCTGTTTAAAAAAAAAACCTTCTGGCAAAAGGCAGACAAAGTCTGTATGAGCTCCCAATCAGGATCAAAGGAATCCTCCTGCCATGTCATTTGTTCAGTTCTAGGCTATTTGAAAAGATCCACTGTATATTGCAAGCATTCCAACAGAAGCCCAATTACCTCACGATAGCAAAGGTAATGGAGACTGGCTTGTTATAGAGAGGCATTCTGAGTGACACTCACCAATAAATGTTTCATTTGCGCCTGCAAAATTAATGGACTGGTTTCTTTGTTGAAGAGCCCGGAAAAAAAATGTTGCCTTTAGTAAGTGAACTCCACCTTGCATAAGTGAATGAGCTAAAGGACTGAACTGTGAGAGCCAAGTTCTCCACTAAACATGTTCAAAGTTCAATTTAAATATTCTAAGAATTTGAAAATTGTATTTCAGTTTCTCCCAAGCCTTACAAGCTGAAGTGTCATACTGACATCCATACATTATTGGTTTTAATAATTCATTAAATGCAATTAATCTCTTATAGTTCCACCTGTACTCGTTTAAGATGATTAAATGTAATTTAAAAGAAAGAAATAAGGAGAGAAAGGATGGCACTCTGAAGTGATTGTTCTTTTTGCTTTTGGCCCTGGTTGCCACCAAAAATCTGTGTGCCATCTGTCATCTTTAGAGCAGATATCACAAGCAGAAGTTTCAATTACTATAATATTCCATAACCACATTCTTAGATAAACTACCCTTATAAGAGTGTTATACATACTGGGCTACACCACTGAGTCTGGGTATTTTGGGACAGTAATCTAGGCCTTAAAAATAATAGAAGCATAAAATCAATATTTCTGATGCCTCCACAAAATGAAGATAATCATTGAAGGAAAGGGGGTGGTATACCTGGGAATTAAAATCTATAGACTCAAGAGT
This sequence comes from Albula goreensis, assembly GCA_022829145.1. Lineage (NCBI taxonomy): Eukaryota > Metazoa > Chordata > Actinopteri > Albuliformes > Albulidae > Albula > Albula goreensis. The sequence continues at coordinate 21,255,010 of CM040755.1, read as the reverse complement.
AAGTATGCAGACCTGTCCCAGGGTCCTGTTGGAAACCACACAGTTGTGTTTCCCCTGACTCAAATCAGAATGTGTGGTTATGTCATCTGGGGGTACAAAGGCCAGATAGACATCTAGCTCAGTGACCGAGTGGGATTCCGTCCTGATGAGCCAGAGCTTAGGCTGATGTCTGTGCTTTCTAGTAGCTCTACATACTCAATGTCGAGTATGTTTGCTTTACTTACTGAGGCACTCCAAATCCTGGGCCCTGTGAGCAGTCTGTATCCAGTCCCATGTTCCAGGATGGTTCTGCTGTGCCAGGTACTCCACGCCTGATTCATAGTCCTAAATCGCACCGCTACAGATGCAGAACTTATCTTGCATGTTCCTTGAAGTTCTGCTGTGCCTGCAGTTAACAAACTGAAAATGTTTTTTCTTGCGTGTTCTGAGAGAGCTCCACTCAGAGCATGATCAGTGGCGCAGATTCCTACCAGCAATTGATGGAAGTGTAACTCATACGACCACAGAAGTTGAAAAGGACACTACTGCTCAACACCCAGCTGCTGGATCTGAGTCTTCTTGCACCCCAGGCAACAATGTATGCTCTCTGCTGAGACTGTACAGTGCTGAAACTTTGTCTCCCCCTTAAACCAATCTGACTATACTCTAGAGTCTTTGCTACTTGAAGGGAAAATCAGGATTTACCCTGTAAATTGTTCATATTGGTATTTAGCTGTCTGATTGATTCATTTCCTGCACAGTTTTGGACAGTCCTGACAACCACATGCTTTCCTCTAAAATGCATGATTTCCAGGTCCTGTTTGAGCCTCACAGCACAGCAGATACAGCAGACACAGTGACGCAAAGCCAAATCACCTTTGCCTTTATGTTACCTGTAAAGGTACCCTACAATACTGGACACTGTATACACTGTCATGGTCTGGTTTCAATATCAGGAAGTATGGACCATTAGTACTGTGAAAAAGAGGATGGCCCTCCCTGTAATGTCAGTTGATTCAATTACCCAAACATTTAGGGACAAGTTTATTAAAGAAATGCAATGGAGAAAAAACACTACAAAAAGTAATTCATCCTTTGCGTGCAATCTTGTACAGTTTCAACATTTATACTCATTTGAGATAGCTTGAGCTGTTTTTTGCTTGGAAGATCAAACCAATGAAATATGAAAAAGTGAATATAAAAATATACATTATGTATTGCCTGCAGCACTTATGAGATTTAACAGATGCCAGAAACATCTTACCCTATGAGCCTGTAAGGAAGAAGTTAGTTTATGAGGGAAAGAAAGTTAGGTGACAAATGTGTGGTTTTGTTGCAGTGATGTCAGTTATGTTGTGTCCCCTCCATGTTGCCGCTTAGTAGTTGATTTCCACTCGTACCACGTTGGAATCCGCTTGTAGTCTAGGGCAATACAAGGTATCAAACCTAAAGGGAACTTAAACAATGAAACACAGACTTCTACGCACACTTCCATAGGCAGTTATCAAACAGATAAACAGGTGCTGACAACAGAGTGCAGGGCATAACCAGGTTCGCCCCAGGATTCAGGTCCCCAACCTAGATATGAACGCAGCGGATCTAGGAGGTCTATGACTTGTTTGCGGCCTAGGCTTACACCTAGTGGCCTGCTATGTGTCTGGCCGCACTCAGAGGTCTATGACAGTAGTACAGTCGAGGCTTACACTCAGTGGTCTGCCATGGTGTCTGGCTGCATACAGCCTAGGCTTACACCCTAATGGTCTGCCATGGTGTCTGACTGCTCCTACTACCTAAAGGGACTTGTTGCAACCTAGGCTTACACCCAGTGGCTTGCTATGGTGTCTGGCTGCCTACAGCCTTGGCTTACATCCATCTGCCTACTGTGGTGTCTGGCTACACTCAGAGGTTTCTAGGCCTAGATCAGCTAGAGTTGAGATCCTAGGGAGCATACCCAGCTCGTCTTATGACAACTGTTACAAGCAGAACAGGATAGGCTGCGGAACCTGGGGCCCTGTATCCGGGACAAACCTCTGGAAAGCCTCCGTACCTCAGCTGCCACACTGGATGCCCCTTGTTCACACACCTAGATGGAATAGAATGAATAGGAAGCATTATTGTGAATAGAAAATGTAACAATGTTTATTGCAGTGCATAAGATTTGTCACCATCAAGATGTTACATGCAGAGATATCAACAAGACAAGACAAGGATAAACAGCAAAGTATGCACCCCCCATTATTCCGGAAAGGACTATGGCCGCCAGGAGCTTGTTAAGCAATGCTCCCCGAATGTATCACTAAGCTTCCCTTAAATGCCATCCTGAGCAACCTTCTCCACTCCCCAATGTCCTTCAGTCATCCAATAGGATTCTGCCAAGCACACTCTACAACCCTTTCCCCTAGCTTGCCATGAGGCCACCCCTACAGGCACAAAAGTAATTTGAAAGACAAACACTCCTGCATCTTTCATCCTGTATGGACGGAGTCCCTGCATGGGTGCCCTCAGGGCTATACACACTTATTTACATACTGGGGTACAATTTAACCCATTCCAATGACCATCAGTTATTTGTTTCCAACTCTGCAGCTGTCTCACCCGCATGCCCCCCTCAGTTTTTCCCAGTGTTCATGGTTGAAGTGGCTGCTGGTATTTATGGGCCCTAATGGATAACCCATCTTTGATCACGTCGGGGTCACCAGTGTCCAGGTTCCTGTCCAGGCTTGCAGCATGGGAATGAAATTAGTCCTTACAAGCCTGTGGTAAGTCTTCATTGATGCCTGTGAAATCATAAGTTTATGCATGTAAAAGAGCTCCTCCTTTGTCTGGATAAAGGCTGTCTGCTAGAATCAAGAGCAGGACTGCTCATGGCTGAGGCTGCTGTATGCTGCCAACTGTGAGACCATGTTAATTCAAAATAACCTCCTGGTCACAAACCTCTAACACTTTGGCTTTATAGGTAAATGCACAAAGTGGGAGACACTTTTGAGTGAGAGACTCAGTTCTCTGACTGTTACACTACATTACTTCCCTACTGTGTGAAATAACAGAATGACAGGATCATTTTCAATAGCTCCCACTGTGATTGAAAACTTTGTGATTTCTTGCTTACACCCATGCATACTTATGTTTTGTTCAAACACTTTCTTTATTGGAGATCCATTGATTACCCATTCCTAACCTTGATTTATCTTATCATATTTTCTTTCGGAGTACTGCACACACACACACACACACACACACACACACACACACACACACACACACACACACACACACACACACTTTGGACACGAAAGCCTCCAAAACCTTTTTCGCTTTACATCGTTTGATTAAAAGCATGACTTTATAAGAGACTGTTTGCTCAAGGGGATCTTGTTTTATAACTCAATTCTTGCGTAGTGAGAAAGAACTCCAGATGTATTATAGATAGTCCTTCTTTGCATAACTTTTTATCTGATGTTCAGAGAAAATTTAAAGAGCTTTTGACTGAAATGGTATAATGCCTGCACACCTCAGTGCTTGAATTTTAACACTACTATATAATGGCTTGCTTTAAAAAAAGGAAGCAGACTGAATTCTATCCATATGTATAACACTGGGATAATGAGATATTAATAGAGTGGGAAGAAAATAGAACAGTGCATACAGAACAGAAGTGAACAAAATCAATGACAATTTTAATGTGAATTTTTCAAAAGAAATATTATTTGGCAAACAGCAATGCACTGAAATGGATAAAAGTAAAGATGAGACCTACTTGTTGGAATGATTTACAGATTGAGACTGAAATGTGCTTTAAATTGACAGTGCCGAGGTGTTCTCACTGTCACGGTTTTGGAAAGTCATTTAGTAAAAAAAGAGTAAGTTAATTGACTTCAATATTGCACTTTAAGTGATGGCATCTAAATATGAATTATGATTGAGAAAGAACTATCAGGTTGTATAAACTTTGGAGGGAACACTAGTCCAGATGTATGGAAGAAAGTAACCAAATGCATCCTCACTTATGCAAGCACATTCAGACCATATCTCAGGACACACAATGGCAAGGCAGCATCATTATATTTGTTTTATACTTCCTTGTTTTGACAAAACATGTTAAACAAGATTTTGAGGGAAATCCAAGAATTTGCTTCATAAATAGATTTGTACAACATAATAGTCTTTCAGCTGACAATTAATGTTTGCTATCCAGTAAATCTACTATTCTTTATCAATAAGACTATGAATAAGAATAAGAATACTATAATACAGAATAGATTTCTAAGAATACTGAGGTCCCTGTTCTTGTAATAATTATATTTAGCTTTTGTATCAATGGAAGGTGTGGTGGCATTTCATTTTAATGATCACATTTTTGCCTTGAATGTTTCGAATGCATTAGGTGCTATTCGATTCTGTCAGTTTTATACTCCATTTGCTTGACTGGTGGTTTCCTGTCGCTAAGTTCCATATGTCTGAGGGTCTGTTATAATAATAAGGAAAATGCCATTTGGAAGCTACCTTGCAGGTATGTCATCAACCTTTCCATTGGGGTTGGGCTATTTTAAGGTTTCCACAGATAAGTAATTGGATGCTTGTAGATTTGAACTTTTGGAAATGGAAGACATTCCCATTATCAACCTTTTGTGACCTTTACTGTATTAATTAACCTCTAGCCACATGAGTAACTACATAAATTCAGAATGTCTGAATTATGTGAAAATGAACTCATTCCTTGCTCAATTCATCCTTCAAATAAATTTAAAAAATTGGCTGTTGTTTTTCCAAAGAAATATGTCCTTGGTTTTATTTAAAGTATTGAATTTCCACAATTTTCATAATTTGTGCAGGCCCGCATTAATCATTTACAAATTCATTCAGTGCAGCCATTAAACATTCCTTTTTGGAAAAACAAAAGTTACACTGGTTTACTTCAATTTCAAAGAAAATGGCTTGAAATGAATACATTATTCATTCAGGTCATGGTTGTAATTACTTTGTGGCTGTGTAGTTTTCACAGTGTTCCCTGGCAATTCACAATACTTCCACTGCAACATCTTGCATTTTATCTCTTATTTGCATTGAAGATTTTCCTGCTGATACTGGATTTTAAATTACTTGTGGTAATCTTCTGCTTAACTGGGTATGCACATTGTTTATGTCTGACTCATTAATTGATTTGCATTGTCAAGATTAAAGTATCAAGAGTGACTATATGGACTGTACAAACCTTAAAACACAGTGTTTACTAAATCAATAAACATATGACATTGAAATAATTGAAGAATCACTCATCAATTGATCATCCAATCAATTTGTCTGTCTTTTGAGTATAACCATTTTGTATTCTCCAAAAAAATCAATGTGAATTTCTTGAGAGTGTCTTCCATTTGGGGAATTATGTACTGCCTTGTTATTGAATGAATGTATTAAGAAGCATCTTTGTGCAAATAGTACCAACCCCATGTTTGCAGTACCGGGGCGAGAATATATAGCAGGCCCTAGGTTAGCAGCTTATTGCAAAATGGTTAATCTTGTTCAGAAAATTGAGTGATGCAATACAGCTGGTTAAATGGAAATGCTGCAGGTGTCCTGATCCGTAGAGTTCACACACAGCAGCTGAAGAAGCTTAGCTGTATGAGTGAGCTGTATACAATCTACCACAGCGTGGAAAATGAATAAAAAAAAACTTTTGTCCTTAACTTTTACTTTGTGCAAATCAAATAAAATAATTATAATTTTTAACATAAAAAAATAACATGTGCATTTAATTGAGAAGCAGTATTGAATAAAACCCAGCCAGAGACCATGAAGTTGCTCCCTGCTGCTCCTTAGTGGCCCACTGTTGGCACATATGTTGGTCCACCAAGTTTTCCAAATTGGCATGACAGCAGTCCGCTAGCAGGTGATCAAACAAGGCAAGCTACATAACGTGAGCTTTCAATTAATACCAATCTCTTATTCAGATATGAGCATTACTGGGAAAATTGCACTGCCATTGGTACCAAGCAGTGGCAGATCAACCACTGAGCAGATAAAGGACCACAACAGATTTTATCAGTCATAAATGAAGAGTATGCATGGTTCAGCATTAATAAACATTAAACCTATTTTTGGTTTCTGGAGATAATGAGCACTTACTTTTCAAGTGCATCTACAGCCCTTATATCATACAGTAACCGAATGGTCATACATATCTTATCCAGGGACAGTATGCACTCACTTTTAAATACCCTTAAAATACAGCTGGGTATTTACAGCAAAAATGCAGACCTTGTGCTCCGTGCTTCAGGGTATAACAGCAATGTCCTTTCTACCATTTGACCCAGTGACCTTTGTGTCATATTTTAATTAGATGCCAGCTCCCCTTGGGTTTTGCATGAGCCTCATCTCCTGCTTCTTATCAAGGTCAAACAAGCAAACTTTATAGAAAAAAATAAAATAAAAAGTTTGAGTAATAACAGTATAAGCAACTATTCAAACAGAAATCTTTTTTTTTTTTAAAGTTTAAGTTGCAGACAAAAGCAATATACTGTTCAGGGGTGGGTTTCCTGATGAAATGTATCTTAAGTAAGGATTTGCAAACTACTCCACAAATGATTTTAGGAATGTTTGCAGAATTTCTGCGAGTGTTGCCTAATCACTATCATAAGAGAACCACTTCAAGAGACACTTTAAGTGCTGCACTGCAAACTCCATCCACCCTCTGTGCCACCTGAAAGCATAGCCAATCCATAGATACTTACTCGAATGCATTCATCTGATAGATGTGATGTCACTATTACACAGTTTCCCAATTACCTCTGTAACAAAAGCAGCATGATCTTCCTGGTTAGGCCTCGGAAGGGTGTGATCTTCCTGGTTAGGCCTCGTGATCTTCTTTAGCCTCAGACAGGTGTGATCTTCCTGGTTAATCCTCGGACAATCTTCTTGAGAACTTCAAATACCAAGAGAACTACTTTTATTTGCTTGATAACATTTGTGAGAGCTAAACTTTAGCTGAAGGAAACACAGAAGATAGTAGCTAGGCTTACATTCATATATATATATATATATATATATATATATATATATATATATATATATATATGAATGAAAGTGTGTATATATATATATATATATATATATATATATATATATATATATATATATATATATATATATATATACACATATATATATATACACACACATAGATTCACATACTTGTGAGTCTATGAGACCTTTTTTGGGAAACTGACCTTCAATGATGACCCATACAAATATAACAACAACAACAAAAACAAAAACAACAACAACAACAACAACAACAACAACAACAACAACAACAACAATAATTATAATAATAACTGCATGCAAAGTTGCACAGTACATTTTTCTCTGAACATTTCTGCACTGAATTGTACATTAAGCATCACCCACTCTTTGTGTTTTGCACAAAGGCTACAGGGTGGACTTACAGCACAAATCCTATTGCTTTAATACAGCCCAGTCCAGTTGGGAGCCTTTTTGCAGCCAGCACTGTGCAACACTGTTCCTTTCTTTTCAGGGAGAAGCCCCACCATGACGCATTGCATAGAAGGAGATTTCAGCCCCATTCTTGTTCCCACTTGGTTATTTGTTCAGGACAATTACCGGCTTTGGACTGTAAGTGTGAGTTGTCAGAAACTCATTAATAGGAAGAAAGTCATTAGCGCCCTTGCAGCAAAGCACCAGACGGTCCGCCTCCACCTCCGCCCCCTTCCCCTGCTCCTTTAATTGATAATGGCACAGACCTTAAATGCTGAACATATTTTACAGTAAAAACGATAGAGGAGATTTTTTCTCCCCCTTTTTACAATGAAAAAAGACACGCCATTAAATGAGTTTTCCACTCGCTACTGAGTGGGAGCACAGTACCTGATGTACAACCAAGGACAAAACAGGACATAACCTTCCAGATCAACAATATACAATGCTTGGCAAAACATAGCTCATAACTAATTAGCTGTGGCGGGGACTTCACGCGGTCTTGTTTAATTGGATAATCGTGGGCTCCTTGTGAGAACTGTTTCTCTATTAATTCTGTCAGACTGACCTTCAATAGGAAAGTAAATGTATCAATGACTGAATAAAGAAATAACAAATAAATAAATAAGCAAACAAAAAAATAAACAGTGTCTTATCCTAAGCACTTTGAAAATATCATGGCATGGTAGATTTTTTTTTTTTTCAGAATCTCTGGCAGTGCTATTTCATTCAGCAATAAAGGGATAATTGACATGTTCTAGCACAGATCATTCACTGAGCTACCATCAGTAAATAATGAATGAGGCCAGGGATTATTTGAAGCAGATGAGGAGTGCATCACAAAAGGTCATATGACATCATTTCCTTTGCCTCACCTTTAACTCCATTACAGAGGTATTAGCACCCCAGTTGTGCAGCTGGCACAGATTAACACAGCTAATTATATATGGATATTCTTTTTGTACTTACAGGAGTGACTCTACCTTTACTAACATGTGCATTATTCCTGAACAACAGACTTAAAGCAGCCACAAACAGATTTGTTGTAGCAGATTTGTTGTAGCACCACATGTATTTTTAGGTTAAAAAATGTACCTTACTTCTTCAAAGATAAATGTCTGATAACTGGTTACTTGTCCGAATTGTAAACTTTTGTGCATTAACACTCTCAAACAACAATGCATACTAGGTCCAGATCTGTCACTGAATACCAACAGTTGGATAAAAGGAAATAAAATAAAATAAACATTGTATAAAACCTTATTCATACTGTTTTATATAAAATGGTACACACAAATGAAACTTGGAATGCATTCACTGTAGGCATATCTTGGCCTCTATTATATTGACTTCAGCAATGATGTCAACCTTGGAATGTTACCTTGAAATTCAGATGAGCATAATTATTTTGGGAAATTATTTTGGGTACTATGATTTTTCTAAATTGATTAACTGGTTATGCCAGTGCTGTGTGTGTGTGTGTGTGTGTGTGTGTGTGTGTGTGTGTGTGTGTGTGTGTGTGTGTGTGTGTGTGTGTGTGTGTGTGTGTGCTTCCGTCCGTGTGTGTCTATGTGTGAGAGCAAATGTTCAACACTGCTAGCTGCTCGCTCATAAACTTGATAAGTAAATGGGCCAAAATGACTTATTTAAGGTTTGTAAAAAGAAAACACAGCTCATGATTTATTTTAATTGGCCACCTTGAATTTGCCGACATTGCTACAGCTCAGTTTGTGCTCTCTTACCTGCAGGTGGGTCCCTTTCCTTTAGTATATGTTTCCCTTGATAAAGATAAAAGGAATCCAGGAACCTGCTCTGTTCTTCTATAAATGTCAGCCGCATTCAGGATCAAACATCAAGACCTCACCCCCACCCCTTCAGCCCCCAAGAACTTTCTCCTTCAGACCAGCTCAAGGTCAGTAGAGATGAGTGTTATAGGAAAACGAGGCATGGGCTGAGGTAAAAAAGACACATTTGTTTTATTGTGCAGTTACCTGAGACTGTTGATTCATATCCAAAAATAAGCATCCAGTGAAAATCACCACATATCACTCTTGTGATGTGGCTGTGGGCTTGCTCCCTGAACAGAATATCAATTTACCACTAGTGTTATCATGTGACACAAATGTGTCACAATTCAGCTGGATATTCATTTCAACAGTCTCTAAGGGAAAGGACCTCCAGTATTAAATTCAGGGAAATTACTTGTCTGGCCCCGAAAAATCTCAGTCCCTTGTCCCAATGTGAAATGAAAAAGCTTAATCTTTCTGGATGCAGCTGTCACAGAAATATGAAGCTGTAATGACTTCTTATTACATAATAATAATAATAATAATAATAATAATAATAATATTATTAAAAAAAGTCCCAAGAGGATGTGATGCACAGTTATGGCTAAATATTTACTTGCACATTTTAGCAGACCAGTATCACTTCTCTCAAGTTTTACAGTAGCTACAGAACTGCTAAGTTGAATTTTGAATCTGGTCATTGAATTATTCAGTAATTGTAAACCTTGATTACAAGCAGACTATCAATGGTACCAAATGATAATTAATTGTACTGATGTTTAGTGACAGCCAGTCTGCTCTTAACATCATTTTAGCCTTGGTTTACTGTGATTATAGAAACAACTGGAACATAACAACCAATTTTACAAGAAGCAGTTATTTGGTTTGTTCTGTTGGATTCTTGCAAGAAGAAGCTTTCGGTTGTCTGTATGCACTTAAACCAATGCTACCATATTAATGTGAAATAGTCTAATAGACCATTTGACCACTTTACATGTAAATTAGATTTTTGAAGGATTAGGCTTTCCACATTAAACTTTGTACTGCATTTGCATTGTAACATAAGCTATTAGGAAGAGAGAAATAAGTCAGTGTGAAGCATATCACTGTTTGACAGTGAGGATTGTGTCACTCAGAGAAGTTAAAAGTTAAAAATGGGCCGCACCACATGTATTTTTAGGTTAAAAAATTTTAATATGCAAAGAAATGCACAATACTTTGTTGAACTTGACATCTGCTGTCACCACGCTCAAACATGAAATGGCATTATACAATAAATATACATACATTCATTCATTTAAGAACAGATCATTCACACTCTGTTGCCTAGAGATGACACCAGTCAGTTAAATTCAATTTTATCTGATGCAACTGTCTTGACAATGGAGATGCCACCGAAAACTTCACAGATCGCATTTTGTAGAAACACATTTGGGGAATGGAAATAACTTTTATGGGAGAGCAATGATGCTTTGGAATTTCAAGAGAAAGCAAAGTGAGAAATAGCAGGATTCCAAAGTAAGACTGATGGTCTGAGCACATTCCAATGGTACACAACATACCACAGAATATCCTATTCAGAGAATAACCCTGGTGCGTTGTCTCACTGGTATGGTTCCAATGAACCAATGATAAACTCAATTCCATGTTTTTCTTAGTATAGTAATTGGTATAATTTGAAAAAAAAATATGGTGCAAACAATTCCAATCTATTATTACAGTTACAAAAGGCAAAGAGAAAGCCAGAGCAGATTTTGTTGAGGAACAGAACTGAGCTGCTGAGGTGTTTCCTTTAGCTGGTCCAGAGTTAAGTAGGTCACCATCAGGGGTAATGAAAAGGTCTTACTTTCTGGATCTCTGGCTTCAAACCTTTTTTCTGTAATACCTTTCTTCTGTCACGACTCCTCTGCTCCTCCTGGGAAGTGCAACCTTGGCCTCTCATATGCGTCTCTGTGACATGTGGCAGGAGGCACCACTCAGACAATACACAGCTGTACTTAGCAAGATGAGGCAGGTTCAGAGCTCCCTCCTCAGAGAGGATGATCCTCAGGGAGCAGCGATCTCAAGCAGGACCACCTCTGTCATTTCACATTTTGTGAAAACAGGGTGATGTGCCCACAGGTCAGTAGCCCATTAATATATGGTGATTCTTGGGGGGTTCATGGCAGGGATAACATGAGGGTGTCCCTATGCAATAGTTAAGAATTCTCTTTAAAGCTATATATAGAGTAGAAACGTCATCCACAAAGCATATCAGAAAAAGGGGGGTGCTGATCTCAGATAAGTCTTGGTCTTTAGCTCATAATGGAAAAGGGTTAGGGTGTAGGATATAGGGTGTGCTTAGATCAGCACTAACTATGAAAACCTAGCTCTGCACTACTGTGAGCCATCATGAATCTGCCTGGACTTGGATGTATGCTGGTAGAGAGAATTCTGAATGTGCCACTCTGAACTCAATTGAAGATCACAAACCTGAATGTTCAGTTAATGCAGTCATGATATTTCTCTCTGATGAAATCATTTGTTTGTTGTGCAGCATGCACATGACCGAGAGCAAAGCACAGATCTGCAGTATGCACACGTGCCCTCCAAATCCTGTGTTAAGGATTTCCCTTGGTATACATGACTGCTCTGGAATATAAAGAGGAGCTAGGTTCCAGTTGATTGGGACTGTGCTCGATCAGACATGGCTGCCAAATTGAGATTGCACTCAGTCAGGGAATCCCCTTACTCCAGCAGGGGACGTTATACACATTGCACCCCAGCACCACCCCCCAGGAAATGGCCTTTCTGATTGGATTGCACACATAACCCCCTCAACCCAAGGGGTGCTTGATGTGAAAAGCTGCTTTAGTAAAATATTTTTCTTTAAACATACACATTTTTTCCATTTAAAACATAAGTGTAATAATAATAATAATAATAATAATAATAAAAGGATCATTAGTAACAACATGCCTTGTAACCTGTTATTGTCTGTCTTGAGATTCCACAGATGAAAAGCCATCCTTTCTGTGATGTAAACATTTAGTGGGATCTGAATGTGGGATAGACAGAAAATGGCAGAGCTGAGAACTCACACACTGAGGAGGAGGTGCAGCCAAGAATCCACCTTTACATGCTCTATTAATAACAGTCAGAAATAATAGGGTTTCAATAATTCATGTTCCCTTTAAGTACTTTGGAGAATTGTCAGAAGTGTTATATGTCTTCATCTAATTAGTAGGAGAATCAGAGTGGGGAAAGGAAGTCAAATGAGAGAAAATGTGGGGAGTGAGAGATGAAAAAGATATGGTACAATCGAAGGATTTCCTGGAGGGTAATAATAGTGGACGAGAGAGAGAAAAAAAATATATATATATATATATATATATATATATATATATATATATATATATATATATATATATATATATATATATATATATATATATATATACATATATAAAATATCTGTTATATTTACAAAAATAAAAATTTAATGTTTACCTGTTTTTGCAGTACCTACTGAATTCTGCAAAATCCGAACATTTGGTGCAGTTGATGTTGAACAAAAAGTGTGTTTCTGTGTGTGTGTACTTTCCTTTCCTTTCCTTTTTCTGCTGTTATTTCATCCTGAACACCCCTTTGCAGGTAATTTCCTGCCAGAATGCATCAGCACCCTGGACAGCACCTGCTTGTTACAGAGGCTCACAGCTGAATCCTGTTGCTGCTTTGTAGAGCTACTGACAATTCAGGAATCTTCTCTGCATGCTCAAAAAGGAGATGCAGAGTAAAAACCCAGAGGCATATCGTTGCCCTCCCCAAACCTGCTCTTCGCTTTTTTTTCCTGAAGACACTATTCTACCTGCTCGGCCAATACAGCCCCTGTCATAACAAGGTGACATGGAAAGCTCAGTACTCTTTCCTGGAATTCCCCAAGGCCTCAGCTTGAGCTGAGTGATATACTTTTTGGGATTCTACTTTTTTTTTGCCCCAAAGAGATTTCCTGTCTTCTGTTTTTAAAGAAATAATGCATATCTTTTACTTTGAAGCACACACACAATGATTACTTTGTTCAACGAGATCTTTTTTGTCCCTACATTATTGTGTGTTAGTAAATCTCCTAATGGTTTAGGTGGCTTTAAGGAACTGAAAAGCTTGCAACAGACAACATGTCCATAAGAATGCATGTACTCTTCCAGCTCAAAGTATAACTTTTATTTATTGTATTTTGTGACTTACCTTTAGACACAAGAGTGCAGAACACATTTACTTAAGCTTAAAAACAGAAACATGAAATATTTTGTCCCACTTTAGGCATCCCTAAGTACTATGTAAATTATTAGGTACTTCTATGGTACTTTCAAATAGTTTACATAGGAACAGCAAAAGTACTATGTAACACATGTACATACAAGGTACTAATGTAACAAAAGTTCTTGTGATTGTGAAACAAATGGCCTGTACCTCCCTTAATGAAATCACAAAAGTATTACAATGTAGTTATGAACCTGACATGTGTACAGATGCACTGAGAATGGGGTTTTACAAAAGGATAAGAATGTGTTTGTAGTTACACATATGTCAGTTGTGTACACACTCAAAGTGGGGTTTTTTATAGCACATTCAACTACAGTCAGTTATTCTTCAGGACTAGAACAATGAAAGATATTTTAAATACACACGCAACATAATTATGCGTAAGACAGTGTGAGGTAACCACAAGAGAGGTAAGTGTAAAAGCGAAACAGATATTCTTCAGTTATCAAAGAAGAGTTATGAAAAGGAAAATAATTCCCTCAGTAATAAGGAGCAGATTAAGGCACCTGATTTAAAGTTAAGTAAAGGAGAAACTGGCACACCCTTATGCCAATGATTAATTAAACAGTTAAAGAACAAAAATAATAGTGTGTTACAAATTCTAAAAACAAATTATTAAGGTTAGCTACGGTTACAAAGTGGCTTGAAAGCCTTTGAAAAACACCACCATAATCTTATGTCTGGGTGATCTTATTGTCTCACCATGAGTCTTTCAATTAATTTTTAAATCATACCGATATTTAACACAAATATTTCACATGGGTCAGTGGAAAGTTCCTAATAACATATATATCTATTTAAAATAAATGAAAAGGAGCTCTAGGGAGTAGTCAGTGCTGTGTGTGAAACAGTACAGCTTAAAGAAAAAAGAGTGACAGGGTGAACTGTGTGGGTTCTAAAATGCAGTGCCAGTGGACACCCTGACAGCCCATATGTACAAAATTCTCTGGCTGCATGTATTTACCTACAAATGAGTAGCATCACCTCACTCATATTTCACTTGCGGTTTGGATGTCCTCACAGTGCTTGTGTTTAAAAGTTTAAATGACAGGATCAAACTAAGGGATGTCTTAATTCACTGTGCCGGCCAATGCAGCTGATGAACTGTAACTGAAATGTTACACTGTTTTTAACAGTGTCTATAGCTGCAGCTCCAACATACCAACAGAGTTTATATTTTAATCAACCTATAGGGGTGCAGAGTATAAAGCACATCACTGATGCATTGTGAAAACACTCTGTTGAAGGAGATGTTTCCACAATGCATCAGCACTTCATTTATTTACAATATGAATAATTGTAATCTGATAATTACAAACTGTCTGTGCTGTGTGTGCTTTCATTTGCCTGTTATAATATTATATGCAGTGTTTTTGTTTGTTTGCTGTTTGTTTGATATTAGCTAGTTACCAATAGCCTACATGATGCTTCCCTGCCCCTGTCAAATAAACTTTAAATAAAAGTACATTTTAAAAATCCATCATGACTGGACCTTACCAAGGCCTGACAATGTTTTTCTCTTCTGGAATTTTCAATCCAAATATTTTTCTATGCATTTGTTTTCAGCTCTGGTTAACTCATCCAAAATGAATAAATAAAGTAAGATATCAAAATAAAATGAAAGACTGAGGCACTGTGAAGTGGGATCAGGTAACTTTTTATAGGTAACTAAATAAATAAATAGTAATAATAAAACATATTACAATGATATTACCTTGATCAAAGACATGATTGTAATTTGCAGGGACTGAATAAAATGTGTTTCCATTTCTTTGTGGGCTTTCAATAAGGACACTTATTCAAACATCAATGCATTAGAGTCTTTCAGAAGGTAATTTAGCCTTGCATGTTCTGAATACAGTCTCTAAGTTCAACCAACGCATCTAATGACATCTGTGCTCAACACTGACATACTACTGACTTACAAATAAAAGCATTTTTCTTTGCAAACCTAGTCAAAGTTAAGAAAATGATTGATTGAAGCCTGGCCAAGTGTGCAAGCTTGCACAGCTTGTAAATGCAGGGTATGTCCAGGATGAAGAGCAGTCCTTGTCCTCAGGTGAGCCTTGTGCCCATACTGCGCTCCTGCTTCACTCAGCACCGCTCCAGAGCTGTGAGTACAGCACCATATGGAGACGATAACTCCGTTTGTGAGAGTGTGCAGCACGTGAGGGAATGCCGTATGTGTCTTCTTACACCCATGAGCACAATTACTCACAATTATTAGGGGGGGCGGTTAACATCAAATAAAGCCAATTATGTGTCACAGTATATTATTCAATTTTCATAATTTCATTTATGTACCGTCCAACAGTTTCAAACGCTCATTCTTTGTTAGGTGATTCTTTGTCTGATTTTCCACTACACTAATTTTGAATATGCTTGTGGATCTGTACATGTGGTTTGGGATAAGAACCCATGAAGAAGTGTGAGAAGTGTGCATGCTCTAATTTTAACCCTTTCATTTAAAACAATTGCTGAGTATTGCAAGGTACTGGCATCCACACCAGGATTTAGGAAGTTCACTTCCTATTAAAGGGACAGTGCTGCACTACCCTAGAGAAAAATATTGAACTTTTATTACTGTGAAAACCCATACTTAAAAATGGATAAAATGTGTCTGCATGGAGGTATGTCAGACTATAAAGCTAATCCTGGAAGAGGGCTTGCCATAAGTAAATTATAACATTAATAACATACCGTATTAGGGGTACATCCATATCAACTGCAGCAGCCCAAACTGAGAATGAAAATCCTAGGTTTTATCAGTGTGGCTCCAGCAATTCTGTTACTATTTTTAAATATGTGTGTGTGTGTGTGTGTGTGTGTGTGTGTGTGTGTGTGTGTTGGTGGGAATGTGGATGGGAGTTGTATGGTATTTAACCACAGGCAATGCATATCCCAGAACTCTAGTGTCGTCCTGCACTCCTTCTGTTTGCCTGCCTCACATCCTTCCATCCATACACTCATCCTTTTCCTGTCTGCCAACACAAACTAACCCCAAGGCATCCATATGGCGTTTCCACTGCCTGCCCCATGTGATTAGCCAACCTTGCTCTCAGACCCAAGCCAGAGATTCTTGAACTGGCAAAAAACGCAGCACTCTGGAGCTATCTCCACGTCACTGAGAAATGATCTTTTCTTCTAAATTTAACCAAACGTTGTGAAGAAATGGCTTTGAAACTCAAACCAGTCCATAGAGTGTGGATCTTTACTCAGTGTACAGTCCTCTTCATTTTCTACAAGATTCAAGATGTATAGTACATTTTTAATTGTTTTCCAGACATGTATTTATGGCAAGTATGCAGAACAAATAGGGTGTCTGAATGAGTCTTGACTCATTATAATTACTTTATAAATTGGGAATAGTCCATTAAATGAACATCCACTGCATACAATGGCTGAATTATTCTTTATGTGTAAAAAATTCCTAACCAAAATTGCATAAACAATGACGAAAATAGTGTTCAAAAGAACTCAAAAAAGGGAGGATGAACCTTTGAACTTCAACATCTGAACATTTATTGATTTCACAACACAATAGGGAGTGCTAATGGAGTGGTAGGAAAATCAAAGCCAGCAGTGAGCACCACAGCTCAGCTTGCACCTGCACGGGTTCTTTAATGATCCCTCACTGTAATACACAGACTGGACCTTTCTCTTGTTTGATTTTTCAACAGGTTTTGATTTTTCCCTCCTCCTGTGATTCAACAACCATAAATAGACACAATAACAGCATGCCTGGACCGTTTGAGTTGCAAGAACCAGCTTGCAAATAGACAGTTCATTTTGACTAACGTCAAAAGACTTTCAGGACTACAGTCTACAGTATTTTCCTAGGCCAGACCAACGGAGTCGAATCCCTGTTGACATTATGTTTCCCATAGTGCATGACTGCGGACAAGAATTAACACCCAGGCCCCAATCACTGTTCGTTGCTTGCCTCCCTCTTCCAGTATCCGGTACAGGTGGAGGCAGCCATCTTCCCTTGCTTCATTACTGTGCTAGCTGGATGAGTTCCATGCTGTCTGAATCCCTTCCAGTCCCAATGCGGCCCTCGCTAATTGATTTCAGGATCATTTTCTCCCTCAACTCATTTTATCCCCTCGTGAAGCATCTGTTGCTTTCGGAAGTGCATCTGTCTGCTCTGATTCTCACTCTGTGAAGGCGTGAGGACTCTGATATCTTAGCTGCATGAAATTTAACACTTGCAGAAGATGACACATTCCTGTAAGCGACTGCCAATGATATTCAAATTAAATCCACATGAATGTGCTTAGTTTTTTGCAACTGAAGAATGTGGTTCTTTGAATGTAGTTTCCCTTAGTTCGGATGAATTGGTACCTACAGGAATGCTTGTTGGTTCCCAACACTGCTTCATCACATGCATTTCAACCCCATCCTCCACATGTACACACATATGCACACACATTCTCCCAGATGACAGGACAAATTAATATCATATCAGTAGCGTTTTGACAGGAGTCAGAAATGGAAATGCCTGAATTTAATTTCCCATACATGGACATGCAGAAACACACACACACACACACACACACACACACACACACACACACACACACACACACACACACACACACACACACACACACACACACACACCCACACAGTGAAATAAGAGAAACCCATTATCTTTGACCTTGAGGGCTAATTTACTACATTTTTCACCCCCAAGCTGCCCTTAAATCAACCAATTTGCCAAATTACTCAGTCGTTGATGTGGTAATGTAATGAAGCCATCTTGTGTTTGATATAGCATCTGCATAGACATCTGTTAAACTATTGCTGCTTTAATGATTATGCAGTTTACAAATAAAAACACAGGAGACCTAAAGAAAATTTTAACTTTTGAGTAGAATAAAATAATTGCCAACCTTGAAAACCTTGGAAAGAAACACAGTACACTGAACAGCAGTCTCCAACTTTCTTTAAATTAGTTGGGCTTAATCACTAGAACACTGCATGCCTTTGGCGGAGAAGAACTTAAAAGATGGCCTGTGTTCTCATATGCAGTGCTAATTACAGTACAACGGCATGTCTTGAAGCACTGGGTCTTAAACCTTAAAGATAGCACAGAAGAATTAATTTCCATGGACCAGGGAACTGATAGAATGGTAGCATACGTTTTTCATAGCTTTATTAAGTATTTCTATTATCTTCAGGAGGGCAGAGAAGATAGGAGTGCATGAAAACCAATATTCTTATCTCCAGATAAGTAGTGTTTAATGAAAACCAATGGGAGAACGATATGTATAATTTAGCACACCTGGACAGTTCATGGGTTTGAAAAATTAACTCATGGAAGTGGGATAACTAGAATGCTATATATCTCCAGGTGTAATTGGTTCACAGAACACGCTGACCCCCCTAAGGGATACTTTTCTCTTTTTATAGGTCTCTTTTACCCTGCCACCACTGTCAGATCATTTTCCATCATGGCTTTACACCATCCCATTAAATGTTATCGATATGGCTGATACTTTATTCATTTGCCTTCTTCTGGTTGAGGTAGACATTAAGTATCACAAATCAGATGTTTCTGGGTTGTTTAAACAACCAGCAGGTCTATTCACCATTGATTTTGCTCATACCTAGCACTGCACAGCGAATGACTTGCATTACACCTAAATGCTTGTAATTTAAAGCAATAGATAAATCAGTGTGAAGTATTACCTCAGGTGCACCATCATGGTTAGATTACAACACTGTTTATGTCTTTTGATGTATACTAACTGCATTCTGGCAAATACGATTTGTCAATGTGGCTTGCAAAGATAA
Organism: Albula goreensis; assembly: GCA_022829145.1. Taxonomy (NCBI): domain Eukaryota; kingdom Metazoa; phylum Chordata; class Actinopteri; order Albuliformes; family Albulidae; genus Albula; species Albula goreensis. The sequence continues at coordinate 21,235,652 of CM040755.1, read as the reverse complement.
GACAGTCACTCGAAGATACAGCTGATGTACCAATGATTTTAGACATGGTACCTTCAATGGTCCAGCAGGGGTGCCTGGGTCAAGGGCAGCAACTGGTGTGTCACACAAATACAAAAGCAAGCAAACCCATAACATGAGTGGTTTTATGGCATTTTACCCCTATGATATAAAGAGTGTATTAGAGCTGGGAGAACAGACTGGGACAATCCTAGTCCAATGTCAGTCCCAGGAGCACACCCGGATCTCCCTGTCCTAAAAGGATCATTTCACTGTTCACCGGGACATAAGGGACACAGGTATTGTCTCAATAGAAACTAATGGTGACTGTGTGGGTGTCCCTCCACTCTGCCGTGGGGGACTATAGCACAAAAACACAGAGTGAGCTTTTAACATGAGCACAGAACTGATGGTGTGCATGTGCAAACTGGCATTTGTGGGTGTGGGATGCAATAGAAAACAATACTATACTATCGACACTTAAAAACCAACAAACCCAAGCTTCTGATTTAGAGAGAATGTCACATTTTCAGATGTGTTTTGGTACTGGATTGGCTTAACATCATTGATAAGCCATCATATGGTGATCTCAGACAGTGATTTCAGGGAAAGAAGGGATGGGGGACGGGGGGATTTGGGGTGGCGGTTTAGGAAATTGATACAAGCAATAACACAAGACCAACCAGTGAGTACCATGGGTAGCTCTGAATGAAGGAGAAATGAAAATATATCCTGAAGAGCTCTATTCTTCATGGTAGCTAAACTGGCAGACGCTAGCAGATCTCAGAAAGCCATGCTAGGCCTGCTTGCTGGCACAGAGAGTGCTTTGTTTGCTCGTGATTCACTGGCATTTTTTATTTTTATAAACCACTCAGCAGTTTTATCAATACACATGTCCAGGTCACTGAAGTATTGTGGGTGTGAATATGAAAAAAGTGAATCTGTGTTTGAACAGTGTGTGGATCTGAGCCACTCATCTTTTCTGGGTTGGACTGCACTCCATAGAACCTCATGCTAACAAACAGGAAGCTTACATTAAGTCATCAAAGGCCTGTCAGAGAGGCTCATGTTGGGCTCATACACATACAGACATGTTTGACAATATACATGTTGTGACATCTGTTACTGGAGAGAAAACACGTTAACATACATGTGACATCTGGCACGATTGCTATGGATGTCAGATGGATCGCCCTGTGAATTCCCTTAAGCTCTCCACATCACAAAATATGTGCAAGATGTGTGAGTATGCATATGAATGCGTTGACTCATTTGTACCTGGAGTTAACTTAAACTTCCCAGGCTCAGTCACACATAATCCTTTCAGCTAAAACCGGCTGTTTGTGGCAAATTAAATGAGTTAATTTGGGGAAAACAGCAGCTAACAGGATAATAAACCTGGATTAGAAAAGGTGCCCTATATGAATATGAATGTGGGTCTCAAATGAGGCAGGAGACAGAGGAAGCTGTGAATGAAAGAATTGTTCCAAATCCCAGGTGTTATTATAACTTTCAGCTAAGCTTCTTCCAGAGTGTACTGGATTCATACCCAGCTGTACAAATTGATAATATGTAAAAAAGACAATTATGCATGTCACCCTAGGTCTATTTAGCAAATAAATATTACACTTACTGAAAAGGCAATATAGGAATAATACAATAAGGCAGTGAATAAATGGCATATTTAAAATGACTAAATTTAACCTGCCATTATACAGTTTACCCAGAGTGCTCCCTGGAGGCTTCCCAAGTACTGTACTCCAGTTTGGGTTCAGCCGTGCTCCAGAAAAATAAATTAGCGCAAGTGTCTTTAAATGCAATGTTAGACAATCATAAAAAACAACCACATGAATATAAAAAAGATGTGTAACAGCACAGTTTCGTTCTTACAGATGGCTCTTAATTACTGAACCTAGAGGGAAAAACATCCCTGGAATCATTATTTGATAGAATACAAATTATGCTCTCAGCATTTCATCAGGAATGTGTATCTGTGGCTGGAATCTTTGAAACAAAATATATATATATATATACATTACTCTGTGATAACAGCCAAATATGGGTCAAGACATACAAGAATGTCTTGCTAACTCACACACTACACCTTTGTGAATGATCCACTAGCCCTTGGCTGCTGCACTAAACCTATGAACCTCTAAAAGTAAATGTCCTTAATTTCATGTTAACTCTATAGCATTCCTCTATAGCAGTGCACTACTGATAATGATTTTCAATTGTTTTTTCAGTTTTTATATTTGCTAGATCACATCTGCATACTGCAGTATATATCATAAACATGTAAACTGTAGAAAAAGACATAAACAATTTTGTTTATATCAATATTGCTTGTTATAGTCCGTGTTATGTTTGCCCATGTCAAAAGTAACATTTGCATTATTTAATTTCATGGAATTGCCACATTCATCATTGTGTGGCAACCCTCTGACTGTCTGAGAGGCAATTCTTTATCTAATCCTTATGAAAGCATTGTGCTGTGTGTACCAAATGAATACTATTACACAGTACCTTCATAGAAAGTGTTCCTAATAATGAAATCCATTTATTCAAAATCCATTTATTTTTACCTATTAAATTCCAGGAGAGTCATTGTATGAAAACTCTCAGGCTAACATAAACAAAGAATCATTAAGTAGCTGTGTTTGAATTTTATGAAAATGCCACACATTTCCGGGGGCTGGAATATCAGTGCTACTGTTCTTTTGTTCATCAGTGCAATTCTACAGAGATTTTATCTAAAGGCCTCATTAGCACTACCTCTTTAAACCTCCACAAACAAATGGGCTTTATTTTGGAACAGCCTGAAAGCAATACAAACCACTTTGATGTGAACAATACCTTAAGCATCTTTTTTTGCAGATACTGAGAAATAAAGGCACTAATGCGTTTTTTTCTTTCCTTTTCCCTTTTCTCTGTAATTCATAAAAGATATACCCCACTGAATACAAAGGCCGTGCTCTGCATTTTTATTTCGGGCACACTTCACTTAAGTCTGGGAAAAAGGCAACCTGATTAGATATTGCTTTGTGTGAGCGTATGTTTGTTACGCTACCATTAGGCCCTGAGGTACTGACAGATACCTGGGGGATAGCTCTTTCATCTCCTTGCTCTTTCAAGCCTCCTTTCGGCCCAGCCCCAAGGTCCTCCAAAAACACTCGTCTTCAGATGACACGTGGACCTGCCGTAATGAAACAGAGACGGATGAATTCCATGTTCTTCAAAGAGCAGAGGTAGTTCAGAGAATCACTACTTCGTTTGACACGACCTGAACAGACAAGAGAGGGCTGGCAAAAAAGGGAAAAATGGCAGAACACTATCAAAACAGATATGCATCTTTGTATTTTGCACTTTATTCTAAAAAGGAAAGCAGAGGCCCTGTTCAGTGAATACGGTCACATCGTGTTGAGGTCCAATGGAAGGGAAGTGTTGCCCTTTGCCTTCTGTGGTCTGCACCTTGCTTTGATGAAAGCAGTGTAAGACTCTAAAATTACATTACCTGCCAGCAAAAGGGACTATAAAGAGAAAATGTGAGACTGTTGACATCAATGGAAATAAGTGCATACTTCTATACAGGTATTTCTAGCTTGTCTTTGTCCAAAAGTTACTGGTACAGAAAAGATGAGATTACTATGGTCATGCTGTATTTCTGAGTGTGTGTTTTCAATCAAAACTCATGCCATCTATTTGAACATCTTGCTTTGCTTCTACTCTGGAGAGAAGTATGTAACAGAGCCATAACAACAAAATAGCAGTTACCTTTTTGAGTTTACATATATATATATTATAATCAGAACATTTGAGGCAGTAGAGTTTTCAATGGAGATAAATATTTGCACTGCAAGTCAACTGACAAGGTTTTCTTTTAAAGTACAATAGTACTATTCTTCTACTTTGTGCTCCACACTTCCATTTTTAGTGGGATGTTACATGTGTCATTGTTACTCTCTGGCAAACTGATGTCAATGTAATGCCATATATCCATTATGTATCATGGTGGAAAATGCACAATTATAAATAAATCTAAATCTTAATATACTCAATTTTAAATAAGCCATGCATCTGCTTATTGTCTGGTCGTCATCAGAGTGTGTAAAAAGTTAAGTGAAAGTCATCTTCTGTAGCTTTATGTACCTTCCCCTTATGCTCACATGCTGTTAAAAGTGCTTCTGTGGAATTGTGGGAAAGGCAGTGCGGTAACACATGAGAGTGCCTGACAGGAGGTGGCCTGACTGCAGCAGAGGACCACTACTGAGAAACCCAGCTCTGTTTTCGGTTGCATTATTTCAGCTCTGCAGTGTCTCCACTCATCAGCCACACTGTGTGGGCTTGCCATCTACACGCTGTACTCAGCTTTCACCTGCCAGATTTTTTAAAAGCATTTTTGAAATACATTTTGTACTTTGTTTTGTTTTTTTTTTTTCTATTTCTATTCTTTTTTCTATTTTTTGTGCATGGCATTAGATCCCTACCTTTGTGCACATTATTACATGTTCACCATTGACTTCCTGAAACGCATTCTTATAATGAATAAGACAAACTTAAAACACAACATTTAAAAGCAAGACAGCTCATCTAACTCTTCTGTTGTATTAAAGAATACACTTAAATGCTCAACTGAGAATAAAAATCAAAGTCTATTCCACTAATCTCCTGGGGAAGGCACCCTCTGTGTGTGTTATGGGTTGGCAGTGGTATCTCCAATATGTTAGGGGATGGTTGGAACCTTCATGTTCTGGGGTCAGACTGACCTAGGACACTGCCACAGCAACCTAGATTACTGCAGTAAAATATTCAGATGGAGGAATGGATAGTGTAAGACAACAGCGTTAACTGTCTACTGTACAGTTCTTGGCATGAGGACAGATTCTATATTTCCAAGTAATATTTAGGTATACATGTTTACTTCAGTTTTTTTATCTGCAGATTTGATGATCATATAGATAGCATTAACACACTGTATGATATGTCAATGCAAACCAGAGCCTTTATTAAAACTGGATGCTTGTTATGTGAAGAGAGTAATGATCCCTGATTTTACTTACATCAGAGTAAAAATAAACAAAAGGTTCAGAACTACTTTCAGTTAAAAGGTTAGCCTCCTTCTTTCTCCTATTTGTCATTCAAAGACCTCTGTGACTGTTTATTGTCACTAAGCAGCTAAACTCTGCAGGTGAACATAACATATCATAGGGTATTATTCTGTGCATCAAAATGCAAACAGATGAGCGCACCACAGCTGGAGGTGATGTCTGGTAAACCCCTCAATGTTGGCTTCTTTGATTCTTTCTTATTTATTTCTACTTTAATCATGCCCCTTGATTCTGATGCTATAAATGGATTGCCAATCCATCACCGTGGGAACAAATGTATTTATTTTGTAGGGTTGACGGTAAGCTCCACATGTGATTAGCCATCGTGTCAGCAATAGATTCTCCATCACTGTTCATTAAAGGGCTGTTATGCGAGCGAGGGAGCACATTTTGTTTCTTTAGTGCTAAGCCATTCCTTGATTGCAAGGACTCCCATTCAACAGGGGTGTAAAAACCTCTCCTTCTTGATTAATGGAGCTGATGCCCAGGTTTATTTAATTGATAGCTTGTCCAGTGTTTCCTTCTTGATTTCAAAAGTTCATTATACTGATACAAAGCAATCCATCATTTAAATGAAGCTGACGGCAGAGGAAAATTAAAAGTGCCACTTTAAATTAACAAAGTTTGCAATCTTTAAAAGATAGGGCTTAGAGTGCAAGGCAGATTGCTTAAAATGAGCTGTAGTGAAACAAAAATTATGAAATTTCCATGTCTGGATTAAATACTACACTATCATAAACATTGGTTTTATGTGAGTGTGTGTGTGTGTGTGTGTGTGTGTGTGTGTGTGTGTGTGTGTGTGTGTGTGTGTGTGTGTGTGTGTGTGTGTGTGTGTGTGTTTGTGTGTGTGTGTGTGGAGACACAGACATGCACACATTCAGCATGCAATAGGCAGAGACATCTAGTGAAAATTGGTTGTTCTGTAGTAGCCAGATTTTCTTCTCCAGGAAAGAGTCTGATTTAAAATGAACTTTAGCACATAATGAAGAAGACAAAGGTTTTTAACTTGTATAGTAGGTTATATAGCTGATAAAGTTTGGGGGAAAAAAAGAATAGGTCATTCATGTGACAAATTGCAAACTGAAGAAAAGTAAACAATCAATAACTAACCAGTAAAATGTAACGTTTACACGTGTTACTATTGTGAGCACTATAATGATTTTATTTACATGAATTTGTATTATATTAACTGTGGATGTGTTTGTATGTGTCTTTCTAATGCAAACTGGAACTGGTACATTACCGCACTATTGGACATTGTCAAGGGCCCCATGTAAAGACAGCTATTCCCAAAACAAGATTTAATTCAAAAGAGTATGTCAGCAACATTTCCAGAGTTCTGTATTTCAAATACACATTTTAGGAGAAATGTAACTCAAAAGATAATGATCATTATAGGGGTACAGTATGGAACTATGGCAATTTATTTTTGGTACATTTATCTTAATATACATATAGTGTGTTAGAGCTCAAGTAAAATTACTGGGGGGTGTATCAAACTCTCTAGTTAATATTTCCACAGTTCTTGGTTAGATAAGGTTCAGAGATGGGAGGAGATGAGGAAATTAATCTTACAGTTCATTCCAGCATGCTTCATTGCATCATAAACAGCTCCAGGAGAAAACCGCATGAATACAGCTCAGCTTCCTGTGTGTGTATCCATATTTAGGAAGTGGGCAGTATAAAAGCTGTAGTTCTTCCCATCACAAATATTGCCATCATGCAGTGTTCAAAAAATAAAAATAAATATAAAATGGTGATCATGATAAGGGGCAACATGAATTATGACATGACTATACAAATCAATGAAGGCCAATGTACTGTATATATTTTTTAGATAAATTATTTCTTCAACAGCCTGAAAATGACCAGGATTTGTATGTGAAATAAATTACAAAAAAAAATTCACACACACACACACACACACACACACACACACACACACACACACACACACACACACACACACACACACACACACACACACACACACACACACACACACACACACACACACACACACGCCTCATGCCTCCTCTCCTTCTCTTACATAATTCCATCTCCCTCTATGTGATACCCTGCCTTATCCCTCGCCCTGAATACTCTCCCTCCTTAAACCTGTCTCTTTCCCTTTCCGCCAGTCCTCCTCATTAAAACTCCATTGTTGCTCTCTTACTCAGTGATATGCACTGTCATCCTTATGTATTCACTTTGCATTTACTACACATTTAATTATGCATCCACAAAAATGCATTTCATTCACAAATATTAATTTATAAAATTCACTAATATACTGCAAGTGAGAGACTAGTCTGCCGCACCAATACAAATTAAAATGTGATATTAATTTGAAGTGTTTTAAGTAGTATTAGCTGTACCTGCAGGGTGCTTATGTTTTCTTCAAAATTACCCTGCCAGGGCATAGTTCTTCAGAAAATTATGCATGTTGAATAAATTCCAATTAAATGAAAGCAACCAGATTTGACATATTGTCCCTGCTGTTCTCCTTCTCCACATTTACAGAACATTTCCTCTACTCTCTGAGTCTTGTTACAGTTTATTAGGGCATTACTATTCTTCGCTTCCATTTGATAAGGCTTTTGTGTTTTGTAATTAAGAAGTTATTATCTAAAGTTAAATTGAGTTCCTCAGACCCAGTGCATGTCTCCTAAGTTCCTGAAAGTTTCTATCGTCTACTTCACCCAAGAAGTATTACATGTAAACAGCATTGCTTCCAATTATACTATGCACACACACACAGATAAAGACAATAACATTCCTTAATTGAATTTCCATCTTTGTAGCTGCAAATATGTGACACATTATGGCTTGACATCAATCCAATGATTGAATTGAATACTACACCATCTGTGTATTTGTATTTATTATTGTTTCTTTTAGCATGGCAGTGGGTGTAGTCATGGTTCAGATTAGTAATGGGATAATATTGGAGTTTCAAATTTGGATTTATTCAATTCACTGAAATTTTGCAAATTTCACAAAATAAAGTCTCAGTTAATTAATGCCAGCAGCTGATTGAGCCAATAGTAACACATACATTTTTAATTGCAATAGAAATAATGTTCATCAAGTCACTCCCACCACTCAGCTGTCAGAGGCATAATGATGAGAATATGGCTCTTTTTAAACCAAGCACTGGCATGTTAAGTGTGCTGCTTGTATGTGACATAGTTATTTGAGTTTGAGGGGATAAAGAATTCACAAATCAAATAGCCTGAGGCCTTAATTAATTTAACACCATAAACCAATTACAAAGCTATCAGCCAAAATAAGACTCAAGAGGGACGCACAGTCACATTTAACATGGGCTTTAATATCCAATCCCAACAATGTTCTTATAATATGACCTGCATGAGGGAGTTTTGTTCACTGACAGATGATGCTCTTTAGAAAACATGTCAATGTTTATATGGAATTTGTGCTTAGTTTAGGCTGACCTGCTTCCTTTTTTTTTCTGCAATATGCTGTGCCATGCAATACCAGTATGTCATGCAGCTGTGTGTGATTTTTATTACATTGTATAAAACTGGTAATATGAACTACTATCCAGAAATGTACATATAGCAAACAAATATATACCAAAGCTGTGTTCTGTGGTTATTCTTTGTATAGCTGTTTGCATAGTGGACAGATGACCATTGTTGATTCTAAATAGAAGCCAAAACCTGACACTTCTTGTGTCAAGAAATCAATATGTGCAAAGCTTTTTCAGAACATTGTGGGTGAATACCTTCTAGATACTGGATGGAATGTAATGTCATTTCAACAAAAATGCCATTAATCACCCTGTAAAATGTTAACTACTTCATTCAAATCCTCAGCTGGTCAAAATCACATCTCTAAAACTTAGTTTAGTTCACAATTCCACCTCCAATCATGTGGATATTTATTGAAGACAGTAGTAACTGTAATAGATACTGATACTAATTAACTAGTTAACATTTTTTACATTATTTGTATTTTCTAAATAAACTGATAAGAAATCGTCATTTCACTTTAATGAAATGATCATGTATTTATTCATTACATGAAAATATACCTGCCAAGGAGGTGCAGCTCAAAGGCAAGCTGTATCTGGTGCCTCTGTGGTTTGGATGAATTAAAATCAAACTCAGCCTATTATTAGAAAGCAACATTCATTACGACTGTGTAACCGTCATCACTAAGTTTTCGCTCTCTCTCTCTCTCTCTCTCTCTCTCTCTCTCTCTCTCTCTCTCTCTCTCTCTGTCACACACACACACACACACACGCACACACACACATGCATGTACTCACTCATCATAAATAATAAGCATGATATGAAAATGATCTCATCACTGAAAATGAAATGTGGGTGATTGTACTTTGGAAGAACATCCTTTCATGTCTCAGAGTCCTTCTGATATCATGCTTATCTGATGCATACTTTTTTCCACAGTAGTTGTAAATAGTGATTTGATTTGGTCAATGGGATAGTGGCTTGCAGAAATACTTGATCAGTGAGCAGAACATGACCATCTGTGAATTGTAATCAAAGAACCACATGCTCTGGCTAACCATCGCTCAGAATTTATAACTTACAAAATTAGCTTTAGATTTACCATGAAAGATCTGTTCATTAAAAATGCATTAAATATGAAAAGGATCAGTTGTTGCTAAATGGAAAAGCTGAAAAGCCATTAATCTAGCCTTTCCCATTTCCGTTCCCAGACAGAAGTCAAGTCACACCACTTCAAATGAATGAAAACTAGTTAGCTGCTATCATTAGCATTGCAGATTTTTTTTCCTTTTTTGACCAGCTTCAAGTTGGCAATTAACAGAGAGAATTCACAACTACTTGATAAATCCTGTACAAATAAATAGAAGAACCAAGTCAGAAGATGAAAAACAAGACAGAGTATAAAAAAACACACCTGTATAATATTTCTAAAAGAGAGAAGAAAAATGCATCAGAAAAAAAAAAACCTCTCTTCAGCCTCAAACACAAGCCTAAAATTCTAGATTCAGTAGTATAAAACTCTCAGACAACGATATAGAATTTAAGAGGAGTTTATTGATAAGAGATAGAAAAGGAATGAACTTGGGCTTGGAGTCAAAAGGGGGAGGAGTCGTCGCGTCCTCGTGAGAGGGAACCCCCCCTGCCTTTTGGCTGAAAGAAATAGGGAGAATAGTTAGGATTATGAAGGTGGAGATGGGGAGGAGGAGACAACAATAGGTGACTCCTATAGCAGCACTATTGCATACAAGAGGAATTTTTCCAAAAACTAAACTTCTTCTTCTTCTTCTTCTTCTTCCACTTATCAGCTCATCTTTAATAAGGACGCCAAAGATTGTGGAGTTCACTCCTTTGTCATATGCCATTCAGCAATGGGCAGTTCAGCTCTTTATATTGAGCCGATGCATATGATCTGTTCAACACAATGAATCAGCTCTTTATATTGAGCCGATGCGTATGATCTGTTCAACACAATGAATCAGCTCTTTATATTGAGCCGATGCGTATGATCTGTTCAACACAATGAATCAGCTCTTTATATTGAGCCGATGCGTATGATCTGTTCAACACAAAGGATCAGCATTATAAGTTATGACTCTTCACTTTTGACCATTCCCTTGTTTTCGCTTGATGAGCAAGTCATCCTTACAGCTTGACTTGCCTGCAGTTGCTGATAATGAACACTAGTACATGGACTAACCAGCACAAATACACAAGCAAATACACCAGCTAGACCTTATCAAAAATAAATAGGGAAGCACTAGTAAATTCGTAACATTAATAACTTGATATGTTCTCTTTCGGAGGACAGAACAGAGTATTATGGGTCTGGGGAACACATTCCTACTATTTTGATTAGCGCACATGTTGCTTGAGCATAAGGCTCAACTCGGCACATTCTGTATGCATCTGTGCTGATAGGGACAACTTTCTCTAAAACTCAACAGATTATTTCTGAAAGAGGAAGCAGGATCAGTGTGACCAAAGTGCAGCAGCTTGCATTCCCAAATTCCGACCTGCCTTAGCTATCAGCTCAAAGAGCACTTGCAAGAGCAACAAATAGTTTTTCATCTCTAAAACGTTTTTTGTACAGGGGTATCTTTTTCCTTACATATCTATTTCATAAGATTACAAATGATTTGGGTTTTGTTTTTCATTGTATTTCTTTAATCACATTGCTATACTTCTTTATTTACTACATTTAAATATTTATTTTATTCATTTTTATTACATTTATATCTTTAGTTTTATTTATTGTTTACTTTGGTCCAAGTTGCCAGGATAAAAGTGCCCACATACTGTGTCATATTTAATTGAACTTATTTATTTTAACATGAGCCATAATTTCAAACATCTTATAATCATATTATGCAACATGATTATAAGTACAACACCATATTCCTTGCTTTCAAACAAGCAGTGCTGCCATTTAATTGTTGACACAACATTTTAAGGTACCAAAAATGAGGCAAAATTAACCAATAGATTGCATTAAAGTGTTTGCATTAATACATAAAGCTTACTTTCAATCATGAAACAGCTTGCCTATCTATTAGCCTTGAGATTTATGTACTGATTCAGTGAACAATGGTCAAGATTATACAGTTTACTGTATCTGTGATTCTTTGTACATATTGATTCTGTGAACAATGAACGATGAGCCATGAATGAGGTGACTCACTGGACTGGGTGATACAGTGGCAATTGTTATTGTGGCTTGGGTTTTAGCCGAGAAAAAGCTACTTTATATATATATAATTAAAAACCCAATAATTACTTCTCCAAGTGATAAGCAGAAGGAGGTAAATGTAAAAGGTTGTAATCTTAGTAACTACTGTATTTTTCTCAAATTTACGCTTTACTGCAACCTGTTTTGTTGGGCGCACTGACCCTTAGTGTCTTTAAATAGAAATTAGCCTGTCACTGTGCACGATGTTACACAATGTTTGCTAGATGTTCTGTCTGATTTGCGTGTGAGGACTGTAAGGACTGTACTGGGTATTTGTAGCCCCTTGCAATGGAAGATGAGCTAGAAAAAAGAATGACTCAGTTGTGCTTGTGAATCGACACAAATGACTCACTAAAATGAGTTGCTCAAAAAGAATGATTTGTTTGCCAACTGCACACCACCAGTGCCATTTGTCCATCAGTAATGTGAAATGTCCATTACATTTCTGGCCTCCGGTAACTGTGATGGATGTGAACGCTCAAATAATTCAAGATAGTATGTATTTCAGGCCCCCTTGTTGGAAAATATGCATACCATAATGACACTGGACAGTTTACCAGCATCAAAAAGATGTTTTTCATTGTCCTGATGTGTGCAAAATGAGTTGACCCTGCTAGCACCACCACAATAACATTTAATTTAGCCCAGCAAGGTATGTGTGTAAATGATGTGCAGGATAGCAAAGGCTTTGCTCCAGTCAGCTGGGTATGCCACAGCTCACCTGTGGAGCATAATTATGCTTCTGTGAGTTCTTGAGAAGGACTGTGAGGTCGATGTTCTGGAGCCAGGACAAAGATCAGTCATCAAATCCTGCAGTAAAGTTGTTCACAGACTACAAAAAAGTTGCCATGATTCCAAAGCTCTGGATCTCACCTTCAATCATCCAAGGTTTTCATGCTATTCAGCTTCTTTTACATATTAAGTTCATCTCAGGTCTCCATAGTGACACACAATGCTAACGGTTTAGGCCCACTACCTGAGAATTCAGGGTTCGCTGCCCTGATCATTACTATGCACTGCTGCCCTCTGTGATCTGCAAACTCTTGAAAGCCATACCCTACATAAAAGAAAATCAAACTGTTAACTAGGAGAGAGATGAATATTTTCCCCCCACAGCTCCAAAGTGTTAACCAGACAGAGGAAATTTATTCAAAATAACACAAAATTTTCTTCAGTGCCCATGGAGTTAAGATGAAAGAAAGTCAATTATTCCCTGAAGTATAACATAACATAAATGGTTAATAATTGAATGCACATTAGTATAACTCAATTAGACCCGTTAGAAAACTGAATTGAAGCAGGCTGTCTATAAGCATAGAGCAAAGGACATCAAGGATCTCAAAAGGTTCTTTATGTAGGAATGGTTCTGTCCCAATGGTTTTACCAACCTTCATAATCATGAAAGTAAAGAATGCAGAGCCATCATGTTTCTGAGAGGAAGCAGCACCAAGTGTACTTCTTTCAAATTTGTTTCCTGAAGGACCGTATGTACTGGTTTTCACTGGAGTGTCTGCTCTTACATTTCTTAATTACATCAGTGCTTGCTTACCCTGACCTACCTTCATACTTCCGAGATCAATTGAAATGATTGCATGCTGGGAACCATATGTATCATTATAACTAATTGGAATGATTACAGCCAAAAAACTGGTTAAGAAATGAGAGAAACTAGTACACTCACTGACTGTAAAGGGATAATTTGGTCACAGATTGTAAAGGCCCACCAGATGCTCAGTTAGATATTATTACCTTGAAGCTCTGTCTCATTACTGCTGAAGCAAAAGTCAGGTAGCTTATGAAAATACATGAGGGGGCGTGGGAAAGGACAGTACTGGGGTAACTGATGCTCTATACTGGGGGAGCGTGGGACAGGACAGTACTGAGGTAACTGATGCTCTATACTGGGGGAGCGTGGGGAAGGACAGTACTGGGGTAACTGATGCTCTATACAGGGGGAGTGTGGGAAAGGACAGTACTGGGGTAACTGATGCTCTATACAGGGGGAGTGTGGGAAAGGACAGTACTGGGGTAACTGATGTTCTATACTGGGGGAGCGTGGGGAAGGACAGTACTGGGGTAACTGATGCTCTATACTGGGGGAGCGTGGAAAAGGACAGTACTGGGGTAACTGATGCTCTATACAGGGGGAGTGTGGGAAAGGACAGTACTGGGGTAACTGATGTTCTATACTGGGGGAGCATGGTAAAGGACAGTACTGGGGTAACTGATGTTCTATACTGGGGGAGCATGGGAAAGGACAGTACTGGGGTAACTGATGCTCTATACTGGGGGAGTGTGGGAAAGGACCTTACTGAGGTAACTGACGCTCTATACTGGGGGAGCGTGGGAAAGGACAGTACTGGGGTAACTGATGCTCTATACTGGGGGAGCATGGGAAAGGACAGTACTGGGGTAACTGATGCTCTATACTGGGGGAGCGTGGGAAAGGACAGTACTGGGGTAACTGATGTCCTATACTGGGGGAGCGTGGGAAAGGACAGAACTGGGGTAACTGATGCTCTATACTGGGGGAGCGTGGGAAAGGACAGTACTGGGGTAACTGATGTTCTATACTGGGGGAGTGTGGGAAAGGACAGTACTGGGGTAACTGATGCTCTATACAGGGGGAGTGTGGGAAAGGACAGTACTGGGGTGACTGATGTTCTATACTGGGGGAGCGTGGGAAAGGACAGTACTGGGGTAACTGATGCTCTATACTGGGGGAGTGTGGGAAAGGACAGTACTGGGGTGACTGATGTTCTATACTGGGGGAGTGTGGGAAAGGACAGTACTGGGGTAACTGATGTTCTATTCTGGGGGCGTGGAAAGGACAGTACTGGGGTAACTGATGCTCTATACTGGGGGAGTGTGGGAAAGGACAGTACTGGGGTAACTGATGTCCTATACTGGGGGAGCGTGGGAAAGGACAGTACTGGGTAACTGATGTTCTATACTGGGGGAGCGTGGGAAAGGACAGTACTGGGGTAACTGATGTTCTATACTGGGGGAGCATGGGAAAGGACAGTACTGGGGTAACTGATGCTCTATACTGGGGGAGTGTGGGAAAGGACAGTACTGGGGTAACTGATGCTCTATACTGGGGGAGTGTGGGAAAGGACAGTACTGGGGTAACTGATGTTCTATACTGGGGGAGCGTGGGAAAGGACAGTACTGGGGTAACTGATGTTCTATACTGGGGGAGCATGGGAAAGGACAGTACTGGGGTAACTGATGTTCTATACTGGGGGGGCGTGGGAAAGGACAGTACTGGGGTAACTGATGCTCTATACAGGGGGAGTTTGGGAAAGGACAGTACTGGGGTAACTGATGTTCTATACTGGGGGAGTTTGGGAAAGGACAGTACTGGGGTAACTGATGCTCTATACTGGGGGAGCGTGGGAAAGGACAGTACTGGGGTAACTGATGCTCTATACAGGGGGAGTGTGGGAAAGGACAGTACTGGGGTAACTGATGTTCTTACTGGGGGAGCGTGGGAAAGGACAATACTGGGGTAACTGATGCTCTATACTGGGGGAGCGTGGGAAAGGACAGTACTGGGGTAACTGATGTTCTATACTGGGGGAGCGTGGGAAAGGACAGTACTGGGGTAACTGATGTTCTATACTGGGGGAGTGTGGGAAAGGACAGTACTGGGGTAACTGATGCTCTATACTGGGGGAGTGTGGAAAAGGACAGTACTGAGGTGACTGATGCTCTATACTGGGGTAGCGTGGGAAAGGGCAGTACTGGGGTAACTGATGTTCTATACTGGGGGGGCGTGGGAAAGGACAGTACTGGGGTGACTGATGTTCTATACTGGGGGAGCATGGGAAAGGACAGTACTGGGGTAACTGATGTTCTATACTGGGGGAGCGTGGGAAAGGACAGTACTGGGGTAACTGATGTTCTTTACTGGGGGAGCGTGGGAAAGGACAGTACTGGGGTAACTGATGTTCAATACTGGGGGAGCGTTGGAAAGGACAGTACTGAGGTATCTGATGTTCTATACTGGGGGAGCGTTGGAAAGGACAGTACTGGGGTAACTGATGTTCTATCCTGGGGGAGCGTTGGAAAGGACAGTACTGGGGTAACTGATGTTCAATACTGGGGGAGCGTGGGAAAGGACAGTACTGAGGTAACTGATGTTCTATACTGGTATAAAGAACCAGATCTTCCTTTTACCGAAAATAATATAATCTTACGATCAGTTAGGTGTATATACATTGGGCTTTGATGTTTCCACATTAAAGTGTCTAAATGAAACTGTAGAGTGGAAATAAAGCCCTGCATTACAAGTGTGTGGAATACAGAGCAGAACCCAGGAAAATTCAGTTATGGGCATGTGACATTATTATGCATATCAACAGTGACCGAAATCTGATTTCATAGAAAACAATGAATTTTAAAATGAGAACAGCTTTATATGATGCAATAAAAAGCAATGCTCAGTGGGGAATTTACTGTAGAAAACAATATCATTGGCACAAGTTAATATTTAATAAATACTGTAGGTCAGCCAAGGCTTTGCATGATGTAGAAAGCAGTAGAGTGAAATGATTCAAAAATGTTTCAGTTTTTAAACTTATTAAAAACATCGATCTCACACAGACAATCTTGCTGGGGCATCAACAAAAAGTTGCCATGACATGAATTCTGTATGATGGTTATGTTATGACAGTATGAATGGATAGTGCAGTACAATAGTTGTGCTCTTCATCTTATGTTGCCTCACAAACATATGGTAAAAAAATGACACTTTTCATGCTAATGTTTATAGCTTAATTAATTAATTTATTTATTGCAAACCAAGATGGCTGTGAAAATATTTATATATCTATAGATTTGTATATCTCATGATATTCTAAATTTTTGTAACCCATAGTTTTAAGAATTTGAGAAATTGAGCCAGGCATAATTTTGTTCACTTTCAGTCATGAGTTCTGCACTCATTTACATTGAGATGGCTGCACAGTAATCCAACATTATATTTAGTCTTTGCAGAAAAGCATCGGCGAGAACAGTCATATACATTCAATAAATATTAACAATTCCCTAATTCCATCTTGGACATATGAGAAACTTTTGAACCAAGTAAAATTGCTTTCTTTAAATAAGTTGTATTTGAATGTGTTTTACTTCAGCGATAGTGCAAACAAATCTGTCAATCTCCCTCACAAGAAATTCAACATACTTATTGTAGGTGAAGCCAGTCAAGCATGCTCTGTCCCGCAGTATAAGAGGTTTTGACAAGACAAATCACCAACAGCATATGCTGTCATCCACAAATGGAATGTAAACAACACAGATGGCTCCAGGAATGTATAAATACAATAATAATTATATATTAAGAAGGAAATGTGGAGCAAAGTTCAGGGACAGTTTAATAGTCCCTGTCAGTCATGTGTCCTTTTTGGTTATGTGCTGTTATTTAACTGTTAAAAAAAAACTGTTATTTTAAGGGACACTGCATTATTGTATGCATCATTTCATCAGGGGGAGAATAATTTGAATTCAATTGAAGTGCAAAAGTCCAATATAAACAAACAATATAGTGGTAGCAAAATAGCAATTCTATGCAAGTGTGAACAAGACATATTTTTATACAGATTAATTATTATATGGAAAAAAGATAAATAAATGCTTATCTCATGGTTAAAGAAAAAGAGAGAGAGGGAGAGAGTGGCGCTTTGGGTTGAATGCAATGCATTCTGTTCTTTTTCTACATTAAACCAATTTAATTTGATTTCAAAAGGTTAAGGATTGGCATATTCACACACACACAAACACACACTCACAAACACACACACACACATACACACACACACACACACACACACACACACACACACACACACACACACACACACACACACACACACACACACACACGCATATATGTATGTACTGCCTATATTTCTAAAGCACCTTAGTGGTTCAATTGAATACCTCTCAAAGAATATAACTCTAAAAATGATCCTCCCTGCCACTTTCAATTGCATACAATCATGAGAATGTGCATTTATTGTGGGAGCAGGGCACAGACTAATATTTACTCCAAAGGCTCCTGGGAGCAAAAGAATGTGATGTTATTTTTCTGAGAGTGGAGCAGACACTAGCTGTGCATCAATCTCCCTCTCTGTGGCACCACCCCAGTAAATCTGTGCTGTCGACAGCCATGAATTAGCGGACAAGGAAAAATTGGACTTGTTAGTTTCTGCACCCTCTAAAAGCCAGACTTTTTGCCCTTGAAGCAGGGAGGAATAAGTCAGCCCTTTTTTGGCCCCAAACTCTGACAGCGAAGAGTGACAAATGCAGCTGTCAGAGATCAGGCCATGGGAGACAGATATGACGAGGCCTGCTCACGAAATGCTGGCATGAAATTTTGAAATAAGTTTAGACATCAGTTTGTAAGAGAACGCCTAAGATTCCAGCACCTTTAGAAACAACACTAACTGCCAGCTACTGCCACATTCCATGAAAGCTGAGCAAACCTTTGCTTGTGAACCCTACGTTGTGCATTGAAGAATGTTTGCCATTGCAATTGTATGCTGTTCTGCCATCACCAGCTTGGCAGAAATCTGAATGGAAGTAAGCACAAGTGCATTTGTGCATTTTAATCAGATGCAATAGTTTTGTCTGTCCATGAGGCCTGCCAGAAAATGAGTCCATTGAGGATGTGACCTCTATTTTGTGAACAAAACTGAGAATGTAAACGCCATCAGCAGCGCATCCTGTCTTCCAGGACAAATCTGTCCTCATTGGTGAGCACGTCCTTTCCACCAGGGACACAACCACATTTCTGTGCTTACTGGAGTGTCGCTTTCTGATTAAACTTAATCTGGAGTTCTGCATTGTTGGAGTCCCAATAGCCACCCGACAAAATTAATTCTAATTATCAAAACTCTGAAGTGCTATAATGAGATGAAAATGGCAGTATCTGAATAAGAAGGGGGCGAGCTGATTTTAATAAATGTTAATTTGGTAATAAATAAACATATGTGTACTTGCAGAGTGAATCCCCTCCTAATTAGAGGCACTGCTCGTATCTTGGCATATTAAGTTAGTAATTAAGAACTGTTAGATGGTACCACTGTATGTGAAATCAGCCCCTTTGGCCTTCCTCTGCCATTGTATAAGCAACCTGGCACTAGCAGGGAGTTTTGTTTGGCAAACCAACTAAGCATCTGAAAGTGTAGGACAGGGCCAGGAAGATTGATCACTACTCTTAGTGGGTTGTTCCTAAGAATTAAGGACTGGATTGCCACCAATCTCTCTGAAACATGTATAAAGTGTATATTTAAATAGACACACATTCACACATGTATGCACACACACACACACACACACACACACGCACAACGGCCTCCTTCACTAGATATAGCTTCCTACAGTGTTGAAAGTGCAGTAATTCTGCCCCATGTCAACCCCAGTGCCTGCCATAGCTGTCACTGACTGGCTGGTGGTGGATGTCTTGCTATGATACTGTAAGTTGTGCAGTCTGATATGCCTCTCTTTGCGCAACCGTTCCACTAAGCTGTTAGATGATTGACTGTAGCTTTTCTTTCAACAATGTTCTGCTCCTGACCACAGCAGAATGACAGAGATAATTAATGTGACTAAGATAGGCTTTGCTTGATTCTGAAGGTTTCATTGATGCAGCCCTGTTAGATAAAGCCAACTGGCTATCATTAGCCATCAATTATGATGTCCAGAGAAATACATCAAGGTTGCTATAACCAGATCCAGTCAATTCCACAAATCAATAGCTAGCTTCCTACTGGGATAAGCTGGGGACAGAAAGATAAATATCTCAGCTGTATACAACAGCAAGAAAATATAAACATTCAGCACAGTTATCAATCTTGATCATTTCAGTTAGCGCAGTGTTGTTAGTATATACATTCTCACAGTCTGGTATTAATGTGATGGGATGTTTAAGGACAACTGTTAGCTAAAACACAACTGAGGGAGCTTAAATAAATAAATAAATAAATAAAAAGTTTTACTTCCTGACAACCAATATATTACTATTTATATATTCAGCATCAAAAAAATGTGCAATCAAAAAATATGTATTTTTGTTGAAGTTGTACCTTTAACACTGGAGGAAGGAATTTCAGTGGAAAATTCATCTGTGGCAAACAGATGAGACATCCAGGTTGTTGAAACATACTGTGACCTTAAATGTGCCTTTAACATGGGGAATTTTAATATAAGGGTGACACCACAGTCCTGCAATACATACAAAGAGCATTTGCCTCATCACATTGGAGTATACAATTCTGTATCGATTATACAACAGAGCTGGGTTTATTATGACTCAAAGCCAAATTCATATCTACCCTGTTGACTCTGTAAAAGCAAAATGATACATCCGATTATATTGTTGAAAGAACGATGAATTGCAGCTGAGCAGGGAGATAGCTGTCAGCATTCCTTCTGGTATTGATTTTCATATGAGAACATTGGGCCCCAAGACAATAATTCTCTCTCTAATAGAGTTGGCAGCTACACACTATGCAGCAAGCAAAAGCAAAGCATCCGTCATCCAAAACGGGTGATGTGTGCCCATTCCAAAGGGAAATGACACTCCTTGACACAAGCTGTGTTCTCGCAGTGATCAACTGTGCAGCATGCTGTTTCTGCATGACTTTATGTTCAGTTCTGATCTTTGCAATATGTGTGCAGGTTTGGGAGTGTGGGGTGACTTATCTGAGTCACCAATGTGCTGCTGTAACTTACGATCAAGTGCTTTGACAAGTCTCTCATTCCCCCTGGGTGCCATAAAGACTGCTTTAAATTCCATATTTCATATTGAGGTGCATGTAATATTTGGTTGGCACAGTGAGTAGAGTTGGCCAGTATAGGTGCAAGATGATCCTGATAAACTGTGTACTGTTAAAATGTGCACAGCCATTGACTGACCAAGTAACTGTAGTGGGTCACAATTTGTTTCATCCTGCTGGAGCAGGCTGGACTGAACTCAAACAGGAGTTATTTAAATTGATGCTGTGTTTGCACTGCCTATATGCTGGTGCAGGAGCGTGTCACATTGTGTCAGTGTATTGGTAAAATACAAAGCAAAATGTAAAATAAGAAAAAATGAAATGTATTCATGTAAAAATATTTATTTTAGCTGATACACTTCTTTAAGGTGAAATAGTGACCTGACCCATGAAAAGTTCAAAAACCATGAAACTGCTGCTGATATCAAACAAAAAAAAGTGAAATGCATAACATGCATGGCCTTTTTTAATATTCACTAATGAGACAAAATGTCCTTGAATATTTTGTAATAATGTGACAGCAGTCACTGTAATGTATCCTTGTTTATGCTCTATAGTTCCACCACATAGCGACAGCTGAATATAGTTCAAGAGCTGTCTGAGCAATAAGAAACTGTGACAGTGCTGATGTAGCCTCTTGTTTTGTGTTTTGGTTCACCAAGCTGATCTGCCAGTCAAACCATTAGACTATCTTACACGAGAAAGCTGAGAAATGTCAAGTCTAAGTGACTTAGTGATGTCACTGGGGTGAGGTGAACCCTGAAAGTAACATTAACCTGTTGTTATGCGGTGTCTGTGCGTGTGTGTGTGTGTGTGTGTGTGTGTGTGTGTGTGTGTGTGTGTGTGTGTGTGTGTGTGTATGTGTTTAGAAGTATGCCTTGGCAGATGAGTATTAAGCATTGGGCAAGCTTGGATTTGTGTTTTTCTTTAAGTATGTAACCAGTGGACACAGACTATTTTGCAAAATCTTTGCCTCCAGTTCGAAAGAATTGTTCCTCTTGAGTGTTACTCTCTTATTTGGGCTGCATGCTTGTGAAGGTTAACAGTTTTTGCCACAACAGGCAGCATATCTGGTTCTCGTCAAGGCAAATATGTGCTTCATTTGTCTGTCGTCTCCTTCTGTGAATGAAGGACTGCCTGCTCACTCATCTGAATGCCCCGCATACATTAGGCAAGGTCTTCCATAAGTCAGACAATCAAGCATACCGTTTTAAGCAAGTTGTGTTTTTATGGCAGTTGAACATCATCGGCCATATTTGTTGCAGCACTGCACAGTGCAAGCAGTAGCTTTACCATGTTCTTTAATGACCTTACCAGTCTGAATTTTAAATGATCTAAAATGTGTATATCACATGGACGTATGATTGTGAACAAAGTTGCCAAATTATTGCATTGCCATTAGAAGCTGTTATGTGTTACACATCCATGTGACATGTTGTATGTCAATGACCATTTGGAATGGTGTCATGTAAGACAACTGTAAGACAACTGTAAAACAACTGATTGTGCCACACTGCCAGAACACTATGGCACCTCATTTAGAGTATTCCAGTCACAGAAACACAGAGAGCATGGAGTCCTGTGTAAAACTCAAAATAGGATACTTACTGATCAAAAGTAAAGGGAATGAAACACTTCACACCAAACCCAACAAAGATCTACATATTGCCTAAATAACTGAAGAAAATACAGTCCAACTACAGACTGTCCTTAATTCTCCAGATAAATGTAATGAGAATAGTTATTGTTTGTAAAACTGTATTTTACACACACACACACACACACACACACACACACACACACACACACACACACACACACACACACACACACACACACACACACACGCACACACACACACACACATATATATATATATATATATATATAGAAGGCCACATTGAAATATCATTGAAGTTTTTACAGAATCTGGAGTTTAATACTCAATTCCTGTAGTGACATCTAGTGGTTCTACACAAAATTTCTCTGTTTTTGTAACCATAGAAACAAGCACTGTCACAGATGGCACTGACTGGCTTCAACAAATTAGAATATTTATGAGATTAATGTAATAAATACAAAAAGAAACAAAGACATTTTTTGCACAGAATATAGCTAAAATCGTGTCAGTTTGTAAAAAAAATGACTTTTTTCCTACGTGTCATTAGTTACAGTTATTATGAACTTACTGATGTTCTAATATGTGTATTGTTGTCTATCAAAATCCTGAACCAGAGGATGTTTTATATACTCTACATGCTCTTGAACCAATATCTCTCATACCCTATGGTGTGTCATCATGCCAGATCTTTATTATTCAAAATGATTAAAACTTGAATCCCTTTGTGAAACAACAAAGCATTTTAATGCAACACTTCCCAATACAGAGAGTAATGCTGTTGAGGTAAATTTGAGAATCCCTGTTTTTTGAAGTATTAAGTAGGTTTTGTGCAGGCCACTCAAGTGGTCATACGATCAACAATATTTAATGAGAATGAATTACTCCTGCATACTTCTCAAGAACTGGCCTTTGTACAAATGGAAATTTCACTCTCTCAATGGAGTGCACACACTTCTCTGATGAGAGCAGCAGTTTCTGACATTAGCTGCATAAAAGATAAGTTGTAGGCTATTTGCATATAATATGGCTGTAATTTGGATTTGTATGTAGATTTGCTAGTGTTTATGCATAAAAGATTGCTTTGAGATTTGAGAGATTTGCAAGTACAACATGACCCATATTTCTCAATCAGATATTATTAAAGTATTATTTATAATAACATTACTAGGCTAGCACTCTTCTAAAAAAGATTTTCTTTTTAGATTTCTCACTTTTATCACACACAACATGTAGAGTAGTATCATTAGATGAAATACCAAGAGTGTCATTGCATTTAAAAATGAGTTTTGAAATGGTAGACCATATGGAAGGTAGCTACCACTGAGTTTTATGCCTTGGGTGTGTGTTTAGCAATCACATATATAGGCTCCTAATCCTGCCTGTATTCAGTGCACAAAGAAAAAGTAACAACTTGGTTTTTGCTTAAAACATTGCTTATTTTAATTTGTTAAAAGAAGAACGTCTGACAGTCATGATGTATTTTCATTGTCTTTTATTTTCACAATCTTGAATTGTGGCATAATCTTATAAAAACTCAAACTGCCTGGGCATTTCAACACATGACAGTTTTGGTGATAGTCACTTTTTCAATCACATGTCAGTGTTCTCTGTGAGATAATTGCTTCCACAGCCAAATAGAAACCACACAATGTGATAGCTGCTTAACCAATTATATTCCTTTAAGATGAAAAGGGAGGGAATCATTCTTAACCCAGGACTTCATGTACAAATACTAAAACTTTCGCAATTTTGTTGTCTTCAAACGATAGAGGAATAAAATAGTAAAACCATGACATTCCTGGGCTAGTGGATCAATGATTTGAGTATTCTCACCTGAATATTCCTCCACATTCTGATAACATCTTACCCATAACATCTGTTATCTAGTTAGGTAGCTAGTGTATGTTAGCTGCACTACTTCGGGAAGTGGACAACCACCTTGCCTGTTGCTACAGTGATGGTTTTTTCACTATTCAGGCTATAAAAAGACAATATCTATTGTTCCAAACTTGGCATGAATCTCTGTCATTTAAACAAGTTTGAATGCTACACATAATGTTATGTTGCTTATAGTACAATAGTGCAGTCCCCTGTCACAGCATGGGCACAGATAACGATTTTTACAGCTTTTTTCACACAAAATGTTATGCAGTGAATTGTGAAGAGCGAAAATGTGGGCAGGAGGTAAAATGGAAAAGTCATAACACTGCGCCCAGATCAGTCTTCCCACCAGGTCTTAGAGTCTGGCTGTTGTGGGAAAAGAGCTCCAGACATGGTCTTTTGCAGCACCAGGGACCTGCACAACTATGGGGAACAGATTGTACGATTAACCTAACAACAGGGGATCTGAATCTTCAATTAATTACGTAAGGAAAACAACAAGCAAGCAAAAGACTGTAGGGACTTCGGAGGTCAAATGGCTCAAATGAATCACAAATCGGGTGGGGGTGGGGGTGGGGGTGGGGGTTTGCCTCCAGCCCTAAGAGTGAATTGCACATTTTACAGGAATACAGGGAGTGCATTTACTCTAATGGAATATCAGTGGGAGAGATTTATTTATTTATGTCTAGGGCACGGACTGTGTTCATGTGATTCAGCAGAATGGTAGCCCTGGCATTTAATAACTCACTCAGTTTGAGATACTTACACTAATTCACAGCACAAGAACATTCAGAGCCCACTGAATTTACAAAAGGGACTATGGAGGTCAGACATACAGATATAGAAGACCACAGATCGCTAAAGGACGTCACAAGTTTAGTCTCAGTGCTGCACTGACCCCTGTGCTCCCACCCTCAATCCAAACTTCACAGCCCAGCATAGTGAGCCTCTCCTACAGATCCAGCAAAAGGAAGCCATGCTCTCCTGTGTCTGTGACAACTAACCCCTGCCTCTTTCCACACTGCAGATGTGTGAACTGTTACAAACTGCCATGTGCTGTCAGGCTGAATGGTCCATATTGAAAGAGTAGGATTGCAGATTATAACAGCAGTATTATGGCTGTGGAGACCACCCTGGGATCTGAACTGTGCTTCTCTTATTCTGGGATTGGCAGCTATAAAAGTGTGGTTATTTACATAGACTAACTGTGTACAGATGTACAGAAGCCAATCAGAGAGTGAAATTGTGAGCATCTCTTCATTGTAACATGTTATTAGGCCAACTATTCTAAATGGTGAAATCAAGTTCTAAAACACACAGTGATTGCCTGGTTGAACATGGATGAAAACAGATATATAACAGCAATCTTCAGAGTTCCTTATGATCTCCACAGAATAAAGTTGATGATTTGGATAATAAAAATGCGGGCTAATGCTTATAATTTGCCCATGTAAATGCCCGTAATCAAGTTTAATTTCATGCTCACAGAAACATTTGCAGCTTTTGATGCTTAAAAGAATGGGTGGTCTTGCATCCCTGCAGCAATAGAGCCAAACCCTTAAACACAAGTATTACCATGAGAAATGGCAGTTTGTGCCACATTTGACTTGCTGTTGTTCCTCACTGTCTGAATGATGGAACAGCCAAGACAAACTAATCTATTAAAAGGTCAAGCTTCCAACATTGTGACACAGGCAAACTGTGAGATAAATGTTTATCTCCAAAGCCATCTATTAGATAAACATTTAACACATTAGATGAAACGGGACTATTTAATTGCTCACGATTAGCCTGGCATGTTTTGTTTTCCATTTCATCCATAATAAGCACAGAGATTGTGTGTCCAGTTGCAATGTCAGGAATTTGACTACAGTGAATACGAAAATACAAAAAATGTATTTTCAGGCCAGTGATACACTGTCTTTTTTGTGACCAGCAGTGTTTAGACATCAGTGTCAATAATGTTTAATTATGTTGTCATAAATAGTTACAAGTCCTCACAACAAGGTCACCTGTAGTTTAGTATATACTTAAAGAATGCAGCAGTACAGATTGGGAAAATAGCAGAGCAGGAAGAGACAGAATAGTCTTAATAATTCAGTAAGTAATTAGGTTAATGTCAGAGGAGAAAAAAGTAGCTATTGCTTCATACAGAATTCATGTACTGAATGTGATGTCACAAAGATATCAGCAATTCAGGATAATTCTAGTGAAATGAACATTAATCATGCATATTTCAGTGCTGCCAATCATCCATTTTACCTCGGAATGTGTATAATGATATGTGATCGCACATAATGATTGCATTATGTTGCATGTGATTATATGTGGGTACATTACTCATCTCCTTGACCCCTTGTTTTCTGTTCTGAGGACATTAATATCAGCTCAGAAATATCTGAACTAAATATTATTGTTGGATGTGCCAAGAATATAAGTAGTTGATGAGCTACACAGGGTTGTTTAATGAATGAGCTCAAAGACACATCCACTCAGACACTGTCCTAGGATTATATAGTGTCAATATACAACATGCAACACTACTGACAGTCACACAGGCTGATACATTATATTTCAACTCAAGGTTTCTCAGTGGTAATTGGCCAAAATGATTTCACTGAAAAAGGAAGTTTTGTTTTTTTTTTTTTTTTCTTGCGATCAACCCACCATTCCAAGGATCCTTTATTCACTAGTATATAAGCATCTAATGTATTCTGAAAATCAGAACATCTCAGTTTGGGCACCAAATCACAAACTCAGCCACATTGTGAAAAAGCCTGAGGCAGCAATGATAATTCAGTTTGAAATAACAAAAAATAAATAAATTAATAAAGTAAGGCAGTGTATATCACTAGCCATAATGAACGAGGAAAAGCTATAAATTATGGAAAACATGGATATATTGCTTCAATTAGAAATTTTGAATGCCTAAATTCTTCTAAACTTTTATTGATTATCTGTTTAACCTTTTTTCCCTCTTAATTCCACTATTCAGTCCACAACACATATCTTACAGTTTAATTGACATTCATTCATCTGGAAATATGGACTGTAGGGCAAACATGTACTTAAAATAAAATGGCCATTTTCTTCTTTCTCCTTTTCAACCATTTACACTTGAGTGCCAATGGGGGACTTACTGGGTCATCTTAAAATGGTAGATATCATGTTTTGGGTCATTATCAATGACCATAGACAGGATACTTTAAAATTATAATGGAATAAAAAATCTATACACATGCATCTGTTCATAATTCATTATGCCAGGTTTCCTGTGCTGAAATATTTTGGGAAGAACTTTACTTCATAAGAATTCAGTAGTGTATGGAAGGTATGTCTGAGAGTCAATAGGGAGGGATCAAAGCACTTTTATTTTAGGAATAGATCAATGGACTCAGGCTTGTACAAAACAGAAACCTGTTACTCTGGGTTTAAGAACATGGTACACTATGAACCTGGGGGTGCTCATTTCTCAATTGTATCTTCAGTTTGGTTGTTTACTATGATTTCCCTTTTCTGATTAACCTATTTGTTCAAATAAGGTTAAAGTCTTAAAATAGATTTACTTCTTTAATTAGGTTTACCTCACCATTTTACCTCTGATAATATTCTGGATGTATCCACCTAACAAACAATATGTGACAATATGTGAACAATATGTCAATATATATTGACATATTGCTTGGCTTGGCTGCTACAAGCACAACATTAAACATCTTACTGATACACTGTATACTATGTGAGAAATTCATTTTATGCACTGTCAGTAAAAAACTTACCATTGATAAAATAATATCAATAGAACCTCAATCTTCTAAATTATTACATTTTGATCCAACATATTTCAGGGATCAGAACTCTATGTCTTTAAAAAAAGAGTGCATTTACAAACAGTTAGGTCTCTGGTGATTTTGTTTGATACTCAGATTTACCAAACTACAATAAGTAAGACATAACAGTTATAACAGTTGACATAAGCAGATTCACTCAGTAACTGCCTAAGAAGATGCCTAAAACTACCTTTTAAATATATCTGTGTTGCTTGATAGATAGGGTTCCTCAACATGTATTGGATTACTCTGCTAAAAAGTACTTTCTTGGGTTTCTGATTGGCCTCCCAATGCCTGCCTGCAAATCAAAATTGATAAAATATTGAGAAGAGATGGTATTTTTGGGCTTGTGCAACCTGACTTTGCAAAATACAAAGGGTTGGATTTTGATTTCATCTGTCCCTCTTTTTTTCTGTTCAAACCATACCTGCTTTATATCCATCCATGAGAAGAGGATGTGATATGTAAACATCACCAGCAGATGGTAGTGTAAATGCACCACAATCCACAATTCACAGACGGCACTCGTACTCAAGATCACCCATTGTAGCTGGAATTATTATTTTTTAATTAACAATAAAAATACCAAATAGCAAACTCTATATGAACAGTTAATGACTAATAAAGAGTCTGACCAAATTTTGTCTTCAGAACAGTTTCAGTTCTTCTTGGAATACACTTTATCAATTGGAACTGTATCTAGTGGGGTAGTAGACCATACTTCAAAGAGAAAAGGCTCCAGTATTTTAACCTTACTTCCATGAGATGGCTGGCCATACCATAACAGATCCACTACCGTGTTTAGATGTTCAGCTTTGTGGACATCATAATGTTCTGTCATTGTTAAGACTGAGTCACATATATTTACAATTTAATTTTGTGGTCATTTTTCATGTTGCTGTTTTGTGTTTTAGTGATTATGGTGATCAGTGTCAGTCTCTTAAAAGTTCAAATATTTTTGCTGTTTCTGTGACTTACACACCTGCACTAACTATTTGATCTTTTTCAAAATATAAGTTGTCTATTTGCTTGTTTCTCCCTAATCCCTAATAGCAAATTAGTGTGGAAAACACTGCTGACAGGTTTGCTTTGCTTACCTATTTTGTAATGATACGATGTATGGGGGCTAATTTTAATACATTATTGTTTTGTTGCCCTTCTCTTTACAAAATCACCTTGGTTCATCCTTTGTAATTTTGCAGTGTTGGAGCTCTGCTGGAGTGACTTACTGCCTGGGGTTTCGCTTTACTGAAGACAGTTTTGAGTGTGAAGAGGCTGGCGATTAATCAGAGCAGATGTGTGCCTAGGTGACTGCCAAAGCCAGACCTCTGGAGTATGGCCAAGATGCAGAAAATGACTCCAGGCTAAAATCCATCCAAGGGCTGGGGAGCAGGGGTCTGGGGGCTGGCGCTAAGGTGCTTATGCTCCCCAAAAGTCATCATGAGCCAACATCACAAAAAAAGTGCAGTCCGGACTTCTTGCCATTAATTAGTGAAAGCCAAAAGGTCCCCTCCTTTCAAAGGCGCCCTCGATTTATCACGTAGATCATGCCCCCTGCCACCGAGCTGCGTTTGCTGGAGTGTTAAATTCAGGATGACAGCGGTGCATCTTCCACGTGGATGTGATCCAGCTGTTTAGGGAAGCTTTGAAAATATTCCAGTTAGCTGCAGAGGCATCTGTTGAATGGCAAAGGAATGTGTCTTCCCATAATCAGAGAAAAAAAAAGCTGAATTCTTTTTTATACTGCTCAATTGTTCTTTTACTCAGGTAATTAGGAACTGTACTAGATTTATAGGTCAGAGTTTTGCAGGAGGACTATGGCACTCAGCTGTCCTGATGGTCTGGGTTGTCACTAGGAAATGATGTGGTGCCATTCTGATTAGTCAGATGAAAAATAAGTAGCTAGCTGGCTGAGTGAAGCTGAGCCATTGCAACCAAAACACTGGGCTAAGCTTCAGTGAGTTTGTGCATGTTTTTGTGGCATGTCAAACCTAAAATTATCTGTTGTGCCTTCATCAGTCTGTTTCATTGTTGAAGCTGATGCTGGCAGTTCCTAACAAATCGAAATACCAAGCTAGCTTCTCTCTCCTTCACGGATTCCTCCATTAACATGTGTGAATATGTATTTCTTACAAAAAATATTTTTGTTTGTATTTTATGCATAAGAAAAAATGTATCTTTCACTTACGTCCAAATAATAGCCATCCATGCTAAATATTGGTTACTTCTCCAAACAAACATTAGAAACAGTTGCAGGTCACCAAGATACTTTGCTTTAAATTAACGGTTGTTTGCATTAAGTCAAAATTCACCCACCCCCAAAAAAAAAAAAAAAAAAAGTCAATATCAGGCCATTAATCATCACTGACTTCTCATTCAAATGAACGCTAAATGAGGCAAGGATAGAGGCATGCACACTTGAGTCACAATGGCGCTACACTAAACCACTACAGTGGACAAAGAGCTCGACAAATGATTATCAGGGTTTTTATTAGGCCAATAAAAGCCAATGTTTATTTAGCCCAAGCCTTATTTATTTGTGGACAAGCAAAGGCTGGGTTTAATATGCATGACTTTCCAACTTTAAAACCTGTCCTCAGTCATTACTGAAGAAATCACTCCTGTGCTGTCCTGCCATTTATTGATGTGGATATGTATTGCTCCCATAATTAGCTGTGACATCGAACATGTCAGCAGCATCAAGATAAAATGCATGACAGGCACTGTGATAAATAGATTTGGCTTGCGCACAGAGAAGTTTTAACATCACTCCTGCCTCTGTGGAAAAAGCTATACAATCGCATTAAAAAGCCTCATTTCCTCAATCAATCTTGTGTTTTGCAAACACATTTGAAGTACTTCATATGCATGAATAATATTCCTATGCCATACATCAGTCATTCATTTAAAAAACTACAGATTTTCCAACAAAAAAAGGAATAGCTTAATTTAGTGAACGTGCTGTGTACATAAAGAATAATACATGTTTTTTTTCTTTTTAAATAATGAAATATAAAGCAATAAAAAAGATTAAATAAAATGAATGTGCATGAAATCAAATGTAAATGCCATAATTTCAGAAACATGGCACTTTGACCTTTTTTTGCTACTCCTTGATGTGATTTACAAAATGTCTTGAATTCTGCCATTCCTGATTTCTGTTTCTGTGATGTGTACTTAATTTTCATTCAGGGTAAGAAGCAACTGAGCCACTGATGTGCCTGATCCTGCGTATTAGAGAAAAGCAGTTATATTTCACTCTGGATGTAAATATGCTCAACAGTCTGCTCAGCCCTCAACAGGTGTTTACCCACCAGGCAAGAGTCTCTGTAGTGCGCAATGGTAATGATCCAGTTAAGCATTTTGGAAGATAAAGCTGTCAGGACCAAACATATTCCTCATATTCTCTTACATGTTTCTGAAGTGTATATCTTGGCTTTTCAGATGTTTATTTAATCACTTATTTATTTTAAAGTACATATCACAGGTTTTACTGTGGGCACTGGGGGTATTTCCCATAATTGTCAATTACTCTATTTTTGTCTTTTTTTAAAGCACATATAATTTTTTAAAAGTACATATATATATATATAGCAAAATTCTACTACTACTACTAACAACAACAACAACAACAACAACAACAACAACAACATAGCATACTATGTAGCATAATCCCATCCTTATGGGATATCAGTTTATAATGTATGCGTACATTAATGCAGTAACTCATGACAGGTCACAAAATTAACTGCATATATTGTTAAAAATGTGTTCATGTAGATGAATCCAGAGAACAAAATCTTTCTTGGTTTCAACATACAACATTTATACCATATTATGTCATTTGTAATAAATACATTATTAAGTAGTAATTCCATGTTCAAACCTGTTGTAAATGTTAAAATTATAATTTTAATGCTGTGTACATATTTTCCCTTATAGTCAGGACATATGGACTCAATATGCATGATGTGTCTGCCTTATATATTGCCCTGAGTGCAGTTTTGATATTGCATGGGAAGTTGTACCTCTGTGTAAGACAATTGTGGAAATACTGTATGAATACAAAGTTTTTATTTGCCCTATGCCTTAAATCTGAGAGCATCCTTTTGAATGAAATATCATGTAAGACACATTTCATGTCCTTTCTTGTTCTTGGAGGTTTCACAAAATGCCTTGCTGAAAATACTTGCCATATTTAATCCTCTTGTCTTCTGAATGTGAGGTAAAATGATTGTTGAATAAAGTTTGACCTTCTCTTGAGTGTACTCAGTGTTATTAAAGAGTTATATGATGAGATGGACTTCAGATGGCCCTGTCATTCCCTGTGATGGTAGCATCCTCAGAAGATAAGTGAATTCTGCAGCAATGGCTGAGTGCCATGCATCACTTTGCCCACCTACTGAAGCTTACATTGATGCCCATTGATGCACTTTGTGCCACCCTTGAATCAAATAGACAAAGGCAAATGAATATTAAAAGACGTATGACTATTCAGAAAAAAACAGCATTAAAGGGTATCTAAGGGCCTAGTGCAACCACATTCTCACGCACACCTCACGCATACCTCACACATATGCGTCACCAACCACACATATTACATGAATACTGGCTTCAATTACAATTGACTTCACATGGGGTTGACACAGACCGTAATAGTAATATTAAGTCATTTTTTTTTTTGGTTCAATACAGTAACCTTGTGTTTTGTAGGTTATAACCCAAATAAGTTTGTGCTGCACAAAATGGTGAATTGGAAGGACACATATTGTGTGGATTCCATTGTTAAAATACTAAACTGCTTCAGGTACATTTAATTACAATCAGTGCCCTGTGGGATTCTTTTCTCAGCTCATTCTCTCACTAACGGTTTACAGTTTGTCAATCATGACAGGGTCCATGAGAAGCTACACAATGTGCAATGCTTTATCATGAAAACACATCAACCTGATCTTGACATTATTTTTTCACATGCACACCTCAAGGGATGTCTGGAGTGTCTCAAAACAAAGGTCTTTTCCTTTTAATTGATTTTGTGTGGCGCTTTGTGAAAAGGCCATGGAATGGTGCTGTGTTTTGTACATTCCTCTCCACGTAAGCAAAGCCTCACCTTTACTGTCACTTGACAGGACACGTGTCTGCTTACATTCTTTTTTTGACAGTGACAACCAAAAATGTGTGGATTAGACCCTGAAACTTGTCACTTGAAAAAAAAAAAAAATTAAAAGCTCTGTCAGATTTTTGGTAGGGGTTGGGGGGAGGGGGGCAAGTGTTGATGACAAAAGGCTTAAAATAGTTTCCCTCCCCCTCTAGCTTTATCCCTTTGAGAAACTGACTGTGGGAACGAAAGGAAGCATTATGTCTACTTACTGCAGGACTAGAAGGAGAGGCTCTTTGATGGAGGTCAAAGGAAGTCAAGGAGCCCATGTGCTTCACACTATGGAAACTGCCCTAAAGCAAATCATACGATTACAGGGGCCTCTCCATTGAGACGACAGCTGATCTGACACAGCTGATGTGTTTCCTGCATTTGTCTTACGGGTAATGAAGTATGCATGGGAAGTCAGGCACACCTCTGCTTACAACTTAGAATCCACTGGCCCTCCAAGCCAACAAAACAAAGAAAAACCAAGAATCTTTCCACCTGTGAAATGAATGATAACCCCCTCCCCTCCGATGACCCCCACACACATATACTCCAGCACACACAGACACACACACACACACAAACACACACACACACACACACACACACACACACACACACACACACACACACACACACACACACACACACACACACACACTCATTTTCATTGCTCCCATGAGATCGGCACTGGTTCTTCAGTTCATTTGTGAATTGTGCTTATGAAAGGTTAAGTATTCTTTTTTTTTCTGTGAGAACATGAGAAAATAAATGAATGCCTTGGGAGGGGGCTAAGTGTTTTTTTTCCCGCTCACTCATTGGCCTAATTAGAGAAAAGAGTAATTTGAGGAGGTACAGAGATATGACACAGAGGCATTCCAATGTAAAATATGCAGGGTGATTAGCGCTTGAAAAATAACCATATGAGAAGAGGCGAGAGAATCACTCTGCACCATGCAGAGAAACCACAGATGTTAATGTGAAAAGAGCATTATTCTTTTTCCCCAATCAATATTATAATAAAATATTCCCATTCTGTATATGATTCAGTTTGCATTTTAGGCTTAACAACAATAAAATAAATACAGCATCATGCACTGCTAAAATATAGGTATGGGAACATGTATACATGTGAATTTAATTGAACTGTGCTTCAGAGCTGAGTGAATATCAGTTACTTTGTAATCATATGGTCATGGGAATGACAGCCTCATCAGGCTCATAATCTTATGGTACTGTGTGCCTGACCAGGTTGTCACTCTGACATGAATCTGTTACTTATTCTAATGAACATGGTGCTCCAGGTTTCAATTGGTAATACCATATGGGAAACATACTGATGCATCAATAAACACCCTTACCAGCCAATCAAAAGCTGGTAAACTAATCAAATCGCACAATTTTTCACAATATGTAGTATTTCAATATGTCATTTCTCTTTCCACTGCTTCTAACTGAGTAGTTTCTAGTGATAATCTTAGAATGAGGTCAAACTCTTAATCTAAATTATATTTTAAAAATAATATCCAGAAGTGTCAACGACACAATGTAAAGACTAATTAGAGGTGTGTGCTTTTTAAATTATTTTATAAATTGATCCAAGAGAACTAGTGCTGTCTTCCTCCAGAAAATATTTGCAATCAGTAAGGATTTTAACAAGATAATTCATTCTAATATCCAGAACTTATTTAACATATTTAAGGTATGGATTGCTGTTTCATTTTTTTTAATTAATTCAATAAATCATGATTAATCACCTTTAAGGTTTCCCATCCGCGTATTTGTAATCACCATAGTCGATCTTCAGTGTCAGTTTTGATTGCTAATGCCTCCTCCTTTAATTGACCTTGGCCACTAAGGAAAAAAAAGTCCTGCCATATCCTTCAACAGTCAATTTATTTCTGCTTTGAAGGATGTCAACTGAGAATATGTTAAGGAGGTTTCATTCAACAAAACTTCTTTTACTACAGACTCAGAAGTGAGTTGAGTGTTATTTTAATATGTTATTTTGAAGTGTACCAGCTTAATGGGGTTGGGGGCGCTTCAATATTTGAGAATCGTAATTGCTGATCATGAAGTGTCTTATTTTACTCTCCATGTGCTTTGATGTTATACAGATCTTAAACCTCTGTATTCTTGCATTGTGTTCACTTGCCATGTACTTGACCTCTTCCGAGTGTTCATTCAGGCATCCTGAAATTGAGTCTAGCTGCTTTAAATGAGTGGGATGATGTTTTAATCTAAAAGAAAGATGAAAGGTGAGGCATAAGCCATGTTAAGTGCCTCTGAGTTGGTCTGGCTTTTCACCACTCTTAAATACAACAGCCCACAGCTTTGAAAAATGATTTAAAAGC
This sequence comes from Albula goreensis, assembly GCA_022829145.1. Taxonomy (NCBI): domain Eukaryota; kingdom Metazoa; phylum Chordata; class Actinopteri; order Albuliformes; family Albulidae; genus Albula; species Albula goreensis. The sequence goes on along the minus strand of CM040755.1, from coordinate 21,200,203 downwards.
GTTTGCTCGCTCATAATTTGCACATGAATGGCATCACCACTTCAAGTTGCATGTCACCTTGGTGTTAAAAAAAAGATAAACAATTAATTACTGTGACTAAAGGCTTTTATTATTTACATTTCAAAAAGAAAAACATGAAGTCATACATATATTAATTGCTAGGCATTCACTTTTATAACGAATTCAAATTACATGTAGGTCTTATGGAAAATTGTATTTTAGTCACAGAAAGTAGTTATAGTAATATGTATGTCTGTATGTAATACATTGTAAAGCAACCATATTTTACTGTTGTAATATGTCATTGTCATAATCACACTCGTGGCAGTACTGAGCAGTTTACAATCATCTGTAATTAAGAGCAGATGGCCCCTGAAGCCAGGAGACCTCAGAAGGCCCAAAACGCTACCAGCTCAAGTTGGCTTTGGTGATAAATGACCAGGATGGCCACAGTGGGCTAGGGTCAAAAAAGCTATCTCTGGACATCAGTGAGCTAGCATCTTCCTGGAAACTGTACTGGACAAATGTAATTAGACTTTAAGGCTTGACCCAATGGGATCTCTGATGGTCATTGCTATCTGGCATGGCGACTACTATCACTTCATGGAGGAACACTGGCTTCATCCTTCCTTTGTAGTGGTTTCAGATCTTTGATATCTACGCCCCACCAATACTGACAAGTAAGGTTAGAACAATATTCAAAATTTTAGATGATTGCACCCAGCACTCGCAGGAGAACATGGATGAGCTAAGGCTGAGGAAGGTGCGTTTCAGTCCAGAGGAGACGGAGGTAGTGGTTCGTGAGGTCCATGCCCAAAATGAGCAAATTTTTTTTCAGAGGGAGTGACCATCTCCTCTGGATGGACAGCAGGATGGGGGTGAGGTTGGCTCCTCTCAGCAACAGCCTAGAAACTGCAGCAGAGCATCTGTCCATTCCAGCTCCTTACCCTTCTAACTAAAGCTCCACGGACTTCCTCCCATTGGACTTCTGCCTTGAAACAAAAGGCAGACTCGTTCATTCTTACAGTTCAAGGATACCCTGAGTCGTACAATATCAAATTAAAGTCATATTGTCACACTGACAGAAAAAAGCATGCACTAATAGTTATGTATTATATTGTTTGAATAGTTATGACCTATAAAATATACGCTATCCTATATAGCTAACTAGTGCTTGCTAACATGCTTGTTATGATCCATTATAGTCATGTGGCCTATCTTAGCTAGCTAGCTAAATACATTGATTATAATTATTTGACAGTCAGCTATATTTGTTGTCCTTATGCAATAATGTATCAATAGCGAGTTACATGTCTGCTGCGAGGTCAGTGATTGCTCATTTTTGGCAGGTGTGATGTTATTCTATGTTCTGCACTCTCACTTACAGGATGCAGAGCAGAAATTGTACTTATGTGTGAATTTTGGATTAGTCATTCTCCTTTCTCCTTTCAATGATGTGTTCCATACTATTGGGATCAACAGCAAAACAGAGATGTTAAATTCAGGCAAGATTAATAGTCTGCATCCATCATGTTCCAATTATTTGTGTCATTGTGGAATATTGACCATTATTCCCTTTTGGTAATATCTCCAAAGTCACGTTATGACACCTGCTGGCTGAATCAGTGTACTTCAAATTATTTGGTTATCTTTGAGTTTTGCACTCTGAATAGACCTGCTTTTGGGCCCTCTTTAGTGCAAGGGTTCCACCTTGGATGAAAATGGCAATTCAGACATTGCGCCCCATAATTTTCATTGTATTCCCATTTGTTTTCAGAGAACACTCCCAGACATTGCGCTTCTATGCCCCTTTATTACGTCAGATGTGCAAGTGGCTTTTTGCTTCCGCATTTTTTCTGTTGTGCTGCTGGCATGTTGATGAAAATAACTTTTCAGGTTTCGTTGTGGTCATGGCTCGTTTTAAATCTGTCATAGCATGTTGCACCTGTTCACACAAATAGGGCCCTGTATCTCAATTTACTTGGCATATGCAAACTTTATGGCACATTTCTGAGTTTGTCATTGAATAACCTTAAGTCATGTGACTGGAGCCTTTGTGAAAACTCTGGAGACAGGTAAGCAGAAACTTCCTCACATTCTTTGTAACAATTAAGTTAAGTGAGCCAGTCCTGCAGTTCTGCTGGACCCAAACCTTGAGTTTAGGCCCTGTGGAGAATTCCTCTCCAGCTGCACAGCGCTTTGCTCATGCAAAAAGCACCAGTGGCATCATTTATTTTGAATAAAAAGAGGATGCTGTAAAGAAGACTGTCTCATAAATGCCACCGAGGAGTGCAGGCAGAGAATCTGAAACCCCCCATCAAACCTGTCTCTCTCAGCACATACCTTTCACACCACTGGGTTTTAATAAGGACTGCAATCTGTGTGCTGAAGGTGATCAAAAACCTCCATCACACAGCTACTGGCAGCAGGCAGGAACTGTAGGAGATACAACAGTGATACAACAGTCCCCACCCACTTTTAAAAAGAAAGAAAAATTTTTTCAAGAAGTTGGTTTTCAAAAATCTATAAATCACCCCTCCCCCATTCCACTAATAAACATCACCTGTTAGCAATAATTTAACATTGGCACCTAATGACTGCCTGCTGTCAACTGTTTGTTCGGGGTCTGTCATCTTCCAAACTTTCTGCCTGTGTGTAAAGACCCAGTACTGCTTTATCAGACTACCTGATACCATGCATCAACATGTCTTGTACAGTTATCCTCTGGAACATCTTTGTAGCACTCTACGTGACAGTGTATTTTTCTGTAATACAGATGTAGGGGAGACTTTAAGGGTCTCTTGTCATTTTTTACCTTGACTAGGAGAAAAACCTGCAGTTCTGCTTCAATGAGCCTTGGGCTTGGTTGAAAGGTTGTACTGAAGAAAGACACTAAAACACAACTGTATTATCAGCTTTTCACTCATAAACACAATGCTTAATCCAAAGAAGACTCCTATGAAAACAGGATTTAAATGATTGGAAATACAAATCTGAAATATTTAACAGGACATATTTCCATTACGGGCATGCAGATACAGGTAAATAAGTAAGAATTTGCATAATCTAATTGATATAATCTTATTATACATGATCTTTCTGCTTTTTTTTGTTTTTTTTCATCCTCTCTTTACAGGGCAGACATTAAATCAATATTATTTACAATTTATTTATTTTTTTGGTTAATTAAGAGATGGGAACTTTTTAAAAATCATTTCACAGCATTGTTTTCAGGTAACTACAATTTTTCACATACAAATCCACAGAAAAGCACTCTTCCAGTGTGCTACCCCTGGGGCGGGCTGCCCCTCCCTGATTTTTCTCTTCTATGTATACTAATAACTCCTCCAGAGAGGGGCTCGGCTCTGTGTTTTGTCTCAGGAGAAGACAGACAGAACTAAATGAAGCTTGTAGTGGAGAGCGGGCCTGCCTCACCTTCTCTTGGGAGCCCTGCAGCAAATTAAGTGAAACATCTGTAACTTGGAGGGGAAAATGTGGATGCAGAAAGAAAAGACCCTGAAGAGTTTTGCCATCAGCTACTCTGCACTTCGTCCATAAATCTTGGATACATAATCCTTTGCTGCATTTAAAAAATGATTAAGTGATATGGGCATGCCTCCTGCAGTTTTTTTCCTCTCTCTTTTTATGTGGAAGGACAGTGGAGTCAGCCAATCTGAGCCGTGGTCTCCATGGTGATGCATACCATTTGGGTGTCTTTGAAGCAATTAAAACAGCCTCATCAACTGAGCCATAATGCCTCATGGCCACGGTGGTTATGAACCATGCAGTCAACATTGATGTAATCAGCCTAGCTTTTCATAATACTGTTTAGCTATGAGTGTTTCCATAAATCATCATCATCATCTTGGCTGAGCTTATTGATAGGAACTTTCACGTGAAATATCACCCTTAACATGAAACTGCATGACAAGCACATACATTTCTACATCTTTGCATACTTGTGCAAAATTATTAATATGCATGAACTGGAAATGCTGTTTTTATTCAATGATACATTTGTACTTACAAAGTATCATTTCAAAAGAATACTGGATTAGTGATGAAGCATCAAATAAAAATCCTCCAATGAATGAAGAAATAAGGGGCTGATTGTTTATATTTGCTGCAAATTATATCACAAAGGAGTCATATTAAATATGCTCCTTTTCTAATGACCTCTGTGTAAAATGCCTAATCACTTCACAAGATAAATTAATTGACGCAAAATGTACTATGACTTTGGCAGAGGACAAGCAAGAACACATGTTCTTTTGAAATGTGATGCCAGCAACCACTCCTATCTCACCACAGTCCACAACCTGAATTGATATAAAATGAGGGAGGCTTTATGTGCAACTTGTGCATGCAGGCTTGTGTGTTCCTGATTAAGCCACAAGGCTTCCATGTGAGGAATGAGACAAAGATACTCCTGCAGACTGAGGCTCTATCTGCCTGAGTATTCACCCTCATGTACTCTATTGGATGCAAAATGTGGGGCCGATCCCCACATCGGAAAAGTGCCTTAAAAGAATGCAGACCATTAGGTCGATCCACACACTGGAACAATGCCTTATCAGGGTAAAGACTGTGGGGCCCATCTATACCCCGAACAATGCCTTTACAAGATGAAGACAATGGGGTCCATCTGTACAATAGAGTAGTGCCATAGCAGGATGCAGACTGTGTGGGCTCATCAATACACTGGAACAGTGCTTTAACAGGATAAGCCACTCATCAGTCTCCTAGATTCTTACTTTTAAGTGTGATTTAGATAAAGACACATGGAGATTGTATGAGCTCAGTAGCAACTGCATTAGGGTTGAGGATGAATTATCCTGTGTGGAAGCTGGAAATGGTGGGCAGTTGTAATCTGCTCTCGGCCCTCCTGTCGTTTCCTGTCTGTTGGGTCCACCGTACACACTTCATGATTTAGGCTGTAATGAGCCTTCAGCTTCTGCTGTCTCAGGCAGCCCCAGAACTCATCTGTTGTCTTTTCACACATGCAGAGGGCGTTTGGGAGTCAGACGGATCGATGCTAAATGATTCTAAGCCTGGCACAGGAAGGGTTGGGATACCACTCAGTTTGTGTAAAAAAAAGTGGTGGGCATGTCTTTGTCAGTAAGTTTGCAGTTTGTGTATGCTTACAGTTTATGTATTTATTTTTTCAGAAGATGGACATATTTATAGAATGTAAGTTCATGTGTTCAGAGAATGTTTTTATGTAGAACTATTTTTGATATTTGAAAGCACAAACACTCAAATGCTACTTTATTAATTTATTTTCGGAGAGAGCAGTAATGTGGGTTTATGAATAGGAAGTGCTTAATGCCCACTTTGTCCAGTCTTTACGGTGTGGTAATCCTGCATTAATGAATGGCAGATGACTCCCTCTGACCCAGCCTGTGTACTGTGGTGAGAAAAGAAACACTAGATTAATTAATGTGTTTCAGAAGACAGTATGTGCTTGTCTGTACTCATTAGCATAGCTTGTGAATATGAGTGGGCATTAATACTTTGACAAAACTGGGAAAGAGCATCAAAAATATTAATAAACTGTCTTCATTATGTTCAATAGTAGGGGTGGCCAATAGTCACTAAAATCATATCACAATATTTCTAGACCATTAGGACAACACGATGAGAAAAGACAAGAAGGTAAAAAGTATGTAAATATTCTGTTCTCATCAGCATGCATTTGTAAGTTTCTTTCTTTATGAATACCAAATACCAAACTGGGTATTGACAGTGCATATGTGATCTTTTTCTTTGAAACTACAAGTTTCTTTTCAACATGAGTTTAGTGTTCTGATGATGAAAGTAAATGGTTGTGCATTGCTTACAGGTTGAAGTGGCCACTGCAATAGGCCTTTCAAGCACTAATTGAGCTTTTGTGTGTCGTCCCTGCAGGCTAGCTGGTGTCAACACTTTGTCCACCCAAATTCACTTCAAAAGCCGAGTCCTAGGGGTTTCAACTTGTATTAGGCTACCATGCAAAAAATGTATTGGGCTGGGCTGCACTGCTTTCTTGGTTGTCGTTGTGTATTTATAGACGACAGCAGTACATTTCTAGCTCATAATTACTGTGACAAAAGCCCTTTTGGTGCAGTATATGGGGCATTTAATTTCTTTTAAGTTGAAGCATCACTTACACAAATATTCATTATAAAGAGCTGCTGGTCTGTCAACATGAATGATTTCTGAATGGGCATCAAGACACGCTGCATCGTTCTCAATTTAAAAAAAAGCCAAGATAACGCTTCAGACAGGGGCTCTTATCAGCCATGGTAGAGTCAACAGTGATCTCTGTGATACTGAAATCTACTGTAGCCTTCAACCTGAGGGACTGTCAACATAATATTCACCATCCAATAAACCAACCCTTTGTCCTTAGGAGCAAGGAATATTTTCAATTTGATATTTTTTTGAATACTTACTATCTTTTATCTGAAAGGCTGACATTTTCTGACGATGTACTGATCCATTATGTATTGTGATGTAAACTGAACAAGTTGATTGATTTTTTTTTTGCTTTTTTAACTGGACTGGATAAGTAAAGATGAAATAAGTTGCTTATATGTCAGTATTTGCACAACATTTTCACAACTGTGACACATTCACCAAACAAATCAACAGAGGTTACAGAAATAATTTAAGAAGCATAATTCATAATGTTTTAGTTGGGAGAATTGGACTGAACCATTTGGGGATTTTGTATGTGTAGTGTTATTCATGTCTTCATGGCTGTCCCTTGTTAATCCTATGCTCATTGGTCAGGAAGGGCTTCATGGCCTGATTTCTTGGTTAATTGCATTTTATAGTCGAGATAAACACCTGCCATCTATTTCTGTGCTTGCATTTATCTTACAAATAACCCAGAGAAGTTGTGCTACTTAGGCAGCCACAGTCTATGGACCAACTCTGTAGTGCACTCTCAATATCTTTAAACATTTTGTGGGTTATTTATTTATTTATTTATTCATTTATTTTTGTATTCTTTGTATAGTTTTATTGCAGATTAACATGGTACATTACTGGATACTGCATAAGGAGAGTTCATAATGCTTCATATTTACAAAAACCAATCCAGTAAAGCTCTTGATCAGGTGCACTCTGGTAGTGACCTGACTGCGAATCAATGCCCAGTTATTTTCCTTAGATTGAGTTTCACTCCAGTTTACAGTTAATAGACTGTTCATCAGATTTTGTAGGGTTTTCCATGTACAAATGTCTCACCCCTGCCCAGGAAGAGAATTAATCAGTTGCTTTACAGCCCTGCAGCCCATGCTGTGTGTATATCAGCCAGTGGCATGTCTACTCCTGAAGCGCTAATCAAACTGTATTATTCTGGGGTAAATTAATTAATGGAAAAAAGTATAATCAGGTTTGAAAAACAACCCTTTTTTCTCTGTAGTGGTAAAGTCATGCTGGGGACAGACAGTATCGTTTGATGCAGGCCTTCAAAAGAAGCATCGCTGCATGGAACGGCGTACCACAGAAATCAGGCTGTTAAACACGGCTGGCGACGTTCCGTTTCCTGCATCTTCCCAGCACTCGAGCCGCCCCATCACGCATGCTGTCCCCGTTCTGTGCAATTATGCAAATGACACATTAATGAGCTGTAATTCAGAATTCATAAAACAGCGGGGCTAAACTGTTAAAGACATCACACTGCAATGACGAAGAGTGGGGGCCTCAACGCCAGGGGTCTCAAATGCTAATTGTTTACCTACTGCTGCTCCTTAAATCCAGCACATTCACCCCATATGTCATGGAACTACTTATAATGAACATGATCCTGTGTGTGTGTATGTGTGTGTGTGTGTGAGAGAGAGAGACAGAGAGACTGAGAGAGAGAGATGGAGGGTTTAAAATAGTGAATAGTTAGTCCTGCTAACCACTTGTGTTTTTTCCTTTTTAAAAAGACATAAAGATGCCAAGGCATGCTAGGTAGTTTAATGAGTTTCACAGCAAGAATTCATTTAATGAACAGGGCTGTGAGGTAGGCTTGGTAATTGAGAACAACACTAAAATATGTCTTGATTTTTCTCCTTGTAAATACTTTTGCCATTATCATTTATTTAAATGGAAATGATCTAAAGCCATCTGGCAGCTATGTATATAATAATCAACATTTCCGCCCAAAGAAAATAAATACTGGGATGTTACCTATTAATTGCTGGTCACCTCTTGGTCAGTTCAAATGCAGTTTTGCATTACAACAACCTGTCATATTATGTGACCGCTAGCTACTTGAGGAAAGGTTTTGAGGAATGAAACAATGTAAAACTGAGAAATGAACAAGTTGCACTGACCAAGGTCATATGCTGACTCTATGTCTCGGCTTCAAGCTAATATTGGTGTCACACGTCATGATATATCATTTTCACTTCATTTAGTGGACCCTGAGAAAGAAGATCTGTTTGAGAACCCATCTGACGTTGATACAAATTAAGCATTTACCTACAGTCTCTCTGTGGAAAATGATATTGTGACGGCTCTGTATTGGTAAATATTCACTCCTGTAACGATACACTAATCTCTATTGGAATCCCATGGTCGATGGAGGAAGGCCATTCACCCTTACATAACTCAAAGTATCTCTTCCTCACGAGTCAAAAAGAAACTACTTTCCATACTTAATTGTTTTTATATTTCTCTTTTTTTCATTTGGGAAGATATATATTTATATTTTCATTGAGGCAACAATACTGTTATGGTCATTTTGTGAGAGTCATACCATCACTTGACTTACAGCAGGATGTCCTGGATTTACATAACATATCAGAAAGAATTTTCTGCTGTCTGAATCTGTATTAAACAGTGCATATGTGTGTGTGTGTGTGTGTGTGTGTGTGTATGTGTGTATGTCCTGTATTTATATAACATATGAGAAAGAATTGTCTGCCGTCTGAAGCCATATTAAACAGTATGTTGGTTTGATGGGTCTAACGGTGGGATCCCCATCCCTGATCCTAGGGTCACACCTCTAAATGAGTCATTCAGAACCCTGTTGAGTACTCATTATCTCACTTGATTTATGTACCCATGCACACGGTCCATTTTGGTAGGGTATTGCGACTCTGGCGGCAGGTTTGGATGAGCTAAAGTTTGAGGACAGGCTGTGTTGAATGGACTTATGAATCATATAAAAATATTGGTTAGGTAAAATCATGTTTAAAACATACACACAATGGAATACATATACACAAAATGCTCGAGTACACAGCGTGTTGTTTTTTGTCTAGAAATTGAACACTGTACTTATACCAGGATGCACCTTTGACAGGGTATACCTTGTTCATTTGGGGGATCCAAACATGTTTAGTGTCTCCAAAACACCCAGTCCATTTCATGAATTTCCATAATATATACCAAGAGCAGGGATCTTGTCATCAAAAATATATGTCATTGTGTATTTGTAGTAATACCCTGTCATTAAAGTGCCATAAAGAAGCATGATCCTTACAAAAATGTTTTCCTTGACTTTGCAGCCAAGAGCAAAATGTGCTGAAAGAATACAGATAATTAATATCAAGTAGCATGTCTTCTTGTTTTGGCCTGAGAAAAACCTCTACCTAATAAAGTTGAGGTGAGGAAAATTGGCCTGTTATCCAGTGCTATCCAGCCAGCCTGTTATCTGAGAGTCTGAAAGCCATCCAGGAGCTGTGCCACCTGCTCCTGAGAAAATCAACTGAGTTTAGCGGTGGCTTCGGTAGAGAGGTGCTTAAAAGATGTCTTTCTGTCGACACAGGCAATTACAGGGAACCATTAACACAAACTGCTCTCTTGAGTTGGTGAGTCTTCTACTCATGCTTCAGAATAAATAAATTAATTCATATCAATGGTAATAAAAAAGTCACATAGGGCAAAACATTTGTAAGTTCAGTATCATTCAGTATCTTAGTATTGGTGATGTGCACTAATACATGGTGCTGTACTACAAGCTACAATCAAATTGTTCTTGTAGCAAGCTGGCATTTTACCAATTCCAAATCAATTAGCATTTAATGTGATGAGCATTTTTTTCACTAGGTACCATGGTAATGTAAATAAAATGACCACCACTTTTAATTGGATGCTATTTTTTACATGATCACAGTTGCAGAGCCAAAGTTAAGGACAAATGTTGATTAAATCTTGGCCCAAGTCCTTCAGTTTGATGCTGTAATTCATTGATTGACAGAACAGCATTACTCCATCCATCACAGGGTTGATGAAGTCTCAGTGCTGAAGCCTCACTCACCCGTCATTACTGATCACTGTTTATAGGTGTAACAATCTGTGAGAAAAATCAAACCAATGCCCTCCAATGTGGTTTGCCTTTCTTTCAAAAGTGTAAGAACACTTATGTACAATACTTAAAAACAGACAATTTCAGTGTAAATTGCCTGTTAATCACTCTGGCATTTTTCCTCCTATGTGCCAAATATTTCACAGTCTGCAGACATTTCATTTGCATATTAATGAACGAAAAGGGCAGAAGCCACTAATTACAAGTCCTGCCTAATGGTCCACCAAAGACACAGCAAGGCTCTCTTAATTCCATTATGCAAATGGTGTTTGGGAATACAACCCTGGCTGAGGTGGGGCCAGCCATAGATGGGCTTTGGCCTTGTGAAAATAAATACCCACATTCCCACTCCCTAACAGCCAAACTCAAATGTCACTCCTGGTTAGTTGTTTGTGTTATGATACCGAGGCATGGTGCACTTAGCATAACATTTGGGTATAATGTTAATTATAAGTTGTGCAGCAAAATTGCCTTCTGACTTACACTTTTTGAATTCACTCAGTTGAACAATATTCTTTATGCATAGCCTTAAGCCTTTGATATATATCCTAATTATAATAATGGCAGCTGCAGTTGGTAACATTTGGAAGCTTCCACCTTTTTAGCAAAAAATGCACCTTTAAAAATTTGCTGGTAACTATTTAGAGGCTACATTCTATCAATAAACTTCAAATAACTATTTTATTTCTTGTCTCAGAAAAATAGATAAATGCTCCTACTTATGTTGTATTGTAAAGTGAGTTTTTATTGAATTGCATGTGCCCTGAAAGACATTTGTATTGGTCCCAAACATAATCAACCATACACCACAGAAATCAGTACAAATGACTTACGGTAATACTGCTAATCTTCTCAGATTTGTTGTACTTTTTTTCGTGAGACAAAATTGCAAACATTTTATAAACAGCATTATTGGACTGTATGCCAAATGCAGCTACCATAAACGAAGCAAATCCCGATTTGCATTACAAGCATCACTCTTCATTTGTTAATGGTGAAGCAGGAAGAGTCATCTGTGCCACAATTCCATAAGAGAAACTGAACTCTGATATTTTGGGTCAGGCTCAAGAATAGATGCTCAAACAACAGAAAATAAGATTTCCATGGGCATGACCTCTGAAAAGAAGTTTTTGATCTTGGCGACAAAAATTGTTTGTCTGGTCACATTTAAATGGTTGTCCTACTTACTTCATTCATCTTAATTTCATGAATATTCCTGGCCGCCAGCTCAATAAGAAGGCTGTTTGATTTCCGAACCCATCACTTTAAACAAGTGGTGCACAAATAAGGCATCTGTAACAAATTGATTTGATAATCAGTCTCAGAGTGCCAGTCTTTAATGGTTTAACAAATCGCTGCTGTAAATAAGAGTTCCATAAAGGCATTGAGGAACTACTGGAGGAACAGGGCTTTGGTTTGGACCACATAAAGACTGAGGATTTTATAAAAGTATACATTGTTAACTATTAGTTAGAAATAAATGCAACAATAACCGTTTTTATTTCAAAATTAAGGATGCACTGATTGATCGACCAGTGACCGTAATTGGCCAGTTTTCACTCTGATTGGCTGGTGACCGGCAGAGCAGCCTAAATATAGCTGTTTTTATGTGCTGATCAATGAGACATGTGGTTCACATGCTCACACACACTCACCCTGTTCCACTGGCAGCAGCTTCGATGATAATTTATCAGAGCATTTTATTTTAATCTTGTCTATGTTATATAACATTCTTGGGAAAATTAGTTAAGGATCTGCTGCTCTGCTAAATATCGATTGCTAACATAGCTAGCAAGCTAACATAAGCTTGTAAGCAACCTAGAAAGTTTAGCCACTTAGCTTTATGCAAGGAAGTTCATACAACACCAATATTTGCAAGGATAGGTATAGATCCTGTTAGAATTCATGTGTAATGAGACCCACTGAAACTTTCTTTCAGCAAAAATGTTGTAAAGGGAATGTACATGGTGAAAGAGGACAGACGTAGTGATATAGTGACTAGGCAGAAATACTTTTTTTTTGTGAAGAGGAACTTACCATTAATGATAAAGTGATTATATGTTTTATATGCAGAAAATTGATATAAAAGAAAATTGATGAAAATGTGTTTGTGTAGGCTGTCAATCACATTAAATTAAAGAAAATTGTAATTGGCCAGGATTGGTACCAGCAGATCAGGCTTAATTGAATTTTAATGGTCAAAAAATTAATCTGTATTTGTAAATAATAAAAACATGTCACAATGTACTACAGATGTTGATTGATTCAAGGCCAGGTGGGTTATGTTATGAATAAAGGCGATATTACCGTACAGTGATGGGTTAATGGGTGGCTCATCATGTTAAGGCCCTGTTCCAATGTGTGGATGGACCAAATGGTCATTTCAAACAGTGCAGACCTCAGCAGTCCTGATTTAGCCCAGCAGCCCGCTACAGCATCATTATTATAGCTCTGCCTAGGGAAAGAGACATTCAGCCAGCCTGTGGGCACTCATACTAAACCAGCGGAAAGTTGTAAAGGAAGTGCCCTCCTGTGATCCATCCCCAGCTCAATGTAACATGTGTTTTAGAAGACATGCATGCTTGTTTGTGCTATCTCAAATAGGAGACAAAGATGATGACCTACTTGCATGATTGGGAATTACAAATGGAAATGGATGAAAAAAGCTAAAGCTAAACTTGTAAAATGTTTTTTTTTTTCCAGTTCAATTCAATTAACAAAAGTTGGGTATTTTGAGAGCTGAGAGCTGGATATTTATATGTGAGACACATAAAATGGATTGAATAACTTAATCACCCAGAACTAGTACAAACTTTCCATTGGCGCAAAAAAAAAAAAAAAAAAAAAACATTGTTATTATGTTTTATAGTCCATTTTATACTGAATCTTTTTCAGGATCACGAAATTGCAGAGATATGAAATTCAGAGATACAGAAATATTGGAAAATGGAAAATGCAATAAACCTGTAAATGGAATTGTAAATAAGCCTTAAAAAAAAGGCAAGCCTTGTTGATGTATTGAATGTTTAAATATTTCTTTATTTTTTAGTTTTTAACAAATTGATCTTTAAATTTGAAGCACGCATGGTTTTTTTTTCTTCACCTGTGCAAATGCTCTCAATTTTATGTTTGCTTTTTTTTGACAATTTGTGTGTCTTGTTTCAAGCCACGGATATTGAGGACATTAAGGTGTGATCATAAAAGACAACCTTATTGCACATGTTAGCTTCAGCCAGTTGCATAGGTGACCTGCATTGCCCTGGTGGTTCATCCCTCTTGCATACATAACATTGCATAACTATTGGCAATGTTCAGGAGGGGTGTTTTAAGATGATAGAATGGTGCAGTGCATAGCCTTATGGAGGCAGGAAGTGGGACTTCCTACTCCTGCATGCATTTATCTGTCTTCAGTTTTGCAGAAGAATTTCATTAGAGGCTTCAGCCAGTCACAAAGGATCATCATTCTCATTCTGATATTATGTGTCATTTCTTCCTTTCTTCCAAAGAGCTAAGAGTCAATAAAGGACCTTTTTTATTTTGCTTTTCATGTCCCTCACTTTTAATAATTCAAATATTGTTTTAATTGCAGATTTATGCTTTACATTAATTACTTTAAAAAGTTTGTTTGGAATTAAATGAAAAAAAATGTATAGTAACTACTTTGCTGAATTTGAAGTAACTGTTGGACTTTTCAGTCTTTTTTTCTTCAGTACTTTCAGTAATTAACAGAGGAGATGGGAGCTATTTTCACACATTCTGAAAATGTGATAAGCATGTTTTGAATGGAAGAGAGTAGTTATAACTCAGAAATATTAGCAGAGGAGAAAAAAAGGGTTTAATATGTAGAACAGAAAGAATTTCTGTCTAGAATAAAACAAATGACCTTCATCAAGTAGTAGAAACAGTTCTAAGATGAAGTCATCAAGCTGAAAGAAATATCTTTGTCTGTGACTGATTGCATGGATACTGCATGAGAAATGTCTCCCGGCTGCATAGTTCTTATTTACTTTTTACCACAGGCCAGCTATCAGGATTCTCAGAGCCCTTTCGTTTTCAGCATCCTTGCCCCCAATTCCTGTTCTCATTCCATTCCTCATGAACGTACAGGGTGCATTCCAATACTTCTGCTCCTCCACTCCTTTCCTCCACTCCCCCACTACCATTTATCTCTAAACCAGAGGTATGTAGAGGAAAAGAGGGGAGGAAACAAGTGGGGGAGAAGAGGAAAGGAGAAGATACTAAGAACATTGGAACAGCTAATCTGCTTTCCCCTTCATCAAAATCGTTGGTAAATTCCTAGTTGTATTTTTGAACCTTTCGATGGTACAAGATTCTGTGGGATGGTCTTTTAATCTAACTGATCATGAGCTCAAAGACGTCACCAATAAAAGTGCAAAGACTTTCGTGGTAGGATACATCAATATGTCCTTCATTTGGAGGAGAGGGGAAATGAGATTTAAACTCCCTCACTCGCCTCCTACAATTTTGGAACATTGGAGGGAGGACATATAGATCAGCTTCAGGCACAGGGGAGATGAGGTAGTAGTGTAGGAGAAGAGGATACACATCTTGTGTATTGGAGCACAACCATACTCTCTCTTCTCCTCTATGTTAGCTGATCACCATTTGCAGTTTTGGTTGCTGCTCAGTTGCTCATCCTGCTCGTTTGTGGGATGTCTGCAGTTGCTATAGAGTTTCTACCCATGCTTGAGGACACCATTGGTTTCCACCTCATCAAGACATGGTGCAAGGCCCGGTTAGAGGGGCCTCACATTTAAAAATGAGGTTTTGAACAGTTTTTATCTCTGGAACAGTGTCACGTACGACTCCAAAACAATGGTTATACATCTGTAATCACTGACTGAGAGAAGACTTTGGAAAGCAATTTAAACATGGAGCAGTTGACAGCACCTGCATCAGTTCACTGGCACAAGTGGCCATATGCTTTGATTGTAGGGAATTAAGCTTGGGCAATTATGATCAATAATTTGGATCAATTTTCTGTCCTAATATTGTTGCATTGCATTTAACGTAACATAACAACAAAGAATCATGCTATTTATTCCTAATTACTTGATAATCAGAATTAGGGCTGAAATGATTATTCAGATAACTTGAGTACCTTAATAGTAAAAATCTTCCATTAAAATTTTGTGCCGCGAATCTTTGTTTATTTTTATCCCAGTTTCCCCATGCTGCAGACCAGCACTGCAGTGTATCAGCACATACATCATTTTATTCTTCCTTGTATAACAGTGATGTGCTGGTATGTACACCAGTGACTATATTTTAGATTGGATGTTCAACACCTGCATTTAATTCTTTATAAACCATCTCAATCATTAGCAGCGAGATTCCTAGCTCATCTCAGTGTAAACAGACATTTTTTTTCAGTGCTGACAATTTTGTGTAAATAAATAATATAGGGTAAATGTAAAACAAAACTTATTTATATTTTTTGTGAATGGTTCAACTTATTAGTTGGAATTTTCATGTTATTAAATGTTTTATTATTCATTCATCCCTCATTTAAGTCAATTTTTACTGTAATTGTTTTCACGACTACTCAAATAATCATCAGATTAATCAATATATTACTCGATTACCTCTACAATTGTTGACAGCCCTAATCAGAATCTGTCACCAGTGTGAAATAAAAATGATTTTCAAGAGAAACAAAAATTTAATTAAAGGAAGCTCTTGAATTAATTAACTTGTGCCATTTTCTTCAACAATACAGAGCATATGGGTCTGCTCTGAAGTGTGTTCAGAAATAGGAGGCAGGTTGGCAGTACCAGGGATCCATGTGTTGGGACACAGCAGTTACCGAACCGAGTCCACGACCCTGTGCATCTGCCGCTCAGAAATGCATCTTTCATCTGCACAAGCACATATGGCCAATAATGAACAAAGTCCTGGGAGAATTTGCAAACAGTCTTTTATGCTGTTATAACCCATAAACTAACTGTCCAGAGAGTTCATTCCTATGTAAAGGACATCCGGTCCCATAAAGGCAAGGTGCTTTTGAATTAGATATGATGCTGTGCAGGCTCCATGGAAAATGGCGCACTGTAATTGTCCCTGCTTTAACCTTGCCATTAGGATGCCTACAGAAAGAGACTTTTCAGCTTATTTGGCAGAGTTCCATTGAAATATGTTTTGAATAAATAACTCAGCTGTCAAATACAATCTTGTTGAAGGGTTCAGACAGCAGCCTCTTTATATTCAGGACTTAGCTGCACTGCGGGTGAATAGTAAACAGAAGATTTAACCCTCCAGCTAGCCTGCCCCTCATCCCTCATGCAAACAAGAAAACCCCCAAATTAGCATTGCTATTGGGTAGAGCAGGTTGTCCATATCGATGCTGATATATTGAATTCTGAGGGGCACTTGTGTATTTTGATGTTAGAAGTGTATGTACAGGTGAATAAGCAAACATGTCAGCATTTTCTGATGTATTTCTGGTATTCAGATGTCCTTGTGAATCATTACCGATAGACAAGGGAAAATAGCACTATCAAAATCCAATATATTTTATTTCATGAATTGCCAGCCAGGTATTGTTAAAATGATGCTGAATATTGATGAAACACTATATTTTGTGATTTTGTGGCATGTATGTATGGGGACATGGTAGTCCTAATAAATGGCAAATATTAATTCTAAGCAAGAAAGTATACAAGTCATGCACAGGTTATCTAACTTGGATGCACAAACCGAAAATGACCTTTAATACTCAATAATCATTCATCACACTTTGAAGCACATCAATATGATATTGATACCTATATTGACATTGTTCACGTAAAATAAATAGGCAAAATAGATTAAAAAATAAAAAATCTATTTGGAAAAAAAACATGCAGTACAAATGGAAAAAAGGTTGGTATTCGTGACTTCATTTTGATTGGCTGAACCAAAATACTCTGGCCTTTTAGGAGCAGATGGCCCATTGTCCTTATTGTCCAGTGATAAACAGAAAGGTCATGTAAGATTACAAATTTCTCATTTTTCTTGCCAAAACCCAGTGCAGATTTTCCACTATCAGATGCTCCTATTACAGTAAGGGGTTTGAGTGCATATGTGCATACATGTGACTGCGTAATCAAATTAATGAGTGACAAAAAGTTATACAGGGTCATTGATATCCGTCAGCCAGCCTGTGGCCACAGCTGGAGCAGCTAAACTCAAATCGTGCACATAAAGACATATCAGGGGCCAGAATCATTTAAAAACATTTGTTCCCAAGAAAAACAAAAGATACATTAGCATCTATTAATCACAATCAATGGCACAGATGCTGGCCTGAGACACAATGATATTAAAAACGTGAGTGCAGGTTGAGGTAGGTATCTTGATTTGGTATAAAAGGTGTTGTAATAACAGTCTCTTCACATTTTAGAAAATAATTTTTGCATCTTGCGAGGATTAGAGCTAGTCTTTGCTGCAGGCCAGTGTTGGCTGAAGGCCCAGACTGTTTCCAGGTACCAGGGGGGCTGATGACACGCCAGGCTGGAGCAGATGCTGTCTCTCACCCACCGGCTGGGTGGAAACAATGACTGGCTTGGGGCAGGACTCCCAAGGTCGCACTGGGCGAAGCCTGTTTATGCAGCAACTCCAAAGCAACACAGGGAAACATTGGGTCCTTCCCCTTGTGCAGGTGACCAGCTGGTTGCAGACGCAGAGCTGACAGAGGGTGACTTAAGCAGCTGTCCAGAGTGAACTACTGTAACTGCACCCCTCTCATGCAGAGTGCGAAGATTCGAGAGGGTATAACATCCCAACGAATCACGAGCCCCGACCACGCAAGTTCTTCAAAGCTGTGGCATCATCATTCAGCGGACAGGTACAGGGGGAGAGAGGGTGGGTTGGATTCAGTCCACATGACCGGATACATTAAAGGAAATAAAGAACTCTTCCTGGCCCTAGCAACATATGCTTCACCTTCCATACCCCTTGGTCAAGGACAAGATCTCAATCGCCGGTCTTTTGACAGAGATTAGGCATGCTAGTGTGAAGGACCATCTCGGTTTCCCTTCTTCTCCCAGTCCAGCTGTCTCATCAATCACAATCTGTTCTCTGTGGCCTCAGGTGCAGCCATGATTAACAAAAGTGTGAAAATGAAAAGGCAGGATAGAGATTTGGGCTAGCTGTGTTATTTTATTTATTTAAACATTGTTTACCCTGAAATAAAATGGCATTCTGATTGAATCCTTCAGATTCAAAGCTTCTGATTGCTTTCAAGCTGTGCTCCCCAGGAAAAAAAGAGAACTCGCAAAGCTGGAAATTGATTGATCTCTCATGTAAAGTCTTGTGGTCACTGTAGCAGTTGATTACAAATAACCTTTCATACACATAAACGTGTGCGCATATCTGGAGACACTCTGGACACTCACAGGTATTTGATGGTGTTTTCTCCACCGCTTCCTGTCTGCAGGACCCTTAATGGAGCTCAGTCCAGCTTGATGTGTGTACCTGAGAACAGAGCTGAGGGGTATCCGATGACTTCAAATTTCACACACACCATACTAGTGGCAGATGGCCCACATCCGCCATCACTCTCACTCGGAATCCTTTTTATGAGTGTGGAAACAGCACCCGGGGGTGTTAACTGAACAAAGCCAAGCGTTCGCCTAAGCTTTGCAGGAAACACAATTATTTACCTTATCCAAGTATCCACACTTCATAGAGTTTTATGGGGATCAGGGGTCAACTAGGAGCCCAGCGAATATAGTATCCAAAGCATCCATTCACCACCTGTCTCGCCTTGTTATCCATGCTGAAAGTGCCAGGTTCGCCAGACGTGGGGACGGTTGTGCGCCTCGATCCGTCCCCCCCGTTTACTCTTCCAGCTTTGCTCTTTTCATGGCATGCCCAGGCACCAGATGGAGCGGCTCACTGTTGCTCCACCTAGCCTCTGTTTGCTTCTCCCTGCCTTTCAACAGTTGGTGTGTGACCTGTTTTCAACATGGTTTCAATGTCCAAGAATGTGCCTCTACTGATTTCAAACCTAATTTTGGTTAGCAAGGAGAATATGTTCTACATTTAAAGTATGTTTCATTTTTTACAGGTTATTATTGTTTCTTTATTCCCTGTGTTTCACCTGCTGACATTGTTTGCCTTTAAGATGAGTTATGTCCAAAAGAATGTGTTCAATCATTGTACGTATGCAAGCAGTATTATTTTTATTTTGTTTTGTTCTCAAATATGCCACTTAAAAATGTGTGGTGAAAACAGAGAAGGCATGATTACGCATACTGATTCGGTGTTATGAAGCAGCTGCTTCAAAATCAAGAAAAAGATGATTTGTGGAAGACATAAAAGCATTCAAATAAAGCACATAAGAATCAATGCAAGGAAAAAAGGCTTCCAAGCATCAGAAAACAAGTCACCCTTTATCAATGTGTCAAACAGTAAATAAATAAAATTGTTGAAATGTGTTTTATGTCTGAGTCTGTAATGCATCAAATCATCTGTAACAACAGCATGACGTTAATAACATTATTTTATAGGTCACATTCAGGTCTTAGCAATTTGGTATATGAAATGTATACGTATGTATCAGGACCAGAATATTGACAATTCTGAACAATAGGTAGAACATTCAAGAACAATAGGTAGGCACCACGGTTAATTTTCTTGTGGTTGTTGGTGTGTGTGTGTGTGTGTGTGTGTGTTTTTTCATAAAAAAAACATTCACTGAAATGTGCCGAGTAACAGATTGTGCAACATGGTCTGATGATGAGGGAGGGTTTATTCTGTGTAATTATTTGCTGTGATAGTTTTCTGATGAGGTATGCGTTAGACCTATCAGCCGCTTCCCATGCATAAATCATCAGAGTGATGGGGGTGCCATGTCTCCTCCTGCGCAAATGGGCAGTTCTGGCAGCCACTCGCTGGGGGACCTGATCTTGAAGTCCGTTAATACCTGCACCGGTCAAGCCCCTCTATTATTAAGTTTTTTAAGTCTTGGCAGGACCTCCATTCAGAAAAATAAACCTGGGGCAAGCCTTTCCATTGTCACAGTAGCATACTAAAATTTAGAAAATTGTAGGAAGAGCAGCAGATATAACATGGGTTGGCTGATTTTATCTAAAGACTTGGGATGTTTTGTTTGCTCAGGATTGAGCTGGTAGTCCCATAAGTAGTCTCTAGATGGCACAGAAGGCTGGAAAATGGGCTAGCACACTTGAGTCTCATCCTGCTTGGACGTAGTAAGAGAGCATTAATGGTTTAAACAATCAGCACAAGGGTACACGACTTTCATGCTCTACCTTTTCACTTTCTGTCCCTTCTAATTATAACGACCTGAAGCAAAAATTAAAATTTGCCTGTTTTGAAATGGCCCTCAGTCACTTCAATGAAAAGTCACCTGTGTATTAGTATTCTTGTTTCAGATGAAAGTGTACTCAGAGACTGGAGTGTAGTTAGCTTTAGTTCCCTGACAGTGAGCATTGCCCTCTGATTGATAAACAAACAGCAGGCTTCACTTGACTCCTCGGTGAGCACTGCACCTGACACCTGTTCTACCGCATTGGTGAAAATGACTTCCTCAAATTCTAAAATCTCCTGCAGAGATGGAATTCTAAGTGCATTCTGATCTCAGGGCACATGCAGATAGGTAGCGCCAGACTGAAACATGCTGAGTGTGCGGCAAAGAAGACTGTACCAGGAGCCAGAACATTCTGGTGCATCAATCTGAGTGGGGCCCTCAGAGCTTAGTCTCTTTACTAAACCTCATCTTCTGTTTGGGGTCTGTGAGACCCCAGATCCTCTTTAACAGCTCAAAAAAACATACTTAGCATTGTTTTGTCAGCTTGATACCTCATGACTTTTCCTTAAAAATGTTCGGCCAATTGAAGTCAGAAGAAGTAGAAAAAACCTGAGAAAAAATAAAATTGGGTGATTATTTAACCATTATTTTGACATGTACAGCACTAGGGTCTGTGGGACCCCAAACATTGAGGAAGCAAAGCCAATTTCAACATAACACAAGGGTTAAGTGATTATTATTATTATTATTGCAGCTGCTGCTACCACTACTAGTAATAATAATAATAATACTAAACTTGTTTATATTACACCCTTCTTGCAAAATTGTACCTCACAGAATGTTGCTCTGTTAGTAAAAGAACAGCATAGTGGTGAATGAGCTGCTCAGTGCTGCAACCCTACCATAGTGAGAATGCTCTTCCGTCAGAGGCAGAAATCCTACCCCATCCATATCTGAATGCTTTCATAAAAAAGCACTCATAGGTGGATAATGACCCCAGTGACGGAAAGGCATGTGCAAAGGAATAAAGACGGTCGATACATAAATCAGCAAATATTCCAGCAGGCTGTTCATTCCGCAGATAACAATGGCAGGTTTATAATCATCATACGTTTATGATGAGAGATAAATAAATTTGCTTGAGTGCCTTTACCCAGCCCCCATCCTGGGACTAAGGACTCGGGTAAGACATGTTATAAATGCGGAAACCAACCTCCACCCACACACATCTCCTTCCAAGCTGGTCAGGTCAAAAGGGTCAAGTCTTACCTTGGCTATAGATTTATATGAGTCGGCTTTCTCTGTGAGATATCACAGAAGTTGCTGTCGGAGCAGACAGGAGTAATTGGGTTTATTGTGGTAGGCAGCAGTAAACAGGACTGGCACGATGAGGAGGGCAGCGCGAAGTGACCTTGAGGAGTGACGCCGGGGGCACATCATTGCGCCGGGCTGTCACTGTCACCAGGGAGGCTAGGGCCTCAGGAGGATAATCAGGGTTTTTTTACAGCTGTTTCGGGCAGAGGGTGAGGTGCACATGATAGCAGGCCCCTGTGTCTGAGAGAAGTGTAAAGTATACGTATGTGACTGCTGTCCTCTGGCCTGCTGATATGATCAGAAGTAGGATAGTTTCTAGAATGACCCTCTCCTCTCTAAAATCTTCAGCCTTGTATGTATTTGCACAGGGGTTGGGGTGGGTACCCATCTCCTCTATTCAGGTCTGTAGCTCTTTGCTTGCACCTGGGGCCCAATTGCACAGTGATATCTGTCACTCCCTGTCATCTTCATCTGACTCTTGTCACTCATGCCTCTAAACTCTGCCTTGTCCATCCCACTAAATGTTAATGATTGCAGCCCTTATGTTAGTGCTAACTGCAACTAATAGTGGTTTGCAGATGTTCTCTGTATGTTGCATATTGTAATGTAGTTCATTATTGTATCTTTTAGTTTTTTATATTTGTAAATCAGAGGTTGATCCATAGAGGTAAGGGAGGAAGGATTCTCCTTCCCTATTTTCGAGAGGAAAAAGGACTATAAAATACAGATGGATTTGAAATGTAATATTGGAAGACTTTGCTGTCAATAAAAAAAAAAACACTTTTACATTTATCAAAAACCTCTTGGGTTCAGCAATCCTTTCTTTCAACTGTGACAAATCAAAACGCCTCAATAGCGACCCCCAAATCCTTTTGGTGAGGTACAACACTACCTGACCTCCGTAGGGGTCGGAGGAAGTCAGATTAACTCAATACATTCAATTTTCCTCTCTCAGCCTGTGATTGGCCAGGAAACATAATTTGACGCTTCAAGGGAGGTAATCTACCCTTGACGATTAATACCGTGTATGTCCAACCACCGGCAAAGCATTCTTGTGAAAATCTAGGCTTCAAGTCACCTGCCTACTTTTTGTCAGTGTGAATCAAGAGACTAAACTGATCATGGATCAGTGTTTTTACTTAGTGATGCTTTGATAACCTGTGAAAAAGCACTTTTTTTGCCCAGTGCTGACAGGAAACAAAAAAGAAGGGCTTCACACAGAAAACTGACAATAGTGTTTATTAAAATGTTGCATTATTTGATATGGTTTACCATTGTTCTCCTGATCTTTATTTTTTATTTATTTAAAACATACACACACACACACACACACACAAAAAACCATACATAAAATAACTTTTAATTCCTTATGGTTAAATAGATGTGATATTATTCTTTTCAGATGCCACATTCTCTATCTCTCCACAGTTTGAGCTTTCTTAAGCTAGCATTGCTTCTCCCCTCTTCGTACTGTACAGCTGTACTGAATAAGACATGATCTGACTTCCTAATGTTAAAGAATTCTTGAAATCACCTAATTACAAAAGCCTAAAACCCATTTGTATTTAAATTGGCCTGGAGAACACTCATGCATAGAAAGAGACTGAGAAATGCCATTTCGTTCTTACTCCAACAGAGGTCGAGTGACTAAGCGCCCATTTTGTCACCTATTGTCCTGAACAAAATGTCGGACACAAACCATTGCACTGTAATGGCAATAGATATAAGAAGAAACATTGTGAAGACTGTTTCTTTGGTAGAAGTCTTTGGTGCTTGGCCACCTGAATATGTGACTGGTTCACTGATCTTTAATGTTTTTGTGTAATAGAATGTAAAACACAAGAGGAGTGAGGCTGTATAGTGATTTTAATAATCTATCCATTCAGAATGTGGTTTCACAGGAGTGACAGTTGTGTAAATATTTTCTATTTTTGTAATATCACAATGTATACCACTACAAATTTGCCTGTGTCTAAGCCCTGCTATTTTCCTTTTTTTCATTTCCAAATAGATTGTAAGACATTCTGAACATGTATCAGTGTTTGTGAGCAGCCACACAATTACTATTTAATTTTACTATTCACTGTGCATATTATCAACAATAATATTGTAAAATGGTCATTCACTACAGAGATTGCACAGTGTCATTGAGATCATTAAAATCTAATAAAAAATCTATAAACTAACTTTATTTAGTGTGAGTATAGCCAGGATTCAATCAGCATTTGTCCTTAACTTTGGCTCACAGTTAAACACAAGTATTCATGTTGATCTTCACCAACATAGTTTGATGAGTTAAGAAACCAAGAAAATTAACCCACCAATCTGTTTGTTGACTAAATTGTGTTGGAGAAAAAAAAAACAATATAAAATAAAAAAAAACACTTATTCAACTGTAATTAGAATTACAATGACAGCAGCTGACTGAAAAAAAAAAAAAATTACTGACTTAAAAACTTTAAAAAACATCTTATTAACACTAGAACTGCCAGGATTATGTATATTCCTAAAATTGCCAGTGGCCTGTGTCACGTGAAACCTGATTTTTAATATGTTGATGTATTATTTAATTAGGATGGAATATGACAGGGTGTGATAGTATGCAGGTATCTATAACAGATGTATATACTACTAAATAAAAACTAGGAACAACAATGTTTTAACTGAAACATGGGAAAACAGGTCTTTGGACTAGCGGGTAAATTTGACCTGATGACAGGGCTAGGTATAAATACTCAAAACCTTTTTCTTTTGCTCCATTATTCTTCTTATCTTAGGATATATTAGATAACATAATTTTAGGAAAAGTCAAACAATGCCATGATGTATGGCTGTTTATATATATTTTTAAAAAGTCAACTGGGTAAATCTGACCCCATGGCTTGACCCCAAGTGTTAAATCTGCAAACACATGAGAGTCAACCCCCATGACCAACCAATGAGATTACTTGATCCCAAAACAAGATCAAGAAGCTTCTTGATAAAGTCAAGTGGCAGTGGATAGCAAAGGCAGGGTAGATCATGTGACATGGGGCTAGCTCACAGTAGGAGACGCAAGTGCTTAGACATCATTACTCAGACATAGACATCATTACTCTTGCTACTAGGGATAAACAGATACTTTTAATCTAAGTAAACAAAGTGTTGCTCGACCTTCCAAAAAAATCAATTATGCTTAGCTGTTATTTTACAGTTTATCAAGCCACCATTTTTTACTTGACAAACATGTAAATCATGCCTTGTGAGAACTGAAAAGTATTTAAAAAGGTGATCCATTTAATTGTCATTTTGGCATAAAATGTGTGCAACTTAATTCAAAGATAACTGGACAAATGTGGTTTTAGATATGAGGATATGATTTGTTCTTACCGATGTAAATCTGGCTGTGGAAACTTGGCAGTATGGGAAGCTTTAGTAAGGTCGATAGATTTGGCATAATTCAGACTCAAGAGGAAATGAGAACATGTGACTTGGAATTAATTAATATTTGAAGGGTTGAAAAAGTGGAAGCTTTGTGGAGATTCTGGAACATATGCAAAAAAACTGTGCAAAATCTTCCCATAAAGTCATTAATAAATGTGATTGATCCATTACAATTAATTATCTGTTCTCAACGCAGATGGAAAGAAACCTGTCATAATGGGTACAGTGCTGACCTTGGAATAAGAACCCATCCAATCAGACTGAATATGTAAATTATTTCTGTAAATTGTGCAAGAATACCCAACTAAGGCTGTCTGGATGTGCCAGAGTTTGGGAAGGAAGCAAAAAGAATGAGCATAATTCTCTGCTTTGTATTTTGTCACAATGCCATGACTAGCCTTTATGTTGACAGCATAAAGCAACGGTGGTACTTATTAGAGATGGTGAATAGATAATTAATACAACAATTCCTTTGAACAATTAATAAAATATCACATATAAATATTATTACTATTGTTTAGTAAAACAGATTTGAAAAGTCAGAACTATAATGTATTTCCTTATAGATACTGCAAATACAAATCATTTTTACTCTGTAATTTGTTGTCTAGCTTTTACCTTGCATTTGGACTATTGGTGGGCAATGCCAAAAGATCCCAGTGCAAAGTTTCATGCACCCCAAGTAATGATATCTGTGTTTCTGTCAGTTTCACTTTGTACACAATGTGACTTTGTACACGATGTGTACATGATGTGACGTTGGAGTTAAAGAATTAATTTGTAAGCTCGGTCCGCCTGCTTACGACCTCCATGGGGGTGGGACACACTTTGTGAAACCGGATTGCTCCCTCATGAATGAGTAAGACTATCACCTCTGGAGAAAATAGCATTAGAGGACGAGACGAGGGGAATGTAATCTCAGGGCTGTAGGACAGCTTTCGTGGCATCCCAATCAGAGGATGGAATTCTGTGACTCCCAAAACAGTGTTACCTGGCAGTTGACTGCTATGAGGTGCCTCTGAAAAAGGAACACGCTAATACCGCAAAGTCACTGATCTGTGTATGGAAGCATGTTGTACATGGCGTCACATTATGCAAGGTATGTGTGCTTCTAATCTTTTACCATAAAAAGTGTTTATACATAATGAGGACAGGCATGAGAATCTGTCACACTGTGGTAGACCTGCCAAAACATGTTTGCTAAAAACTCAGCTTTGAAGAAGGTATGCCTTTTTGCATACCTTTAATCTACCTTTTGCACAAAAAAAGGTATAGCCTACATTTAGAGAGCATTTTTGGTTTAATTTTTAAAAATCGGCTGAATCCATGAGAAAGAGTTTACTATGGATGTAGTAAATAAACTCCCAGCTTCGTAGTCCTCACAAAATAGTTTTATAGTTTTACAATTGTTTTGATATGTTGAACAACATCTACATTCCCTTGGGTTTTCCCTTCTTGCAGCACTATCCTTGGCATCCTTTCAGCTGCCCTGTATTTCAGACGCTGGTTTCTAAGCCTGCTCTTGTTGTCTACTTTCACTTTGATTAATTCCTTATTTTCCGCCTCACTGCTCACAAGACTGTCAAATACATACACTGCATGGCAGCATATCATCACTTACATTTCCCATACAAATATATGTGGGCCTAGGTCTTAATATCAGCCATTTAGGTTTTAAATCCTTTAGTCATGCAAGTGTTAGTTAAGGTACGCTGGGTTAACATTTGCTCTAATTATTAGGAATGATGTATTGTGGAATTGAGCCTTAATCTGTACTCCAATGGTCTACTTTTATTGGTTGAAAGTGTTCAAGAGAGATTTTTATAAAGACTCTTCAGATGCAACGTTATGCTGCTGGGTCCTGTAACATGATAAACGCAGACAGAGTTAAAAAAAAAAAGCATGTGAGACTGACACATTCCCATGGATGAATGACAGGGAGGCAAATCCTCCCTTCTGCATTGAAAAGATAGGCTTTGTTTATTCTCCTCCACAAACATAACTTTGAATTAACTTATTCAAATAGCAGGTCAAATCACTTTAGTTGATCCCAGGCCTGTCCTAGAGACTGCAGTTCTGTATAGAGGAAGAAAGGGAGACCATCCATATTTGAATTAATGTGCCTTAATCTTTTGTTCTTGACATATGGTGTGATAATAAAGAAAGAGAGAGGAGTGACTTTTGTCCGATTGATTACTTTGAAAGACGCCCACATTCACATTCATGGTCAAGATCTGATGACATCTCAGTTAAGTACTTTGAAAACAAATAGTTCAGTGGAATTGATTCTGAGATTTAGTGCTCCAAGGTTGTTGGTCTTATTCTGTCGTTATAATTTATTTATTTATTTTCGTTTGTTTGTCATCATTTTTCAGATGGAAAAGGTAAGTAATATCTTATGAATATATTATGAACTATCATAGCTAAATATTGGCCTGGAATCAATCAAAATGTAACTTGAATTGTTGGTCTTTGTATCATTGTTTGTATTTGCCTGAAGGCTCCATTTAGATGCATTCTTGTTAGGGTGATAATTTTGAGACTACATTAGCTTAGTAATATTCATACATATGTGCATGTTGTAGTGAGAGTGTTTTTGATTTCTATCATCTATATACTGCATTCCATAGGGGATATTCACCAATGTGACAGCAAAACATAATCTATAGGGCCCTAGGTGTTTGGAGAAATTTACTTCCGTCATGGTAACACATTTACAAACTTTTCCTTGATGAACTGCCAGTGGATTTGTGGCTGGACCTTTCTCTTCCTGCACAGCCAGACTCTTATCTCTCAGAAAAGATCAGCCTTTCATTCTGTCTACAGCACATTTTCACGCTGAGAAAGAGACACATTGGAGAATCAACCACCCTGCCAGATAATTCAACTAATGGGCTAATCTCAGCAGACCTTTGTAAATGAGAGCTTTATAACATGACTCAGTGGAAACATTTTACTGGTGTCAAGGACGATCAGGATGGAACCCAATGGTCCTGTCACTCAGGGACATTTCATCTTCTGCAAACGCAGGCTGCCAGGCCCTGCTGCCAGAGGTTGCACCTCCAGTAATGAAAGCATTTAGGATCCCATGTCAGGACTATTTGCATTCATGTGCATGCATAAACATAGCTGTGGAATTCAGGAGATATGGTCTAATTAGCTTTTTTCTCTGTGTGACTTTGATCTTTCATAAGAGCCTGCAATGCATCATCAAAGGCATATGATGGTAAGCTGATTTGTTTCAAAACAATTCTCTCTACCTCTAACTGGGTCTCTTAACATCAGTCTCTATTTCTCTCTCTAAGTATACCACTAAATAGTTATACTGTAGCTTAAAGGTGTCCTTGTTACATGGATAAAGCAATATAGTAGCTATGATTGGAAACAAGTGGACATCTCTGTTTACAAAGAGTTTACAAAATCTGCCTTACCTCTTCTCAACTCAGAAGCCCAAAATTCACTTAAGCAATTTATTCTACATACACCTGTATTCTCAGGTCCTCAGAATTAGTTTAGAGGTAGGCTAAAGCTCAGTAATGCTCAAAAAAGCACACATTTATGATAAATTACTATATCACAACTGGATTATCTGCATTCCATAAAATGCCTTTGAATCGTGCATGAAACAAATGAAATATATAGTGTATACATCAGCAATTATGACCACTGGAGTCTAGAGAGGTCTCTTGTCTATCAACATTTATTATGTTCACGCAGTGAAGTCCACCTAGTGCAACCTAAAATCAGTCATGTTTCTTAGTGATCAATGATTGTCTCAGCTTTGTCTTTCTCAACAAGTTGAGGATCAAGTGCCTCTCAAATTATTTTAAACTCTAGAAAATGACTTCACTTGGACTGCAGGTGTAAAATATGTTTGTCATTGTCCTATGTGACTTATTATTTGCTTTGCCAATTCCAAATAGGTTGGCCAGCTATGTAGCATAGATTAAATTAAATTAAAGATTTGTGGCTAGGTGTCTTAAAGATGGGCATTTAGTATTAGAATGTACAGAGCTGGCAGTGAGAGATGAAAGGGTGGGGGATGGCAGGGGGTAATATTAACTCTACCAATCCCCCTCCCCTCGACACAAGAAACACATATTGCTAGCGTGTGAGTATTTTAGTGATGCAAGGGTTACTAAGTCAGACAGGTCTTTAATATGTCAATGGCGTGCACTTTTTCAGATTTTCAGACATGTAAATCAAGTACATGATCATAGCTTTGAAGCAAGTCTTCCTCAGCCAGCACCCAAGCCTACACCCACATACCCATTTTGCATTAAGAATTAACTACACCCAACTCCAGCCTCTTAGGGCTAAAAGAACTGCAGTCATTGCTATTGTCATCTTAATGCACTACAGGATATATACAGCAGAACCAAGCATGCCTTACTGAGTGTGTGCGTATCATTTATATTTTATTGCAAACACGCAAAATTTAGTATATTAATGAAATTTTCAGGAATCCTGAACAATTTGAGCTAAAAGCTTTTCCAAACAATGCCTTCATTGAAAGGAATTGGTGGATTAAATAGGATGGAATGTATTGATGCATTATGTTTCATGCAATTCCACCTTCAACAATAGGCAGACAATGCCACGTTAGAATTTATGCAACAAAACACAGAAGTAGTGAAGGTCGCAGTGAATGAGTCTTTACTCACCTAAAGGATTTGCGGGATGAAATATTGACAGCAAGTACAAAACCCCTAAATGTCATCATTTTTTGTTTACATAGACTATTATGTACTATCGAGAGTAAGAGGTGATTTTTTCACTTCGCCAAAAAAAAACATTTTTGAAAAATGGAGTAGCTGCTTGAGAGTGATGAGGCTAACAAAGTGAATCAGCTTAATCCCTGTTTTTCATGGTGAGACTGGCTGGGACTACTGCTGTACTCTGTGGATCTCTGGCCTGAGCAAGTGATGGCAAGTCCCAGGACTCCATCATCCTCTTCTGTGTCATAAAGTGAGCTACCTGAGGGCCCCAAACTTTACCCATTTCCAAAAAAACTACCAACTCACCAAGGCACACTGTTTGTGTATCTTTTAACCTCACAATTATGACTAATGGTAGCATGATGCACATACCAGTGCATCAGAAAAAAAAAACATTTTCACAAACTTACCTTTTCAAATCTTTTATGGATGAGAAATGCCATTTCAGGAAAAAAAAAAAAACTGTGTCACTTGAAGTGATTTCACGGTAACAGAAATCCTATCACATCCTGTGAAGATGCATCTTTTTACGGCCCTCTGATCATCCAAGAACCATTGGCAAAGAGGCTGAATAAATAAAGCCTTATTATGGTGCACTTATTGCCATGGTTACTGCCATGGCCATTTGCTGGTACATATTTGAGTTTGGTGGCAGCATTCAGTGTAACAACAATCAACATTCATCATTCATTGTAGAAGTTTTGTTAGAATTTTCGGAAAAAACTAATAAAATGGTTTGAATGAATTCACTACAGTCTCAATTTTTGCTCATATGAATAAAAAAAATATATAAATGAGTACAGATCAAGCTTTGCTTCATCAAGAATGACTTCTCTTCTCATGGCATGGTATTCAGTGATTATGAGAGTTTTTTTTTATTTAAAAAGCATTGATTCTTAATCTGGGAGTAGTTTTTAGGTAGGTGTGAATTACTGTCTAAGCTCTAAAAGGTTCAATACATCAAAACTTTATCATTTACATTTCCAACAATTACCCACCTGAAAGGCAGAATCAGCACAGCGGCTCTTGAGGGTGCATTCATGTTGATTTTATTTGACAGTCTGTTCATTTGTGCTTTCATTCTGTCCAAGTCAGTGCAAGGAGAAAGTGGGCATTTAAGCACAATTATTCATGACCAAATCATTCTTGCCATAAGAAGCATTTTTTCTGAACAAATCTTCACTAACAATCTACAGTTTATTTTCCAATCAAACACTTTTTTTGCTGATAGTGTGTGTCTTTTGTTCGAAAGGCTAATTGAGCTTTAAGCACAGTTAATGTTTGGAGGGTGTCATAAGACTGGAAAAGGGAATGAAAGAAGCACTATATACTAATCAATTCCTTTGCTATTTATTAGTAATGCATTATCAGTCTGTCATTTAATGGAATTAAATAGCTTAAATAAATGTATCAAAAGCCAAACCTTCATTACCCTGGTATCGGTGCCAATGGCATAATTGATTGCATGGTACACAGAAGTGCTAAGTGTAAAGGTGAATATTTTGAGAAGTTCCAATAATTATTTGTTATTTAGTTTGCCCTGGATAAAATTATTAAAGTCAGTCTAACAATTGGTCTAATAACAGCCTCCAAAGCTTTCACTGATTTTTGCTGTTACACAAGCATTCACAAACAACACCTTATTCTTTATGCAGCACAACTTTATTGGATTAGTAACTTGGCTATCATGAAAACATAAAAAACACACTTTCCCAGGTGTACTATACAATATACACACCGTACCAATGAAATAGTATGCAGTGATTGTTACTTACTTCCCAACTCCCATGTTTCAATGACAATATGAGGAGCCACCTAATGCATGTACATTTAAGCATTTAGCATATGCTCTTATCCAAAGGAACTTACAGTTTATATCTTTACACAATATCCATGTATACAGCTGCATATTAAATGAAGCAATTCTGGTTAAATACAGCAGAGCCCTTACTGGGAATTGATGTTGCAATGCCGGGATGACAAGCCTGGCTGAGAAACACTTCCTGAAAATGACACAACACTGTCCTCTCAAGACATGTAAAATTAAGTACAAGGAGAGGGACATAAACATGAAATTTGACATTTTATGTTTCCATGACCTGGGATGTTATTTATGTATGTATTTATGTATGTATTGTGATGCTGAATGGGGCGGATCATCAAGGTGGGGCGACACAATGAGCAAAAAGCACCAGAGCAACAGCCCTAAAAGCCTGCTTTAATAATTACCTAGTAGCAGCACAGCCAGCGAATATATGTATGTATGTATGTATGTATTTATTTATTTTACTATTTATTTATTTATTTTACTGATCTGGATTTTATTCATATATGTGTGTGGGTCCTATGCAACATGTCATGATATTTTAACTGTGGTTACAATTCTTGAATCTGCTTTTAACTGTTGTGGAAAGTTTCAGGTGATTTTTATCACTCAAATTTCATGACCAGAAAGTGGTGATGCTTTGCAAGCTTAGCTGCTTCTGAGGTTACTTTATAAAACTTTCCCAAACACGCACGCATGCATGCACACACACACACACACACACACACATTTTGAAGTGCTAACAGAGGAGTCAATATAAGCCAGGGAGTATTTGATTTGCAGGGGATGGCAGAAGATTACCTCCAAGGAGTTATGAAAGGAAGACTGTTCCGGGCAAGAAAAGCAATGTCCTGATTGATAAATGATCAGGTTCCTCATTGGCTTTTTATGTGTCACTCTCACTGCCAATGCCACCTCCCATTCAAAGAAACACCCACTTAAATTATCTCCACCTCACTGAAAAGAAGAATAAAAAACACTTATGTGTCCACATGAGGCATACACTTGTAACCTGGTTGAGAAACTTGCTCTACACAATCAGACACACACACACACAGTCACACACACATACACATATGCACATGTGTATGGACATGCACATGCACCAATGTACAAATGCACACATCTATATGCAAACAAATATTAAGGAGTTAACAATTCATCTCATGGGAAAACTGTGCAAACTTCTCTCTAACACACTGCATACTGCTTGCCTGATTTTCAGGTAAGCTGACTAACCACAGGTAACTGAGTAATGGTAATTAAGTAATAACTGTTGACATATTCTCCTATGATCAGTCACAGACTGAGCACTGCCTATTTTGAAATTCCATGCCTGTGTTGTGGTTGACCTAAGTGTTAAGGCAAAATTAAGATTCAGCAGTTATTTTGGAGGAGGCGCTGACTGGTGAGTGAGCGACACAGCGGTATCTCAGGCCTCTTTGCCAGAGACAAACAAAAAAGCCTGAAATCAGCTTGTCTGGAGGTCAGTGCATTCCAAATTCTAAAGACCACAACCCCCCCCCTCCCTCAACACTCTCTGTTTAACTGCTGACGCAGCACACTGCAGATCTATGTCTGGACCTTTAGCAATCACGCACTGATTGACAGCTAATTGATGTGTCAGTGTACATAGCACAGTTGCCATGTCAACCTGCCCTTGGCCCAAATTTTACCTACAGCACTTGGCCATTGTTCAGTGAAATGTACTTCATACCAGATAAATGCATGTTTACTACCACATTACTGTTAATTAGGCATTTCGTGAGCTCAGCTGTCATTCTCAGGAGAAATAAAGTGATTTTGTGCTTTTATTCCATGGCATTCTTAAGAAGAACTGCATTCATCTTTGTTTCCTCTTCAGGATATCATATACTTAGGCTTGATTCACTGAAATTAAATTAAAGTCATGATCACACATTTTTTTAAAACTTTATTGGCCACCTTCTTGTTTCCAAAAGTGGTTAATGGTTATAAACAAAACTGCCTCTGTGGAGTACCATACAGTTTGGATTAAATGGAACCTCACAGTGCACTTAATGAATGACATATTTTTTAACACACTTCAAAAATAAACGCTTCACCATTCCCTTACATATTCTAAATTAATATACACAGATTTCAATTTGACTGAACTCATCCCTTTAATTGGGAAACAACAGCCATTATTGTATTTATTTGGATGTAGAATACAATGGTGGACCCGAGCCTATGGACTTTAAAAGCTTACTTTATGTGTACTTATTTGGCCAATAAATCATGAGCCCTGCATTAATTTTTCTGCCTAAGTATAGCTTTGAAAGAATATATACATCAAAGAACAATATGTGCCCTTTTAGTAGCATTCTAGCATTTATATACTTTACAACACTGGTAAGTGTTTGATATCAAACAAAAGTCATCTGCAGAATGGTGTGAGATAAGTAACACAGAATCTATTTTTTCACAGGGAACCCCAGGGGTGCTCTTCTTTCTCTGTCAGCATAGTTAAAGCTGTCAGTTGCTCTTTTTAGCTGGGTGGCTTAGGAGATAATGATTGGTGCTTTCCTGGAGAGGGGCAGCAGGGGGCAAAGGGGAGTGAAGGAGGGTAAATTGGGTAAAGGGTCTGGGGGGTGGCAGCTGTGTTTGTCTGCTACTATGCTGGCTGGACAGGAGGGTGGCATGCATGCTCTGGTGCCCCCATATTCTCTACCACCTGGCAACGCTGCTCAGGATGGAAACATACCTGTCAAATGTCCGACTCACTATCACTGCCTGAGCACAGCTCATTTTGCCTGCCTGATATGAAGGATTTTCAGGTGTGTTTGTGTGTCTGTGTGTGTGTGTTTGATTGAGAGATAGCATAAAGATAGTATATTGTGTGTCTATTGTGGATCTCGGTGTGCGCATGTGTGTGACAGTCTGTGTTTCCTGTACCTAACTGTACCTTACAGTGTTTGTCATTCATGTCTCCTGATTGTGACAGAAACGCTACAGTTTTCCTGTACATTGCCTGGGCGAGCCGCTAAAACTCCACTCATTTACATTTAGAGTGAAAGCTCCTCTGGCACGTTCTCTGCTCACCTCGGAGAAAGCGATTGTTTATGGCACTCATAATGGGGAACCAAACCACTGTCGTTTGCAATCCAACAATCTAATTTGCTGCCGATTTGTATGGATCTTTTGAGTACTATCAATCTGGAATTTTGAAATCAGATTCCACCCATACTAAGCCTAAAAGGGGACCAAATATCCCATTGCATTTCTGTTGACCATTTTCATGTGGAGGAAGTTCTCATGGTTGATTGCTTAAACACATTCGGTCTGGTATCATTCTCATTGAAATGTAGATATGCTATCATCTACACCAGACCATTTGTTATCCTGCATCTAGTCCTAAATCAAAATGCCTATGGCATTTATCCTTTCACTGTTCATGGCCCCCTTAAATCATTAGCTGACACTACTTTTTTTAAACAGACAACAGAGGATCTTTGGTCTTTTGTAGCTTTGGAATTCTCTCATTTCTCCATTTTCGTCATTGCTGACTGCATTAGGACCCAAGCAGTCAGAAAGTCTTTACAGGATGTGGAGCAGTCACCTTTCTCCTTCCTGAACAGAACAATCAGGCACAACCCCTGGGAAATCAAAGCACCAGCCAGTGCCAAGAGAAATGGCTAAACCTCCCATGGTCGAGCTCAAGAAAACACCGGAAAAATCTCCAGCCTTGAAGAAATACAATGCTGGGATTGTAATTCCAAAAACCAGACAGTTCACAGTAACTCTTTGTTGATTGTCTCCCACTGCAGTATTGATAGGGTGTTCACATGCAGTTGTTTCATAACTGACAGCAAAGAAAATATATGGGAAAGTGAGTTATGAATCTCAGGTAAATCAGAGGCTAATTGTGAACCAGGGAAGGCTAGCCATGAATCTAGCGAAGCTAGTTTTGGATCAGGACAGACTAGCTATGAATCTGGAGAGGCTAGGTCTGAATCAGCAGAGGCTAGTTTTGAATCAGAGGAGTCATGTGCGTCACACAATTTTTTACTGTTTAATTCATGACAGTAAAAAAAAAGCACAGTAAATGGGTTGTTTGTAATAGCCAAACCAGCACCCAACATAAACACGACCATTAGTCTTCCTCATTGCAGCATAATGTTCAAAAATTCTTCTCCTGCTGCAAATGCAGATTTAAACTTTATTTCATGAATATTCATTAAAATGCACAATATGATTGCTAAATGTGAATTCAAGGTCTTCTGTGGCCAACCACCATTGCTAGATATTATAATGTGTAATATACCTGATAGTAACGTCATTACAGGGATACATTGCTCAGTGCTTAATGCAGACACAACTGGGTAGAGTATTTGTGTGCCTTTGCTTGTGACATTATGCATGTGCCTGCATGAGAATGTTCATCATTATTTTCTACAGGTAACAAAGGTACTTAAAATACCCATTAAGTTCCAGTAATTCTTAAAAGAATCTGCAGTGTCTGCCTATAGCATTATGTGCAGTTGAATAGCTGAGCTATGTGTGAAAATGAACTGCCTTGCTGTCTCTCCATATTGCAGAAGAATAAAAAACACATGTACATGGGCATAATGAACAAGCTACACAGTTAGATGTCTAGTGTTTACTTTATATTGCTTTACTTCTTGTCTAAACATAAATCATAAGCCCTTCCTTAGATTTTATTTGGATGTGTGTGTGTGTGTGTGTGTGTGTGTGTGTGTGTGTGTGTGTGTGTGTGTGTGTGTGTGTGTGTGTGTGTGTGTGTGTGTGTGTGTGTGTGTGTGTTGGGAGGGTGTGGTATTCTTAGTTTTAAGGATTTTGGTATTCAAAGAATATTAATGGTATATAGTTATACAAATATTTAATACATGGCATATATTTATATAACAGTGCTACAGCAGAAGCATTGCTTTCTGTATGATACTACATAATTACAATGCAGATTCTGTAGCTGAAACCTTAGATCTCCATTTGTGAAAGTGGTAATTTGGGAGGCTGGGAATCGGGGACCAAATCCTGTCAAGTTTGTCTGCTCATCATCTGGTATAATGTGCATTCAGCTGAGAGGCCTGCATTCGGTTTGCCATTTCCAGCAAACACTGAGAAAATAAAAACTACTTTTGAATAATAAGTGGGATTCTGGTGCCAGCTCTCTGAGATGCAGAAATACATTCAGACCTCAGCTCCACACAGAATGAGCCATATCGCTCATGATTTCACATGAAAATGGGGAGACTAAATGGTTCAGTAGAAGTCCAATGTTTGCTCATCAGTAGGTTAATGTTTGCATAAAGTCACTGACATAGCAGCAAAGGACAAATCCACAGAGATACATGTCTGCACCTGTAGAGTGCTACATGGAGCATTATAAGTGTCCCTGCTCTCTTGTCTTCTTATCAGAGAGAGCTCTTATTGATTTCCTCCTTGGCAGAGAGAAGTGTTAGTCTCAAGAGCTGCCATTTATTAATCTCCCCCTAATCCATGTTTTGCTTCAAGCAACTTGAGATCCAAGTGAAAAATAGTTTTTTTGAAATTTCGCAAAACTTTTTTTTCTTTCCCTTTCCGCTTGTGTAGCAGTTCCTGAATAAAAGAGTCTATTTTTTGAGATGCGAGTGAAGTTTACATCAAGCTGTGCCACTCTGACATCCATGAGGCCCAGACGATACCCGGCTGCTTCCAGAAGTGATTTGAATCAAAAGACAGAACCGAGCATGTTGGAACATCAAAACATAATGGAGAAAGAAGCCTGCCTGGCGCTGATGTGGTTGGAGGTGCTGTATGCAATCAGGAGCAGGTTGACTTAACGGCACATGACTTGTGAACTGATGCTGGATGATATCTATTTGAAGATTGACAAAACATGAAATCAGCTAAACATCAAGCCCTGACAAATCAGATATGACATACATCATCTTGGGGGCTTTGATTTTTCAGAGTTTTTCCATTTTTTTTTCCTTTTTACCTTTTTCTTTGCAGACCACAGACACACCCTTTCTGTTTCAAATTCTACCCTGATTGCTTTGCTAACAATGCCCTGTTTCCGTGGATACAAGGCATCTCTGTGTTCCGACTCACAAAACATTACCTGCTCTATTTATAACTGCTGGTATTGAACAGATGCATAACACTTCACCTGCCACTTTATTAGGCCTGGTTCCTCTTAAGCCTTCCTAGAACAGCACAAGCTGTGCTCTTGGTGCCTCGGTAAGCACTGTGTTGCAAAACAAATGATTACATACTTTATAATCATCTGGATTGGCAAGATGGAACCTGAAATAGGAGAGTTTTGAAAGACCCAGAAGTCAAAAGCTCACACAATTTACCTCAATTCTCACTGTACTTAAGTTTAATAAACACAGTTTATTTCAGGAGCTGCCTTCCTAGGGATTCAACCTGCTCAACTTTGGCCCACAATAAAACACATATTTTATGTTTAATTCACAAGCCCTCAAGGGTCTTAACCAAAAGCAAAGCCTTTGTAAAACTAAAATAAAGAGAGACATTGCGATATACATTTTTTCTAACTTTGAACGCATCACATGTAATTGGGCCTGATCACATTGAAGTGTGTGTTTGTGTGTTAATGTGTAAATGGTGCATAAGTCATTTGAATATGTTTTTGCGCCCGGTCCAAGGTATCACGCGAGGTAGTCTTATCCCACTCTCAGAATGGAGTCTCATGCAGGGACAGGGATCCAAGCCAGAGGAGGCATCAGCGAAATCACTCCCCTCCCACCACAGAAGAACCTTTTTTTCTTTTACTGCTCAGATCAATAAGGGGGACTGAGCTGAGAAACATGGGACTGGCCAGCAGATTAATGATCAAAGCTGCAGTGTCTGAAAAAACTTGGATTCTGTCGCAATTGGCCAGAACTGCAGTGGGTCGACATCGCGTCGTAGCGATGAGGAGCGGGAGCAGCAGGTAACGAGTGTCATTTCTCTGCAAGACAAAGGGTTTCCTCTCACTGCACAGACAAGGTGAATCACTATGGAGAGCTGGGTTAAACACCAAGGGATTTTCACCTGGCAGACATAATGGACCCTGGAGACCTAAATTATTGGTCACTCCTACAAGTGATCTTCATAAAATTCTAAAGTTTTACTGAGAATAAAGGCAAGGATGCAAAGATTGACTGGGGTATACTATAGCAGGGAAAGAGGTGGGTTTGGAAGCAGAGGGTTGCATGTTTTAAACCTGAAGCAGACACTGGTAATGTCAAGGTACTTGAATTTGAACTAACCCTATTTCAGCATAATATATTTAGTGTTATTGCAGATTTATTTTAAAAATATGTTTTCATAATAGTAGTAGTCTTTTACTAGATCACAAATTCAAATAACACATGTAAGTGTACAATAAAACATGTCATTAATGTTTTACTGCATAAATAATTGCAGCAGTATTATGCTTGGAGTCTTTATACATTAATACTGTCTTGCTTTCAGTTTCCACTTTTCACCTTTTCTGATTGTGGTGCAGGTCCAGACAGTCAAAAGCAAATGGCGGTTACACCATGCCAGCAACAATTAGGAGGTGATTGGTTGAAACTAATCATTCCCTGAGAAGTGAGTTGGTTTTTGCTTCCAAAAAAAAAAAAAAACAAAGGAATTTAGACCGTTTTTAGGAAGTTTCCTAAATTTCTAGGTCCCCTGCTTCTCCCTGTTTGACTGTAAGCAGCTAGGCGATTAAGCATGATAATTCTGAAGCTAACAAATTTTTATTTTTTATTTTATGCACATTTTCAAATGGAGAGTCAAGATATCTGACAAAGTACTCATGTTTAACAAATGAATGCCTTTTTCTTCCTTCAGTAGTTGAACTATTCAAATAACTCTGTAAAAAGTGTTTATTAAAAACATTTTATTCCACATTTACTCTGATTGTATTCATTCATTGTTTTTATAAACTTACAACACACTATTGAAGCTAGAATTAAGAACTGCAAAAAATAACTTGACATATTAATAATTAGACTATTTTCAGTATCCTTGTGCATCATTTTATATTGACTCTCCCCCTTTACAAACTGTTGATTTATGCTTTGACTGCATTGTTTTGATGGCAGCATGTTGTGCAATATATAATTGATGTCATGAACAGTGGAACACTAGCTTTTATATAGTTTGATTTGTAATGAGATTTGAATTATTTGTAAGTGCAGTGGCAAGTTTAATGTCAGATCTTAACATGGAAACATGTTAAAATGTTCTACTAAACACTGTAGCCATGGATGAATGAAATACAGATGTTAATATTTAAAAAGGCCCTTAGGGCTTGAGACCAAAACTCACAGTCATCCCAGATTTACCTCACAGCATGCGTTTATTCTCACACCCAATTAAAAAATAACGGTGGATAAGAAGCCAGCAGTGTCATGATGAAGTGCCCTGTAATGTCATCTCTTTGACCTTACAAAGGAAACCTGTCACAAACTTAGTCAAATCACAGAAATGTCCTGCCCTAAAAATCATGGGATCAATCGAGCTGACTCGTTCATTTGGCTGGTCCAATCCTCAGCTGGGTGTCAGGGCGTGGTAATACCATCATCGATCACCATGACGAGACACAATATTGGCTCCCAGTGACAGACACTGAGGAATTGGACTCTGTTAAGTCTGACTAGGCAGAGCTGACTAGATCAGCACTCTGTGGAAAAAGACCCCAAATCCAGTCAACAACTGTGGATGAAGAACAGGCACTCTGACAAACAGGAAGCTTACTTTTTCTAAAGCATCTGACATTCACAGTATTTTTTAAACTCTTATGATGTTTTTTAGCCTTTTTTTTTTTTTTCAAAAAGGTGTCTTCTTAATTTTGATAAACATGAAAGAAATTAAAATGTTTTACAACACTAATGAGTTTTTTAATCCTTTAATTGAAGGAAAAGCATTTTTAGACTGGATAGGAATAATTTTCAAACATATTAACACACAAAAACATACACACACACACACACACACACACACACACACACACACACACACACACACACACACACACACACACACACACAAACACACATGCACACACATATGAAATCCATCCATGAAATCTGTTATGACTCTGCAGAAATGCCAGACCATGCATGCACCAGAAATGCATGGCTACTATCTTTTCTCATTTGGTTTTGGTAATGGATTCTTTGTTAACAAATCATAGCGAAGATAACTAAGCTATCCTTCTGTACTATGTATTTGGCATTATAGTGATTACTAATTGTATCTATTTCAGTTCACGCCTTCAAAGGAAACTCTTCAGTACAATAAAAAAGGACAACGACTTTCTTTGTTGTTGATCTATCTGTTTATTTGTGTAGCCACGTGCATTGAGAACGGAATATTCACAGCCTCAATAAAATATGCAGCAATGATTCTTGGGTTACTGTTGGTTGAATATACTTTTTACAAGATGACATTTTGGGAGAATCCGTCTATGCACCTGTTAATGCAGAGGCCATATGGTTTTAATTTATCATAAGAGTCAATGTGCCACATGAAATTTGGACCGGGGTTGTGGTATCTTCTCTGACGGAGTCATCGTGCACGTCTGTAAGCAACATCAACTGGATCGAGAACACTTAAACAAAACCATTTTCCTCTTGATGACAAACCCTTGCTGAATGCTTTTTAAGTGCGTACCCATGTATTTGTCCTGAGGCCTTAATTTCCTCCATGAAAAAACATGCAACTTCGATACGATCAGAGAAATGTTTTCTCCGATAAAGTCTGTTCCACCTCAGAACAGTTTTTAGTGTTCTTAGGCATACAGTAATCCCATGTTGGTAGCAAAGCACTTCTAGGATTCTAAGATTCTTTTTGTTGGAACCCTAAATAGAAATTAAATGCAACCAGACTTGCAAATTCCACTTTGAGTTTTCGATATGTAGCACGTGACCACCTTTAGTCTTAAATGAGTATGTAGGCTTCAGGAATGATCACCATTCACTGATCACAAGTGTCACCTACTGTATTTA
Organism: Albula goreensis; assembly: GCA_022829145.1. Taxonomy (NCBI): domain Eukaryota; kingdom Metazoa; phylum Chordata; class Actinopteri; order Albuliformes; family Albulidae; genus Albula; species Albula goreensis. Next base: position 21,158,385 of record CM040755.1, on the reverse strand, counting down.
GGTGTATTTGTACAAGTGTATTTCATGTCAGCACACAGTGGGTTCTCAAAACCAGAGGCTGACTTTGGACATGCTTAACCATCAATAATATTGCTTGAACAACAAGTTATGTGTCAAGGGAAGTCTATAATGTGGCTTACGTAACCTGTTGACTCACATTATTTTGTACAATTATAGATTTTTTTATATTTTGCTAAGATGGGAGGACATCATAAATTGAGAGAATTTCGACCTCTGTCATAGCACTATTTATTATGTTCACAGTCAGCAGATGAATCTAATATGGGTCTGTTTGCAAGCTGTCATAAAAATCCCAATATCTTAACTGTTTTGAGTTAATTATTGTGACTATGTGAGGCTGCCTTCCGTTCAAACGATGGTCAACAATTTTATATCATTTAAACCTTAACCTGTTTGACATGACAAAAAAGACCAGTGTAATGTTCTTCTTGAGCTAGTGAGACCCTTTCAAACAGAATCTTGTTGTCTTTTTCACCAATGACATGAGTATTATGCCTACATATGATCACAGTCCTCAGAACTTCAAAAATTTAGAAAACAAAATGAATGGCGAGGATATTGTTTAATATTTTAAATGAAACTTAAATTTCACAACTGAATTTACAGAAACTTTCTCACAAGCATTTCATGAATAGAAAATATTTGGAAAGCCTTTGGCATACAGTTAATAGCTTGGCATTTACACTTAAAGCTCATATGGGTTGAATCTTTCAGAATTATCACCTAATTAATTAAGTCATTAAAATAACTTACTAAGTCCTTAAAAAAGACTTACTAACATGTTTTGACAAGTTTGTCAGTTGTTGAAACAACTTAAGAATTGTTAAAAAAACATTTTTTTCCATAATATAGAAGCATCAAAATCAAGGAAACATCATCAAAAATCAAAGGATCAAAAAAAAAGAAATAAATAGAATAACTCTTGACCTCAGATTATGACATCATTTACCATTTTCTTTCAATATATAGTTAAAAACAGAAAGAAATTCTAAAATATGTTTCTTCTGTCTATCTATTTCATGCTGTAATGTACATGCTGTTTTAATTGTATTGCCTGTGCCCTTAAAGAGACTAAGTGAGTTGACTGACTTTTGACCAAGGTTTGCCTTAACTTTGGTTAATGGTCCATCCATTGAATAAGGGTGTATGTGGCAATGTGAGAAACTGCATTGTGCTTGCTCAGTGGAGGAAGCACAGGACTCAGAATAACACGTCAGTGAACAGCAGCAGAGGACCGGAGACAGGTATAAAGCAATCTAAACCCAAGCATCAGGATTGACATGAGAGGTCTTGGGAAAAAGAGAAGAAAACTGCCAGGGTTTCCCCCCCCACAGGATTATGGGAAATGTCTGGAATCTATTACAAACCCTATTAAATGTCTTGCGGCTGTCAATCAGTTATGTAGTTTAATCCCCAGTAAAAGTGCCTGCAGCATAGAGAGAAAGACTCACTGAGGAGGGCTGTGGTGAGCTAAGCCATTTCTCTGAATACTGTAAATAAATAAATGCTTAAAAGAACAAATAAAACAATGGCAGGATACATATGTGATGAGTCATGGGGTTGGTACAGATGTATTAATGTTTTCCATTACATTTTACAAAGCTTTATTTACATACATAAATGTCAATTTGATTTTAACTTTTGTTCATTGAAGTTGTCAATAACTACCCCTCCAACATGTGCACATGTGCGCACACACACACACACACACACACACACACACACACACACACACACACACACACACACAGCATTAACTGTTAAAACTCAATGAGAATGTTCCATCTGTATTTACATTATTTGCAAGTTTCCTGTGGTTCATAGTAATTCAGCAAGAATTACATTACGAATTGCAATGAAACAATCTGATGCTGATATAGGCCTTTGTTGTCGTACTTTATGGCTACACCTCTGTACAGGTGATCAGTGTCCTAATAGTCATGTGACACACTGTGTTTGAGAAGGGACAGGGTGAATCATCACAGCTTAGTGTCAGACATCCTGCCCTTTCAGAATAAAACTGGGTAAAATCATTTCACTCATCCATACAACTGTAACCTACAAAATATATATTTATACTGTATTATAATAATTTTATCTAGCCAGAAGAAAGTCGAAATTCCATTCATACTCTTAATAGCATTCCTTCCTGACTGATTAAATTACATGTTTCACTGATTCTTAATTGCTTTTTTGTGAAACTTTTATGTGCACTCAGATTTACAGTCAGTGGGGAAAAAGTGAAGTTGAAAATAGAGAGAGCTGGAGAAAATATATACGTATATACGTACTGTATATAAATGCTCAAATAAGGGGATGGGAGGAAGGGGGCACCCTGAATTAGAGCTTCATTCAGACAGACAGTACAAGGGGTTGTGCCTTTCCCCAGGATTTCATAAGGTGCTCAACATGATTTTCTGACATAATTTGTAATGAGGATGGGAATATTGGAGTCTCGTAGCTGAGGATTTGTTTTTTTTTTTATTTTTTTTTTTTCCAAGACACTGGTTTGAGGATTTAATATGGTACTAAACCTTATGTACCAGGGATTCATTTGTGTGCATTTGCATAGCTGCAAAGTCCATTTTGAGAACATAATTGATAGTGGTTGTTTTCTGACCTGACTATTTTGCTTTGCATGATTTGTGTACATATTTTTTATGCAGACAATGACAATGATACAGGCATCCTGAGATGTGGTTCTGACCTGCACAGGGCCTGAACACCCGAGATCGATCTATTGGGTCAGTCGCCAATTCTTTTCCTTTGGAATTTGGGCTTAAATGGAAGTTATTTTGCTTTTTAATGGACACACATCAAGGTACCTAATTGGTTAAACTCACCTCCATCTTTAAAAATAACATTTCATAACCCATGTTAATTAGGCATGCATTATGCAAACAAACAGCATTATTCTAAAAGCAGATTCTGAAAATATTTAAAACATGGTTAAATAACAACACCTCCTGATAAAAACACTGACACAATTTCTCTGTAAAATGCACTTACCATCTGGAGATAGCTTAGCCATCAGGCCATAGGAATAGGAATCAGATACTTACTTAAAGTTCCTGATCAATATAGATATCTGAAACAAGGCAATTTATCATATTCAGGCCCCATACTGGTTTGAGTGTGTCTCGTCATAATTAATTACTCAAGGAGTAAAGTGTGACATTAATAATGGTGCTGACAGAGAAAGAATGATTCCTCAAATGAAGACTGATGACAGATATAAGCATTAGGCATGACAGTCAGAACATGCTGGAGATTGAGTCTGTGGCCTTCTGTGCACAACATAAATTATCTCTGCAAGTGAGATGATTGATACATTTGCGCCGGTCTCGGGGTGCACCTGGGATGCACAATCCCATCCCGTTTCTCTGAACATGGCCGCAAGGGAAGAGATGTGGAGCCCCCACTCCAAAGCGACAGCTGGCGGAAAGTGGGAGGTTGCTTTCACATGGGGAATAGCTCTGGTTGGCCCTGTCACCTTGACAGAAGGCCCAGGGTGGTTGTGCAGTGGGCAGCATTGCGCTGTGTCTCTGGTTCAGTCTGGATCATGAGGGAGGCTGCATAGGGTGGTGAGAGCGGATGGCGGGGATGCTGCAGCGAGGCTTTTCATCACACAAATGATAACTGTCAGGTCTCCTTGCATATGTGTGCTTTTTGAACTGAAGAAGTTAGGAAAAAACTCCCATATATATATAATGCACTTTTGAATTATGTCCATGGTATCATATCAACCTATAATAGATATAGCTTACATATACTACTTCTGTGTATCACATTTGTGTAATATGATACAGGAAAACACAACACAATCTTCAGCAAAGACATGTATTTAATCATGATTAACTTAATGGAAGAATTTGCTGGTGGATTCAATCCGTTCCCCTCAGTCCATTAATGAGTCATAGTAATACTATAGTAATAGTTAAAAAAGAAATGTTGACATGGTACACAGCATCCACATAAATGCAATGTATTTTGTTACAAAAATACATTTTGTATTCAGTAAAATATGATGCAATATCAGCATCAGAACATGAAACAGACTAGAATAAAACATATTTTATTGTCACAGTGTTGATTTGCCTATAGCCATTTCTTGAGTTTATTAGTTCAGCTATGCTACTGCATCAATCCATGGCATTGCAAAGAGAAGTCACCTGTGGCTTTTACTGACAGACATTTGTTAGGTTTGGAGAGCTGCACAGTTTCGTAAGTTTGATGTGTTATTGTAATCATCTGAATGCAGCATACAGAATCATTTTGAGGGTGAAGATCATGCATATAAATAAATAAAAAAATAAAACTAAGTAATGTGTCAGCAGAAGTCCTTGAGCTTTCACAGATAAACCAGTAATATTTATTGACTAGTTTAGAATGATGTTATCTTGTTCACATTTCATCTACTGCTTCACAACTTCAAACACAGTAGAGATGGAATAATGAACAGAGAAGCACATTTTTACAACCCATAACAGTTTGTAAACATGTCATTTTCTTGTGAGAAAGAATACAGGGTTTCACAGAGGTGAGTCATTGTTAAAATGCCCCTCAGGATTTGCACACATTTACCTCACTGGACAAAATATCAAATGTGAAAATGTTCAGTTCATTAGTTTTGGTAACCACCTGGCACAACACATATTTTTGACAAATAAGAATGTAAATAGATTACAGGCATGCTCTGGGTGCTAGCTTTGAACAATCTTTTTCCAGTTGACCCATCGTCATTCTGTCCATCACTCAGTGTCCTTCTCTTAATCATTAATCATTTAGCATCACTCAGTTAGGGTGAACCTATAACATTGATTACATATCAGTTATTCAGATAAGAGAATCTGAGCAATCAGTACACATGTATGCTGAAAAGGGATGCCAATTTCATGCAATTCTTTTCAGGATTCGCGTTTAACACTTTTTTGAACTGCTGGGCGCCTTTTCAGTGTCTGTTCGTATTCTGACCTTTCTGTGTGCTTAGAAGACTTGCAAGTTTCGGATGGAGGTTCATAGAAATTGGGGCATTTCTCATTACAAAACCCTCTACATGGATTCAGACTTTGACTTAAGCAAATTTTCAGGGCTCCATATGCCAATACAGTTTTAATCTTCAGGTCAAATACCTGAAGATTAAACAACAAGAAGAAAAAACAACCCTAGAGCAAATTCATTATTCACCTTAGATACTCAATACCTTATAAAATATGATATCAAACAATGTTTATCATTCAACAATACATCAAGCTGTAAAAATTGTATGCCAATTAATTAAACCATTGTTGTTTATCAAACCTCAGTGATTTTATTTACTTCATTCACCTAAAATCAATTGAAACATTATGCTAACGTAAAGTAAGAAGCTGAGGTGACACTTCATTTAATCAAGGAAGGTGACAAAAACAGACATCAATGGGGCTTCGTAAGTTGTTCAGTTAAAATACCGATGACTCTGCCGTGCAAATATACATCACTTCCATGTACTATAGCTGAAACTGCAGTCTCCAGCAGCCAGTGCTGTGTTAACCTTCCATTCGATATCCAGCATTGCACTTCGTGATAAGTCATTTTCGTTGGTGCTAATGCTACTTTACAAAAGTGCATATTAAAATTTTAATTGCATTGCCCAAGGGGAGTACAACTAGTATCTGGCCTTGACTAGTCATTTATAGATAAATTTTAACCCGATCAATTGGGTAAAAATGAAATCTAATTGATTTAAATATATAAAAACAAATAACTACATATAATTACTCAGCTCTTAAATTTAGATTGCACTGCATGATCTTTTGAATATAATTACTGTATCTGATAACATACATTAAATCTGCTTATTTTTAGGACAAACTATCCAAGTTTGAAAATCTCAAGGTAGAGTTTGAGCACGGCTATGTCACCCGATTGTATGATTAACTTTCATAATTGAAGTTTCCTCTGCTACATAGCAGACTCCTAGTACTAGGCAATGTACTTCCGAGAAAAATATTACTCGGCCATCAAGTGTTTGTCATTTTCCAGGGTGAATTAGCATTATTCAAGATCCTACAGAGGTCCTCCTACTTTTCTGCCTTGCGCAGGCAGGGCATGGCCGCATCATGCTAAGGTCACAGTTTGGCTTCTAAAATCCACATAGCGGCGTGAATTGTGGGCGGAGAACTGGATTCCATTAATGCAGTTAATTCGGGCATGCTTGATTCAATTGTAGTTTTCATCAGCGTAGCTAATAACAGACAGCTACCTAGCTAGCAAGCTAAACACCTAGGTAGCAGCTAGCGGGCAGCTACCTTTAACCCATTAGATTACTAGCCAGATATTTAATGAGTATTAGCAACCAACAACCTATTTTCACACATTTGTACAGTATTCACTGTCTATTCCAGTTTTTACACTGATGTCCTGCCAAGCTACCTCCCTCTTGTTCAGGGTTTTGTAATCCCTTAATGAGGGATTAAAAAGTACTGGGTGATACGATATTGCGGTTATCAACGTCTCCTCCATTTTAATTTTACAGTTTTAATTGAACTGAAGCAAATTAATGCATCTTTTGGGGTCAAATAGCAGCTCTCTGATTGGCCAGACAGGTGCAGATTTGTGTATTCACGAAGTCAAAGTTCACCACAGTTGAACTCAGGGCGGAAAACAGAGCACCGCCCCACATCATGAGCAGAGCAGAAATCTGCTCCCTGAAGCGTTGACAGCAACGCCACCTTTCATTGACTATTCGATGATTGAAATTCACATGGATATTTGGCGTTAGAAGGCAAGTGTGACTGTAGCATAAGCCAGGTCAGAATACAAATAAATATTTTCCATGTAACTATATCCGTGGATAAAACACTGAGCGCTTCCAAATGAGAATTCCCCCCTTCATCGGTAGTCGAAACCCGTTAATCGATTAATAACGATTAACCAATAAGCTTAATATCTATTCCAACCCATAAAAAGAATGACTCAAAATAGACCTATCAATAAATGAGTTGTGTATGACTATATAAGAGATGTTTTATCAAGACAAGCCCCAAAAACCAGTAAAGCAGGAATAACTTAAATTTTTATAACTAAAAAATACACAAACATGGATTTGCTGAAAGCAAAACCTGTACAAAAGAAGAGGACAGATGGTGACAAAAAAAAAAAAAAAAATGACCAGCATCACCATGAACTGATGAAAGACTCCAAATACCCCAAAAATTTCTGTATAGCCCTGTACCAGGGTTAACAATTAAGAAGTGCCAACAATCATTAAAAGTAACATGTATTCATATTCTGCATTAAGGTTATGGCGGCAAAAGAAAAAAAAAAGGCTATACAGATTCACAGACTGAGAATTTGGGAATACGGTTTGCAAACAAACAAAAAAGGCATAGAGGTGAGGAAACTGTCTTATTAATTTCCTACCAGTCAAGGGGATTTGTGTCTAAAGATGGAGAACCATCTCTCAGATAGTTCTCCACCTGGGCTTTGTGGCCATTGAATGGAGGGGCAATGTCATCTTCTTCCAGCAGCATGGCATGTGCCATGTGCCAATTCCTTGAAATTGGTCATTGAAATGTGAGAGTTTAATCGCTAAAATTAATTGATCAACATTCTTATAAATGAATAACAATTAACAAATTAACTACAACATCCCTGATGCTAAATATTACTGAATAAATGCAACCATACCACAGTGGTGTCCTGTGAAGGGTTGTCTTCATTCTTTCATGCAACCAGTGAGGATGCATATTCAATGCCCTCTATAACATTTTGGACATAGACACCTTTTTCTCTTGATCTGGTTCTGCGCTAAAGCACTTTAAATTTGTAATCAACAGATTTACATGTAGTTAAATTTCAGATTCTCAGCTTTTACTGGAGGGTATTTTTCATGCATTCTGGTTTCACCATGCATAAATTACGTCATAACAAATGTTACTGGACTAGAATTATTAAAGCTAGATGAGTCCACAGTATGTCAGACTGTATGCAGATACGCAGGACAATATATGGGGATTTGCTCCGGCTGTGTATGCTATTAAAATTAAAACAATATAAACAACGTAAACAATATACTGTACATTGCTTTAATGTTATTAGTTATTCTGAAATATATGCTGTCTCATAAATAATTATCATAGCAATCCTCAAAAAATGAGTTAGCTCTGCAGTAGCTTTTTCACTGCACTGATTAATCTCCAAAGACATACTTCAATATCTGCACTTCTATAACAAACAAATGAATTTGTATTGTATCCTTTCCAAAGATATGTAATTATCCTTTCAGATGATCTAAAACATTGGCCTAATTATGCACAATGATATTCAATGAGGGAGTGAAAGAGAACAACTCCAAACTGTCATGTTAATGTTTATCATGCTAATTAATCAACAATTACAGGTTTGAAGGGTAGTGAATATTGCAGTCTTATTCATAAGAAAATAAGCTTGTCAGGAGGTATGTCAGCTTGTCCTATCATTTGCCCTTGGGGACATTTTCTAAATCTAGCCCTATACATAAAACGCTGAACATAATACCTGAGAATTTGTGCTATGGACTGAAATATTGGGAGAATTCTTTGCATCCTGCGCTTTTGGTGGTAAATGTATGGTCTTGAAAGTTTAATTCACTCATTTGAAAGCTGAGAGGTCTTCACTCTATATTCTGTTTCAAATGCACCACTGAACCCTGTCTCAAACATAACATTATTTTAATCCAGAAAATCCATTCCAGAGTAGCCATAGAGGCATTTGCTTTGGTCATGAGTGTAGAAGGACAGCGGGAACAAAGTTGTTTTTTGCCTTTTTAGTCCACACACAGGCACGTGCATGCACAATTTGTACTTATTTCAAACCACGCTCCATCAGGCAGCAACAGGACCAATGTATGAAGAATGTTCACACCTATGAAAGATTTTGCATTCCAGGTATAGGACCACTTCAATAAACTCAACAGGATCAGGTAGGTAAATAAGAATGAATGTGATCAGTAGAATAAATCAATAAAGGCCATTTTTAAAGACATTTATAAATAATGATATTGACCCAGTACCCCACAAGTACAGAGATCCACCCACCACTGACGACCAGGAGACACGGTAAGCAGAACTTTATTAAATTAGAGTGACCAAACTGTTCATGGACAAATGGCTCATGGTCTGCAGAGCTTCCCTATCCCTCCCACTTCCCCCATAAGCCCTTCTCCCGTCCACCCCTGTGCCACAAGAGCACAACACCAGGAGAGAGAGATTACCCCACGCCAGTGAAAAGCAAACCAAAATGAAACTCTGCCTGACTCTGCCTAATCAGGAAGCTCAACTCCTAAATACCCAGGACCCTGCCTAATCAGTGACACAGAACAGGTGCGTGAACTCTCTAGCACACTGACCAGCGAAGCAACAAAATCCCCAATTCAGGACACCTTGTCTCTCCCACTCATTCAATTATTGGGTGGCCTGAACCAAGGCACCAGCTGTCAGGTTCACCTCCTGACAATAATAAAAACAGTGTTGAACTCTCATGGTAGTAGCCTCATTCAGAATGGTAAGTTTCAAGCTGTGGCTCTCCATCTATGAGAGTAGAAAATCATTGAAAGAGAGCATTGAAAATAACCTTCATGGGAAGTACAGCCCTTATATCCAGAAAGGAAAGAGCGTTAACATCTTCAAACTCTATCCTGATGAAAACCTGTCTGCATCTTTTCTCAAAAACCTCCTCAATAGCTTACCATTAGCTTTGGATGATTAACTGATGCGAGAATCCATTTATATCACTGAAATGAAATTAAGCTTCAAATTATAGGTACTAAAAGGTTATTTGCCAGATGCTTGTGGATCCGTTCCTGTCACAAATAGAGCTGAAAGCTGGTGGCTAAAGTAGGATGGTGACCAAGAAGATTGTCGTAGTAATAGATCACAATAGAGAGGTTTATATGACTCAGAATGATAGTAGAAGAGTCTCATCAAGACAAGCACATGACGGTTATACATTTGTGTTCCATGAAAGCCTTCTGAATTTCTACTCATGCAAAAACCTCACCCTAAAATTATACATTAATCATTCTACTCTGAAAAAAGTTGGTTCTTACTCTTTAGGTGGGTGTAAAAATTGTAAGCTCAATGTTTGATAAGAGCATGTACTGAAGTAACATGCTTCATCTAACAGCAACATATAATAGCAGTGCAAAGTGTAAATGGAGTTAATGAATTCATTTATTTTTATTCATTGCACCATGTGCTGCTTCAGATTACATATGATTACATGTTCCTGCTTTTGTTTTACTTTACAATTGATTCTGTTTACTAAATCATTCCGTTATATAACAGTAATATAATGACAGCTAATAATGGCTGCTGATGGTAAGGGGTGTTTTTTAATTAGTCATCACCTGTAGGTTTTTCAGTTTATTTGTGTAGTAGGCTCACCCTCCTGTTGACCACAGTGCCTATTTGGCAGTATGTATATCATCCCCTGTTGTTACTGATGTAATCAGAGTACTTTTTCCACAGAAGTGGTAAGTCTCTGGAGAGCAAGGGTTTGCTACTTCGATCCGCCTTCAGAGTTTTGGTGAGGATGCACATTTTCTCACAGAAGTGTTTGTGTGGAAGATGGAAATGTCCTGAAAATACCCCAGTTAGTTAACTCACAGAAACACCCTTTGAGTGTCTCAGTGGCATTTGTGTATCATACTTCAGTGGGTTTGAATCAATGGATTTGAGCCTCTGTTCAGACTGAGTGTTAAACATTGTTATGCATTGCACAATGTTATGCATTACCAAGTAAGATGTGCAAGGGGTCTGTGCTCTCTTTGTTTATCTTTGAGGTTGCATCATTCACTTAAAATATGATACACTGTGTGAGTATTAAGAACTGCTGAATGTAAAAAAAAAAAGGTTTTATGCCATTTATCCTCCACTCAGGGTGTAATGGAACAATTCATTGCAGATTTCACCCCTTCACTGAATTTAGAGTCATTTTAAAATATGCCCAAGATTGCCATGTATTACAGAATATGCATTTAAGTGTGTCTTCAGCTTGTAAGATATTGCAAGTGTTTAACTGTCCCCCTGACTAGATTCTTCTAGTTACCAGCTTTGCAGCAAATTGAATGTAACTGTAAGAGCATTTGAAATTCTGCCTTATGCAATGATGAATCTTATCTGTGTGATATGACAGGTACATGGTGATGTTTCCTCTCTTATTCTGAAGGCATTACTATATGCATTCTGACCTCACAAATGACTAGAATAGCTGCGGTGCACAGCCAATTATACCATCAAGGATGAAAGAAAAAACATGAAGCTAAGGGAAATATCTTCACTCTGCTGACACCTCCCTCTCTCTACATCCTAATATTGACTGGTGCATTTTTTTATTCATTTTGGACAGAATAAGATCTGGATCACTACACACCAATGAATATTGTGTTTTATATTTAGATTTTTTTCATTCCTGGATTAATTGGCTGAAACCACATTTCAGATAGTATGTGTAATTTTAGTGTACCATGGCCCTGCTAAAATGACAGAATACAACACAAACCAGCAGTAAGGAATAGCAAAATCCAAACAAATTTACTCAGCAAAGTACTTTTCAGATGGTTATCAAGTTTTCAGACTTTTTGCAAAAAGGATAGGGACAGAATAGTATACTAGTGTAATTTGATATTTGTTTTTTCTTTTCAGTAGAAGCATGTACTGTACAACTTGTGAGAAGTGTCATTAGTTTAATACAACAATTAAGCCTTCTAACTAATATGATCTGGCCTTAATTTTCGGAAGAATCATGAAACACAACCTTCAAACTGCACTTTAATTTTTTTGAAGATGAATAACCAATACATCATTTTTCTTAAATGTTTCAACTGGTTAAGTTTCACTTGGGCACGTGCAGTATTGTTTCTCACAACAATCAGATTTGTTCATGAGAGAAAAAAGGACTGTCACAGTCTAATTTCAGCAATGGCCACTGTTTAGTGATAATGCTCTACAGTTCATTATATTAACTACCCTGACTCAAAATGTAAGCTGAACCTGTGACAGGTTGAAAAGTACAGTGACTCAATGGCCCATATTCATTATACGCCTCATCAGAGGAGCTCTTTTACAAAACAGTGCAAAACGTTCCCATCAACCCATTTTTAATATTTAATACATATTTAAAGAGCACGGAAGCATGTCAGAATGGCTGAGAATAATTTCAGGAAGCAGAGGAAAGAGCGGTTATGAATCAGAAAAATCAAAAGACAACAGACAGCTGTATAATTAATTTAGTGGTAATTGTCTAGCATAGATGATGCCCTTTCTTTTTTGGTAGCCTGACATTTCCTCAGAGTTAAGGATAGTGAAGTTGTAACATAGCAAACCACTTTTACTCTTTTTCTTCCTGCAAATGTTACCCTCCTGCTTTACCTGTTTGGAATGCTTAATCTGTATGCTTGTGATTATCACTGCAAACTGCTCTGTAAATTCAAGAAAGAGTAGACAGCCATGAGCTTACCTCCAGAGAAGGTGATGTCAAACCATCTGGCCTGCAGGACTTACGGCAGGACTTGGTCTACCAGTAAATTCACATACACATTGGGTCTGAGGCAGACCTGGAATATGTATCTTGTAGCAATACTTTGTTTTGTAGATTAATCCTTGCACAAAGAACAATATTTAGATGAATAGAGTATAAGATGACCATAAACACTTCATTAGTGCCTTTTGTATTTACCACTTGAAAAAATATTACCATAGAATTCTCCCTGTCAAACTTACCCTTGTAATTTTAATAATTTTACAGGGGAGTCTAACACAAACAATCCTTGCAATGTGTTTGAATGGTGACATTAACATAGCTGAATAGGTGCATTCTTAAATATTCTGTTGATCCTGTTGTAAACATATGAATGCACTCCAATGGCGTTATTATAGTATTATGTCACAAACATCATGTACATAAGTATGAAGTGATCCAGCCAGCTTTTTTTTTATACGTTTAGAAATTTCACCACAAAAAAAATCCCACATTTCCCATTAAAAATAAAGAAACAAGTGAAAATCTGAGGTCAGTACCTATATATACAGTAGATGCCTGAAAATTGCATTGATCTGAATTTTTGTGAAGGCTGATGATCAGGGTACACAGCCATTCTATGTCATTGATATAATAATACAGTCTAGGTACACTGTTTTAGTCATTTCTGGCATGAACGTTCCTTTCCCGCCGAACATTATCACACTATTATGAGCAGCAAGCAGGCAATTTACCATTGGCATGGCAGTGCTGTTATACTCAATTAAGGACAAAAAAGTAAAACTAAGTGTAAAAGTTTCATTACAATTTAACACCTTTCAATGCATACTAAAACACAATATACAGCCACAGGCTTTTCAGCGACCACCATGTTAACTGTGCTTCATTCGGCGGTCATAAAAACATAACAAAACAAAAAAAAACACTCAGGCTTATAAACACAAGAACGATTGCACTCATTTTCTGTTGCTTAATTAGCTGACTAATTTGGCACATTGTCATGCATATTTCTTGACAATTAAGCTGGGAAAGTATAGTTTATCAGTGTTTCTCTGGGTTAAGTGATAACATTAAGAAAAAGTCAAACTAATTGCTGACACCAAAATGCCTCACCCAGGAAGACACATCCAGCTTTCACAATATGCGAGAAAGGATACAACGACAGGGGCCTCAATGGTGAACCACCACAGCTGGCTCTTTGTTTTTGCTTGCCTTTGTGGGATTGTGGTATCTCGTGTTAACAGAATATCTCTCGACTGCATAAAGATCTGTATTGATTGTGACTAGATTAGCCTAGAGTAAACAGGGCTTTTGGCTTCCAGCATAATGATAAGTATATGTAAGCCACATCTAAGGAAGGGTAGCACAAAGGGTTCATGCAGTGCAGAACCAACATTCAGCCCCTGTCTGTCATGCTGTAATACTTACAATTAACAATGGCCACACAAGGAAACATTTTGAGGTCAAGGTAGAAGTGAGAACTAGAATATCACTCTCAACAATGTAAAGAAGTCCTGACACTATTGTTGTCAGTAAAGCAGGTTTTTATCCAGTTTGTTTTTGTTATTTTTTTCCCCTGTCCACAGGCTTTTTTGGTCCTCATGCCCTCAAGTGTTTGTCCCGCCTACTGCTTCCCTGACTGTTGGGGCTGATTACCTGATCTGTTTCATCTGCCCGAATGTTTATGTGTTCCTTATTTGATTCTTGGTCTCTTTGTATTGAAACCATGTTTGTTCATGTGTTTCAGTGCTTGCTTTGTCACGTTCATGCCTTGTTTTCTGTTTCTTGCCTGTTTGCCTGTTGTCTGCCTGTTTTTGACCTCATGTTTGGATTCTGGACTTTGTCTTGGCTGTCAAGAAACTATTGTTTATTGTTCTTCTGTCTGCGATTGAACCTGAGGCAATTTACATGATTTAGAAATGACTGAAAGCACAATGAAATCTGCAGGGTCTGGGGTGTAGCACTAAAAGATGAATGTTACATTTTATTCGAATGCTTCATCTTCATTTTATTGATTTCTAAAAACTGAATTCACTCAAAGAAATGATACGGTAGAGGAGGCAAATTTTTAGATAATAATTAAATAAAGAATACAGAAAATAAAGGTTAGATCCAAACCCTTATTGATTCTTAGGTCATAAAGTTTTGCCAGAGGACAAAACTGCATCCAGTCTAGGAATTCAGCTTGGCGTAAGTAGAAATATAAAATAGAAACACATGTAAATGCAAGGCATAACCACAGCTTTCATGTGCCAGCACCAAAACTTTATATGCCTGGAAGGTCAAGAGAGCTGGAGCCGTATGCCAGTGAGTTGTCGTTGCTTTGCATTTCATTATTTTATCTATCTTTCTCTCTCTCTCTCTCTCTCTCTCTCTCTCAGACGGACAAGGAGCAGATGCGGTCCATCCATGCTGTTTCTTTCTTTTCCGAGCCATATTAGGCAGAGAGTTACAAGGAGAATGCTACAGCGGAGCTACAGCAGGGCTTGCCTAGGCTGCATGAGCAGGACCGTCTGGCTATGGAAGGCCCTCTGTCCAGGGAGGAGCTAGCAATGGCAGCAAGGGAATAGAACTGTGGGATGTCCCCTGGGTTTGATGGCCTAACAGCCAAGTTTTACAAGGCTTTTTGGAGCATTATTGGTGAGGACTTCTGGGAGGTTATCCAGGAGAGCTGTGACAAGGGAGTGCTACCCTCAAGCTGCAGGAGTGTGTTTTTTCTCTTTTTTTTGCTTAAAATGGGGAACTCTGCCTGCTTAGGAACTGGTGTCCTGTTTCTCTTCTATGTGTGGACTATAAGATTCTGGCAAAGGCAATTGCCAACAGACTTAAGGGTGTAATGAACATGTTTATTCATGGTGACCAGACTTATTGTATTACTACTAGATCAATTTTTGATAATTTGTCTCTGGTTCATGATATGCTTTATACAGCTAAGGCAAGAGGGATGGACATTGGGTTTTTCACTTTGGACCAGGAGAAGGCCTTTGATCAGGTGGATCATGATTTTTTTTTATTTTAGCTTTGGGTTTGGGCAGGCTTTCCAGTCTTACATTAAGCTACTATACACAGGTACACAGGGCATGGTGAAGGTTAATGACATGCTTACTGCTCCTTTTTTTGTGACCAGGGGGGTTATACAGGAGTGTCCTCTCTCTGGCCTGCTGTAGTCATTGGCATTGGAGCCCATACTCTGTGCATTGAGGAGGCAGCTGAGAGGGGTAACTGCCCCTGGAGTCCTGGGAGCACAGGTTGTGAAACCTACTGCATATGCTGATGATGTAACTGTGGTGGTTGGAAAAGCAGGGGATGAAGATGGCTTGCTTGATGTGCTGGGGGTCTATGATAAACTGGGAGGGAGATGAACTTGGAATGTGAAAGAGTAAGCAACTGTACTTGCTCCGTGTGAAGGTTTCATTTTAGAGAGCAACTGCAGCAACCAGACACAAGATGGAGGGCTCACTTAGGTGTGAGTAGTGAGTACTGTCCATCCTGGAAATTAGGGCCCCTCCCCAAAAGGTTTGGGGACTTGCAATGGAGGGTGTTGCACAATATAGTAGCTGACAACAGCACCGTAAATCGCTTTAATCAGAGAGTTGCTGAAAGTTGTCCTTTCTGCTTGGCGGTGGAAAACTGTTTCCATTTACTTGTTGAATGCCCAAGGTTGTCTGCTTTGTTTCAGGTTGTGGAGCTTCTGACTATGCAGCTGGGGCTTGATCTTTCAAAGCCTGTGTTTTTGTTTGGGGTAAAATATACCAACGATAAGAGGGAAGTGTGCTCTCATATTTGGGTATGCAAAGTGTGCAGTCTTGAAGACCCACAGGGCCAAAATGGAGCAGAAGAGGTTGCAAGACTGTGTTGCAAATGTTCAGGACAATGATTATTTCACATATCAAATTTGCTTGTTATAGACTGAATCAGAGCTTTGCAGAGTTTGATTGCAAATGGTCAAAAATTGGGGGTGGTCTGTGAAGTGACAGATGGGGAGCTTTTTGTTAGATGTTGAGTATGTTTTTTTGTGTTATCAAATAAAGAAATTTTCTTTATTTATCACTTTTCTTTCTGGAGGGGTGGGTCTGGTTTTGGTTTGATAATGGGAGAATGGTTAATGGTTTTTCAGTTTTTCTGTTGTGTGTTGCTTGTTTTTGTGGCTTTGTCCAATTGAGCTAAGGTTCTTTATTTTTTTTGGTAGAAATGGAGTTTGTTTTATTTTACACGTATGCCTTTTGTTTAAAGGGTTTTTAAAGGTCAAAGTCTCTTTCTCTCTCTCTCTCTCTCTCTGTATCTCTCTCTCTCTCTCTCTGTATATATATATATATATATATATATATATTATTCTCCACTGATAGTTTCAATTCCTGCTCTTATAGCATGTGTCTTTTTCTTAAAATAGTCCCTTCCATGGTCACAGAGCACAAATACATGTAAAACACACAAACACATACACAGTGACTCTCAGAGCTTTAAAAGATAACCCAGAATGTCCTGGCTGGGGCCTACAGTCTGAGGAGCTTTTATCAGTCTGGGTTGTTTGTGATAATTGGTGTCAGTGGTGGGATGTGAGAGAGATCAGACACAGGGCTAAAGGTGTGTGCTGGGGATCGAGAGTCTGATAGCTCCCTGGCTCCAGATTGTGGACTCAAGCCAAGATCTCCATTTAGAGAGACACTATAGGTCAGTCCACTGTGTGTGGTGTGCCTTCCTGCCCCTGGAGAGGACAAGGGGAGAAAGACCTGGGCTCAGATCCAGCCCATATGGGAACTGGTCCAGTCAGAGTTTCAGAGCTTCATAGGTTCATAGGAGCTCGATACACCAAACCAATCCTCTGTGAAGTCTGGAAGTCACTGAGTAAAAACCCACAGTGCTAGAGGAATGAAAACTTAAAGTCGCATGATGGCAGCACCCTGTTGTTGTGTCAAGTCTACACTCCTTAAGGTTCTTTAAGTGTTCTTTTAGAGATATCAACAGATCAGATATCAAGAGATATCTAAGAACCTTTAAAGGTTTCTCTGGGGGAAAAGAATTTACTCTTGAACACCCAGTGGGTCTGCCACTCTAATGGTACTATAATGCTACTATAGACCACTATATCAGAAAACCAGGAATAGGTAACACAGATTGTGCAAACTCACAGTCTTTACACCTTCATTCCAGCCAGGCATTTACCATCATGATTCTGCAAATCACTATTTTAGTCCCCTCTGAAATGAAGGGGTTCAAGCTATAAAGCAAGGTAGAAGAAGAAGGGTTCAATGACTGGAGTTGAGCTGCTCTAATATGAATGATTTAAACATTCTGAGATACCAGTGAATATATGAATGAGGCAGCTAACATTTTTCCTTAACCCCATAAACATATTTCCCTGACCTACATTTTTTTGTGCTTTTCTACAATAATTTTCAATGTTTTGTGATTGCTGCCATTAAAAATTACCTTGGGCATGTCTGCTTCTGCCAAGAGCTTGGGCATTGAGAAATGCCCACTATTTTATTCAGAGTTAATTGAAGAAGTAGGCTGTCATTAAATTTAAAGTGCCATATTAGCATCATACCCTTACATGTTCCCATTAAATATTAAGGACAACTGAAAGACCCCAAGGTTGGAAGCAAATGTTTTGACATCTCTATGACATTTTAACATGTTTGTCAGATGCTAATCTGTGAAATAACGATGTCCAATATGAAGTATTAGAGTATGTCAAGGGCCCACATGTATATTTTATATTTTGGAGATTGAGATCTTATAGTTATAACTGATTTATTTCCACATTTATGATGTCTCTGTCACTCATGGATGAATGATTGCTTTTTGGCCTTGAGATATGTTGGGAGCTGCGGGAACTGTGTAGGCGAGTTGGTGTGTTTTAACTTGCATGAAAAGAACATGTGCTTTCTTGTCACCAGTTGGGTAATGAGACCATTTTGTTACAAATCAAGCAATTGTGTAATTCTGTCCTGAGAAGAAAATATTGCAAAATGCTATCAGATGATACATACTAGTAAACCATTTTTAAAATATGAAACAAAAATCATGTAAAGCACAGCATGTATGTTAGCTGCTGTGTAAAAATACTTGTATATAAATGTACACTTAACAGTTCCAGTGATAACATGTTCTATCTGTCAAATTTATACTCATTGAAGGACTATGTATTTGAAAGGCCTCTAAAGTGAAATCTAAACACAGCATAGTAGGTTGTGTACTACAGTTGCAATGCATTCATGTAAAGAACAGAAAAACTGTTGGCTTACCGGGATAATATGATCTAGGTTAATGATTGTCTTGTACATCTCAAGATGGAAGGGGTGAGACAAGCATGCAAAAAATATATGCATCCATGTAATTTTTATTATTCCTGCTAGCTTTCATGTGAATGCATTTAAAGTAGCTTACAGAGCTTTAGAGTTGGGCCCTGGGACATTAACTTAATACCCTAATAGTAATATGATAGGCTTCACCTACATTCCAAAACAGCAGCAATGAATTATTCAGTGTTTCAGAGCGGATGAGTGAGTCTTCATTGTTCCCTTGTAGCCAACCCAGATATCAAACCTAGGCTAACATTCATGAATTGAGAGGCTTGTGAGAGCAATGGATGGGAAAATTCAGTGGAACACATCAGGATGGAGCGATAAGGACCTGACGGAAGATACAGCTGTTCTTAGAGAAAAAGGTAGGACTTGTGTATTTCTTTACAGTGTTGTGCACTTCAATGGACCAGACTGTATAATTACAAATTCCAGGGATGGAACAAAGCAAAAAACAGCAAAGGCAGGCCAGGGATTATTTAAAGATCAGGTGTATTAAATTGCTTCTTTGTAGATTTTTGCACCTGTACTCATCAGGAACAACCCCCCAAGCACTGACAAAAAGGTATGCTATCTATGGAGTGCTTAGCAATAATCACTGCATGTTAAATAATCACACCATGGGACATGTGACACTTTAAATATATGTCCTGGTACATTACACATTATATTGTACATTAGAACCTCTACTGTACATTTAAAGTTTCTAGACAGGGATTCGTTGTGAGGTTTCATACTACGTGCCTCACTTAATGAGATCTGGACCAGGACAGGATTTGTGGAAAATTATTGTTCTTAAATTAGCATAGTTTGGGAGGTTTAGGTTTCACTGAATTTAGTTTGCCAAAACGTACATAAGTCATAGGCTGCTGACAAAATGCTAAGGAAATCCATGCAAGAGTGTATGAATTCTGTCTTATTAGATATTGAAGCCATACAGGAGTCTCTAGTGTCTCATATATTCTATATTACCCATATATATATATAATATTCCACTGATTTTTCCCCTTGACCTGAGACAAAAGACTGATTGGAAATGTTCAGCTTGCCCTGAGTACCAATCTATTAAATGAGATCTATTCTGTCCTTATTGTGGGATATGAGGGGAATTGATTTGAACAGGTGCTGCATGTGCTGTATTTAAGAGAGGCCTGCAAACTCCTCAAGGTTAATACACCCTTAACTCATGTGAAGCATGCATCTGTGGGGGCGTTGCTATGGTGATGTGCTAGTTGTGGGTAGGACATGATGAAGCTTGAAAAGGAGCTGTGTTCTTCTCAAACACTATTGGTCCGTTTTTTCCCACTCCTGAAATGTTTATCACGATCAGGCTGATTCTGCAAACAGACCAAGGGCATGAGAACTCTAGTTTTTGAAGGTTTGCCTCAATTTTCCTTCAGCTAATCTTTTTAGTTTATTTGTTTAGACGTTTATTTAGTTTCACCACATCATTACCTTCTGTCCTTGGTATGAAGCAATTCCCATTCAGATGCATGTTAAAGGGACACTGTCAAGAGGAAGTGAAGTGGCAGCAGAATGTTGCCATGAGCGACAACCATGTTGATTAGAGGTGACGATGTCATTACATCCTACATGTTGCTTAACAAGGAAAATTCAAAGTGGTTGTATTGGACATTAATCTTTGTAAACATACAAGGCTGGCTAATGTTATCAAATGTCTGTAATTAAATGTTGACATTTACTCTACATTAAATTGTGAAGTAAATTTGAATGGAAGTTTGTACAGTCAGGTCATATCCTCTGTTAAATATAATTAGCATTAAGAATAACATCATACAAATCGGTTTCATAATTGAAGGGAGAGAGAGGTACAAAATAACAAGACCATTCTGGTTCCATTTCATTCAATCTACATTACACATTGTCCCTTTTTCAGGAACAATTTTGAACAGATATTACTTTTCAAGTTTATTACACTTGGAGAGGATTTTTCCCCCATTAAATAATAACTATGGCAGGCAGCATTGACAATAGAATTAGAAAATTCAGTTGCTGAAATAGCTGTTTTAGATGAGTCCCAAAATCCTGTCTCAGTGTAATAGCACACATTGAATCCTGGCCAAAGTAAAGAATACACTGAATATACTCACTGTTAAACCCTCAGTATTATACTGGGACAACTGTATAAAGATGGATAAGACATTTAACTTCACTCTGTCTTATCAATTTATGTACGGGTGTTCAGTCAGCTGAAGAGCAGACCTTAATCTCAGTGTGCCTCATGCTCAAGTACCTAATCAAAGAATGCTTTCATTTTCATGCTAATTAGACCACATACAAAAAGTTAGTGTTCAATGCTTGAATACAATAAATAACATTTCTTAATAAATATTAATAATATACAATATTCTTTCATACTGACAGTTATGCTGTTTTAGTTTAGAATAGCATGTTCTTTAGTCCATTTGATGGAATTGCAAATGCCCTTAAAGAGATATATAGGCCTGTCCTTTGTTTTTTATGAAAAAAGGCAGCATTTAAACACAGACAAAAAATGATCAGGCTTTTGTGGTAATAGAGCAGTAATTGACTTGGGACCTGCAGGAGACAGTGATGAATGGAGTGTCTGTCCCATGGGAATTAGCGCTGAGTCCACCCTCCCACCTCCACAGCGGAGTCCCATGTGTCCCTGCAGATGCTTATCTCTCCACAAGTCCTTAAACTTTCCACTAATCCTTGACATTTATAACATTGACACATTCAAAATCTGGTTACTTTGCAGTATAACATCAACACTCAAAAAAGTCATACCAGCAAATCACTCTATGTTAAATTAAGGTTAAAATATGAGACCAAAAGCCCAAGAAATGCTAAATGCAGAATGTGCTGCACATGGCATTTGTTAATTGGCTAGGCAGAAGGTCCATTATGCTGCCATTAATGCTACATTAATTATTGGGACATAATTACAATATTTATTCATGTAGACTCACTAGAGTTAGACAGGTTACTGACCTTGGTATTATGTGGGTGTTGCAAAATAAAACTTCATAGATAGGGGGTTATTGCTATTATTACTTACAACTAGCTTTACCAAGAACAAAGACATTTGCTTGGTTACATCCTCAGAAATGATAAGGGTGCTTCACTTTGGTGAGACTCCAGCATTGTAGTTTCCTGTGTTATGAGGTATCAGTGAGTTATCATTGAGTAGTGAGATACCAATAAATGGAATTTATTGATAAACCAGGTAATGTAGTAGGCGCAGATACCCTTCCTGTGTACAAGGCCAGCCTTGGCAAAGTCTTGGATATTCTTTAGTTGAAATGGTGTGCTTACTTGGGCTGAAAGGTCTGTTCGCATTGTGACATGTTGATCATGACATGTTCTTAATATGTGAACTCCATCAACACAGATATGCATTTTTAATATGTATTTTACCCAAGTGCTTCGATAAATTTAATTACACCCCAATGGAAAAAATGTAAGCATTCATGAGAGATTTATATAATAAGATCAAAACAAATGTAAACCATTGGCAATTCCTGTCCAGCTTTATAGACCTTTAACATATGAACACACACACACACACACACACACACACACACACACACACACACACACACACACACACACACACACACACACACACACACACACACACACACACACACACACACACACACACTCACCAGAGACCTAACCCCCTTTTTTTAATAAACCACAGGTGGAGATTCCATATAATTTATCATTTACAACTTAAGGGGATAGTGAAATTAATATAAAATAAAATAAACCCAGAGGTGTTTTTATATATAAGAGGGCCTGTTCTTTTCATTATTGCATAATGAATAATGGATAGAATCTGAGAATTAAAGTGTTTGATGTCCGCTGTACAGTTTCCAGAAGTGAAAGTCTTTCCCTGCACCATTTTTCAATCACTTCCTCAGCTTCCTTAAGACATGAGACACAGTGAAGTGACCACTTAAATGCTGAGAGAGAGAGAGAGAGAGAGAGAGAGAGAGATTTAAATGAACATTTAATATAGTTAAAGTATTTAGTTTTTCCGAACAGCATGCATCTCCCCAGAAACAGAGCTCAGAAAACAAAAGCCAGTGTTTATGCACACATTGCACATCACAGCCATGTCATCCTCAGGTGATGAACACAGCGTTAGATGGCCTGCGTTGCCTTTTCTGCAGTCTTCTGTTCCTGGGGAGTTATGTGCTGATTAAGAAAACTGCAGGAGTTAGGCATCAACTTTACTCCATTAAATGCTTATTGAAAATCAGCCCTCTCCTCCTTGGGAAGTGGCACTTACACAGAGCTGTGTGCGCCGAGCCAGAACGGCGGCGGAGCCGTCAGCGTCCCAGCCCTGCTGCACAGGTATCACTGCAGCTATCAATCTGCATACGGCAGATGATTAAACGCATCGCTGATGAAATGTGACAGGCAATTAATGAATGAGGATTTTCAAATGCATTTATTTTACATTCATTAATCATTTGATGCCACCCTAATGACATATCCAATGGACGGCTGCCGAAATCAAACTAGACAATACCAAAATATTGAAGTTGCAAGAGCAACACTCCATGGTTGTCATCAGTCATCATAATTCTGAATGATCTGATTATTTAAATGTATGTGTGTTTTGTAGGTGGAATATATGACAGAATAGGGTAGCGTGTATGTTACTTGTAATCTGTAATCTATATATAATCTGGACGTGATGCTCCAGTGCATGTGAGGGCTATTGTGGCGACTTCATCGTTTGAAAAGCTAGTTAAATATATGTAGTAAAACAAGTACTTCTAAGAAATTGCATGGTTTTCTCTTTGTGTCTTTATTTTTCCCTAGTTTCTCAAAAACAATGTAAAGATTTTTTGTGTGAGAGTGTGTTCAGCAAAACTGAGTTCATTAAAAATTTGGCCTTGTACTCAGTCAGGTCTTGTTTTGCTTGTGGGTGTTTTTCACATTGGAGTATCAGTTTCCATACAGATAAAACCTTTGTAAACATGTTCAAGGAGAAAAGCTTAGGGTATTCACTGAAACTTTTTACAGAGACAGAACTATTTTTGAGTGTTTCTGTACCCTACTGCCACACATGCAATGTCAATGGACTTTCTTCTTACAGGTTGTCATGCAAGGGTGCCAGGTTCCTTACCCAGTGAATTGTGTTATTTGACATCAGTTCATACTACCGATTTATTAAAAAAAGAAGCCTTACAGACATACAGATTCTGTCTGTAAAGGCCCACACACACACACACACACACACACACACACACACACACACACACACACACATCCTCCATATCTAAAAGAAGTTTGAAGTCTCAGCAGGATCAATACCTACCAGAAAATAATTGAATGAAAGAGAAGCTAAATTTGTTTTCTTTCTTACCTGGACTTACTGGGCCCAGCAGCTCTTTCATCTTCTTTAGGCCTGGTGTCCCCTCTCATTGGTGCTTCCAAATAAAATATAGTTTAATGTGGGGAAAACAAACTCTGCATCGAGCCCTGAAAAATACATTTTTTAAACAAGACTGATCAATCAAATCCAAACATCAATACCCGTTAGCATTGCCTCTGCCGAGCACATCTCCCAGCTAATGAAATCTGCACACAGCCCCTCTGCTATTGATTGCTGAGGGCTGTAATTTGCCGCTTAAGATCAAGCAATGTCTCTCTCTCTCTCTTTCTTTTCAGACCTCACAGTCCCCTCCAATCTTTAACTTTCTCCCTTGTTCCTTGTCTCTCAGAGATACAAACACACATGCTAAAATAAGTGGGGCAGTCATGCCTTCAGCACACTGTGGCATTACCAGGGTTATAAATAAGGTAGATATGCTACAGGTGTGCAGAGTTACCACTTTTCAACTGTCCACAAAGGGCTGCCCACAGGTGATGTCAGATTCAGAATCAACCTTCCAAAACTTCCGCATAAGTTTGACTGATTCACAGGGATGGGTCATAGCACTTGAGTTTGATTATGTTTGTACTTGAATTATGTTACATAACATTTAATGCAAACCACTCATTGCAAATGTTACATATGCTGAGGAAGTGGCATCTCCAGAGAGGCAGTTGTGTTAATGTGATATGGTTAATTATGTGCTGTTCAGATTATGCTTAACAGGAACAGTGTCTCAGAAGCCTCCTTTCTCTCCCAGCATGTTTTCTCTCTTTGTTTCCTTGTTTGCCTAAATAGTCCCCTTGGCTAAATCACTGACAATTGTGTCTATGCAATGCATTACATCTTAAATAAGTAATGACTTCAAGGGTGAAGAAGTATTTCGACTATATTTTCACCACATTATCTCCAGTGTATCTGAATGGAACTGTTTTTATTTTTTATTTTTTTTAGTTCTTCATTAATTCATTTCCAGCATGCATGGCTACTCCATTTTATTTATCAAGGAAGGGAATAGACAAATTCTGCAATGAGCTGTATAAAAGCCTGCTGCTCTGCTTGTGTTTCTGTGCCCTGTATGTAAATGCTGTATCATAGTCTGTCATTCGAAGCCTATGTCCATTACTTTAATGAGAGGACTCTGGACTTCCCTCACTTCCAACAGCACACTGCCTTTCATTCACATAAATACCAGCCTTGGGCAATTGAATATGTTTTATCTCCCTCAGGTTGTCTCAGTTTTGGTGGAATTGGTAAGGTGGTATAAAATTCAGTCCAACAGACCTTGCCCTGTCTTTATTTCTAGGTAACAAGTCCTGGCTAGTTCAGTGATCAATATTGTCAAACATAAAACACAGTTTAAAATACAAACGTTTTTATCTCCATTTTTTAATTCCATGTCTTTCTTTCACATCACATGACTTTGCACGGATTGGTTGTAATTTGTCAAAGTGTATAACATTTTACCTATAACACCCTGCATTACTGCTAAATGTGTTTCCTTCACATCAATACATTTTTTCACACACTGAGAAGGCATAGGCAAAGTGCAACCTCATATGCCATTACTCCCAAATGCATTTATTAAATTCATTAAGAATAATCACTTTTTTAAATAGAAAAGCTACAATTTTTTTAAACTATTTAAATTCAGATGGTTTCACATCACTGCTTCACAGCACATATCAAAAGCCTTTTCCCCTTCTTTATAACACCAATAATTTATATATATAAATAATTACATACATGCATACAAACAACAATCCTAAAAGGTTTCGGTCAATTAGGCTTTTGGTGAGGCCTAAGAATCAGATTCAACCAGCAGGATCACAAGGGGGGTTACACCTGAAGCCTGAGGGAGTATTCAAACTGCATGATAATGCTCTGTGGGTTAAATGAAGGTAGCAGGGAAAAGCATTGTATTTCCCAGGTGTTGGATGGTGACACTGGGGTTTACTTATTAAATTAATTTGATTTTATTTCATCCACTGTTATAACAATCCATATTATGGATATGTGCATGTGCATTTCATAAAATGTAGCAAATGAATGGACAAAGATGGTGTATGTGTATTTTCAAAACATTCCATGGAGCCCCAGACTTCCCAATCTGAATTTTTCTCTGATAGTTATTTCCCAAAAGAAGACATTCGCCCAGAAATTTCCTTTACACAGAAAATCTCTCACACCTTAATTAAAGGCTAGAGAAATAAAACAATAATAATGTTCATTAGAAACATATTGGTAATGATTACACAGTTGTGAAAATCAGGTCACTGCAAAATCCGTAGTGATGTGCATGTAAATAGTCTCACATATTTTCTATTTTATTGTTATTTATATTATTTTCCATTGTTTGTATATACCTTTGCTAAACACAGTGTTTGATGGCTGTCTCCACACTTTCATGAGGCTTGATGGATTTCTAAAAAGGAAAAGGAAGAACAGGAATTCTGATGGCAAAGGGCTGGATGTGATTGACTTATGCAAGAATTAAATCCTGTTCATTTTCTTTTTTTCATTTCAATTTTCTTTTATTCCAGGAAATATATTATGCTTATAGACCCATCACATAATATATCATGTAAGACTGTCATGATTATTCAGAGGTTTGGTGTGTGTGTGTGTGTGTGTGTGTGTGTGTGTGTGTGTGTGTGTGTGTGTGTGTGTGTGTGTGTGTGTGTGTGTGTGTGTGTGTGTGTGTGTGTGTGTGTGTGTTCATCTCTCCCCCAAACTCCTTAACACAGATTTTTGACAATTTGTTTGTTTCTGACAAGACCACAACAAAAATAATTGTTCTTGCCAAGAACAGATGGGGAAACATACAAAATGGATACACAAATATATGTGTAAAATTAAATATGATTTTGATGAGTAGCTTTTGACAGCAGAATCCAGCAAGAGTAAAAGAAAGCTGCCAAAGAGCGTGCTGATGAGCTACAGCCTCGCCGCTCTATCTAAATGCTCTGGGGGTCAGTTCCTTGCTTGGTGACAGATTGAAGAAATGTCATCTTTCTTCATGCTTTGAGCTTTCTGTGACACGTACCAAGTAGCAGGCCTGGCTTTGAAAACAAAGTTTAAAGAATGGTTTTGCAGATTTTTTTTTCCCTCAGTGAAAGAGCTAAGATTTAACATGAATTCTGAAGTGACAGTTTCTTTGAGCGATGTTTACTTGTTTGTTTTACATGGACTTGGCAACATTTGGAAGTCATCTGAATTAAGAGAACGTTAACGGCTGTGACGTTCCTGCATATATTGAAGTTAGAGAGCCTGTGATGGTGTACCTGCAAAAAGCACTCTATTCTGTACCTGAAGCTTCAAATATTAATACCAAAACAACTAATGTGGGCATGGATTCTATTGATGTATTTAGCATTTGTCCATTTTTGAAATGCAATTAAATGCATTGACTAAATGCTCAAAATGTTCAGGATATAGGGAATTTCAGCTTGACCAGGAGAAAGCCCTACTATGAGAATGAGTGTTAGTAATTGCTGTGCACTGGTACTAATGAAAAAGATTACCATACGAAATATAACTAAGCATGCTTGAATATGAGTGCACAATAAAAATATAATCATTCAAAATAAGTCTTCAGCCTCAACTAGACATCAATGGAACCACCATGGGGGGGCCAAGGGGGGCCACGGCCACCCTGATACAATCACTGCCCCCTTCCCCCCCCACTTGCGAGTCACATATGCATAATATGCTTAAATAAGAAACTAAAGTCTATCATTATATGATTCCTTAACTCCTTTGGAGAGTTTTCAACTAATCTGTATTCTACAACAGCATAATATAATTCCTAAAATTCAGTTATGGCTTTTGGTTTTGGTGTGCCACCCCAAGATTTTCAGTGGTCCCATCTGGCCCCCTATGAAAAATTTCTGGGGGTGCCACTGCTAGAGATATCAGCTCTAAAGTCAATGATGAAGGACAAGCAAGTGGAAAGTCCTCTAGTACTAGCTGCAAAGGTTATGTGTTGAAGCTAAGGTTATGTGTAGGTTTTCGGTTGAATGACAACATCTTGTATGAAATACTGAAGGGCTTACACAAAACAAGGTCAGTTCTATATTGTTAGGCCATTCACCGCAATTCTTGCAAGGTAAGGTTTTCATCTGGCCAACTTCAAGAGAAAAGTAGGTCACAATATCATAGGAACTATTTGCTTATACAAATATAGTACACCAATCAATGTGCAAAACACTTCCATTTCCTGTTTACGTGCCATAAAACCATGAAGCACCATGCTGACACTGTGGGAGTCTCAGATTCATCTGAGGAGACAGGGGACTGCATTAAACAGCCTGTGAGATGGGAACACAATGCCTCCATCGGTAAGGTCATTTCCTGTACTCACAGAAGGAATTCATTCATTCCAAATACCTATCAAACTCATGAGCAGGAGAATAATGGAAATGCAAGCATACACTTCCCATCAGCAACCATGGACCTTCACTTAAAGGCTTGTCTCCTTACCATAAATACACTGATGGAAGAAGGGAAGGAATTTGTAACAGCAGTGCTTAGTTTTAATTGGCCAGAGGGCCAATATTAATAGGAAATCATTTTTTACAGAAATAGTAACACAGAATGCAATTGTCAGACCACAAAAACTCAATGGAAAATACATGGTCTCAGGTTTTTTGCTTGTGCCAGGTGTAAAACTATCAGGCACTGTATTATACAAAAACTCATTTCTCCTGTTCCACTTATGAAATTTGACTCATAACTTCTGTTTCAATACATTTTTTGCAAAAGATGCATAATTTACTCAAGTTTTATTCATTTATTTTTTTTTGGTTGTGTATTTTAGGAAATGCAAAAGTGCAAAAGTACATAGTTAATGAGCAAAATGCATGTATTTAGTCTAGGGAACTGGTTGAATTAAAATATAGCATAAGTCCCCAAAGGAACAGGAGTCTGACACACCTAGCTTAGAACTTCAGCTCAGGTACAGCATCTCTGCATTAAAATTGACATCAAAGAGTAAAATATGGTGCAAGCATATTTTATTTAAGGGATATATTAACATTCTCACCAGCATATGGAAAATTATGATAATGTGCCTGCTGGCATACAATGATCTCTGATACATCCGGAAAGAACTGCTGTGGACATAATTTAATTCTTGTGGAATATAGGGTATTAACAAAAATCACCCCCATGTGCGAATAACTTTGTCCCCCAGCAGCGAGGAAGCCCCTGGGGTGACCGTGTATGGCTTTCATGTCATTTCTTGTGCCAGCAGGGGCGGTATGTTAAGGCTGAACTGGAAACCATGCCAAGGAAAGGATTCTGGGGGTGGGGTCACACTCCTCTCCAGTGCTGATCTCTGGTACACCCAGGATAGGATAGGGGCTGGGAGATTACATGAGCAGGACAGACCATGAATGAGCTGTCTGGCTTGACCATTCAAGAATAAGTCATGGACAAGAGCATGATCAGTAGAGAAACGTCACATTGTCCTCTCCCACTCTCTTGTCCCTCTGGAGGGGGACTCCTTTTTTAGCCCCCCAGTGCCCCCTGGTGACCTTGTTGAAATAGATCAATAAATACAGTACAAGAAGCTTTATTTATTTATTTAGTTTTTTTATTTTTCTACCGCGTGTCCTCCCGCTCAACATGCTGTGTCGGCTCAAGCAGCTGTTGTTTAGTGATAGGTCAGTGAAGCAAAAAATTATGGCAGTATGAAAAATTGATGCTGAGGTGGAGTTGCATCTTCGATGGCTCGCCTTTGTTCACTGCCAGTGTTCAGCCGCTGGGATTGACTCAGCATTAATAACTGCTTAACGAACAGGTGATGCGATGGAGTCAACTGTGAAAGTAAAGCAAACGGGGCGATAGGCCTTTCGTTGTTAGTTTTTTTATCGTGGCTGATGAGGGGTGGGAGGGGGAATCCTTGGATAAAAAGCATGCACCACTTGGGTAACAATGAGAAGTTTTTTTTTTTTTTTTTAATGTGCATACGTGTCACTTTGATGTGACACAGTGAACATTGTATGCCCTGAATTTTACAATGGTAGGCCAGCTCTGACATTCATTCTGACATTTATACAGTATGAGACACAACCACGGTACTCATAAGATACTCTGTATGGTTGTTCTCTGGATCAGCACCATTGAGGAAGGGATATATTTAGCTTTTAAAAGAGCAAATTTCCACTCTGGAACACCTGTCAGCTGTTTGACATGTCCTGTGACCTGTTTGGTCAAGCCTTGTCACATTGTGGTAAGTCCTTCGGCTGGGTGCACAGGTGTGACAGCTACCCCTCCACCCCCAAACACTCTACCCTCACCCCTGATCTCCTGTCCCCTGGGGCTGCAACTGTTACCCTCCTGTGTGGCACCACATGGGCACCAAGGGAGGCCAGTCAGTTGGCCCTATATCTTGCTGTTCTTACCAAGACTGGCCAAGGAACAGACAAACAGCATTTCATTGTTCCACTTGTGACTTTGACTCACATTCATATAAACAGAATTGCAAAACTTGCCATTAAATCATCATGTAGAACAACATTATTCAATCTTCACAGGTACAATGTTTAAGAAATGAGTACATCAAGAAGAGAATAGCATTTTTTAATGCAAGGTCACACTTCACATGAGATCAAGCAAATGGTAAAAACGTCTGTCCTCAGTTATCAAATTTATTAATAAAGTTACACACAGAAGAAGACCTGTAGACACAAACATTTAAAACATTTAAAACATTCAAGTGTAATATTGATAGTAATATTGATATTAAAGCACATTCTGTCTAATGGAAAATAGGAATTCGAAGTGCTTTAATATATTTATGTAATTGATCATGTATGCCATAAAGGGCTCATAATCCTGCTTCAGATAGAAAATTAAAAGAATTTATTTAAGAAAACATCTAAAATCTATCATTCTGATTCACTACAAATTAAAATGTGAAACTCCAGGTATTCTTTGCATGAAAGGAAAAGAAAGATTGTTGGTGATCTGATTATTTTGTTGCTCTGGGTCATATTGAAGAATGTCACAAATGCACATGTTATTTTCGAAAGGATGAGACCTCTGTTCTAGCTAACTGCTAGGTTTACCATGATTATTACTATTTTATGCTGTCATGTATACTGGATCACCCAGCCCCCCATCTCACTTTTTTTACTGCACCCTCTATGCAGTTGTTATTAGTGTTACTGAGAGTTGTAATGGAATGGCATTTTACTAGGACTGATCTGAGTTCTTCTGTGTGTTTTATTTCTGATAAACACTATATGTGTGGGAAGAAAAATCATCAGAAGAATGTACATATAACTCTGATTCAATGGCCTTCGACTTGTTGCCTGGCCAATAAAAGTCACTGGCGATGATCACATTTCCCATGGAACACTATATCTACAATCTTTGATATTTTATTATATTTTATATTTTATTTTATAGTGTTTTTTCATTGAATTGAACTAATGTATTTAGCTGTTTAAAAACCTCCAATATCCATGAACGACAGGATATTTTCCCCCGTAAATATACAGTATGTATGCTGCTGTGGGGTACGATTGCAGACTTCCTTACACAAATCCCACTGACAACTTTTCGGACAAAAGCTTAGCTGTGCTCCTCCAGAGCACCACCCACCTGTCTCACCAGGATGGGGAGTAAAACACCCCCCAGCAGATTTCCAGCATGGTTCAGGAGTCAATGTCAAATTCTTAGCGGGTGTCCGCACAAACTCATCAACACACGCCCCCCAGCTCCAGCCCCCTGCTGTGACTGTTTACACCACCAACCAGAGGCAGAACTATTGTAGCGTGAATGGCACAGCAAAGTGCGTTCCTGCTGGACACAACTGCGGTTTTAAGAGAGTTCTATGTGTGGGCATTGGTGAAATGAAGCAGCGCTAAGCTCAGTCTATTCTCTCTCAGTTTCCTCTCTTTCCTGGCCTTCTGCGCTTGTGATCTCCCTGGAGTTTATGCGCTGTGCACAGAGAGGCAAAAAATTCACCCGCATGCAGCCTCTCTCGGCACAGACTGCCTGAGATGTGCCTGTCAAAGTGATGCACTAAAGAGGCTGGTTTAGAACCTCCCCACTCCGGTGCCCTGTGATTGGTGGAAATCGTCAGTCGCCCTCCCCAGGAGTATTATAGCCACCTTATGACATGCTGTCAAAGCTTTGGTGGAAAAAGCTTTAGGCTATGTGCATTTCCCTCAGTGTTTTTCATTTTTCCATTTTTTACCAATGCTAAATTTTCACAGTGTGGAAGCAGGGGGGAGTGTTTAAATATATATATACACACACACACACACACACACACACACACACACACACACACACACACACACACACCTCAAATGACCCTGACCCACTTTTGGTTTTGGTGGTCCAGCATAGAATACCACTGAAGGCAGATGATTGTAATATAGTAGAAGTCTCACAAGATGTGTTGAGCGGATCACTGGGGTGTTATAGTTGTCAGCAGCTGTCTTTCCACCTCTTTCAGGTAGGATTATCCCAGCTCTTTCACCCTGAAGGGTGAACAATCACATTACTCAACAATCTACAGCTTCTAATGTAGGAGATGTGACTCACAATAACTCTCTCTACATCAACTAAAGGTCAGGGCACTCATTAGCAAAAATGTCATGCTGTGAAGTATTCTTTCAAAAATTGTACAATCAAGGTTTCTCTTTTTCATTTTTATGTGTGCCTGAAACTTGTGATTATTCTTTCTGTCATGGTTTGGGGATGGTTTATTGCAGAAAGGACTTGACTTGCAGCACACATGTCATACACAAATTCAGCACACTCTCATCAACTAAAACACATGCCAGAATTCAGAATGCAATCAGAATTCAGAATCAGAATGCACTCTCAACCGTTAGTCAGAATTGAATTTGTGTGACTTTGTCACAAGAACTCTTTGGCAAGTTAATTTTCATGATCAGTGATGTTGATGAAAATAAAAAAGTACTTACATTTTATTGTGAGACAAAGTTAAGAACAAATATGGATTGTATCTTGGTCACAATCTTTGATAAGTTTAACTGTGCAAACTCTTAATATACTCAGGATGTTTTTCGGCTTTAAAGTCTTAGTGGGGTGTGAGTGACCCCCAGTTTACACACAGATTATGCTTAAGAAGCACTGTATCAAGTAATTAAAGGTAATTTCACCCAGAGATAGTTCAATGCATGTGAAGTCTTGCCTGAGGGTTGCTTGGGGCAGAGAGAAACTGATGTGAATATTGAAACTAAAAAATGTAGTCCTAGGGGAAAAGGAGGGGGGGATAGACATATACAGGGATTTTAACAGAATAATGAGAACACCAAATGAAAAAGGAGTCATATTTGGAGGCAACTAAATTGTTACAAAGGAGTGAACCTGTGTTCAGTATTAATGTAAATAATAATTACTGATATCCTTCTGGAATAAAATAGCTTTTTATTTCAAAATTTTTAATGTGTCAATAGAAACAGCATTAATATCATGATATATAAGGAAAAACTGCATCAGAATACAGAAACAGGACAGTTTGCTGACACTGGAAAATGACTTGGGTGACAGGTGTTAAATCAAAAATTACCACAGAGTTGAATCTATACTTTTATGACCCAGTCTCAACAAAAACCTTACTTCCTGATTTACTGGAAAGAGCACTTGTGATTGGGCTGCAAATGTACAATGGTACATTGCTGGGTATAATATAGCATGAAACAGGAAGCGCATTCTATAGTCTAATGAGTCATCTTTTACTCAAATACCTACAATTGGAGGGTTTGGAGAAAGTCAAAGTCAGCATTCCACCCACATTTCATGGGCACCACTGTAAGACATGGTGGTGGATCTGTTTCAGTTGACTCATGGGAGTGTTTGATCTGCTCATTACTCAGCATGGTAAAAGTAAAAGGTTATCAGGAGGATCCTGCTATGCAAAGCTATTTTTCTCATGTCCTCAAGATGTTCTTGAGTAGTGAACCTGACATGACCCATATAGGCACATCAGTGTTCTTGCTTACCTCTAACCTCCTCCACAAGCCAACTTAGCTCAGACATCACAGACACATGCTATTTGGGATAAGCTGTATCCATAACTCCAAACCCATAACTTAAGAATAAGACAAGCAGAGGTTTGAAGCTTTTAGATGATGAAAGCCATCATTATGTATAACCTTTTCAATGTGAATAACTGGAGCAGTGGCCCTTCTGCCCACGTGGCATAGCTTTTGGTGTCAGATGGAATCCTCACAGAGCTATATCACCATAGAAACAGACAGGTGCTTCATTTCAATATGAGTTTGAAAAGATTGAACAATTCATGGTGGAGAGGGGACTAAAGCCTTCTCCATATGAATGAAAGAGATTTAAACTGAGGGCTTACTTAGGCAGTATTACATACACTTAAAGTATTGTATACGATGATGCATACGATAGCAAGCCCCTGGGTGTAAACCTAGGTTGCAACAAGTACCTTAGGTTGTAGGAGCAGTCAGACACCATGGCAGACCGCTGAGTGTAAGCCTAGACTGCACTATGGTCACCGACCTCTGATTGCGGCCAGACACATAGCAGGCCACTAGGTGTAAGCCTAGGCTGCAACAAGTGACCGACTTTCCAGATCCGCTGCGTTCATATCTTAGGTTGGGGACCTGAATCCTGGGCGAACCTGGTCTTGCCCTGCACTCTGTTGTCACCACCTGTTAATCTGTTTGATAACTGCCTATGGAAGTGTGTGTAGAAGTCTGTGTTTCATTGTTTAAGTTCCCTTTAGGTTTGATACCCTGTGTTGCCCTAGACTAAAAGCGGATTCCAATATGGTAGGAGTGGAAATCAATTACTAAGTGGCAACATGCAGGGGACTCATCACAACTGAAATAACTGCAATAAAAACACACAATTATCAACTTTCTTCCCCTCATAAATTAACTCCTTCCTTACACTACTAAAATGAATTACAAATGCCTATTACTGGAAAATTTTACGTGCCTTAAATGTATAAGTCTGTGGTATGGAACACAAATGTATATATGTAACATTGAAAATATGCCTGAGTGAACATACAGTGGCGTCCAAAAGTCTGAGACCACACCTTTTTCATGTCAACTTGGAAATAATCAGAATGTTTACAGATAAAACAAAGAAAAGTTATGACATCTAAAATGAAGAGGAAATATTGAATATTCTGCAATGTCTTGGTCAAATTTAAACAAATGTGTGACACTGACCCTGTCAATCCCTTTGTAGAAAAGGTCAAATCCCATCGAACATTCATTGGGGCACCTAAAGGCCAAGAAAATTTTGTGGCCAGAAGGACCATGTGATAACATGTATCATCAGGTTTTGTTCACACTTGTGGAGTCTGTGCCAGCTCCAGTGCACCCTGTCATTAAAGCAACGGGGGTATACATTGACCAAACGGCAAGCATAAACAATTCCTGAAAGTTCTTCACGTTTTAATTTCTGTGTTACGCATCTCTTGAAGTAGATGTGTTTTTCTTGAGTATTAGTCTCAGTATTTAATAGGTAAAAAAAAATGGAATCTATTAAACAAGTTAACAGAACTAACTAACTAACTAACTAACTAATAATTCAGGGCAACCTAATGAATTCTGCTGGTGCTCCTCAGTATTCTCCATTTACTTCCAGGCTACAGACACTGACCTTGAAATGGCTTACACAGATGGATAAATATACTCCCCATTGCCATTAATTTAAGTGAGATGAAAGCAGCCAGCTCCTCTCCAGCTCCTTTGTATGGCTGATGATTAGCCTCCATAAAAAGTGTAGCTTGTGTTGATAACTTTACTGAGGCATGGAGTCGATGTGCACCTCTAGGTATAGATGCCGAATTTGAGTGGACAAGGGATTGAAGCACCTCTCAGTAGCAATGCGCGGTCCTGAAAGAGGGGCGGGACAGCAATAGTCATTCATTAATCTCCATCAGCTACGAACAAGTCATATTTTCATAATTATTTCATATTTAACAACTGTTCGTAAATAATGAGCTGTGCGTTATCTGAAATGTTTATTCACTTTAATAAATTATAGAAAAGATTTCTCTAGACATATGAAAATGCTTTCTGTCCTCCCTTAATAATGTGCTGAAGTAAATGTTTACAGATGACAAATTAGTCCTAAGAGAATTTTATAAATTATATAAGGCAACAGGAAATGTCATTAATAATCAGCTAATAACACATTTTAGGAGATTCATTGTTTCCAGTTTTAGTATTTTTCCAGTTAATAGTATTTTAATAAAATAATAATAACCGTTTCCATGCTTGTAAGTATTGGCATATTGTTTGAATTAAATTGGAGTATCGTGTTTTAATTTTTTGAAACAATTAGTCATGTTTTTTAGATGTATTTGCTGAGCCCAGTGTGACGCTAAACTGTACATATGACAGTTAAGATTTGCAGACCTTTATAACCCATTAGTGCATGTTATTTAACATGAAACATTCAGCAACAAACCTTTTTTCATAACCCAATTTATCATTGGAATTATTGACAACCCTTTCCTTGTGAAATGAGTTTAGAAGGAAGCAATCTTTGCTCGCCAAAAGTCCTTCCAACAGGTTAACAGTATGATCATGGCCATACCAAAAGGTAACCATATAAAGAGTGCCTTATATACAATTCATATTTCACAAAAAGGAGATCACCATGCATAAATAGTGGTAGGTTTCATCTCAAATGGTAAATGTATGTAAAATAAATATTTTGACAGAAATATCCCACGCCAATGCTGCTCCATACTCTTGCCAGTAGCATTTTGAAGAGGTTCTGTGTATGTGAGTTTACATGATGTAATGCTTTCTTTAATGTTTTATTCACTAATTTGTTCAATACCACAAACAAAGAAACAGAGCACATACAAACTTAATGCCAATGTATTTTATAAGAGAAACAAATGAGGTTGTGACCTTGTGTTTGATGGTGGGCACAGCCTGCTCTATCTGAGATCATTTTTGATTTGAACGTTTGAAAAACAACTTTCTCTGAAAGACATGATTTTTTTTTGTCAGAAATCTAATAAAAGTTATGTGATTCACTGTTTATGTAGGACAGCATCAGTAAAGACTGTTGTGCCAGAAAACCCCTGTTTGCTTTCCTCATCACCTGTCCTGCATTCACTCAAATAGAAAAGTATTCATATCAAATCCTACCAATTACTATCCTATGAATCCATAGGATTCATTATTTCTCTTATTGGAGATATTAACAATGCTTTGTAGGTGGGAAAAAGGAATTGAGATTGATTCCTGTCACCTTCATTAACATAGCATCTGTAGACCTTCTTCACACTATTCCATGCTTCTCCCAAAGGAAACCACAGCCTTGATTTAAGCCTCACTGTTTTGTGAAGGGTTGAGTAATTGAGAGAGAGGAGCGAGCTTGTGTTGTGCCAGGTTCTTATCCCAACATTCATAAATTATATAGTAGGAGCAATTACAGGTTTTACAAAAATTAGCCAAAGGAACCTGCCACAGAGGCAGCAGTTAGCTTAACGAAGAAAATACATATTGGATTCAGAAATTCCCATGTGAACATTACAAACAGCACATTGAAACACATGAAAATAATTACAAACTGAAGTATTATAAAAATGTATGACATGTTATTGTGTAGAACTTAGCATGTGTATAAATTGCATGCTTTATTTTATGGTTTGACCCTAAATCAACAGACAGACAGACTGACTGACTGACAGACAGACAGACAGACAGACAGACAGACAGACAGACAGACAGACAGACAGACAGACAGACAGACAGACAGACAGAGACAAATAGATGGTATGTTAAATTTTACATAAAACCATGCTCTGCTGTTCGCAGTGCATCCACATGTACTAACATTGAACCATGAACATTGTGTTCCCTGTTCAGTTGATGTAATAAATATGCATTAAGGGCTGAATTCAGACCTCCGCTTATGTGCATTTTCCACATAATTCTCCCATTCTTGCAATGATAAGTTACGCAGAAAACACACTTAAGCACAGGTCTGAATTGGGTCCTAAATTACCCCGTTTTCATTGGTTTTGCCTGTGTGGAGTACATGAAGTACCCACTCATTCATGTCATGCTTTCTCTGCATAACTATCTTGTAAGGGATTTTTAGACCGCCCCTCTCCTCTGCATGTGTAGGTAGCCATGCAGTCAGCGGACATAGCACCAGTAAAGCCCAATCATAGAAACCTGCAGGATTTGTGAGGACTTCCAGAAAACATATGCTGCAGCACAGGCATATTAAAAACCAACTGATCTGGTGATTTGATAATATGCAGGATGTGGTAAATGGTAAATTTGTTTAAAAACAGTCCTAGCCAACAAAGACAAGGATAGTGTGATTGTTACCTCGAAGGAAGGCTGAAGAATCACTCTTATATCCCAGAATGGTTGGGCTTATACACTTCAGCTTGGCAGTCTGCCAAGTCTGCCCATTCCTGTTGTTTTCACATTAACTTGCTGTATTTTTGTCCCTTCCTTTTGTTGCTTTCATTTTGTTTATGTTTGGACAGAACAAGTGGCCTAGCTCCACTTTCCTGCAGTCTCAGATGACAGTTCCATGGGTGTTTTTCATGATCTCGGTAGTTGGGATGTACCTGAATATGAATATGCAATTTGGAAAGGCACAGATAATGCAATGGAAATAGACATTCCTTCTACCTGAATTTGCTCATTATTATTCAGGAAAAAAAGCCATGTCTGCATCAGACAGTTGTTTCTGGAAATCGATTCATATCATTGTGGTTTGAAGTCTATCCAAACTTAGTTCAGTCAGGGAAAAAATACAATACATCAGGCAAAACAGTTTATGTATTACTGTTATGTAATTACTGTTATAAAGTAGTAATTCACGTTTCCCCAGCAAACTGCAGTAATGTTAACACATTAAAAAATCATGAACACAGCATCATTGGAATTTAAGATTATTCCCTTCAACTGAAGGATATTTTTCTGTATATCTTTACTGTATATCATTTTTTTCCAATGCAAAAAAGAATCTTTCGACTTATGAAACACTTTTTTGTTTGTTCAATTTCTGATTGTTCAATATCTCCCAGTTAAAGGAGGGTGGTGGTTGGGTTCAGACAGTTCATAAAACTTAGTGTAGTTAAAAATAAACATTAAAAGTGAGAGAGAGAGAGAGAGAGAGAGAGAGAGAGAGAGAGAGAGAGATGAAAGGTACAGTATGATGATGTGGAAACATATTTCATAATTATATGCCAGTATTAAATCAATTTGATGCTTTTAAAGCACAAAAGTTACATTGCCAATGAATATTAGGTTATAAAATACAACATTTGCCCGGCTTTCTCTATAAACCATGCCCACTTCCTGTCTTCCATCCGAATACAGATACAGAGACAGATCATTTTGCTAGTTGAACAGATACAGACACGGATAATGATGCCTCTGTACACCTCTACTCGGTAGTCATAACCATGGCAGCAGTGCTCACTCACTCTGAAAATAAATAACTTGCATGTTTGCCTTTGCTGTCATCTCCTCAAATTAAAAGACTGGACAACAGCGAAAACTGCACAGTGCTGAGGAAACAGCAGGGTTGTTGCTCAGGCCTGTCATCTCAGCTGAACAGAATTATAACAGAGCTAGATGCATCAAGCCATTCAGAATGAAGAAATCAAAACGGAGACCATTCTGGGGTTTGTATGTTGGCTTGGAGAGGCACTTGAACAGTTTCAAACAGAGTCTCTCGTCTCCATGGCTGTGCAATTAGTTGATTAAGAGAGAATAACAGGCTTGATTTTTTATGTGTGGAATTTCATCAGGCACGTTGTAAGTGTGAAACACCATGTGGCGACATAATATGGCCAAATTTTTCCAAAAACTGTCTTTATGAGAAAAATAATCAAAAACAATTATGGACATAATCTTTGTGCATAATGCAAAAAAAAGAATTTCCCCCCAACCCCTATCAGACTCTAGCATTGAGTGCATTAATTTGTTCTGAAATTTAAGTTTAAAGTTAAAAATAAACAGAAACAGTGAAAAGAATGCTCATAACTCCCTGTCTAGGTTTCCACCTCCCAGTAGTACATATCTAATTTACATGTTAACATGTGTGTAACTGTCATTCATAAATTACATCTTAAAAATCATAAAAGTATGGCTGTAAGTTGTGTGTGACATACTGCCCACTCACCTGATATGGTGATATACTCACATGATATGGTCACCACTAGCATTTGTGTCTGGGCCCTAATAAAACCAGTCACATCCGCCAGTGTACCATTTACAGTATACCACTTTATCACTAGCGCTTTATAATAACTTTCATTACTATAAAGCTTTTTTGGCTATGACAAAATAATTACTTCATATTTAGTTCATTGCCAGGATATATTTGCACATAATTACCTATGTATTATTTATTATGTAGGTTTGCCTTTATTGCATGGAAAAGGACACAACTGGTTAAGTAGACCGTGGCACAAACCTGTTAATGCTATAACATTAAAAACTGCCTTATTTTGTAGTAGAGTATGTCCTTACTCTGTAAGATACCTTACTCTATATGACAGATGTCAAAGAACTTGATAAATACCATCAAATGAAACATTGTTTCCTTTTATAATCCAGTTTCACCTTACTCAATAACAATGTATGCTTGGACCCTATGTCTTTTACAACCAATCTTCTTAATGTAGTAATCAAAGCAGATGGCATTGACTGTAAGATGTATTGGCCAAACCCTTATGTCAGACTGTATTATTCATTTACAAGCTTAAATGAACAGTTTCAACTTTAAATAATTTTCCAAAAATGAGAAAACACGTCATGTTGCACCCACTTAGACACAATAATTATCTCAGTTTAAATTGTCTTCACTCTACAAATTAGATGTGGAGATTGATGTTCTTGTAAAGATTGATTTTTTTTTCCCTGCATAAAACTGGAAGATATGTCTCATTAAAAATGTCAGAGATACTTTAGAGCATTAAGGCCCATTACAGTTGTGATCTAGTGTTATACTGTTTTAATTTCACAATTCATATTGTCAAGCTGTAATTTCTTTGTAAGCATCCATTTTTTTCATCATCCATTTCCTTGTGCCAGAACTTGCATTGTGTTTTCTGCATTTTTCTATACTAAGAGCATGCCATGGGTCAGGCATTAAGAGTTGACGCAAAGATAACCAGTTGGTGCAGAAAGTTTTGATTAAAAAGAGATTCAGTCAGGCAGAGAAACAGCAAGCTGAGTGGAGAGAAATAGCCCCCTGATGTTGACATGGCTAATTACCCAAGGTTGAGGGGAGTTGAGGCTAATCGTATATCATAGTCTTTTTTCCTTGCTCTGTATCTGGCAGTCCACTTTAGGGGGTATTTCTCTACTGCTCCTGGCCGGGCAGACGGCTGGGGCTTGTGTCGTGGGCGAAAAGTTAAAGACGCATTTGTCTCGTTTCTTAATGAGGGAAAGCAGAACAAAAAAAGGCTGGCTAATATTCCAAAGGGCCTAATTAGAATTAGGTGCAATCTGGTGGAATGAATGGCCACAGAGGTTATTTTAGTCTGTGCCCAAATGAAAAGAGGCTAATTAATGAGAGGGATGGCCTTTGGTTAGAATTCCACCATGGACAGAGGGTGTGCATTGTGCAAATCTCACTGGCCCAGTGTCGGAATTAACACCATCACATAGCAAGCTAGCCAAGAAACTGTCTTGGCAGAGTACAAGCTGGAGTGAAAACACAAATAAGATTAAATGCTACCTTACAAGAGACAAGGTAAATACATTGATTTCTGAAAGGCCAATCAGGCATGGACAAAAACATTTGCCGTTCAGAGCCAAGAATAGTTAATCACTACAATTAATGGTTCTGTTATTATTATTATTATTATTATTATTATTATTATTATTATTATTATTATTATTATTATTATTATTATTATTGGTAAAGACTGAACACTTCTAAAAAACTAAAAACTTCTTATTTTTAGTATTGTAAAGCGTGCACACTGGGGTGTGTTTGAAGTATTTGTTACTGAATTTACAGAATGTAAGCATGATTGCCAGCATTCAGAGAATTAAGTTAACGCTGACTGAAACACTGAATACATGTATTTGTTTGTATGCAAATCTGCACATATAAAAAAGGATATATATATATATATATATATATATATATATATATATATATATATATATATATATATATATATATAGATCCTTGATGTTGAGGAAAATTGTTGTGGTTTGCATAGCATGCTAAATGTGTCCTATCCACTCTAACTTTCATTGAACTTATAAATGTTAATTGTAAGTGAAGAAACAGACTGCAATTCTCACTGAACAAAGGGAAGGCATGCTCACCTTTGCCAGTGTAATAGATGGGAGGGTTTTCTATGCCTCCTGCTGCAGTTCCTACCTTTTCCCTTCATTCTGAGGAGGATGTGAAACCTTAGTTTCCACTTGTGTTGAAAGAGTCAAAAGTTATTTACAGGTTTATCTGTGGAAATGCCTTATGCATGTGTTCTAACCACAGCTACATTTGGTTTACAGCTGTAAACTAGAACCCCAACCCACGGGCCAGACCCTGTTTCCCCAAATATCACCCCTATATTTCCACCCCTGTATTAATAGTAATGCATTTAACTGCAGCTAACTATGCAACTGAGATTAGCTGAGTTTATCTGAGAAAGAATTACAACATGCAATCAGTGATTAAAATATATAATGAAAGGATGATCAGGAGCACTGAAAAACAGTCATCAAAGTGAAAATAATTCTTATCTGAATTGAAATAATCATTATGCATACCAAAGGTGTTTCCTCTTATAGGCACATTACTCATTAAATATTTGGAGCCCTGAATTAATGAGCAATTCCAATAAAACAATGCCAAAACAGTCCTCCCACCCTCGCCCCGGGTGAGAAATTAATAACTTCTATCCACTCACTCTGTTCAGCAGGGGAATATTTCATTTCACTGGGAGAAATAAAGATTATTACATGAACGTGTAGTTATTGAAATTTGGGTTTTGGTTTACATTATACATTTTTTCATAATATAAGAGTGATGTGACAGCCTAATTTACGGAGTTGCATCAGACATAGAACTAAAAACAGTTGTTTTTGTAGAGGATTAGATCTTACAAATACATTTATCATAATTTCAAAATGTTTGTGCAGACAGGCTGTTTTATCCTATTTTTTCGGTTATTTTCCCCATGCAGTGAGCACAAAGGGATTATTATGTTATTTGATTTGTGCATACTATCCTGTTGTCTCCACTTATAAAACTGGCTGTCTCTGTACAGTTCCTTGTATGTGCCATGGTGCATGTGGGTGTTATTTGAAATGCTCTATTGTATGTTATCGGAATGGATTTGCTCAATATTTGCACTC
Organism: Albula goreensis; assembly: GCA_022829145.1. Classification (NCBI taxonomy): domain Eukaryota; kingdom Metazoa; phylum Chordata; class Actinopteri; order Albuliformes; family Albulidae; genus Albula; species Albula goreensis. The sequence goes on along the minus strand of CM040755.1, from coordinate 21,114,835 downwards.
CTATTTTGGCTAAATTTACAAAAAAAATCAAGGTCTGTTCACCTTTCTCCATATATAAAAACATAACATACACCATACAATTTGTTTTGTATCTCTGAGGTCGATTGAAAACTATTACATTTTATGCCTAAATGATCAAACTCACAATGGTGATTCCTATCTTATATATTCATAAGAGTGTGTGTGTGTGTGTGTGTGCGTGTGTGTGTGCAAGTGTGTGTATGTGTGTGTGCGTGTGTGTGTGCGTCTGTGTGCGTCTGTGCGCGCGCGTGTGTGTGTGTGTGTGTGTGTGTGTGTGTGTGTGTGTGTGTGTGTGTGTGTGTGTGTGTGTGCAGTGCTTGTTTTGTATAGTGTCAGGTGGCGTTTCCACCATAGATCCACCATGCTGATGTGAGGGCTGAGAGGACAGGACAGCACAGTGTTTACTAATATCTGATCAATGGCTGCCTCACATGCCAGCTACGACCTTCAGCGCCTCTGCCTGCATATTCACTTCACAAGCTGTGTGGCGCTTGTCAGGAGTGAAGAACGATTCTCCTGCTCGGCTCTGCCCAAGATTTATTTCTGGATAAACTCAGACGGACTTATTTTTCCCCACACACAGCCTGGAACATCTGAAAGTGTAATTCAGTGGGCACAGAAAGACAAAAACAATAAGCCTTTTTCTGACTTGTCCTTGTGCCCTTTTGAGTTTGTCTCCCCCAGTGCATTTATTCTTGTTTTCTCCCACATGCAGCTTGTGGGCCTTTGTGGTAATAACGGCTTGAGGCTCAAGGTTAAAGCACATAACCACAGTTTATGGTACAATGCCAGTGCTATTGTAAGAGTGCATTTCCCAATCACATGATTTACTGATAGGCTACAGTGTCATATGTTTTGTGAAGTATTTTCAAAATGAAATGAGGAGACATTAAAATCATATTCCTGTTCATTCCCATTAAATTGCATATATGTAAGCAGACTGTTTCCATGGAGTGGAAAAAGAGTGACTCATTCAAAGATTAGTGGGCTGTCTGTTCTAATAATTATGTGAACTAACTATTAAACCACAAGTTCAATCAGCCACAGTATATGGTAGCATAATTAAAGCCAGACTGTTCTTATAATGACTCAAAGGATCTCTTTGTTTCAGGCACTCACTGCAGTTACATCAATGAGAGCTTTTACACTCTCTGCCTTTTATTACTGAGTTTCTCAGGCAAGTCCCTTAAGATATGCCATGCTTATCTGTCAGTATATTTATGAGTCTACCATTGGATAACAATGCAGGGTAGACTTTTCAGTAAAATAACACACACACACACACACACACACACACACACACACACACACACACACACACACACACACACACACACACACACACACACACACACACATACACACACAAACACACACGCACACACACACACACACACACACACACATACAGTTTGATACAGATGACCAAATGACTGGTTTTCTTGAAAAGGGCAAACACAGGAATTAAGAAAAAAGATCATGTTACAAACAGAACAAATTATTATTATTATTATTATTATTCACCTGAAATGTTCATTTCAGCTAGCAGGGTAAAAGAACTATCATTGCTGAACAGTACAACAGTTTGTCCTCTTCTCAGCCATCTAGGACTCCAAAGATTGTCTGCTTATTTGGTTCAATGTTACTCCCGTCAAGGGGGCCTGTGTCACTTACATCTATCACGACGACACAACTGAAGCTGTTCATTAAAGCACTGCATTATACATATTACACATTTATTTTTCTCCTAGCAGTATAAGGTCGTCTTACCTTTGACATTGGTGGAACGGCACTGTCTCGCTCTTTACAACACCCTGCTAGACCCGGGCCTGATCTTAATTGATGGTGCCGCAGCTCATCCGCTAAAAGCCACCTATATTTATCCGCTAGATGTGCATGCTCACACTAAGAGCGATTGCTTTCTGCCTGCTGACCTTGGGAGGACTTTGGGACACTGCAAAAGGGTAGCAAGTATCATCTTCATGCCTTAAAGATGTTTAGTACCATGTCCAGGGAAATGCTATGTGCATAAGTGTTTCAAGGGATAATTTATATGGTGAGGCTCTTTAGGGTGGTTACTATTTGTGTCTATTTGTTTTAACTAGTTTCAGTAATCCTTGAAAATGATAAATGAATCTCATATTTCTCATTAGCTCCCTTTGTCTTACTCAGTTTCTGTGTTAACGGAAGAATAGAGGAGGGGTGGAGGTTGATTTTGCCCTGCGGTGTTGAGGTATAGATACAAACATGTATGGCAATGACCTAGATTCAATTAACATTTATCCTTAAATTTGATTAAAAATTAATGTAAGTGTCCTTTGTTTCTCATCAAATACACCTTGGATGATCATATCTATATCTCTGAACTCACAAAACTATCTTTAAAAAACTAAATCTGGAGTCTACAGGTAAATACATGGTCACCAAGGCATCCCTTGGCTAGATGTGCATTACATAAATCCAGGTCCACATTGGTGACACAACACATGACTCCACCTACACCGAGTCACTAGTAGGCATTGGGGCATACCTGTGTTTTAAGAAATAGAAATTCCCAGGGGCAATTTGATTTTTTACAAAATATTGACTTTCTGTTCTGCTTACTGTTAGTGCAGTGTGTGATTGCTGAGGTGTGAAAAAATAAGAGAGTGTGGCAGCTTTCTTCCTAACCTGTTGGGTCCGTTCAAAGTGGGCGGGGCTAAATTAACACCATCCAGTTAGTTTTAAAGACTATGTAAATTACAGTTTTTCCCAATTGCTAGCACACTATAACTGGTTCCCTCAGCAAGAAAACCTTTAGCTCATTTCTCAAAAGATACACACTTTTCCCACAACTTTAAACACTATTCACAAGGTTTCTAGTGGCTAAGGTATGTGCCTGGGACCCCTGAAGTTGGTGGTTCAAGTCCCAGTCCAGCCACAGCAAGAACACCATTGCTATTGGGCCCCTGAGCAAGGCCGTTAACCCCACATTGCTCCCAGGGGAGATTGGCCCTTTGTTAGTCCAATAAACTGTAAGTCGCTTTGGATAAAAGCGCTAGCTAAATGACTTTAACGTAATGTAATGTTTCACACAAGTTTCTATGTGTAACACCCTTTTTGCATAACTATATGCAAAAGTGGCCAAATGAATCATTCACTGTGCTATATGTTTATTCAGCAAACACACGCAACCAATACAATACACGCAATCATTATAATCCAAACTCAAAGAGCAAACCTGTGACCAGGTGTAAGCACAAAGCCATTAAATTAGTGACACACCAATCAGTATCACAGGATCCCTATAAATAGGGCCATTTGTCTGCATGCATTCTGAAACAATGGATCCTATGAGTACATCATTTTTGATAAGGCAGGGTTTATCCTTACAACAAGGCACAGAAGGGGATGGAACATCATTGGTCATTGTGCCATTGTGAAGGTTCCTGGCCAGAGTGTAGGCAATGTGACTCTGTGCTGCAATCTGTAATCAAGGGGTCCTCCACCCCCATGCCACTTTGGGTCCATGTAACACCGCACTTCTGCTTGAATCCCTTGGTCATCTTTACCAATGACTTCAACAGGAAGGGGAACCAGGGAAACCAGAGCAGTCCCAGTGTGTTATCATCTGAGATAATGTTAGTTTCAATCAGGCTGCTTTGGTTTGTGACTAGTTCAATGACCACCCCAAATTCACAAATATTTTTTTACATGCATATTCCCCATTCCTCAATGCAATAGAGGAATTTTTATCAGCATGGTGGTGAAAGGTTTATGACAGAAACCCCAACACAAGAGAAAACCTCTTGATTTCCATGGAGGAGGCCTGTGGGATTGCGTCCATTGAAGCCATCCAAGGCTGGTTTAGACATACCAGGGCATATTTCCCACATTGCATGGCCAGGGAAAACATCCTTTGTGATGTTGCAGACCAGAGATGAGATGATGATGCAGAGTAGTTGTAATTACTGTATGGAATTGCATTTGTTTATCTTATGTATATACATATAAATATTTATAGTTTTTCAATTTTTTCTTTTTTTTTCAAATTTTTACCTTACCTACCCTATGTACCACTGTTCATTCCATATTTTTTCCGGAAATAAAGGGTTAGAAAATTTCTGCTCTCTTCATACAATAATTTGTCAGTGTGACTTTGCAAAGGTGTTGTATAGTATTGTTTTGAATGTCTCCAGATTGTGTCGTCCAGTATGGGTAATCTGTATGTCAGTAAAGTGATGTTCCAAATTTCAAAATAATGCAGATTCTCAAAATACTGATTTCAGAAGGAAAATTAAATTTTGGTGAGAGTTTTTTGAATTAATCCCTCGAGTGTCTAAGAGACAGTCATGTAGTATGTGCTTTTGATTTCTTGTGTGTGTTGTCTGAGAGCAAAGTTTGATTTTGACCAGAAAGTTTGCTGGATGTACAAATGAGAATGATGTTTTGAGAATGTGTGTAGTTTTGGGATTATGGTGAATGGTTTCAGAAAATGTGTCTTAGCAATCGGGAAAAACTGTAACATTGGATGCCTGCAGTTAAATGTTATTCAAAGATGGGGAAAGATGTTGAATCCAGGCTTCCCCCTCAGAGAGGTCCTTGGTCTGTACAGTAATTTTCTGTGTTCAGGGGTTTGTCTAGGGTCTTCTCCGACTAATAAATCTAGAGCTGGACCCTGTGCAGTCTTTGAAAGCCTATTCATCTGCGTGGTCTCTTTCCTTCCACCTCCACGTACATTATCCCTCCTAAGAACGATCAGCTCTTTTTCCTGCCATTACCTCTAAAATGGTGTCTTTTTAATGTTCCCATGTCCATCACTTGTATTTCCCCTTGCAGCATAATACCATCTATGATTTTTCAAAAAATGGACAGAGCTCAAGAAATTAGTCTAATAATTGCATTGCAGTCACTGATGCAGAAAATGTGAATCTGATCAGGCAGGAGGTCTAGGTAAATTTTCCCACCTAACAACACATTATGTTAATGGCGTGCTGTGATTCTGGGAGGTGCATTAAAGAGCTACAATAGCATCTGTGGACTGCATATGTCTGGATATTTCCCCACAGGATGTACTGAACTCACTTGTTGCTGAGTATGCAGTTCAGTCCGAACTCTGAATGTCATCCTTTATCCAAGTTAAATATCTCTCAATCAAGTGCTGTAGGGAATTAATGTTATTAACTATTAAATCATCAGTGCATTTTGCTTTCTCAGACAGAAACACCCCCCACTAACACCACCACCACCATCTCGACGCTCCAAATTTCTCTCTAAACTCCAGTTTCTGATGTTTAATTAGACGACAAAACAGACACTTTTATTGGCTTTGATCTGAGCAGACAATTTCAAGCCATCATTCCTGCACCGATCGTTAGGGGCGTGGATGAGGGAGTGCTAATTGACTGTGCCGGGGCTCTCATTCTTACACCCTGACACAGGTGTTTCTTTGTCGTGCACTTTCCCCACAAACGACGATCAAAGAACATTAAAAATAGACTATAGTTTGACAACAGCGAGGACTTGTTTTCTCTCCTGCTGCAGAGATGAAATTTGTTTCCCCTCTGTGCAGAAACATGTGTTTTGACACTCCCCAGAGGGACTAGTGCTTTCCCATATCGCGAGCGATGGCGGCGGTCGCCTTGGGCAGGTTTATGCCACACACGCTGTTGGGTTGAGAGGCGGGCCCAGCCTTGTGCCATTAATCAGTGTCACACACACATTTAAGACACACTGCTCCTGAGCGCTGGTGACATTTCAGAGCACCAGTGAAAAACCAAGCAGGAAGCTTTGGAAGAAAGATTTTTTGAAAGATTTCAGAAGGTTTGGCTCTTAATGTTGGCAATGGCCAAACCATGGCCTCCCGGGGGTACAATGGACCATAGACTCAATGGGCACCCTGGTATCTGTCATATCTAACCAATGATTACATTAGTGCCACTGATCTTGTTAATTGCACAACCCAATAGCTTTGATGCAGAAGCTATATTTTATATTTAATCATATCTTGTAGGTAATATTGTGGACACAATATTATGCACACACACACACACACACACACACACACACACACACACACACACACACACACACACACACACACAATATTTTATATACACACAAGGTATTTCATACTTCACAAGGCAGGATTAAAAACTCAGGAAACTAACTACTGTAAACCGCCCTACCTGGACATCAACAACAGAGTCGAGGGAAATCTGACATGTATAGCTAAAAAGGCATAAACTGAACAGTTGCATAAGCCCTGAATCTCTTTGAAAGCATTTATAGTATTATTTATAATTTATAATATTATATTTGTCTAATAGCTGGAATTTGCATTAAGCCTGTAGTCCTCAGAAAGTCTGAATATTTATTAGTCGTGATTAATGTCATATTGTTCTTATGAAGAGTTTACATTGATTGCATAAGACTTTGAGATGCCATTTAGTTCCACTGCTGTTGAACCCTTTGCTTTGTGTAAGGCATTAGAGTAAGCATTCAAATAATTTCCATTATAAAAACTTGTCATGAAGCGGTGAGGTTTGCTTGCATAAAAACAAAAAAGGCTGTTAATGAAAAATGAAACATAACTGGTTGGTTTATAAATAAAACCTGTAATAAAATAAATGTGTTCCACAAAGTCAAGGAAGGACATTGTGGTCAAACCGAGTCTGAGCCTTGGAGCAAACTGTCACAGAAATAAATAAGAGCTGGACTGCTGTGCTCTCTTTTCTCTCCAGAGAGTCAGTGACCAGAAAGGTGGGTGATCGAATGTTCAGTTCTGTGGCCATGAGGATCAGTAGTGAGAGTGAGTAGAGTGAGCTTGATGTACTGAACATACGGGTCAGATTTGTGGGTGACCGAAAGCTCGTTTTGTCAAACTTGGGGGTCTGTCATGTGACTAGAGGTGAGCTCGAAGCACAGACTGGGGTGGGGCAGTCATGTGACCCACACACTAACTGAAGGCTGTTGACTATGTGCAATGAGAGGATGCGGAGTGGATTTGGTGGTATCTGTGGAGAAGGAGGCCATGGACTGGGGCACGGTGTGAGGCTCTGATCCCACGGTACGCACTTGGAGATGATCGATGCACCTCCAAACCCCATAAGAACCTCACTCTGAGCTCTGATGGGGGGATCAATAGGATCAGACAGCCTTCACTAACAGCTTCACTTTCTCCTGTGGCTCACCATGCACTTTCCTGTCTGTCTCACAGCTTTCCCAACACATATTTTTATGCATTTATTTATTAATTTCACTCAAAGGGAGGAGCACCTTTCATAGAGATCCTGATGTTATAGATGTTAGAGATCATGATATTATGATTATCATTATGTCCTTTTTTCACAACTGTACCCAATCCATCATGTGCAATATGAATATTACTATCATTCAGATGACACATTTTCTCATTGTATAACTTGACTGTATACCCCAGCACGTAGTATGAGCTGTTATGTCATCTCTATTAGATCTCTGGCAAAGTACATACTGCTTCCCTAAGCAAACTTACAATTCAGACTTTTTGTTGAATGAGAGATGCTCGCAAAACTTAAGACAACATTGTTTACAGTACAGAAAATGACCATGTGGTGTCAATTTATTGTTTTGATAAAAAGGATTCCAACTTTCAAAACATGTACCTATTGTTTTAGTGATTATCATGCTAAACATTTATGTGCACATGTGTTTAAGAAGTGGTTTATAAATTATAAATTAAATTATAAGTGGTTTGTAAATTGGGAGAAAAAAGTGTTGGCAATTCTGCAATGCAGAATGTATGTGTTTTGAATCATCATTGTATTTGTAAGTGTATAGAATACCAAACCAGTACAATTGGACCCTCACTATCACTGATTATATATAGGGCTTAGTAATTTGTATTGCGACTATAATGACCTGTTCTATGAGACAGCAAGCATCTGCTTGTTATTTATCCATTCATGTCTTTATTTAGTTCAGAAACATCTTTCCATGTCTCTAAAAACATGTGTGTGCGTGCGTGTGTGTGTGCGTGTGTGTGTGTGTTTGTGTTTTGTGAATCACTGGTGGATATTGGAGGGAGGGAGTGAAAAAAAGAAAGTTAGAAAAATATATTCTGACATCTTTATAGCTGGGGTCATGGTCAAATGTCTAAAAAAATCACCGTAAAGCAGTATGCAGACACAATGTTAATATGGAAAGGGTATGAATGTGAAAACCTGTTCTCTTCTAAAGGATTGTGTGTGAATGTGCTTAGCATTGTAAAATCATTCCCTATTTATTCTGGATAACATTTCATAATCATAATCAAATTCAATTTCAATGTTTTTACTTACACAACCTTTTTTCAGAATAAGTGGTGCATAATTTTTACTACATGTAATGTATATTGACTTATTGTCTTATATAAAATGAAATTGTATATATATATACAATTTACAAATCTATATGGGGGAAGTTTTAGTTAAAAGGTAATAATAAAAGGTTTTTCCCAGGCATAGAGGACCTTTACACTGAAATGGTATGTTTACTGAAAGATCAGTGCTGAGATATGCTGTGAAAGTTAATGTGGTGGAAAGCACTGAGTTTTTGGTTTCCACAAAGACAATTGTTTTCTTGTTTTCCACTTTAACCAAGGAAATTATTTTTCCTTTTCTCCTCATTTGTGACCACCACTGAATCATACCCTGACATTAACTGTGGTACTTTTTCTCAAGCTGTTAATGTCATGTCTGCTGATGTCATTAAATTTGTAACTTAATTATGGACAATTTACGCTTCATTTTTCCTGACAGGGGTATTATGTTTTTCCATCCTAAAGAGCCCATCTTTCAGAAAGGATCAGAGTTGATCTGTGTATTCAGCGTGTGATGGGTAGTTGAATAGCAACAACAACCCTGCATTCTGAAGCAGCAACAAGCTCAGCCTTTATCCCTTTCAGACAGCCAGGCCAGTAATCCACCTTTCCACCCGGTGGTATCCTTGCTGCATTTTTTCCCAAAGATTTGCTCCCTCCACCTGTTTGCTTGTGAAGATCCTCCTTGTCTCATAAGACACGCTGGTGACAGCCAGAGATGACAGAGGGAAAGAATGAATTAAAGAATAAAGGCTTGGATACGGATGAGATAAAAAAGTAACGTATGGCATAAAAGAGAGGTTGAAAAGGAAGAAAAAAAACAAAAGAAAATGGACCTTGTGGATGCCATGTGGATGTCAGTGGAGGTCGGGGAGTAACTCAGGAGGGATTTAGGCATTATGATTCTGGGACTGTGTGCTGCTCACTTCAAAGGCCTTATTACAGAGGCACATTAGCATTCATGCGCCATTCAGAGTTTGAGAGCAACACCTGCATCGGTAACGGGACAGAATATTAAACGAAGGGAGCCGTGTAAGATCAAATTACGAAGCTGGCCCTCTCCCATCACAAGGGCCTTCTCCCAGTGTTTGAATCGGCGGTGTGATTCTAATTAACACCTCTCTCAAGAGAGGCAAGCTGACCGTACGAGATTTGAGCCTGGGAATGTATATGGCTGGTACTTCAGTTGGGGAAATTCATTTGTTTACCTGACACTTACACTTCGTATAAAAACACTGCTGAAATTGAGGCCCAGTTTTTTTCATTCCATCACTGTCACCAGAAATTAGGGGCATTCTACACACACATTATATGCTTAGGAGATATCATGAACTTTAGTCTTAAAGCCAGCAAAGCCAGGACTCAAATATAATCAGTCCTGACTTTTTTCTTTTGAAAAAATCAATATTAATGAGCAAAAATGTTGGCATTAAAAAGAAATAAAACAAAATTTTCATACTTTTACAAGTCAAAGTACACATTTAAATTGAAATCAGACTAATGATATGCATCTATAAAAAACTTTTCCCATATGCCCAGGTGAGCATATGATATGTATGTTGATAATACTGTTACCATCCAATTACTGAAGGAGTATCTGTAATTGAGCACGCTTTTTCAATGGAAGAGTGTTTCAACACTCATAAAAAGCCAATCCACACATCCTGTATTTGTAGATTTGTGCTCTGTAAAAGAACCATTGGCACAGCGGTCTTTATTACAGAATCAAACTTTTTTTTTAGGTAACATTGCTCTTGTTGTATTTTCAGTTTTGACTCTTGTTTAAAAGAGGGACTGACTGTGTTACCACACCTTCAGGAAAACACACACAGGCTCTTAAGCATTCTGTTTGCCTGTCTGCGCACTTTGAAGTCACTACATTGCCTGGTACGCCTCGCAAGCTGTTCCTGGTTGTTCATTAGACTTTTTTTTTGGTTGTTGGGCTTTACTGTTTACAGTTGATATCGTTTGCGGCTGAGTTTCTCAACCCATCCATATTAGCCTCCAACAGCTCGACACAGACAAGGGAAATGGCATTAGCAACAGTGGTGAAGTCGAAAACCCTTTGTACTCTTGTGTTTTGTTCCACTCGGGTGACGCGCTGAATTCGTAAAAAATGGAAGAACTCTGAAGGCTGTGAACGTGTATCTGAAATAGTTCAGAGATCTGAGATGAATCAATTCGCGTGGATGGAGCTGTCTAATGGATGTGCACTTGTATCAGGAAGTTCTTGTTTTTTTCTCTCACCTAAAGTTGTCAATGTGTGGAAAAGCTTTCCAAGTTGTTTCGTTTTCTTAGATACCAAAGTGAGATGTAAAGGTGGGTACACATTTTATACTGTACACAAATACCAAACTTCTCTGACCTGTTCTTGTTATCAAATATTTGTGTAGTTTTCACTTTCGGAATAAGGTGCTCAAGGTAAGAATCACTGTAGGATCTCATTGTAATCCAAGTGCAATTTCAGGATTAAACAATCGTAACTGTATTTGTGTTCATTGGAAGCAAGTGCCACACATATCAGTATACCTATGTATTACTTATACTCTTGAGTATGCTTGTTTACTGCATACTTAATTGTAACAATTTATGTGTCAGTCACATCATTAGCATCAAATTAAAAGCAAACATTGCCTAATCTCATCCACACCATTGGGTAGCTAGTGAGCTACCAAGCTATGAGATGGCAGATGCTATCAACAAACAATACCTTCCCTCTCAGCTTTGTTAAGTCCATATTCATCAGATGTGAAGAAAAGGAAGACTTTGTCTGCGATGAAATCGACATTTGCTTTTAAGTTTGGTTCACTTTGGTTTCATGTTGATTTTTTTATATTCACTGACATGGTTTCCGCTTATCATTATCTGCTAGCCTGCAAGTTTGGCTTTCATTTTAGCTAATTAGCTTGTCTGCTTGTTGGGCACCTGTCTGGTCATTTGACTGTCATGTTTTAGACAGCCAGACATGTTGTATAATAGTCAGAAACTGCTATTGCAAAGCATTATTTTCTCTTTAGTGTTGTGTTAGAAAAACTGTGATCACATCACAATAAATGGCTTGCTGAAGAGGATTATGGTAGAAAAACCTGGTAATTATATCAATATCAATGGAGCTAAGGCACATAACACTAAATAAGCATTTGCTTTTGTGGCTGTCATTCATTTTATACAATGAGTGTATACAGCTAAAGTGGAATTGCATAAGGACTGGCAGTAGGGCTTCTGTACTCAAGTGCATGCTGTAGAACAGTGATATGTATTGTTTCCTAAGCCTAACATGGTAAGAAGCACAGTTAATTACAGTCATCATACATAGTTACCTGGCATGATATCCATACTTGGCCATATTCCATGTCTTTTTGACTGTGGCAACAATTGTTTTCCACCAGTGAACTGTTGTGTTAATTGGGGTTATGCTGGGTGAGCCTTTAGCTTCTATGGTCAAAGTAAAATAGGCACAAATAGCTCTGACTGTGTCATGAATTTTTCCAGTCAGTGAGAATCCCACAGCTTGTTTAAAACAAAGACAGGAAATGAAACGGCAAAAGAAAGAAATAGGCTAGAAAGCTAATGTAGAATGTATTGTGAATATATTAACGAGTACACTCTTAATTAGTGCCACAGGAAATCGATACACACACCAAATGGGCTGTCATTAACAAACGAGAGTGCAGACAGCCCTGGGACCTGTGCTAAATCACAGTTTTTTTCCTGCAGTGTGTGCGTATGTGTGTGTGTTGCTCTACAGAACAAACCTGACAGAGTGTGAATTATACATACATTTGAGAATGACATGTCCATGGGGAGTGGAGCCAGTGGGAGTTGTAGTTTGTTATGTTAGTCCTTCACCTCCTATATCAAAAGCCATAACTTTCTACAATTTACATATGTGACCAATTAGCAGCTATGGCATTTACTTGTACTTGGCTGTAATGCATTTACCTCCAGCAATAAACAACATAATCACATGTGCTGACTATAGATGAAGGCTACAGGCTTCCATGTTATTCAAGTCTTATTTTTTGCTGTAGGTGTTCTGCTATATACATCCCCACAGAGAAGCCCATTCGAACCTTATATTCCCAGAAAGTGCAAAGAAGAGGATGCCTTTGAGAATTACAGTGTGAGCAATGGCAATATTATATAGTACAATAATCCCTTCAAGTATGGGTTGGTTTCCATGCTGTTATGCAGCAGAGATTTGAATTAGCGATGCAGTTTGCATTTAACGTGTTTTAATTGTCATTGCAATTCTTTGCATTTTATTCTGTGATTGTACATTGGAGATACAATTGCATGTCATTATGGGTGTGCTTTGAAAAACTGTTGAATATAAGTGTCATGTGTGGTTTTTGAGGGCAATTGTACTGCTGGCTCAGGGAATTTCAAGGGCTTCAATGATACAGAGCATTTATAATATGGATATTATCTGTGTGGATATTAAAGAAAGTATTGTGAGCTCTGATATGTAAGGCTTGAACAAGCTTGATGTGACGCAAGAATTTGAGAGGCCTTTGGACTATGCCCTTTGGACTATGATTAACTCATTTGCAACAATTTTGAGAATTCTGGAAAGAAAGCTTTGCAGCAGAATCTTTAGTAGAACCAATCTCATTTGTCCAAATAATCAACCGATTGCCTGTGCTGGAATGCAATGCCAACATATACCCAATCCCTCAGTTCCCAAGAGACGCTGTGGCAGAGGAAAACAAATCACACTGTAGATGAGGGTGAATATGCCTGATGCTGAGATCTCTGTGTCCACCTTCTTCATCCTTCATTCTGGAAAACAAGATTCAATGAGATTATTTCTCCCCACATACCAGTCACCTATATCTATCAAAATCAATCAACATGAAAAACAATACTGTATCATTTTTAAATCTTGTCCAATGTTTCTGATATTTGATAATTTACTGTAAGATTTCAGAATCATAAAGCATTACTTTGAGAAAATAATATGGTTCTACAATCTAAATTTATCTATTTTTCAAGTACGCAAGAGCCAGGCAGCAATATAATACTGTATTGCATCAGAATCCTTGTTAGAATTATTATATAAACTAGTATATGTAAGAACAGTTGTGGAACATTGGATGGCTCTCCATAAAGTAAAGACCATCAGTTCATTACATTTATTAAAATTGTATGTTTAATGTATGATTTCCATTTGAGTAATTCTAAAAAGGTATACATCAAAAAAGGTGTGCACTCAATTGCTTCTTTCCAGAATCACAAATTATTTATCCATAGCTATATTTTAAATGTGTCAATTTATTCTGGGAAAGAAGGGCAGGAAAAAAATGTCAGCTTCAGTTTTGATCTGCTGTTTTTTTTTTTCCTCAATTATATTTTCCACAAAACAGTGGCGAAAGCAGGCCTGACACAGGCTGCTGTTTTGCATTGAGCTGCATGCCCATGCTGCTTAACGCCCTCTCTGGAATGGAATAAATGTCATTATTGGGTCTGCTTTCCACTGTCACCCAGCGACAGGATTCTAAATTTCTCATAAGGCTGACACATTTTTGCAATGCTCGACTTGCACAGCCTGTCCTCTCAAACAGTGTGATAATGACACCTTTCAGTCCGAGGCAGGCTCCCGGAATCCGAGTACTGCTAATTAGTACAATCTTTTCACCTGGCTGGGAGCTACGGCCAAGGCAATGACCACAAGCTGCCAGAAATCGTGAACTGCACATCAAGCTCCATTCCAAATTGTGAGAAGCGACGACACGACTTCCAACAAGAGCCCATTCATTTGGACTGGTTTTGAAAAAGGGCTTGGGTCAGCTCAGATGTTTTTTATTGTTTGTTTTTGGTGTGTGAGTGTTTTTATTTCTTGTGCTTTTGTGAAGCTGGCGTGTGAGCGTGTGCCTCTGTTCCTATACTGTGGCTCCAGGCTCCTCTTTATCGCACTGCCAATTGACTGGGGCGGCGAGTGCAGGCTGGGAAATGTTCCAGGAACCTTTCTGAACCGAGTGAATATTCATCTTCATTAGAGCGTCATCACCCCACTGCTCTCCACTGATGATTCCTGTTAACACCGAGCGGGTACTCGTGGAGGAGAGAGGAAGTGGGCGGGAGGGATGGGGCGCTGGCTGCAGGCACAAAGCAGAAGAACAGAGGGGAGGAGGGATGAGGTGGGAAAGGGTCAGGGGAGGCTGGGGTCATGGGTGAGCACAGAGATGAATGATACTGTCTGCTTCACTATTGGCCTGACTGTCCTTCTTTTGCAAACAACCAACAGCTATGGGAGTTAACTTGTGGGAGGGGGTATGTGGGTTCAGTCAGGAGATGGAATTGTTGGGACAAGGATTTTCAGTCAAGCCACTGTATTAAAACTGGCTCCACATTCAACATTTTACTATTAGAGGGATAAAACGTTACTGATAAAAAAAAATCCAGTCATTTGGAATTGTTTAAACATTGTTCTTAGCTTTCAAGAAAATAATGGTGATAAAATATACACAATCAATCAGTTTATTGTGTGGGTATTCTTTTTCTACTAGAGTTAATTCTATATTGTGATGTTTCTAAAATATGATGGATGTATGCTTGCTATTTTTATAATTTATTAGCCTGTTAATCACTCTGTTGGAACTATCATGTAAGTGGAGCAACACCGCATGTGTATAAGATAACTGAAAGAACCTGCCAATCAGGAAGTCTTAATCAACACTATTACAAATAATGCTTTATTTGCAAACCCTATATAACCTATCAATCAACAGAGATCAAATGATGTCGATAAACACAAAGTGTTCCTATATTCTGTCATCATTAGTGAAATGATGCTGTTCTTGTTATTCCTATGGCAATATGTGTGTAATATAATGAGGATTACAATTCTATAAAAAAATAAATAAATAAAAAAATAAATCTTCTAATGACAATGTTAGCTGTCTTTAGAGCCTGATTTCATGGAAGAATGCAGACATGACACAGCCTGAAAATAATAATGATCCATTTGATACATATATTGGGAAATTGATAAGAATAAAATTATGAAAGGATTATTGAATATTTGTAATGCATAGCTAACTGTAAAAAAAACATTAACTATTGTAATAGAAGAGAATCAAACAAGAACTGTTGTGCTAATTGGAATGGGGGAGGGAATATTAACTCATTCTGCAGATGTTCTGCAAATCAGCTTTTTTAGTGGTTCAAAAATACAGTGAGATTTTCTTTCAGTGGAATGACATGACATGCTGCTGAACCTGTCAGAATAATGCAATAAATGTTTATGAAATAGACTCTGATAAATGTAATAAATGTCTTTGATAACTGTAAGGAAGCTTTTAATAAACCCTAAGACCAAATTGTTGGATTGTTGTGGCTAACATCTGGAAGGATGGTGTATCCCCAGCGGAAACATAGAGAAGTAGCAAGGATTCAGAGAGTTCCATATGAAACTGTTACTAAAAGTAATGCTTATTCAGATCGGTGCTTGCAGTCACATGCATCATAGTGGATTCCTTGCCTATTGACATCATTTGATGGAAAGTTCTGTTCTGAGATTAATTGATGTGTGTGTCATTGAAGCTAGGGTTACGTGTTTGCTTTACCCAAATTTTCGAGATAGACTGAATTCATGAAATTAACAATAGTTATGTATCTTTGGAAGTGGATGCCAAAGTTTTATATTTGTTACAGCAATTGAATGCTGGAATTTATTTATTTTATTTCCAGTGCTGGTGATTGTTTCCTCTCACTTAATGTGTTATTCATTATCATTTCCTATTTTATCCACATTATTTGGCTGTATAATTGAGCCAGAAAACATAAACCCTATTCTATTTACTTTAGTAGCAGTCCATAGTTTGCCATAGAAAACATGGCATCAGTAATTACATACTTAATTTCCAACGAGCTGAAGCTTTTATAGCTGTGCTTGCAATCGCATTACAGTCACACTTATATACATTGAAATCTCCTCCTGCACTTTGCCATGTTGTGCTTTATGAGTAGTTTTCCAAGCAGACCATTTCTGTGAATGTGTGGGTGCCCACAAAGCCTGCTTGGCAGCTAGGAATTTAATTAAATTCTCCAAACACTGAATGGATCCCTCCATGCCCAGCTCTGACAGGATGGCAGACACTGGATTCCACCCCCTTGTGGTTGTACAAAATTAAAGGCACCATAACATTTTAGATGATCTTTTCAGCCTTCTAAATATGGAATGGTAGTCAGCTTAAAGGATGTTCCTAATTATTTTTATGCTGAATTCTTTATTTAATGCTAAGTGCATCTGGTTCACTCATCACATTTCTGTTTCAGAACCTCACACCTGTGCTCAACAGCAGTCAGACTTCCATGCTATGCCATCCTTTTATAGTCTGCCACTTAAATCTCCAGTTTCTCACATCAGTTTTCTTCACAACAGTGTGGGTGTAAGGTTTTCAACATACACCTACTGCCAATCCCCAGCTGCAGTCACGCTCAGCCAGGAGACGGTTTCTGAGGACCTGGTAAGTCTGCCTTTTCACTCAAAGTACCTGAGCCATTTAGTCTTCAATCTGCTACTTAAAGCCTGCTGCTCCCCCAGGCATGGCAGGGTTGTGCTTTTATGCTTATGTTCATGGGCAAATCGCCTGACCCCCTAACCAGTCAACCCATTTATTATTATTATTATTATTATATGTTAGTACTGGTATCCCCTCCATGTCGTGCTGTTTCTTTAGGGTTGAGGTCCTCTTATAGATGTACATCTTGGATGCTGTAATCCTGATTTGCTGTAGCTGTAGACTATTTGTGGAAAGTTTGCCATTGTCCCTATTATGGACCTTCCTAATTTGCCACAAGACATCCCCTCTCTTAAACTGCTCTTATGCCATTACATTTGACTTTTATGCTCCAACTGCAACAGTTTCAGCATGTCTGTAAACACAGTCGAAAATGTAAATTTGATTCAAGTTGTACCTTCTGCTGTCCATATCATGCATGGGCATTTGTTTTGAAACACATGCTAGCATGCTAGTGCTTCAGGACTGTCTTGGCTGCCTCTGGAAGAATACCTTTCCTGTTTTTAGTTCATCCCATCTTTCCTTAATGACTAGAGTTCTCCGGTCTTTGATTTCCCCAGGAAACAGGTGGTTTGCACAAACATATGAATGTAAGGTAAAATCAGATTGTTCTCTACTGTCCATGCAGGTCACATCTCTGACCTCCCTGCCTCAGGTAAGCAGCTGGCTTCATTCACTGCCAGTGGCCATGGTAATGTGTCTAAATGTGCAGCATTTTGATGACCCCTGAGCATGGTTACCTCACATCTCAAAGCAGCTTTTTCTCAGTGATTTCATTTCTCATGTGTGCCAAACACAGTGGAGCTATGAATGGAGTGTGCTGAACACAGCAGTATCGTTGGTGTGGTCTGGTGTATGCCAGCTAAAACCGTGTCATATTTTGTATGTCAGACACATTAGAGTTATGTCTAGAGTGTGTTGAGCACAGCAGCTTCATGTGTTTCAAGTATAACAGCATCTTGTGTGTCAAACATAGCAGTGCTGTGTGTTGTGTCAAAGGAAGCACTCTCAGCAGCTCATATCTTTTGTGTCAAATGCAGAATCGAGCTTCATGTCGAAAACTGTATTCTCACCAGTCATGTTGAGTGTCCCAGATGCAGCAGTCATGTCTTGCATTTGAACACAGCTGCATCATGTCAAGCACAGCAGTGTAATAGCTCATATGTCAAATACAACATTGTGTTCCTACGTGTCATTTTCTCATTCGATACAACGACTATCAATGTACCAGAAGTCTGCCTGGTTCAACTGAAATTTCAGTAGAGTGTATCATAATAAATCTCCTTTCTGTAGGCTATCCTTTGTAAGAAATACATCATTTTGATTCAATTTAGAGCTGGAGAATGCAAAGCAAACTGAGTACAGTTTGCTTATACCATCTGCATCTTTTGATTACAATGTGTGCTTTCAATCTTTACAAGAAATTCAATTTGTTCCACCAAACCGCTAAGGAGTTTATTCATTAAATGATAGTATGCATCAAAACACATATCAAACTTCTACAAGTTTTCAAAACCATGTGAGTGAGGACTCTATGTAAAATCATGGCTTATCAGTCATAACTTTACTTCTCCATAATTTAGGATACATGATGTTGTCACGTACATAGTTTTTCTGTAGTGAACAGTGACTGATATGGCTAATTGGTTTAGATTTAGTAAAATAACTGTTGTGTAAGATTTGTCCCTTGTAATAGAGATATCATGGGTTAACTAATGTGACACTATTAATAAATGAATTATAATAGTGTTACGGAAGCTTTAACACTCCGATCATGGCTATTGTAAAGGTTATGCCATGCTTACAATTAAGTAATAAAGGCTTTACAGTGAGTAGTGTTTTGTCTTTCCTCAAATTCCTGCTTGTTAATTCTTCCTGTGTATAGTGCTGCAAGATGATTGTTTTGTTTTGATGGTAAACCATCAAGAGTGTAAATAAATTGTGCCCAGGATGAGGTAAATGCATCTGCAGCCAGACACCATCATGTTGGCAAAATGAACAAATCACATGGTGAACATGGAACTTAGCTGTGTTCCAAAATATAGTATGAATGGTAACAGCACTGAGACATGAAGGAAGACAGAGTATGATTTTTGCAGCAGTATTTACTTTGTTTTTTAAGTCTTACACACACACACACACACACACACACAAAGTAAACATGCCTACCTACACATATATGCACACACAAACACATGCACATATACACTCACACCCACACACACATAAGCATGTGCAAAGAAAGAGCTGCCACATCAATATTTCTAAATAGCAGTACATCTCCCAAAAGGGGCAGTGCTGTTTTTTTCTTTGAGCATAGTAATTAATAACAGTTATCATGCACTGTACACAGCCACATTTCTGTATGAGGTTTGTGAGAACTGTTCGAAATAACTGCAACAAACATTTAGGAAAGACTAAGGCCTGGACTCAGTAAAGATTGTGCTTAACTTTGACCGTCACTTACATTCTTGTGTTTGTTTTTTACATGGACAGTTTCATTAAGGTCAGTAATCAACTGCAAATGATTTCCTCAGTCTGCACATGATTTCTACTGAAATTTCATTGAAAATTCAAACAAAGAATTGACTGAATTGATCTGAATTGGTACTTTATCCTAGCAAAAGTTGATTGGTGTGTGGTTGACTACATTTCCAAAAATAGCTTATTTGCAGTTGTGTTGAATACCAAAAAGATTGCTATTACTGAATGCTAACAAGAATCCATCACTGGGTCATTGTCTTTTGAACAAAAATAGACATTTATTCCTTACAAAATTCTGGATTCGTTCTTAAAAAGAAATTTCAAGTGCATTACCACAGCTGAATGATGTCAAGCTCATAGAAAACAACATAAATGTAGTCCTTGCTCAGACGTTTCACTTAAACAACTTCAGAAAAGTTCAGTTTCTATCTCCAGCTGGAAAGCTATGGTGGCAACATTATCGCTGCCATTTTAATGATTCTCTGCTGTATGCCCGAGTGTTATAATTTGTTTGCAACAAGGCTGCTGCACAGACAATTAACCCAGAATAGCAGAGCAGCCTCAATTAAAACTTTAATCTGTATATACTATATCGTTACTGTCAAGTATAACGATATTATCCAGATGAGGTACTGGAATAGGGCTTTGCCCCCACCAGCTGAAGGTAGAATGTGCACATCATGGCTCATAGTCATAGCAAGCCTTTGTCAAAAGGAAATGCAGTTCCATTATTTTGTCAAAGGAGTCAATTACATGTTTCCTGCTGTTATGAACAACTCACAGTGTGATAGATATTATTTAATCAAGCAGTAAGCCATACTGAATAATATGACCTAACTGAATATTTATGCTCTTGTTTCCATGATGGAAAATAGCATACATGTCCATTGTATCTGTCACATAAAAATAAAATAAATAAATAAAAATAAAAACATAGGCCAAGAACATTTTAGGGACTGATTTACTTTATAGGGACTACTATCTAGTCTTCATCATTCATTACCTCTACATATTTTATATTAATTTTTGTTCACAGTAGTCTAAATATCCAAGGGGTATCAGAGTGTATGAAAAAATAATTACCCTTATGAGGCAATTGAGTTTGCAATGGCTGGATATCTGTTTGCCACAAGTTCCAGAATACATTGCCCTTTCCAGAATTCAATAAGGTTGGAAAACACACTGGGGGGCATTTTGGACCATTAAATCATACAGAACCCTTCAAAATCCTCAATGTCCTTAGGATTATGCTTAAGGACTGACTTCTTCAATGTTGACCTTTTCCACAACTGACTGTGTGCATAGGAGACAAATTCTTGTCTTCTTCTAATCTTAGTCTTTTTCAAACAGAGGGCTGAGTTCCAATCAAAGTGCCTATTGTGTTTGGCAAATTGCAGGTGCTTCCATTTGTTTGTAACACCCAGTAAATGATTTCCTCTGGCAACCCTCCAAAATATGCTGTTGGCATGGCCCCAGGATGCAGCCAGCTTCTGCAGTTGCCCAATGGTGACCCTTCTATTCTCTTTTAGCTGCTTTACCATGTCTCTCATTGGGTAGGAGTACAAAGAGGGCCCAGTACAATTCTTTAAACCTCCTGTGATCTGAAATATGTAGAAAACTATTTCAGATTTAACTTTGCTTTTATTTTAAGTAATCTTTTAGGCTGCTCTCTGATTTCACAGACTCTAGTTCAGAAATCACTAGTTTAAAACAAGGAATTGAGTGCATCATGACTTGAATGGAGGTAAAGTAATCCCTGCAGACTGTGGGGGTTATGTTCCTGATACCACATTTGCTGAAGTTAAATTTAAATGGGGAAAATAGTTCCCTGGGAAATTTAGCCAAAGCCAAAAATACATAAAATTCTTTAAGCCTTTATTACATGCTATACTTTTCCAAAACGGAGATTACAGCATGGCAATTAACAAAAAACATTTTTTAAAAAGTAGCTATTTTCTAAAAGCATGAACTAGTTTACCTTAAAAACCACACATTCACCACCTACCTAGCCCTTTTTGCTGGCCTCTGAATACCATGTTTGCTGAACGTTTGGGACCAATTATGACGAAGGAAAAAGTGGAATACAAGAAGGCACCTTTGCTGTGTTTTTGCTGCATGAAGACTGAGAATTCTAGTAAAATTCTTGATTTTGTATTCATTTGCAAGAGTGAAGTTTGTAATACAGATATAAAGAATGTTATGTAGTTGTAGCTTTGGCTAAGGTTCCACTAACCCCACAAACCACACATACAGTACATGAGGCACAGCCCCATGGTTGGTGTACATTTATGTAACCGTGTATAAGTGAATTCCGCAGTTGGAGAACCCGGGATTGGCAAGGGATTACTGTATTTAAATGTGGAAAGTAAACAATATGCTTCAACAATTAATTTACACAGAGCAGACCACAAAATCTATGCAAATTTACTTGCCTGAGAGATTTGCTAAATACAGACCAAGGGACTTTATAAGCAGCGATAAAGTGAGCTGCCATTAATTCAGCACACTTGAGTGCCAAGAACTCAAAAAAAAATTAAAATCCACTGGAAGCAATCATAAACAGTTAGATACTTGATTCGTTATTGTTTTTTGTATGTATTAATAGTTTAATGTTGAATAGCTCAAACTCTATGAGGCAGTATTACTGATTGGCTTCTTTAGCTGTTATTTGTGTTTGTTAGATGTCACAAAGATGATGGCACTGTTGATGTTGTAGTGGGATAGGCATGTAAAACTTACGCGGGGCCTATATTTTGGATGCTCTGGTGCGGTCAGTCAGTGTGAATAGATGCGTCATTGGCATGTTCTGCGCATCTGTGGCCTTGTGTTGTCCGGTGAAAAGGAGAGAAATTCAGCAGGGACCCTTTATGCCGCTGTCTGAAAGCCTGAACCGAGGCTAAGTGAATCCGTTTCTGTAGGATTGACGTGTCCAGCAGTACAGCTATGTATGCTTTCCATTGTTTGACTGTTATTATCCTGAAAATTGACAGGGTTCATGGCAGTGTATATGGATTTTTCCTTGACTTGTGAGTAACTGACTTTGTCATTTTTACAGTGCGGAATAGAATCATTGCAACAGTGTTTCTGAGCCCGGAGGCACTGCTCTTTGATACACCTCTGCAGAAATGGAAGACAGTAATGTTATGACTCTCCGGGCCGTTTGCTGCAATTCGTCTCATTGCTTTCCGCAGTACGAGTGTGCCAGAGACGCCAGGATTAATCTGCTGCCTGAGTGAAATGTGACAGCATCCTGTGGACTTTTATTCATGCGTAAGCTGGCACAGAACAGCAGAATGAAGGGAATTCTTACAAAGGTGACAAAAACCGCACAGCCAAGATTTTCCAAGCACTCCCTCCCAGACCACATCTCCAAAGCATCAGCAAATTCACTTACGCCACATAAGAAATATGACAAATAAGGCACCATGTCCGAACCACGTTACCACATGATTAGCCCCAAACTGCGTTGATTAAAGTCTCTCATAAATTCAAGCATGTGGCAGAAATGATCAAAATCATTTGAAGATGGCAAAGAAAGGCCCAGAAGTATTCAAGCTTCTGTGAGACATTAGTAAATAATAATATGTAAAAAAGTCACGCTCTCTCTGCTGCCAGTAATTGGGGAGTTTCAACTGTCAGGTCTGTATTTAGAACTCAAGCGCCCTGGAAATGAGTATCTTCAGGCAAAAAAAAGTAATGAAGCATAAATTATTGCTGTTAGATATGTAATGCTCAATCAGTACAGCCCCCAGGAGCACGTCCCAGTGGCTTCTCGCTCCCTCCGACAGCCTGCTGAAGCTTCAATTACTCTCCTCATTTACAATAAAAGATTAATGAAAATAAGTATATTTTAGTTCGTGGAGATTAACTGTGTCCATTTACCTCCCCCAAAACAGAGATATTTGAGCCATAATCCCGGTGGAAATTTTGTCAACATGTACATGGGAAATTAATACATTTTCAATGACAAGTTTCTGGGAAAGAGCCTCTCATTTGAGCATCAAGGAGAGAATCTGAGGCTGGACCAGATCCATTTTAACTGACAAACATTCATTTCCCCCTTTCCCTTCCATGCCCTCCTTCCCTTAACTAATGGCTTTTGAATTCCCCAAAATTCAATTAAAGCCACTAAGTCATCTCAAGGTAAAATGCTATTCAATCAAATGAACACAAATTCACTCACTTCTTAAGATAATGAAACCCTAAGTGCAAATGTATGTGAAAGGAATAAATTCACTTTATTATATAGTGATGATAGATTATTATGGACCTTTTATATCTGAATAATGATTAACTTCAGGACAGCCATGACCCTATGAACCCTTTAAGGCTAGCTGATTTAGTAAGTCATTCAAAGGGGAAATATTGCAGTAAGCAGACAGCATCTGCTGTCCGTTTATTTTTCTTTATTTGTAATTATGTCTGCATCACTGATGCAGATAAATAAATAAACACTCACGCTTACTTGTGTAAGCAAACAAAAGAGCTGTGTGATTTAAACTAAAGACACTTTCTGGTTTTTATTTTAATACACATTGACCTTTCAGATGCAAAGCTAACTTCATTTTAAGTCCCTGATGGATCTGCAAAATAATAATCGCGACAGACCCCTCGTGATTGTTCAAAGCAGGATCCTTTAATATGGCATGATTAGCAGAGTTAAGTACATGTCATAAGATATTCATTAACACATTTTAGTGTTCAGTTAAACTCAACACAATTCACAGCATTATGTGAGACTGAGTGCCATTCCTATATCCTAAATAAAATGTATGTTTTTGTCTACCGAAGCAGATAGAAAATAATATGAATAACACACTCTGCAAATCAACAGCAAGCAAGTCTATCACAGAACAGTAATGTTTCCATAGTTGGTATTTTTCATTCTTAGGATGAACTGGTTTGTATTATTGTGAGTGAAGCTGTATCTGTGGGTGGAGTCAGCCATGGACAGACCCCTCTCACATCTGAAAGAGGCATGGTG
Source organism: Albula goreensis (assembly GCA_022829145.1). NCBI lineage: Eukaryota > Metazoa > Chordata > Actinopteri > Albuliformes > Albulidae > Albula > Albula goreensis. The sequence continues at coordinate 21,090,501 of CM040755.1, read as the reverse complement.
CTGTGATAGAAAAGTTTCCCCAGACAGTCAAGGTGAGTGCGCCCATGTCTGGAAGTTTCAAGGTCTGGCAAATGGCTGCGCTCTCGTGCCGCTCGTTACCCTTTGATGGAACGGGACGATGGGGGGCTGGGGGCGGGGTGCGGGGGATTGGGGGAAGGGTGTCCTTGATGGGATTTCTGCCTCTCCCAGCCATAAAAGCGGCTCTTTGCATCCTTTGAGTTTAAGTGAACTGAGCGGTCCCATGAGAGCGAGTCTGACCGCTGTCCCGCCTCCTGCCCACCGCGAGCTCACCCTGTCATGCTGCCGCTCATTACAGAATCGTTGTGCATTGTGAAATGGCCAGGGTGGTTGGGGTGTTTTCTGGATTTTCCAATGATGGATATTGGCAAACAGCTTGCCTCCTTGAGTAAAGAATAACCTTCATTCGATCAGTCCTGTTACTGTCACAGGGACCTGTTTCCCCGATAAATCAATGTGCCCAATTTGTTTATCTTTGCCCTCACGATTCACCCCCGCTGGTCTTTCGTATCTGAGCATATCCATCTTTCTTTTTTCTGTCCACATGTGCAAGAGTCAGGCTTGGGCGCAATCAACATTTGTTTGACTCAGAAAGTGCAAGTGTGAGCCTCTTTCTTCACAAGCAAGTTCAACAAAAATGAACTCATCAAACAGTGTTTGTTAAGACATGTGATGTTACATGATATGTAACAGTTGCATTTATTTATAAGTAAAAGTAATATTGATTCATTGCAGCCACAGTGACTGTTGAATTTACAGTCAAATGCAATCTGATAATCTCATGCATTTTCATTCCTCTCCAAATTAAAATTGCTTCATTCAAGTATGTGCAACAGGAACTATATATTTATGATGTAAACTCTTGAGGAACTTTCTGATGAATTAAACAGTCCATAGGTCACATGCTTGGCTTGGATTCATTCAGCATGATTCTTTTTTCTTCCACTTACACAGTTGGGCGGGTGAACATTGGTGACTCCTAAATCTGTGAAACTGTGTTTGTGAAAAATTCATGTTATTATGAATTAAGATCGAGGAGAAATGCCGATTGAATCCAGGCTAGTATGTTCTCACTGTCCTGGATTCCAGCCATGTTCTCTGACCTTGGGATCGTCAGTTTCAATTTATCTGGTGGTATTTTGAATTCACAGAGGCTGTTAAGTTCTTGCATTAATTAGACGGATTATAGAAAAAACAAACTTCATTTAAAAACATAAAATGGTCCTGCCTTTGTATTCACTATATCAATTCACATACTAAAGAAATCCTGACAATGGATATGACTTGCATATCAGAAATGTTAATTATGGGATTAATATACGTGCCAAATGGTGAAAATAGTCCTCTATTGCAGTCATTTGAGAGCAATTCTAATTTGAGAAAGTGTGCCTTGGGGCTTAGAAGGGATTGGCCATGTTTACGAATAACACATTACTGCATTTTTTAAATGAATTGATCCTCCTTGATTGAACCCTCATTAAAAGGGCATTTGTGTTTGTTTTAAGCCTCTCCAATGGGGGTCTACATTAAAACACACAGTGAGGAGGAGGCAAGGGGGAAACTTTGCCTCAAACTACAAGCTCTCAGAGATAAGGAGAAATTATAGTGTATTCATGGTTCTTTTGAGTGGCAGTCAAGAGCAATGGATTCTTATCACTAAATTGATCATATGAGGCTTAAAGTAACATAGGACTTGACGCTTAGCTGTTATATTGTTCTATAATTATTATCTTTGCCTGAAGGAAAGCTGTTTTGCTCTAATTTCATGTTAGAACAAAGTCATTATAGTGTAATGCCCACAAGATCAGGTTTCTAGGTGGTTCAATTAATTGACTAGAACAAAGCATTTAGGTTTATTTGGGAGGGGGAGCATATTTCCAAATAACATATGTTTTAAATAGTTAATAGTTTTAACATGTTTTATTATTATTATTATTATTATTTTATTATTATTATTATTATTATTATTATTCGACACCACACAAAGAATTGCACATTTATATAAATCATCTAGAAAGAAAGATAGTATATATATATATAGGAAGTATATTTTGAAAAGTGTTTTTTTTTCCTCTTTTTTTTACAAGGGAAGCAGTGATGTGATGTCTGTGATTTTTCTGTCTGTTTTTCAAGTATGAAACTGAACGACTTAGAGTCTTACTGAATTATTTCCATTGCCAATATGAAATATGCATATTACTTTAATTTTATTTTGGATTAGTGCAAGGACAAATTTATACACTAAGCATCTAGTCTCCAGTATGTCTGTTATTTATTGTCAGGCAGTAGTATGTAAAATAGATTTCTTTCATTCAGAATTGCTTTGTTGACATATTTTGCATTTAAATGATAGACACATTTAGGTCTCAAGTGCAGGATACCATATTCACAACAAACAGGCCTACTTTTTTCTTTAGCATACACATCCTGTCGTCTTACTTATAAAAATAAAAATGAAAATAAATAGACAATCTGAGAAGCAGTTGCAATAACATTGCAGGCATGTTGTGACAATGTTATTCACATTTCTATTGGTTATAATGTGGTGTGATCTCCATCAATCTCATGCTGAGAGTTCCATTGTGATCTCGTTTGAATGTTGAGCATCTTCAACAGCTATTTTTAACGTGCCTGGTTTTGAAACAAGCACAAAGAATGCATCATGAAAAAATATTATTTCTTGAATAGCACTTTGACTTTAGCTCTCGTTTTATTTCGGTATACAAATATTCAGTCAAATGTCCCATCCCTTGCGGTGTCAAAAGCACAATCTTGTCATGCTGGCACATTTAAAGAAATTCTCTCTGTATCAGTGAACATGCAGCATTGATTCTCTTATCCCTGGAATGTCTTTAAACTTTGTTCTGGCAGCCAGTAAAATATTATTCCATCATGAATTCAAACAGAAAAGCCATATTGAAAATCAATTGGCAATGTTGTCTATATTATTTATTAGCAAACCTTATCAACTCAATTTATATAGGGAGGGTTATGTGAGTGTAACTCCTAAACAGTCAGAAGATTTTTTCCCCTGGGTTAAATTGGCATTGCTATGAGTGTTAAAGCAAAGAAAAACCCTCTACTCTGGTGTTTACATTATAAAAGCTGATATAAATTTACATGCTTTTACACATTGTTTCACACACTAAATCCACCATATCATATATTTTTGCAAAACAGCACTCAATGCACAATAGCAATAATAATAATAATAATAATAATAATAACAAAAAATGCATGTATAACATATGAAGAGAATGAAATACCTTCAGTCAACTTGGTTGTGGCTCAGTGAAAAAGCTGCTAAAATTGTTTTAAAATGCCACTTCAAGTGGGCAATTAAAATCCAATGTTGCACTCATACTTCCATTTTTATTTGTTATAGCCTCCAAAATTAGTGTGTGTTTCAGGTAGCTTCATGTCAACCAACCACCCATAATGTTTAGAATTTTACATTTTTACATTGTATATGGCATGCTGCAGATCTTTCAAGGGAACATGTGTGTATTAGTTGGTAACTAGCACATTGTATCTAAAATTCCAAAAAAGTTTATATCTTTGTTTTTATTGTTTTATCCACTCTTCATTCTGTTTAATGTGAGACTGAAAGGATATCACATTTTATTACTAACATTTGGCATTACAGGCAGATTGTATGCAGTTACTGTGATTAAACGTTTAAGTACTGGACACTTTTTAAAGGTGCTCTAAAGCCTGTAGTTTCACCTAGATATAATGCTTCACGATTGAGTGGTTTTTGTTCAAAGCCCATCAGTTTCCCTGTGAGCAAAGACAGCTTCAGCGTTGATTTCTTGTTTATCAAAGCTGTCAAGTATTTTTTTTTTATTCAAGGTTTTGTTTCAGATGTTTGTGTATTTATTCAATATGCATCCCTCTGCTCCAGGCCGATGTGGTTTATTTCCCCTTAGAATAAAATGATCTGTGCACACTCAAGAAATCAGTAATCACTGCCTGCCATGACCGTTCAGAACCAATGTGAAATTCTAAGTCATCTACATTTTCCCTTCCTATTGTTTTGAATTAATACACCATTTCCTCCCTCCTTTTATCTTTATTCTTTCATTCATTTGCCTTGCATAGTGCAGCAATGAAAACATTTTACATTTAGGCAAAATTACAATAGCTCTACCGTCATATCCTCTCAAAAAAGTTGAATATTCCTCTTAATGAATGCCATTACATGTAATCCGGAGTATTATAACTGTGCAACTGTTAGAGTCCACTTTTAGAATAGTGCTTAACTCTAAAAATATACCATCATTGGTCTCTCTTAAAGATTCCTTATTTGGCCTTACTATTTCATTTGGAGCTGACTGCCAGCACGACAGAGATAGGCAAGTCATGTTATAATACATTTTTTCAGGTGGTTTTCTGCACTTTTTTAGTTGCAAATGGCAAAGAGCATGCCAAAGGTAAACGACTTATCGAAATGTGAAATCAGATCGTCATACCGCTACACTTTTAATATATTAAGAAAGCCCTCACGATATTTATTTAACTTGAGAGTATCCTCCTTGATTCCTCCTAATCAAGAGGGGCACTTCACATATTATCCTCCAAAATAGTGAGACATTTGGTCACATTTATTACAGTACATAATGTTACAGAAAGTGCAGTGATATAGTGTAGTAATAAAAATAAAACAAGGCCATAGTGCAGTGGCATGGCAGTCCAGAGTCATAGTTGCTTACCTGTACAGTAGAAAATACTGCCATTTCTGTTTACAGCATATACTCATAGGCATAGAGACTGCATTAGTATAACACTGGCAACTAATAATGGCGAATCAATGTTATTTTGTATTCTCCTGACTGTTATGCAAATGTACATGGTGCAAATGGTCATGGTGCTCAGCTTTAGTCATAATCAAACATTCAGACAGCAGAAAACGGTACCCATCCAATCCATGACAACAGCGCCACTGTTTGAGTATCATGTTGGATGAAATACTTGCAGATGTATCTATATAAGGGTCCATTATTATACAATCAGCATATGGTTAAATTAATATGAAAATGTTTCCACATTTTTTTAATACTCATGTTGGTGTGTTATGACCCTGATTATTACAAATTGGAATAAAGTGAACACAATATTGGTGGATATAAATAAATAATGGGAAGTTAATTAATATGAGGACCAACCTCAAAACTTTGGTAATCAAATCTGCCGTGTTTTCAATTTGCATGATTAAGATTTTGGTTATGTTGTTCATTTAGAATTCAGGTTGTTCACTCTCAAAATGTCAACATATCAAAATTCTCAACACTGCAGTTAATTATCTGTGGAGCTTTCAAACCGTCAATGTAGAAAGCAATTAACTTTAATTTGCTACCAATTAAATTGTGACTTTTAAGAATATTAATATGCTAAGCATGCTGCCTCACCTTCCCTGATTTTCTTAACACTCAACAATCACTTGTAATCCTGTTTGCATGTGTGTATATTTGCATATACATATATGTGATTCTATTGCAATAAATTCATAACTAATTATATTTTTACCTTTGTTGTCTGCAAAATCAATTATAATTATATTTCAATACTATTGCATACCAATCAGCAAACTACAATATTACTCGGCTCAGACTCACTCAAAACATAGTACACCGTGTCCTTATCTCAAAATGAGAATTTCAATAATTATATTTATATTTGTTTGAGACAAAACACTTTTCCCTCAATCTTTCACTCAGTGCAAGGCAGCAGTAAGTGCAACACCAAATTCCTCATGTTGTCTCAATAGCAAATGAACTTTTGCTCATCTGAGAATATTTTGAATGCAACTGACAGTGACTGCACTTAATGATCGCATATAGTGTATGGATTGTGAGATGGATGGTTTTATATCTTTACATGCATAGTATCTGGAAGGAAAGGCATTGTATTCTGTGATAAGCCATCCATATTGCAGGGTGAGGTCCTGTCCATCGGCCCTGTCTAGAACTTCAGCTACTTTAGCTCTGGCTAACTGCATAATGTTACTAAAAATGGCAATTGTTCATACATTTGCTAATTCAATGGGACTGAAATGTGGATCTGAAGGTTCATTTTGTTCCGGCTACATTAAATGAATCCTGCCTGACGTTAGCTACCCCATTGTTGACTGACGTTTTTGCCACTATAGTTTGTGCCAGAGCCATCCATGAAGCTTGTATCAACCAGTGTCAATTAAATCAACACATTGATACCTAGCTGATGAGCTATAAGCAACCACAAACGTAAATATTATAGCTGTACATCAAATCAAGAAAACATACTCTTTTTCATCTTCTTCAGTTGACTATAACCAGTTTGCCAATAGCAGTTGCTGCTAAGAAAAAGCAGGAGCTCATTATGTCCATTTGTTAGAGGTGGAAGTTGAGAACTGTGCTGTGGATACTGAATGAATGAGAACAAGTAAAATCAACGGATCGTACCATATCATCACCATGCAATTTTTTTTAATCCATTTTGCTGAAATGTCTTATATATGCACACGCACACATATACACACACATAAACACATATAAACACACCCACACCGTGTGTGTGTGTGTGTGTGTGTGATACAAATGGGATAGGCACATTTTTTTGCCCATTTGACCAACACATGAAACACACTGACCACTCAAAAATCACCTTCAATATGAAAAATATCTGCAACATCACCCTTATAATACAACAGTGTAAGTTTGGTAGTCATTATGATTAATATAAAAGTTACTCAGACTTATGAATTAATGGTGCATGTGATGTGCACCTGGGACTTCCTGTCAACATATTTGGAAAATATGGTCGCCTGAATAGTCTTAGGCCTTATGGTGAAGCAAGATGCTAATGTGGTTTACCTTCAACAGCATGCAATGGGAGTAATGTATGGGCTGGGGTGGCTGGCATGGGAGAACCTCCAGCTATACATAGGCTCTGGGAGTTATCAGCACTATTCATGAGATGCGCTTCTGCTTGTGCTTTGTTTTCATGTTTTATTAACAGCTGTGGCTGGGCCCAGAGACTGAAGAGACAATGGGAAAAGGAAAGCCAAATGTAGAACATGTCACTGCCTGCGTTTCTATTGTAACAACCTAAACGTGGTGGAAGAGCATAGCGAAATATTTGAGTTCACTTTCATGTCAGAAAGAACAATTTTATTAGTTATTTAAGTGAAGGATGTGCCATTACTTCGAGGACACATATATTTTAATGGAGAATGGAGACTCGCTTGCCTGAAAGTGTTATTACAGAGTCTGAAAAAAAAATACTTTAAAGGCAATCTTCATGTTGCTTTTGAGATGAAATCGATAAATACTTTCTATTAGGATTCTGTGGTATTGAACCATATGTTTCAGCTATGAGCCTGACAACCATGCCTTTGTGACAACAGTTGCAGTATGAAGCCATATAACCTTGATAGGGTAATAATCCATAGACAAAAATACAGTCCATTTGCTCAGCAGAGGTTCTTTTAACCCCCGACACTATCCTCCATTATTTATTCACTAAGCAGATGCCCACAAACAGACTATCTAGCATTTCCTGGTATTTATAGCCAAGCAAAGATGTGTAACTTATATTATTTGTAATGCCAGTACTATGACAAATCATACATAAGCCCTTTATTTGTTTAATTTCATAAGCGATAAACAGTATGAAATATTTGTCCGTTTTACATTTGCTGTGTTACAGAAACAAGAGATTCAGTGACAATGGCTTCTCTTCTGCTACAGGTAAGGTAACCCTCAGTACTACTGATGTCTGATGTCTTTTGTTTTGTGATAGAACATAATAACCACATACCAGCAGCTAAGTGTCATTTTTTGTATATTAATAAAGAGAAACATGCACATTAAAATGTGTAAGTGACTCCTGATATTAACTGTATTGTAACTGGTTGCATTTGGTCTAAAATGAGTTCTCTGATGGGCTTAGTTTTATCAAGGCACCAGGGATTGAGAGGGACCCCGTTTGATCTCATCAGACCAAATTTTTAGCATTTAAGAAGCTGAGGACATGAGCTGCAGCTGGGTCTGTTTTACCCATCACAGCACAGCTTCAGCATGGTGGAAGCTGAAGGTATGGCCTGTGTGAGACCATAAGAGCACAGCTTCAGCATGGTAGAAGCTGAAGGTATGGCCTGTGTGAGACCATAAGAGTACAGCTTCAGCATGGAGGAAGCTAAGGGTATGGCCTGTGTGAGACCATAAGAGCACAGCTTCAGAATGGAGGAAGCTAAGGGTATGGCCTGTGTGAGACCATAAGAGCACAGCTTCAGAATGGAGGAAGCTAAGGGTATGGCCTGTGTGAGACCATAAGAGCACAGCTTCAGAATGGAGGAAGCTAAGGGTATGGCCTGTGTGAGACCATAAGAGCACAGCTTCAGAATGGAGGAAGCTAAGGGTATGGCCTGTGTGAGACCATAAGAGCACAGCTTCAGAATGGAGGAAGCTAAGGGTATGGCCTGTGTGAGACCATAAGAGCACAGCTGAGAGCTCCACAGACGTGATGTTGATGCTGACCCCTCTGCCACCTCAGCAGCAGTGTTGTGGTGGGTTTATAACAGCATTTTCCAGGCTGCAGTCACCTGCGGTGTCAGATCGAAGGGTCTGACATGAGAGTGATGTGCTTACAGGGTAATGGAGGTTGAGCGGGATGGGGGGTCTGACAGAGTATAAAATTACAGGGACCATGAGAGAAAGATAGGGACAGAGAAAAAGAGGGTGGAATGAAGAACAAAATAATTCAGAAATGGACTGTATGAGAGAGGAACATGTGTGGAAGAGAGAGGGGGTTAGAAGCAGAGAAGGGATTAGAGAGAGAGAGAGAATGAGAGAGAGAGAGAGAGAGAGAGAGAGAGAGAGAGAGAGAGAGAGAGAGAGAGAGAGTTCCATGTCACCAACCAAGTAATGAGCACATTTTGGCATTTCAGATATTTTTGCAGTCCTGGAAAGGGGGAGTGTAACACAGAACACTGCCTACACAGAAGAGACCTATGAATATTACTCTGCTAACTGAGCTTTCATTGACCAATAAGGGAACAATGTATGCATATTACATTCATACCAATTGATAAAATAATGGTGTTTTTAATAAAGTGTCATTCAGACAGATTTAGAGGATGTACCACTTGGGAATGTATAATTTCTTACACTCTAGGATGGATGCTTGGTGCGAGGCACACATTTTGGTCATCAGCAATGACACCTTATATATACAAAAGTAGGTTATATTCTGAAGTCTCCAGTTAAAGGGCTTTGCTTTTTGAAGATGTAAGGTGAAGTAGAAAGTGTCACTGAGCTTGTGTGTATAAGCATTAAAAGAGTGGTAGTAAGATTTAGGACAGGCCACACAAGGAATATGGGAATTCGGGAAGGGGTAGACAGAATCATGTAGTATGTGTATGAGTGTGTTTGTGCTTTTTATCAAGAGCCATAGGTAGAGACATATCAGAGATATTGCTGAAATACCACAGTGCTAAAAATAAATACTGCACAATGCTGACTCAGAGATTAATGTCCTCAGCTCTCCATATAACAAAATAAAATGGCTGTCTACAATCTGTTTTATCCATAAATCAAGCTGCAGTGGTCTGCTTAATGTTATATGTTTTATATAACATATAATCTTATATGTTTCTTAATAAATACATAATGAAGTATGGCAAAGTTTCATATCAAATGTGTCCACAGTATACCTCTTTTCTACAATGTTTTTAAATCATTTTTTTAATTTGTATAAGATGCAATATTGATCAAAACTATGTAAAAAATTAGATATGCAAGTCTTCCTTATATTTGCCACTCAGACTCAATAGGGAAGTGCATAGACTTAGACTGACTCTGGGCTAAAGCTTGATTGCATTTCACAGGGATGTGAGTAAATTAAAGGGGCAGGCAAAAGGAGTCCATCTCTGTGAGCTTTTGTAGGCTGCCATCTTGGATCACTGTGACAATTCTGAGCCTAAAGGAACAGCGCGGGCTGTAACACAACACTGGCTTGGTGATTAATTCCACTGACAAAGCAGTAACCAATGATCGATTGAGGATGGCTAGACTGTAAAGACCATTTCCCCTTCACTTACTCTGCCTTTCTCAAAGTCGCCTGACATTTTGATTGCCGGTTAGCGCAATGCTGGTCAAATTAATCACAGATGTACTGTTGTATCGCAGCCAGAGTGAAAAACTGGGACTTGAGACAAACTTGGAAACATTGTTCTTTGTGCCTTTTCCTGCTGCTTTTTGAGGCAATAAGACCATTATTTGGGATACTTTTTACTTTTACTATTACAAGATGACCACTCTTAGCCATCCAGTGGAGTGTGCTTCATTTCTATCCAACACTGGAGACTGTAATAACATTAGGCCGGACTCGGACAGAATTACAGGTTGAACATGTTTTATGTTCACCTTGGGAAAGCTTATTGTTTTAAATGTTGGGTTATATTCATGGATAAGCAGTTTGAAGGAAAACTTGTATATGTAATTGTCCTGGATAAGGAAGGTAAGACAGTCAATTGAGTGAGGAAATGGATACTGTCACAGAAAATTGTTTTGCATCCTTTTATAACTTAATCATTATTTTAGTGAAGGAGAGTAGATCATTTGACCACTCTAGCTTTTATTTGCTTCCTCAAAAAAGATTATCTTGTATCCTCATGTGCTTTTCTTTTTCTTTTTTTACAGATTATTTAAACATTTTTCTTCTGGTGGCATTTCACTCATCAAACATGTTATGATTTAAATTAGCTTTGTTTGGATTAAAATGAGTGCTGGTGGGACTACCACGTTAATAATTTAACTAATATTGTCAAAGTCTGCTTATTAGCAATTCATTTTACTCCTTCATAAGGACTGAACATAATAACCCATTCATAAATATTTATCACAAAGACTGGAAAGCACATGGAAAAAAATGAAAGTAAATTATGACTCTAACTAGAGGCTGTGTACTGCCTAGATTTGAAGACTAATGTCTGTTCTGTACAGTATCTCAAAGGAAAAGCTAAGATGAAAACCCTTTTCCCTGCAGCTTCCACATCAAGAATACTGTGTTTAGCTCCTCTCACCAACAGACCATGGAAAAAAAAAAACAAGAAACCAGGCTGCAACAGTCCAATTGTCTTCATGTTACACAAACTAGAACGAAACAACCTATCTCAATCACTGAAAAGCTCAACGTAAAAATAAATAGTTGAATCAACAGGTTTTCATTACCAACAGGCCTCCTCACAAGGGAGTGCAAACCCATGCCTCTAACATCTCTGTCAGTCTGCTCAGCCAGCCCAAGTAAAACCAAAACACATTTACAGCTAAATAAATCAAAGCTTGCTGGTAACTTTGACTGCCAGTCCACATGCCAGAGACCGGGGATGCACTGGAAAGTGTCCATGTATACCTTCTATAAAGAACAGGCTGCAAACCACCAAATCACTCAGTCCACCAATTTCATTGCATGGTGTTTACTAGGGAGGACAAGCATGCACTTCGCCTGTAGCTGCTGGAGGCAGTTGCTTTTTATGTTGTAAAACAGGGATATCTCTACAGACTGAAATGGTGATGCTATGGCCAATTACATGGTATCCTCTGGAGCTGCTAGCCTAGTCAGCCATAACACGGTTATGATTTTATACCAGAGCAAGGGGTGTGTCATGAAGATAAAATGACTAAATTACCCCTGTTGTGGATTCAGATATTTACATTTTTTATTAAAAAAAATATTTCTTTTCATGTTTAAGTCAAAACAGGACCAATGATCATTCCACTGGATTGTGGGAGAAGGTGCTCAGAGAAAAAAAGCATAACCCCACCTACCTGACCACACAAAATACAGAATCATTACATGTGGAAGGTAGTAGAAATTGCTTACAAAACATGGTCAAATTGTCATTCGATTGCCTTTCTTTACTAGTCAATTATATTCACTAGTAGCTGCGCTAGAGTTACATTTTAAACATGAACTATGAATATCATACAGAGAGAATCAGGCAGCAAGAACAACAGGCCACCACATATAATGTGTGAAACTTAAGTTTCATACACTAACCACAAGACAGGGAGGGACATCAGCAGCAAACATTCACTGATATGATAGCTAGTGAGGGAATTTAATAACACAATTGAACAAGTGAGGGATTTTGATCTCACAGTCAGTGATCCAGACATTCTAGAAATTATGGCTTTGTTGTTTGTAATTGCCAGTTTTGGAAAGAAACAGGGTCTGTTTCATTGAGGATTCATGTCCAGCACTTTGCTTGAAGGCTTGTCTCTTGCACTCTGAAGTGGGAGAATATGTTTAGATTTTTTTAGATGCTGAATGTGGGTGGTACCTACAGAGTATTTGGAGATTGGTAATTGCTGATGTAAACCAAAGACATGTTTGTTAGTGTTGAGGTTTTAGGGTTATACATATGCATTTGTCATCACAGAATAGCTTTATTTTGATATAAATTTAAAATGATCATTGTACATACATAAAGATCCCTGACTGCCAAATATGACACACAGGTTGCATACTATGTTAATTATTCTGCTGTCTTGATCTGAATAAATGAAGTCATTTTCCATGATTACATGACACAACTTGTTCATATCACTGGTCAGTGATTCATACCATGTGACATCCATTCCTGTAAATAATTCATCTTGCAGGAAAACCTGGTGGATTGAACCTTTAGAAGTTGCTGCACTTAGACCTTCAGCAACGAGTGAGTTTGCAATGGAAGCACAGTGCTGTTCATATATTCCAAAACAGGTTTAACTGTATGCTGATTGACTCAGCTGCTTGTCATTTCAATTGATTAAAAAAAAAATCCATGATTAGCAGTGGATGGCAGGCTTTTCTGCTAAGCTGATTCAAACAAGCACATGATTTTGACTGGACATAGAGGGCTCCACAGTTACAGACTTTTTAATTCCTCAAAGCTATCATTTTAAAGCAGGTAGCAGGTGTCATCACTGTGAGTATATATATATATATATATATATATATATATATATATATATATATATATATATATATATATATATATATATATATATATATATCACAATTATTATTATTATTATTATTACTACACAATAATAATAATAATAATAATAATAATAGTTGTTGTTGTTGTTGCTATGTTACATCTGTTTGCCCCCTTTTGAAAGAAACTGTGTGGTTTATTTCATATATGAAGACCGCCCTACCATTGGCAAACATAGTCAACGGTTGGTTTTATTAAATCGGAACATCCAATGTAATAAAGTATGCTCCCGGCAGGCCTCCCAGACTAGTTAGATGTAACCGTTTCTGGCCCGGCGTTGGCTACGCTGTTGCACACTAGAGGGCTCCGGTCTGAGACAGAACAACGCACACGTCTCATCCAAGCACTCTGACACACAGCGCTGCGCAGGGAAAGCCCGACAATAAAACACCGCAGGAGCTCGACAAGATTACTGCTCCCAACTCCAATCCACACCGCAGTTTTGTCTGACCTACTTCACACATTTTGCCAGTGTCGCTTAGAGCATACCGCGCATCCTTGGCCTTCCACGGCTTCATATAGACTTATTTAACTCGCGATGAACAGGAACAAAATCATTTGTAATACAGTCAGTTACGTATGAATGGGAAGATAATGAGTCTTCTCTTGGATCGCATTGCTCCAGGTGCGTGGGGTATTGCAACACACTGAAGGATGCATTTGATAAACCAAACCCTACCCCCCACACCCCCCATGGAATAAAATATGAGTGCCCAGTGCGGGCATCAGTTGGTAGATTGTAGTAAGATGATAGAGCGAAACTTGTTTGCAAATTAAAAATATACATATAACATACACTGATATAAATAAAAATGAAATTAGCTTATGGAATTTCACTTTTTCCACCGGCTCATGTTAAATGTGTATTCCTTTGTTAATCCTGATTTTAGATACTTTCACAACTATGAACACCCAGCAGTACACACACACACACACACACACACACACACACACACACACACACACACTTTTGCTTTATAATGACGCAGATAAACTAAAATGCTCAAAGCTGAAGAAAATATAGAAACCATTAATTTATTAATTTTGAAGTTTGTATCAAATAAGTGAAAACAGTGGTGTGCATCGACTCTTCCTCTTTTCCAAGACAATGCCGTGCAGGATTTAGTCTTGCTGTTGCCCTGTGCAGTGTTTGCCTACACCTGAGAGAAGCCAGACAAGGCTGATGTGCTGTGCATGACAAAGCAAGCGAAATGTCCGCATAGCAAATACTTCACTCGAATTCTGAAACGGTCGAGGCTAAATAAGCAAAGTAAAATAGTTGCCTTAAAAAAAAAAATTACAAAGCATGTCTAATGTCGTTGGCGGAGCTCTGTTTCCAAGTCTTAGCCTGTACCTGTTTCTGAAAGACCGACGCTTTCACGCCAAGTGAAAGTTCCGTTTTATTCCCCTGGTAGGTGCGTGTGCGTTGCCTTGATCAGAGCGCGTGCATTAATTTCCAGGCAGTGGACCTGCCTCTTCATCAGTCCAATGAGCGCGTGAAGGGGAGGCTCCCCGCGCGAAACACTTCACATCTCCTTAAACTCGCATTCAGCGGACTAGCAAACCGGGGCTTGGATCCGCTGTGGTACAACAGGAACAGAGAGGATTCTTGATTTTTTAAATTTTTGCTCATTCTTATTTCTTCTACTTCTTATTTCTTCCACTTCAAACAAAAATGCAACGAGTATTTGCCGTTCTTGAGGAAAATAGCTCTTTGAAAAGCATAGTATGATACAGGCACCTGGAGACAAGCCAGTAAGTATGGATCATTAACAGGTGCATGCATGTTTGTAAGTAATACAATGGTTTGGTGTCCTTTCTTCTATTTAGCCATATCTTGTCATTGATCAATTATTGTTACGATTGCATTTCCATTGGTTTAGTAAAATCTGACACCTGAAAAGCTATATTGGACAAAAAAGGAGCTGAGAGCGTTACCGAGTTGTTTTATAACTGACGGTTCAGCTTTATTATAATAAAATAATAGTTTCCCGTAGAGTGGATTTAAAGTGATTTGCAGAAGAAAACAGATACGTTAAGACCAGACTGAACTTCAAATTCAGGTATGAAAGTACCGAGCTGATTGCAGGTAATGGGATGAGAGTAGTTGTTCCGTGCTGTCTCTTTCGTATAGCAAAGCAATGCTGAAATGCGTTTCGCGCATTCAACCCAGTTCATGAGCCAAAGGCTGTACGTATACGTTATTTCCCCGGAATAATGATATCGTTGCCTCGGTTTGCGTGCTGTGACACTTCAGCTGTTTTTCTAGCACTGTGGATCGCTCGCGAGAACGACCAAAGACTCCATCTGTGAAGGAGCTATCCGCTCAGGTGGTGCTGAAACCAGTGGATAACAGACAATCACTTATGTTTAACTGAGTTGCTGACTGTCTTCGTGAATTCTGCGGCAACGAAGTAACGTATTCTGTGCTCAGTATGTTAAATGATTTTAGTTAATGGCAATTGCTTAGTTTAAATCGCTGTGACCATTCTTCTTTTCTCCTATGAACACGAACAATTGTGTTAACGGCAGCGTATCGCTGGTTTAGGCTTTTGGCAAAGAGCATGTCTTTTCATATTGAGACGTAGAGGCAAAAAGAGTGTGAAAAGAGGGTAGAGACAATGGAAGTGTTTGAATCGTTTTTTTAATCGTTTTTAGAAAGATCAGTGTCAGGCATTGCTTGACAGATCCCTGGCGGTGCACTATCAAATCAATTACTTGAGGGACTGATCTAAATACTTTGGAAATGCGCCTGAAACCAGTGGCGTTATAACGCTGGCACAAAGAACATGATGGCTAAGGGTATTATTTACAAAGCGATTTCTGTCAAGAAGAAAAAAAATACTCAAACAACAGGCTTTGTTGGTAATGTTTTTCCCCTTTTATTTCCATTTGATAAAACAATCAAAGCCGCCCTGAGTCCAATAACTACAAGGAGCGCTTCAACTACCTGCAACACTCAGTATAATTACAGTTTCTGTAATCCAGCTTCACAAAATAAACTGCTTGCTGTTTTTTTTTTTTTTTCTTTCGTGTCACGATTATTAACACACATACAAAGGTAGTTAGTATGCTCAATGTATCAAACATTGGATGTATTTATATCTGTATATCTTGAAGGTGGAAAGTTTTTTTTTTCCTTTTCTGTACTGATTACTATTATTATTATTATTATTATTATTTATTATATTTTCACGGTCCGTGAAAAGCTCTAGTGGTTGAAGTAAGTGAACAGTTAACGTTTGTATGACAATACTTTATGCTAAGCTGCGACTTTCTGAGGTATTTTAAGAAAAGGTTTTGCTTTGATTCCCAACTGCATAAGTGCACACGTCACTGCGTGTCTGAAACTTGAGAAGAGATTAAATGAAAGACGTGTCTTGGAGGGGAACTGGCAGACAGTATCGCGGCTGATGCATCTTCGGAGTTTAGATTTAATTTACATAGCTTGCAAGCACAAAAGTAAATGAGGACTGCTCAAGCGCGCGCAAGCCGCTGCTAAGGAGCACGGCATTCAGTCTGATGGGCAGGCAAGATAACTGCTTCTTTATTTATTCAAATTCCATTAATGCGTCCTTCCTTGACCTGTCTCCCCCTCCTCCTCATAATTATCATCTTCATCATAATCATCAGCGTCATCATCACCCTACTATGGCTTTGGCTATTACGACGACGATGATGATGATGCAATATTTTACAATGTACAGAAATACATACAGAAATATTATATTTGATAATTTATATGATAATTTCTACCAGTGGTCATCTACATCAAAAACCATTGCTGAAATGTTGATCAAAGAAGGAAACTAATATAGAACACGAAGTTTATCAGTTTAATTAAACACAATTAAATGTAGTTTAATCAAGCCACATGCCACCAGCTTCAAATTATACATCATAAGATTCTTTGAATGAACACAGAACACAGTCTGTATTAAAATAAATGTGTATAGAAACAAAAAAACTGGCAGAACTGAGAAAGACTTTTGGAAAAAAAAAAATAAGATCTTAACTGGGAAAATGTAGTTTCAAATGTTTTTTATGTGTACATTTTTTCAAATTTTTCTTGTTGCCCCTGGTGTCTGGTGCTTTTACTTGTAGCCGTGTCTCATCTCACCTCTTGCGCAGGCAGTAGGTGTGTTTGTGAGGTCTTTTGACCTTGACTTTTCCCTCTCTTGGTTTGGATAACAAGAGTGCTGCTGCTGCGCTGTCTTCTTGTAATCAACAAAGGTATGTTTGTCTTTCTTTTAGGTCATGCGAGCTGAAGACCTGCCGAATGGACCATGCAGCAAGAAGAACACATCCTGCCTGTGCTCCCAGGAAAGTGAATGTGCCGTGCAAGCGGTCTTTGTCCGAACATGAACGCTAAGGCCTAGGCCAAAAGTGGATAGAAGTAACTTTTTCTGTGCATGTGTGTGTCTGAATGTGCACGTGCTTCGCAGGGAGAGCGGCCTATCTGAGGAAATAATGTCCAAACGATCGGGGGAGATGCTGGCAGATTTGTGGGCTTCAATGCTGCTCATTTGGATTATGTGCATTCATTCCGTCTCCATGGCCCCTTTCAACAACCAGTCCAAAAGCCAAAAGCAACCTGGATCCGGGGGCCTACATGAGCTTTCCGACGGACAAAAAATTCTCAGTCGTGCCAAGAGGGGATGGGTGTGGAATCAAATGTTTGTGCTTGAAGAATTCTCTGGACGTGACCCAATTCTGGTTGGCAGGGTGAGTACACAGATAGAGGATAGAGAACCTGCGTTTTATTTGGAAATTTAGTGATTTGAATTTTTGGGTTTCCCTTATTTATGTGGATTGACATAAGTTTGAGGAAGCCTAAAGATTGCTGTAGATGCAGTGAATATTGCCTAGGTCCCCACATTGGGACACTTTGACTCCATCAGTGTCATCCATCTTACATATTAATAAATAACAGCGAGAAAATGACATTCAGTCTCTGCTATCTCTGCCATAACTGTGTCACTTTTCATCTAGAGAATAACGGAGTAATAATATAACAGCATCTGTCACAAACTTTGCTTCTGGGGACCTAGTGGGGAAGCTGTAGTTCTTTATGTTGTATATTGTATAGTTTACTTTCTTTAGAATTATGATTTATTTCCATTAATGATTGCGATATTGAACCACATTGTGAATGGATTGTCTTGGAGATGTTTACTCATCATGTTAGTTAGCATGCTGCACTAGCATGACATGAGTTCAAATCAGGTGACAGCTGCTAACTTAGTCCGCTAGCTCATTCTGTGGAAGTACTGAGATGTGGTCCTTTGCACCTTTTCAAGATACAAAATCCTCAGGCCTTATGCTGATAAAGCTGAACATTTTTAGAACGTACTGTATACTTACATAATGCGTTCGATGTCTGGAAAGCTTAATATAGCACCATCAAACACATTTTCGTATGGTTCATAAACCTGAAAAATTGGTGTGTGCATAAAATTCTGGCTTTGAGGTCACTGCTTCACCTGTGTCTTACCAAAGCCATTAGAATGGAAGAGAATGCTAATTAGCATACCATTTCATAATTTTCATACAAGAGGTCCCTGCATGGTTTCCCTAGCACAGCTTAGGTTGTAGTTCTGAGTGGCAACTTGTGAATTTGACTGGTGTACGTTAGACACCATTAACAGTGTGACAGACATATTGTTTTTAATGGCATAGTGAAATATGTAGATGTATATAGTACATATTTTGGAAGAAGGCTACTAGGGCACTGCTAGGTTCCATGCTGTAATGAGCTAGAGCTATCAGAGAGCCAGTCAAGCTAGAGAACTCCTGCTCATCACAGTGCCCCATGCCCCACCTCTACACACCATACAGACACTCTTGCACTCTCATGGTCTATGCACAAAGACACACATGTCTTTTCTCATGCACACACACATATGCACACGGTCAGCTCTGGAGCAGAGATTCCTTCTCCTGTGCTTCATTTAAACATGAATGGAAGGGAGGAGGAGGTGTGATTAAATGGGTCATACATTTCAGATTCCTCTGTTTGTGGGTTTGTGGTTATGGACTGAATATCAGGGCTCCTCAGGCAGAGATTAGACTCATTCCATCGCGTATATTTTGCTGCTTCTTCCTCTGATATTTAATTCTGCATATACCTACTGTCTTGTCAGTTACTGAGCTTCCCAGGTTTTCAGCTGACAGGGAGCTGAAGCTATTAGCATACATGTAAAATTTTAGGTATAGTAAGGGAGGGAGGAGGGGGAGCAGAATGGAGCGAGAGTGAGAGAGAAAGTGAGACTAGGATGGAGAGAGGAAAGACAAGAGGGAGAATGTGTGTGTGTGTGTGTGTGTGTGTGTGTGTGTGTGTGTGTGTGTGTGTGTGTGCGTGTGTGTGTGTGTGTGTGTGAGAGAGAGAGAGAGAGTGAGAGAGGCAGAAGACAGACAGAATTTGAGATGGTAACAGTGTGTACCTGCATCCTCCTTGTCATTATATGCAACACTGACATGGGGAATCTGACTCCAAAAGCAAGGCCTGCTTTAGATGCTGGTCCTTTCTGAAAGGTGTCCCTGAAAAAGGTGTGAACAAGATACGTCCCAAGCCTCATTGTGACCTTTCATTTCTTTAGCAGTCAAAACTGGTGTGACCTTGTCTGAGTCGAATCCCAGACCAAGATGGGGCTAATTCTTTTTCTATTCCAATTCACCATAACTGGAGTACCTGGAGTAGATTATTGAATTTCTAGATGGTTAAAAGTAGAAATACACTTAAAGTGATTCCAGTCTGAAACAGTAAAGAAATGCTTGTATTTAATATCATAAAGTGTGATTGACTGCTTATGTTTGGATCATGTCTTCATACCCGATCCCCTCTTCCCTGTATTACAACAGCAATACCAGGTTCAGGACGGGTATTTCTGAGCAAGTACATTTATTTATTTATTCATTTATTTAGTCTGTTTTTAGAACATGTGTAGGTATATGTTTTAAAGTCACACTGCATTACTGAAAAAAGCCTTCAGTGGTGTTTGCTTTTAAATATATCATTTTTCCAAAATATTGTATATTGGAAATTAGCAAATTGCCGCTGTTGCGCAGTAAAGAACTGAATAGTGTCAGTCTGAATATACAGTGAGCCAGAATGAGGATATCAAACTTCATATCCTTGTCTTTCCGGGTACTGTTTGCATAATAGTTTATCAGAAATGAGAAATGATGGAACCTAACGCTTTCAATCATAGAGCGGATACAGAAAAACGAAACTAGATTCTGATTGATCTATTCATTGTATTCCTGAGATTTTATCTAAGAAAACGTCCATGTATTTTTTAGAAAAAAGAACCATGATAACAAGCTATTAATATTCAGTGATTCATATTAGACTGTGAGACTCGGAAGTCTGTCAAACAGAAAGAGAGAAATTGCTTTGATTATTAATTCAGCAAAGGAAATGGATGCGTGTGTTGATCTCTCTCTCATGCGGACAACAACAGTTGTCTTTTGTGCTTGTGACTGCACTGCCTGTCACTCTGGAACGGTATGCCTGCAGTGAGATAGGTCTGGGTATAGATTTATAGACTTTCTCTACAGTAGCCATATCACTGCAGACAGAGAGAGAGAGAGAGAGAGAGAGAGAGAGAGAGAGAGAAGAGAGAGAATGAGTGTAAGGGAGAGCGGGGGAGAGTGAGAAAGAACAGGATGGAGAGAGCAAGAGGGAGAACATTACCCAGATATTGCATTATTCAGGAGGGTACTCTTTATGTTAGTTTAAAGGCTGGTCTGACTGCAGATGCAAACTGCATTTCCATCCCATTACCCACCATTACTACATATTTCAGTATCACTGGGTTTGCATGTTTGGCTTGATACCTTATTAGCCTCTGGTTGAATTCAAACTGACAGACCTTTGCTAAATGTGCCTTGGAGAAAAAAGCCCTTTTATAAAAACATTACTTTGTTACATTAAGATTAAGATGCAACAGAGATTTCACTTTAAATAATCTTCAATTTTTAGATTTTCCCATGTGAGCCATATTTAAAATGATGTACTTTGCATCAATCAAAGAAGATACAGTAGAAGTTTTTGTAATGCAAACACGTATGCGATACACTTTTTAAAAAGAACTTTTTAATATAGCTCATTACATGTGCTTCTCATTTCTTATAGTCTTTTATGCTCAGCTTTATAAAGGGCCCCAATAACTCTTTTGGGACTGTAAATAAAAAGGTACTTTATCAAAAATTAAGTTTAATATTTATTATATATTTATTATTAATATTAACTCTAATATGTTTTAAGTTAAATATTAATTACATATTAAGCAAAAAGTATTTTTTTTAATGAAAATGAAATATTATGTTTCCTTTTCTAATTAAGATTAAATGATAAAAGGAAGTAATATGTGTGTCTTTCACAGAAACTGAATGTTTGTGACCAAGAAAGGTGTTAGATAGAAGGATAAGACTCTGGAGTAAGTGAGGATCCTTGAAGGGTAAGCAGCAGTCCACAGTTCAGTAGGTGGCTTCTGATACATCTAAAAGTACAGTGTTTTAGTGCAGTCTGCACAAGTGAATAGGTACTATCACTTATATCATGCACACATAACTCAACCCTTGCACTGGTGAATAAGGGTAGGGTGGTTTCACTTCAAATTTCTTTCATACCTGAAAAGTATGATTAGGTTTTGTTTTCATGTTTCAAATTGGACCACAAAATTAATACATTTTAGTCCATTTAAAGTATTTGGTCTTTTTATGTTATTTTGAATTTCATCCCCAGGGAATGTATTCTGTTTGCCATATTCAATGAACATGATCAGTTGGAGGTGTTGTCTTCTTTACGGATCCATTCCTT
Organism: Albula goreensis; assembly: GCA_022829145.1. NCBI lineage: Eukaryota > Metazoa > Chordata > Actinopteri > Albuliformes > Albulidae > Albula > Albula goreensis. Next base: position 21,068,635 of record CM040755.1, on the reverse strand, counting down.
GTGTCTGCAACAAAATGCAAACAGAAATTAAATGAATAATGTTTCATTAAAAATCTGCCAGTGAGTCACTAAGTCTTCAAAGAGCATAAGCTTACAGCTGGAGAGCAGTCTCACTGCACATCAAACTTTCTTTCATGTACTCCACTCATCCCCTACATGCTAAAGCAACCTGCAGGATGTCAAGTGGGCAATCCTGGTGTGTTCCCAGGAGACCCCATATGCTGCTTTCCCTTCCCAAGACCACAGGAATAATGTGTGTTACCCAGCACTCTGTAGCAGCAAACACTGGTTAGCAGGGCGCTGGGTGGGCCGACAGATGATTGGTCTCTCTGACCCGTTCCCTCCTCCTGGGCTTTCAGCATGGCTGACTCGTGCCATGATCCAGAGAGCTCCCAGGCATTAATCTGCATTTGCCTGGGCGGGGGTTCTAATGAGTATCGATTTCAGGGAGATTGAAGGGTGGGAAGTGGAAGTGGTGCTGGCTATTAGAGGAGTTCTCATCAGCTATGATAGCGCTGAGGCATGATAGAAAGCACTGACAGTTGTTTTAATGTGCTTCTGTGTTTCAAATGGCCCTTACATACAGTCACAATTTCTTTGTGTGATATAGGTTAACAGAATGAATACAGAAATTTCAAATAGGTACAGGGCTCAGTCCAAACATGCAATTTCTAAGTTTTTAAAATTTAGGCATGGCCCAAGAAGCAAAATTAATGGGTAACTGTATTTTTTAATCAAACTGTTTATACTTTCTATCATAAATAATATTTAAATTCATAATTCTAAGTTAAAGAGTGTGATGTTACCATGTTGACTAAAACACCAGTGGTTCAGTCCCAGCATATGCAACTTTAATAGTTTGCTTTTGAAAGAAACAGACACATTAAAATATACAGTTGCATGTTGATGTCTTCATTTGTGGATCTTATTCACTTATGCAGAAGCTGAGTATTGACTCCCTGGGATGACACCTAATTAAAACAGCAAAGAAAATAACTATTGAATTTGTCTGTAATTAAGGAAAATAAGCAACCCTAAGTAAATTACTTATTCATAGTCAATGATACCTGCCGAGTGGTTAGATTAACTCAACCTTCATACTCTTAATTACAACTGATCACATTTTCATGAGACTCACTTCATTCTTTTAAAAATGTATGCTGTGAAACAAATGTACAAATGGTTCCTTTTGCACACGCTTTTCCATCTTCTCCCCTTTCTGTTTCCTTTCATCCCTCACAACCTCTCTCTGTTGCCTCTATCTTTTCTTCTAACTACTCTCTCCACTCCACATAGTCACACCATTTATTTGTGCCCTCCAGCCTCTATCTCTTCTATTTGTCTTTTTTCCCCTAATTCTGGTCCCTCTTTCCAGCATGCCCATTTTGTGATTTCCATGTGGCTGGATGCAGATGCATGGCCTTTGCAAGCAGAGCAGAGAGCACCTTTGTCAGAGTGGCAGGAATGAGTGTGGTGGCCCCTGCCTCACCCCTGTGCCACATGGCCACGTCTGAACCCTTCCCCCCTCCCCCCGCCCCCACCCCCACCCCGCATGCAGCAGGGGGCAGGGGCAGCTGGGGAGAGCCAGCCCTCTCAGTGTCAACTGCTATTCATCGCTGTCTTCCGGAACACTCCAGTAATGCACAATGGAGGCTGTGTAAACTGCCCTGTGCCATGTGGGGAGGGGTGTGCTTCCTCAAACACTCACAGCAGCAACACAGACACAAAAAAATTAATAATATAAGCTTGCACAGGCACACACACACGCACCCGCAAGTGGATCTTGAACCACATGTAGCCTACAAAACAAAGCTGAATATGCAAGTATGAATTTGAATGCAAGCCTCTGCATTCCTTGTAAAGAAACATACATTTCAAAAGGATCCTGTTCTGTGTTTGTTTATATCAGCTTCCTGGGATTTTTATTGAATGCAAATTTTGGTTTGCCAGTCTACTTATTTAATGTGAGCAACAGAAGCACACACTCACAAAGATTCCAACACTGCCTCTGCCATGCTGCCACCAACACAATTCCTAGTGTTAGGTCTGGTTGCCCCCCTAACCCTTGCACCCATTAAAATTCTGCAAAAGGGAGGCACATCTTTGATCTGGTGATATAGCTTTTGCGAGGGAGACCAATTTATGACTGAAGGTTTACGACTGGAGAGTGCAGGGAATGCAATCATTGAAATGGACTTTTGGGCTTTTATCTTGGTGTGGCGGCTCCAGTGATTACGCTGCGCATTGTAAGTGTGGCTGTCCTGGGAGGTTGATGTTGTACTCTTGGCCTCGCCGTTCACCAGTGGTCAGCAGTTTTGCCTGTAGCCGCCCGCGCAGGCGTCGGTGGGGGTGACGCATTTGCAGCAGAATGGACCCTCTTGGCTGAGTGCCGGTGACCCAGCCAAAAACAAATCACTGGAATCAAGTAGATTGCCTCCGATGAATTTCTTGTCCTTGTTACATACAGTACAACTGTATTTCTGCAAAGGCTAAAATTTCAAATTCAGCTTTTTTTTCAGCTGACACATTTGAATAATTGTACTGATCATGAATAATCTATTTTATGCTTCAATTTTCAATGGTTCTTCTCATCAAGAAAATCATATTTCTATTTCAGTGTCTATTTGCATCTTCTTCCACACAGTCGTAAAGGGTGTCTCAAAACCCGTGAGCCAAGATGTTTGTTACTGTGGGGTAAAATATGTTAGTAGGCTTAGATAACAAACTGGGAATACAATACATCCTTTTAAACAAGGGCTGTTGTTACAGAGTGACTCGATGTGCTTCTGAGTACATTATTAACCACAAAGCTTTTATGGGTAGAGAAATAAAGGCAATTGAGGTTGTGGGTGGAAGACTTATTTTTGGAAATCTGAGATGCTGTTTTTATTCATGTTCAGATATATGCATTGTTCTTTTACAAAATGAAACTGTCAACATATCCTGTGACTCAGACATTAACATTATTTTGTCCGTTGTAGATGCCAAAATATCTTATGTTATGTCACCTTGAGATAGCTAAACTGGGTAACTGTAACTTGTACCATGTTGCCCTTTTGGTATATTGAATAAAAGAAGATTTCCATGGATAATCAATGAAGCAGACTCTGCAGGGGTAGCCCGTCTCTGCAGTAGAACAGAGCCCAACAAGTCATAATCCCAGCCCAGCTAAATAATCTTGTATTAGTACATGCAAACATGTTTCCTGTTCCCATTCATATTTCAATGCAGGTATTTTGAAACTTCAACATGTTACCTAAGCGAGACGCCTGGCAGATACACAATGGAGATGATGTACTTTTTATGCTCTTCTTATGTATGCACTCTGGAGTCCTCTTTTTTCGTTATATTTTTAACATAGAGAATCAAGAAACAAAATGGTGCTAGCTCAGTTCCCTATCAGCAGTTCCATACTGCATGTACTGCGAAGTCCTGGTGGCTCCTTTACTCTCCCATACATTTTAAAAACTACAACAATAAATTGTTTGGCACAGAGGAGATGCATTAAAACGTACAACCTCTAATGTAAGATCAAGAAAAACCATACATGCCTGATAAATATAAGAACTTAAGAATTCTGGCACTGAGATTGTAGCTCAGAGTCCATCTTTCTTCTCTCTGTTTTTTTCTTTGAAAAAGCTTTTATGTGTTATCAGCAATCACTTGTTTTAGGAACCTCAGTGTGCAAGAGTATTTTCACTCTTGTAGAGCACTACAGTGGAACATAAGCCTTGGGCAAATGTACAAGGATGAGGAGAATGTGAGAAAAGCATTCACTGATAAAAATACATTATCCCCGAGGTATTGCTCCATATCGTAAAGTTCATCAGTCTAGGTGTGATACCAGAGTGATCGCGTAAAGGGGTATGAAAAAAAGCATAATGAACATTGAAAAGAATTGTTTTTCCCCTTGTTTCTCTTTCTCTCTTTATCTGTCTCTCTTTGTGTCTCTCATTCTGTATCACTCCTTCCTTTCCATTGCTTCACACATTTCTTCTTGATTTCCAGCTTGTTTCTCTCACTTTTTCTCTGAAATTAGTCTGCTCCCTGCTGCCAATCAGTTTAGAACTATCTAATCAGACATCAGTCCCCTCCATCACTCACATCACAAGCACTGCAGTTATTTGATTGAGCCAATCAAATAACAACAACAGCAACAAAAATCTCTGTGCCAACATTACAAATGTTAACAGGCATAGACATCACACAAACAAAGAGTACCTTAAAACAGAACCATCAGTATGGTATTAAATTTATTACAATTACAACATTCAGCATGGGAGCAGGACAGTGTATCAACAATGTTTTATGAATACTGTCTCTCTCTCTCTCTCTCTCTCTCTCTCAATGTAATGAAAATGGCTCCAATACCATTGCTGTGTAATTAATTTGTAGTGACTGAGCAGAGAAGTACAAAAGCAATGCAAAGTCACTGAATAGGTCATTGGGCTTCGGTAGATGCTCAGAACAGTCTGAATACACTTTGGCATTAAGTCTACCAAGTCTGTCTAGAATTCTGCAGGAGGAAAATGACTGCATTCAGGTGAAGAAAGTGATACATTCTGTATCTCCTCTTCATGAATATCCCATAAATGTTTGATTGAGTTCAGCTCTAGTAATTGAGAAAACCTTGCTCATATTCCTCAAATCAATGGGTAACACATGTTCTGTGGGTGGAACACTAATCATGGTGGTCAATTCAGTTACATATGCACTGCATGCCAAAGCAGCTACCTAGGTAATTATGATGTAAGTAACAGAAAAAAATAATAACTTTATAATATGAAATTATTAACACACTTAAAATACTATGTGTAATTATACATAATGTATAATCAATAAAATGCATATTATGGGCCAAAACTAAGGATAACTCAGCTATGTACATAGTTCAGGAAAATAACATTAGTAATAGTACAGCTATGTACACAGCATGGGAAGATAAAATTAGCAATAGCATAGCTATGTTGATAGCCAATGAAGATAACATTAGTATAAACACAGTTATGTGCTAACTATAGAAGATTGACAGAAAAAGAAAAGATGCTGATGTAAGATGGTGCTAATTTTATCATGAAATAAGATAACTTGGAAATTCACAACATTTTCTCATTATGTGTTTTAATGATATATATTTAAAACAAAAGTTACCTTTATATGACCACAAAGATAAACTCATTACTATGTAAGAAAACTAAAAATATGTAGTGATATGTAGATATATAGATGGAAACCAATATTTAACCTATCTCAGCTGGGCTGTTGTTTAGAATTAAAATCAGTAATATGAGCACCATAACTCATGAGTCTGGAAATCCCACTCAGTGATTATAGATGTCTGTGTGCAGTGGATCTGTGTGCATTCCTGTCTTTCTGTTCGCTTCTGGCTGTGTGCCATTTCTGCTCTATATTTCCTTCCCCCGATGGCATTTTTGTATGTTGTCAATAACATGATATGTTGTGGTTGTGAATGCTGTCCTTGTTTAAAAAGAAACAGAAAAGAATGTCATGTTTCCTTATCTCACATTCATACAAAGTGCAGGCTGACAGGATGCTAATACACCCGCATGTCTATGGAAGTGACCTTTCCCTTTTGTTAATGTGCAGTGTTCTCATAAATACCGTATTGATGTCCCAGGTTGTGTAATTACTGGTCAGCATGTGGAGCTCACTTTATTAGTTTTCAAACAATACCCTGGCATAACACTGCTGTTTTCATGTCTGTTGGATGCTAATTCATGCTCACTATCTTCCCTAGAAGTGAATAATTACATATAATTAAATGTCTTTTCGTGCAGGCATGGAGGAACCATGTAAAATTACAACATTATCTATAGCCCAACTTAATGAAGACATTCCCCTCATTAAGCACTGCTGACACCCATTGGTGGATTACACTCCTCAGGCTGCAGGGCGTCTGTGGCTGTTAATCCTGACACAGTGTAACGAGGGCACTCCTCGCTGCCCTTAGTCAGGGTGATGTTTGTGTCTAACAGCTGATCTCGATTTCATCGATGCTGCTGGCCAAGGAACACCACTTTCTGCCCCGTCGTTTCCTGAAATCTTACGTTGCGAGGCTGAATGCATTCTTGGTTCTGGAGAAACATACCCGTACGGGTTCTTGAATCAATGCCATGATAATATCTTTTTTTGTTCATCTTATCAGTTTTGTCCTCTTGGGATGTTGTGAAGGGCAGCTGATCTGTTTTGGGCCAAAAATGAAGATAAGCTGTACTATTTAAAACAATGTTTTCTAAGTGAAGCGTGGTTCAGTGAAAAATTTACTTTCAGCCAGCTGGAACTGAGATGAAGGTGAGAGGGCTGTGGGACTCAGACTTGGCTTACCCTGTTCCTGGGAGGCTTCTGTTGACAATATGGAGAATGAGGTGCATTTCAACACCATTCACTTGCAACTTTTACAACTATCGCCAACATGCTTTAGCTTTTAAGAAAGCTATGAATAGTGCTGGCAAATTGACCGCTACCTCAAAGCCTATAACACTAGATATTTAAACCATGTTTTTTTTTTTTTGTTAACAACAAAAAATAAAAATGTATGTGTTCTACTGCAACCAAACTGCCACCATTTTCCCTGGAGTCTCATGGGAACAAACACGGAAACTGAAGAGATACAAAATAATTGCAACAAATGACCATTAGAGCATGTTTTTCACACTCCAGGGGTCTTATAATGAATTAGCCTGGAGGGTTAAGTATGGTTTTACATGCTTTTAACTTGCATTAAACCCTAATTCCATCTTTATTTTTTATCCTGCCGATGCTTTACCGATGGCATGGTCTGTTCAGTGCGGTCTTCCTGCTAATTCCTTTCCCCATGACCATAAAAAAGACAGAATAGTCAATTTGGATGCCGTTTGTCCTCTGGTTTCTTGATTAATTTACAAACCCAAAGAGACCACTGATATGTGTCGCCTGTTCACCTGCAAACATTTGCAAGTTACAAAACAAGTAATTAAATATCGACAGAATAGTGGGGTGGGAATAATATAATAGATTTAGACAGGCACACAGCTAAAAACTTCCTCTTTCATCAATTAATATGTAGAAAAAAGTAACTGTGCACAGAACTGTCTTGCAGCATTGCATTTGAATTTCACAAGACACCATTAAATTTTTCATTGTAATCAGTTCAATGCTTAAGGAAGGAAACATAATACGTATTCATGTCTGATTGACCCATTGATGTTGCAGTGACTGGGAATGATCCACCACCATGCAACTACATGTTTACTGATATTACTGCTAGCAAGCAGGATGCAGATACACAGTGCCTTTCAAGGATAACTCAGCTCAACTGCCACCAGTGTGTAACACCAGCTTGGAGGATGCGTGGCAGCCATTTTGCACCATAATTCTTATCAAAAAGATTTCATATTTTGTTTCTTCAAGAGGAGGCAACACATTTACATTTAGTTGACAACTGTTTCTACCATCGAGTCAGTAGGGTCTTGCTTAATGGTAAACTAAATTGATGAACAATAAGTATGTTTCCTTTTATTATGAGTCTTTATAAAAGTATCAATTTCACCATGGACATCTCAATTAAACACACATAGAAACATTTACCACCTAACACAGTTAAACCATGTTTTGCCAGCATTTTATATAACAATTAGAGGAGACTTATTTATTTATTCATTTATTTATTTATTTATTTACTTATGTACCCAAAACAATATAAATATGTCACTTTTTATGCAGTATGGCAAATGACTTATGGTCTTGGATCAAATTAAAATACAATTATGACTGAATTATACGTGTATTTAACAAGCCTATGTATTAATTCATATGTTTATTAGTTATCCAGTGGCTCAGTGATGCGTTTTTTCCAGTGGTGGCATTTGCTCACTGCACATTTTCCTTTTTTTTCTCAGTTTGAAATGTTTGTAAGTCTCATTACAGAAATGACTCCGTAATTGTGGGAAAGTGCAGAAAAACCTGCATCCCGCTTCATGGTTCACCAGCTGATCTGGCAACAGCCACAGTGTCTGAGGACCACTCTTTCCCACTACATTCAAACCAACACTGCATGAATATTATTCCCCATGCTGTATGTACGCAAGGAAAAGAGGGCAAAAGGTTAGTATGTGCTGTTTATGGTATATTTATGCATGAAGATGATTTTTCATATAACTATTGCATAGCTCAACTCACTGAAAATCAGCAGCCATACACATGTAGCTGGGAAAAGAAAAAAACCCGCCACATCCCCTTTGTCCTTGAAAATGCCATGGTTCCCTCTTTAATATGCAGGAGAAGTCAATAAGCAATTAATATACTTCATAAAGTCCGTACACCATGGCTTCACCAAGCACTGGACCCATTGTAATTATCTCATTCATAATCCACAATCACGGATACAGAGCTATTCTTTTGCGTCGTATCAGCCCATAATTGGAAAATATCTCCTTTGTGCATGCTCTGTTCTTATTCCCTCTTTAATATGTGTAGCTTTCCTCTGAAAGAAATACAATATCAAAATAAAGCAAATAATAATAAAAAAATAACACACAAAAAAAGCATGACAGCGTTTTTGCATGAGTAATCCCTCCAAGAGTGCTTCATTTTTCTTCCTCTCTTTGGGACAGTGGAACCTTTGCACAGACCTATGCTCCAAAGGAAAGCACTGCAGAGCACAATTATAATTCCAATAAGCTTGTTGGGAAAATGTAAACGGATAGCCTGCTGTAAAGCTGTCCTCCTGTGTTCCCAAAAGACTGGTAATAAAGTAGAATAGATGTTGTAGTCGAGAGATGCTTCTCCCATTGTCGTTTTCTCTCTCTCAAAAAAGAAATGAAAAGGCATATTGGCTTCTGGTAGGAGACCGATTGCAGCAGTAATTTGTGGTGTTTTGGTGAGAGGTTTTGATGTGATTTGTAAAAATGCTGTAATATGTGAGTATCGGCAAGTGAAGTGTTGTTTACAAAATTAACATTCATGCTTATCCGCAAACGCCGACTCTTGACTGTTGTCATCAGCTTAATTTCAGCCTGGTTAAGTTCCACCCACAGAAGAGCGGCGTAAACAAACAAAGCCCCTCAAGAAATCCCAACAAGCAAAAACTGGTGGCAAACTTTGATTTGTATGAGAGCATGTAGCAAATTGGCAAAACCCAAGCACTCCAGGCAAGAATGCTTTTATCCCTCACCATTCTTCTGAATATTCTGTTTGTTGCTAACTGTCTTGGGGGTCGCATTTGTTTGGTGTTTGATTTTGTTTGTCTACTTACATTTTTCATTGCAAGCCTTGCTCTGAAAACAACACTAGCAGACTGCTTATCATAATTCTGTGGCAGCATTAATATCTGTATTATTGATGATGTAAATTATGAATTGGATACACAATTAGCACAAGAAGGCGTTTGTAAATGAAAAAGTTTTCTTGTACACATCTTTCACAATGACTAAAACTGAAGCGCAGAGTGTAACTGAAAGAGAATGTGAGGCTTGTCTAGGTATATGCACTCCTTGAGGGACTTCTATTCAGGCCAAAGGCTTTGACTTTTATTTCAAGTAATAAATTAAGGTAATTAATATATTTCTGAATTGTCACATGGGATCTGGAAAATAAGCAAACAAATAAACTAGCTAAGCTTTACAGGCCTTAAAATAATTGAACTTTAATAAAATAATACAAAGCTAATTTAAGTGAGGTTTTAAACAATCAGATGTCCATGGGTTGTCCTTTGGGAAAATATGTGTTTTGCATGATTTGAAGGAAATAAAGCGAAGGCTATGTGACGTCTGCAGGAAATGGTTCCCCATGATTGATTGGAGTAAAGCAAACCGCGCTGACATGATCGGTCCATAGGAACAAACTGCTCACCGGCAGTGGATGGCAGATGACAGCCAGCTCTGTTTCGTGCTGTTTGAAGTAACTGGTAAAGGAGAGCAGGCAGCGCGTTGTGCTTAGTGACTGGCCCTCGGCTCAAGTGAAGTTACAGTGCACAGCAGAGAGAGACACTGTTGGGTGAGCAGAGGCTTTGGGAGTCCGGACTTTGTACAGCTACCACGTCACTGTCAGAACAGACAGATGACTCTCTTTGCCTTGCTGACAGCACTGGCAAACTCGCACTATCCTCACAGCCTTGCTGGTTCATGCTTCCACAGGCACAGTGATTTACGCCGGGACAGTAGGCAGAGGACTCCCATTAAAAGCTTGCATATGCTGTCCTGCTGGCTAAGTGACTAAATTCAGCAGATTGGATTCTTGTGCTAAAGGTTAGAATGGTAGATCAGTATTACTTATGGCTGTTGCAGGATATAAATTCCACTCTTCTCTATGAATAAACTGTTTCAATACCACAGTGGACATCAATATTATATTTTTATGTGCAGGCTTGTATGTGTGTGCATATTTACAATATCATAATACAATTTATTTCATTCATTATGATAATGATACATGTATGTTTGACTACTATTGACAAAAATACAAGAAAGCAATATTTCCTTGAGATCCTCAGTTCAGTACATTCATTGATATGTAGTTTTACTTACCACTTAGATATGTTTATGCATTGTTAATTTTCTGGATAAAATGATTCTCCATAGTGTGAGGTTGTCCACATCCCAGAAGTAAGGTTTTACCCAATTTTTTTTCTTCTGGGGGCATGAGAAGTGTTATAACCACAGGAGAAGTGCTTACCTTTTTCAGGCCGATACATGAAAAACTAATTTTCCTATTTTAAAATGTAAATATGCGTCATGGATACTATAGATGTGGGGAAGACAAAATAATGAAAACAAAAATCATTACATAAGTTTTTCTGAACCAGTGAGGTGTTTGCTCTCCTTTTGCCTCAAGATGAGCCTCAATCCTTAATCAATATTTCTAGAAGGATATTGGGACATTCTTTAAGAAGGAAAGCAGTCAGATGGATAAAGGAAATATACTCCACACTCTTAACCCACTACTTCCACTTACATTTTAGTGATGTTTAGATCTGGTGATTGGGGAAGTGATGGGAGGTGTTTGACTCTATCCTGGTGTCCATGACACCTCCCACCGATGTTCTATTGCACCAGATGATCCGATGACTATGGAAGCAATGGCAGTAAGCTAAATTCATTGCCATGTCCTGGGAACTATTCCTGGCCAATCCCATCCCTGTGGAGGATTATCCAGCTGAAAACAGACACAGTGTTGATCCGATGTCCTGCTGTGTTTAAATATTTCTGTAGTTGTATCAAGTGACCCAGTGTGTGTCATGAAAACACACCCCACACCATTACAATACCACCATCCTGGTCCTCCCATCAGTGGGAGAGTGGGAAGCAGGCATTGGGATTCATCAGTCCACAACATTTTATAATCTTCCTTTGTCCATTGATTATGTTCTGTAGCCTACTATAACTGCAGCTTTTTGTGTTTCACTGAAAGGAGTGGACCTTGGTTAGGATGTCAGCAGCCATATTCCTTTCAGGACAAGGCTCGACTGATATGATTCTTTTGGCACTACAGTTGTATCCATCAGTTTTATGACTAAATTTAGCCAGTTCTCATATACACATATTTAGGTCTATTTTATGTTTGTGTTTGTTTTATAATGTCTGCCTGTCAACACAACTGACCGATTACAGAGAGACACAGATTTCCTACAAGTTAGCTTCATTTCTTCCTCTGCAAGCCAGGAACCTGAACACACACTGTGCTCCTGTAGATTAGTCAGAAAGGGCACAGTATGAGTAACAACATCAAAGTGCACCAGCACACTGAGCGCATCTATGAGCCTTCCCAGAGAGACAGTGCTGTGCGCTCTGATGCTTTCTTTCCCATTGAACAAACAACGCAGTCCTGGATTTGAATCTATGCTCCTGTACTCCATCCCTAAAATAGGACATGAGAGAGTGAGACAGGAACAGAGGTGGATTGGGAGGGGGTGGTTTTTTATTCTTTTTTTTGGGGGGGGGTTGGGTTGGGTTAAAACTCTTTGGCTTCAACTTTTCCAAAAAAGTGAGATTCTACTAAAAATGAATGTTCTGAAAGTACTTTGTTCTTCAAATAACAAAAGAGGAATCTGTCTGAAATGTGTTTAGGCATTTAAGATCCAAAAAACAGCTTGGGCTTTGGGGGAATTAAATACTGAACATTTGTCACCAAGAATATTTGTAAGTCACTGGTATTGACACACTAAAGATAAATATAAATTGTGCAGCTATATATAGCCTTCCCAATCCTCTCACCAGAGCCTTCCACCAAGTTTATGTCACACAGAAAATAATGGGACATAGCATTGGTAAAGCTGGTGGGGCTTTGTCTTGAGGCAGAAAACCTTCTGTGCTTATTCATCTCATAGGTAATTAACAGACCAGGATGACTAAAAATCTCTAAAATTGTACATCATGCTTATAATTTATGTAAGAATTTATCTCATACGCAATGAAAAACTGACCCTTGAACGAACCGAATGAATTGTGAAAGTCTCTCTAATGCAAGTTCCATTTAAAATTCTTATTCATTATCATTCAACTGAAATTATTCAACTGTTTTGACCAGTAGTTTAAACCACTGAAGAATGGACTAGTTTAGTCTGAACCTGATGTCAGGAAATTTTTTTCCAGACAAACTATGTCTTATAATTAACATTATATAACATAAAACAATGTCTTATAATTATTGTACATGAGTGTGTTGATAAGGAAAGATTGGAATGCCTCTTTCCCTTATAATGTATAAAAACAGCTTTGTCTGTTATATTTGCGGGGTTCTTAGCTTTGTCTGTTCTATTTGTTTGTATTTATTGGCTTTTGTTCTTCTGGTGCCTGAACAGGCAAAAGGACCTGTTGGAAGTGTCAAAGGACTGTTGGACAGGGCTGAGATTGATGATTGTCTGGGTGTTTCCCTTGTGACCCGGTGAATGCAGGCATGACAGCAGCATCTATCTCTACGTTGGAGGATGGCAGGAGTGGGGCAGAGGTGTGGGGAAGCTCCCTCTCATCGCTGAGGGAGGTGGAAGTGTCAGGGGCTGCCTATGATGGCCTGTTTTCCAGGATGACACAGAGAAATGATGCTCATCCTGCCCGTGCCAACATTTTTCTCTGTGCTACAGGAAAAAGACAGAAAAAACATGCCATACTTTACAGTGACATTGAAGGATGTCTTTGCATGCTACCATAAAAAGTCTCAAAACACATGTTTTAAGTACCTCAAAGAAAAAAAAAAAACATGTATTCCAATTTTATAATGGATATATAAACGTATCCCCTTGTTTCACTGCCGAGTGCATTAAATTATACATTTCGATCATTATGGGACATAGCTTCATGCCCAGTAAAGCACTGGCCATAAAGGGGTCTCAGCTTTCTCATCATCCTGTCATAGTCAGGGACTGTCACATAACACAGCGCTGTAAAAACACTGCTCTTCTTTGGATTCCTCAGCAAATGTATTTGCAGTGCGCCATGAAATCTCTCTTTATGCCAGCAATTCTCACAAACAAACAAGTGTATGAGACTCCAGGCGTCCACCAGTCAGCATCAGCCTCTTTCTGTCTCTCTGGTTATGAGAATGTATGGTTTCCATCCTGCTTTGAATTGAGGTTTTTAAAGAATAGAGGGATCCTAATTATTGAGCATGTCACCACATTTACAATACCCCAAAGGCCTGACCTGTTTTCCTCTTTAACTAACTGAGATTTTACTCAATTCTGATAGGGGAGGCAACTGTTCAGAACATTCTTTCACAGTGATTTTTCAGCATGAATAACGAACTTGGAGTGGCATTTTCTGAAACAATTTTTGTCAGAAATATTAAAGACGTGCAACAGCTAAATCAAATGTTTATAGACATTACAGGTGTGTGTATGTGTGCGTGTGTGTGTGTATGTGTGTGTGTGTGTCCATCTGTAAAGCAATGTTCCACAGCTAAACTGTAAGAGTACCCTATATAAAGACAACTGCAATGTAAGTAATGCTTTCATTCTGACTGTTGAAGTGTAACTTCAGCATGCTTGCTTATCGCTGAATAGCTGTGTACCTTTCTGGCTCTCCCAGAGTTGCATTCACTGCTCTCTTTTAGTATGATGATTACCTTACGTAAGTTGCATGTTCATAGCAGAGCTAATTGAATTGATCCCTGCGCTTTGACACAATTGACAGTATACTTCTGTGTTTTGTTCATTTCTTCCAAATGTTCTTACTCAAGGGTTCCCTCTAGAACAGTGGCCTCTGAAATTTTGTAAACCATTTCATTGCCAATTGTGATTTAATGATTACTCAATTTACATTTTTTAGTGTTGGTTTGACTTATAGTTGAGTTTTCAGTTAATAAGCTGGTTAATGCAATCCCTTAGAGTTTATGTAAGCATTGGTGGCATTGCTCAGGTGGGTGAAGTCAAATGCATATTCTTTATTTCATCTTAAATTTATTTGGCAGTCACTCATTCAGTGTCACTTTCAAGGCAAGGTTACATCAGTAAAATGACTTGGCATGAAATGCGAATAAGACAAAATCAAATCAATACTGGGTAGGTCAGTGGGGCTAACAAATGGGCAAAATATTTCAGCAAACCCTTTGATAAATGCCTAACGCAAAGGGTCAGTGTTTTGTGTATCAACACATCAATATATCATTGAATATAATTGAAACAAAAATGTAAATAGTTTTACATAGTCTTTATGCAAGCATGTGTTACATTCCTGGTCACATTTCGATACTAAAGGACACTAATATGTGTGTGCAAATGAGTCTTACAGCCTACTTGGTAACAACTCCTTTTTTTCTGCTGCATGACACATTTTGAATCAGGTGCCAGTGAAAGTGCATCAGTTGCTTTAATATCAAATTCAACATGTATTTGAATCATTAGTTTCATTTCGCGTGTCTGCAGCTAGCAGGATATATTTTTGTTTGTTTTAGCACGTAGGTAGTATTTCAATATATCTTCTCATATCATTTTGAACACCATTGTTCCATCTTCTTGTCTCGGCTCTGTGACGCAACCATGGACTTATGGAAATGTGCATCTGAATACTGTTGGTGAATATTTTTGTTTACCCAGACATATAATACATATGATACATATATTAGTTCTGGATGGGTTTTCATTTCAATTCTATTTCAATATTTCAGATTATTTCAGTCTGTGACATGTTTCAAGTTACTCTAGCAAACATATCTGCTGTGGGTTCAAACTTGTAATTTATAACATATTTGAGTAGCTGTGTAAATTTGGTTTAGTCTGTAATATGCTGTTTTGAGGTTTGTCAGTGCTTTTTTCCAAGCCCCTTTTGACAGCCATGTATATATTACATTGGTGTGTACTTAGCAGAGGCTAAGGATAGAACATCCACGTTTCTTCAAATCAAAGTCTTGAGTGAAACATGAAATAGAACAAAAGTAAAACTGGAACCAATGCAGATAAAGTGAAAAGCATTTACATAATCCATTCTAATGTTTATTTATTTATTTTAATGAGAATATATGAGTGTGACTCATGGAAAGCACACAGCCACTTTAAGTGTGAATTTGACAGCTTCAGACGACACGCTCTGTGATTCAACATTTGATGAGATGCTGGCGTCTGAGGCATGGCTAGAGCAGGGACCTTTGCCTCTCCTTCAGGCACTGTGCGGCTGCCTATGGCCATGCAAGATGGAGCATTTACTTACATACCAAATGACAAGGGAAAAGGAAATAAATGAGAATTTGCTAGGAATAAAACCGATGAAACTTGAGAAGGTTAAATATAATGACCTCTGACAGTAGTTAACTGGGATGTGTGTGGTTTCCATAAAAGAATATAGCTTCTAATACCCTGACATGAAACACCACCACAAAAATGTAATATCATATAATATTATAATAGTCAACTATGAGAGTTCTATGCTCTTAACCAAGTCTCTGAACAACACTTAATGTCTGTGTACCTGATTTGGAGATGAGAATGACATTTTGTATAACAGCTCATATAGCAATAAGCCATATTAATATTCTCATTGTATTGGTTTGTACTGCATTGCTTACCTTCTCACATTTATAGCATGTTCTACAGCAGTGAATTTCCCCCTGGATGAACCATCTGCATTATGAAGTACTACAGAGTTTATTTAACTGATGACAGTATTCTCATGAAGTGAGTTCTGCATGTTGGGCCAGACCAAATGAAAAAACACTTAATGAAAAAGGATTGCATTTTTTTTGCTGTTGCACTGTTTCCTGTAAACATGATATTTTATTTATTTATTTATTACTGGTGGGAACTGCAGTCAGAGCCGGTGCCATGGTAGTCACGCATTGCCATTAGCATGACTCTAAATTATTTAAATCAGGTGTTTTTTATTTCCCAGATAAAATCAATTCCCCCAAGGTCTGCTATTCATTGTGGTGCCAAAGTTTAAACTGGAATACCCATATTATAGATTGTACTATAGTTTTAAAGCCTTTACAGAATTGTAGACTGCATCCCTGTTGCATTAATTCTAAGGAATGCGGTCTAATTTATTTATATTAGTCCATTCTGATAATATGAGTTTGACACAATTAAACCAAAATCATGTATACCTGATTTTGTCACACTTTACTCAAAGTGTATTGGCATGCTAATCTGCCAGATGTTTTTGGAAGTGCTTCTATGATTTTTGAGGTTTACATAATGTATATAATGCAGGAACTGCTCCCATATTTGCTATTTGTAATGTCACTGTGTAAAACATTGCATTGTATTATCACTTGTTCTTATAAGAAATGTATAACAATTTGCATTGCAGTAGGCATTATACATTGTTTTATGTGAGCTAACAGCATAGATTTTGAAACAGTGTAAGGTAT
This sequence comes from Albula goreensis, assembly GCA_022829145.1. NCBI lineage: Eukaryota > Metazoa > Chordata > Actinopteri > Albuliformes > Albulidae > Albula > Albula goreensis. The sequence goes on along the minus strand of CM040755.1, from coordinate 21,051,841 downwards.
TTATTAATTTAGATCAACTGATTATTTTGAATATGTAGCCTACTGATAAATCTAGCTCCAACACCATGATGTCAAAGTTTGTCCAACTGGATTGTGATTGGTTTCTCATGCTGAGGCTCTTTTGAAATTGCCATTCAGTCTTTCAGAAATAAAAAAAAACAAAATATGAATCATGAATGTTTGCTGTGCCATCTGGTCTAAGATAAAGTTCCATCATAATGAAATCCACCATCAAATTAGAAATAGAACAGGTTCCATCTGCACCTCAGGGAATACATTCTAATCTGGTTTTGATTAGATCTGCTGTGTGAACACTGTCCTGCTCTTTAATTATGGTTCTTGAACCTCCCCAAATCACAACCCCAAACCTCCAACCCAAGGAAGTATGTGATGAGTACAATGCATAAAATATTTTGTTGAGAAGGCTAATTACTGTATGAGTAGGTCTAACACATGGAAAATGCATAATGGTTATGAGAACATATGTTCCAGAACTTTTTTTTCAAAACTAAATCATCTTTATTTTACCACTCAGTATCATAGAAACAAGTCACAGGAAATATGGTGTATCTGTGACCTGGAATGTGTTATATTTCAGAGATCATGGGTGATAACAAGACTATTTAATCATTTTTACTGTGGTATTTTATTCTGAAGTATAACTTCTCCAGAGCAGTCCACATACTTTATATTTGTGATATACCATTCATTTTTATACTTATTCAGATGCTAAATGGGCACTTACGCTATTAAATTAAAACCTTTAAACCCATATTTGTAACCAGTGCCTTTGGGTTCAACAGAAAGACCTGAAAATTTAACGATGTTGTTTCAAAACACAATTCCAAGTCTAGACAGTTTCTCTAGGGGCACATCAAATCTGTATCCTCCATGCATTTTTGTGTCTGACACTACTGTTTTGTGTTTTCTGAAGGTAGTCAGATCCACTGTGATCTTGTTGATCTGAGAGCAGATTGAGAGCTTGACCCAACACAGGAAATCAGCATCAGTATGAGTTTTCCCTCCTCTTTTTCTCAGGCCTTTTTTCCTTTCTGCGGATTGCTGATGCATTCATAATGTGAAGATAAAATGCAGGAACATGAAACCTAAACCATACATCGGAGCCTAAAATCATGTTCTCGGTGGAGGATCTGGGAAGAAAATTGTGCTTCCAAGAATAGCTGAGAATATCGTGTATCATGCAAAGTGCCATCTGCCTCGAACATTCAAACTATCATTGCATAATGTAGAGTAACATAAAGTGTTGTATTAGCTGTTATGTGGTGCTGTGTTACCTATTGAAATATTTATGTGGATTATTTCCCTCAGCTGAAGTCAACAAAACAAGCACTTTCAGAGTGTGCTGTTTTAGGTTCAGTGAAGTAAACCGATCATTTTGTCCAGATAGGTTGTTCAGTCAACAGAATGTTGAGGCACGGGACGTTTTGTGCATTGGTTGTTTGACACTAGAGATCAGGTGACATTTTAAAAACATCTCCTGACAGAATTACAGCTGTCATAGTGAAAGAGATGATGCTGACGCTGACATTTGCCTCTCTCCTCTGGAAAATATCCAAAAGACACATGATGTCTCCTATTCTGAGTCCTCAAAGGACATAATGATAAGAACTTCTTCTCTAAACCCTGGTTTCATTTTTCATTATTTATTTGAATTATTTAGATTTATTCTTGACCTTAAGAGAGTGTCCATTGGGTGCATTCATTCTAACTCATTCCCTCTGCTGAAGAATGGGTCTGACTTCCTCCTTGGTTTAATGTTTAATCCAACCCTCCAGCATCTCTTCAGAGCCTGCAAAAGTCTTCCTTTGGCCTCTCCTGCTCTTCTTTTCTTAAGCGAGAATGTAGATGTTAGAAGTGCATGTTACTGTATGCAGAATGTCAATATGCAGTTTGGAGATGGATCACAAACAATACAAGTAGGACAAGCAGTACCATTGCTTTTTGGTGTATGAAAACACCACATTAATTCCTATTCACACATGGACCTGGGTACATTCAACATTTGTTTTTACATTTGACTCGTAATAGGGAGTTTATGGTTAAAATTAATTTGGATGATTGCGACTATGTGAGAATAAATTTAAAGCTGAATTTAAAGTGAAGGAGAAATTGTGGTTGCACCAAGCCATTTCATACTTCCTGCCCACCCCACTCCACCCCCAACCAAAACTGATCTTTTCTACCAGCCCCACCCAACAACTACCTCCCACAGACTCTGGAGTCTCAATCATGTGATGTCTAGCCCTCACTTCTTTTCCACTGCAGATGTGAAGCCAGTCAGAGACTGATGTCAAAACACTCTGAGTTTCAGAGGTCTGCTCTCCCTGCCTTTTTTCCTCCTTGAAATGAAAAGGCTTCCTTGCCACTTTGCCCTGAAGAGGAGCAAAATGTTGAATTGTCTACCCAGAGCTCAGAGTGGATCTTCAGCTGAGCCCTGGGGCTGGGGGATGAAGCAGCTCTCAGTAGGCCAATGCTGATTCTTCCTCGGGCCATTTTAGGAAATCCAGTTTGGAGCAGACAGAGACGCATCGCCCCAGAGAGGCCCACAAAATCCCCGGCTTCATGGCGGTCTACTGCGGGATGAAGGTGTGCGGGTCACCTGTTTTATCTTTTGAGAAAAGTTTCACAGAGAAAGTGAGTGGTAATCTTGGGAAGGACACACAAACTGATTCAGCGATTTAGCACAACGAAAGAATGTTCGTTGCTAGATCCAGCGTTATCGGGAAACCCACCACAGTTGTGTTCTGACATTTATATTCTTTCATTAGTTGGAAATGTAAATGGAGTCCAGCTATGTGTACCATATTGATGATAATAGCAATTATTAAAGCAGAATCTTCCTGTTATAAAGACATTTTAAAATTTATATTTTATAATGAGTGTTCCTAATGTCACTGTGTAAACTAAATTTCATTGTGCAAATTCATAATCTGAAGGAAATAAAATTGGTTATGGTTTTATTTATATATTTTTTTTCTTGTTTGTTCATAATGATACATAGTTATGATTTTTTTGTTAGTTACGAGACAGGAAAAGAGGGTAAGAGTGATTTTGTGTACCTTTATATTAATCAGAATGTGACAGTCTTTGATTTACTTTAAACAAATTCTCTCTTAAATACCTTGGTCTTTGGACTTTGGACTCTGCTATCTCCTAACTTGTAAAATGTAAAATAGGAACATTTAATGATGAGATCAGGCCATTCAGCCTAAACTAGCCTCACCATTTGCCCACCATCCAGCCATCAAGCCTGGACCTGAACATACTGAGGGTCTCTGCCTAAAAATGTAATATTTGTGTATCAGTTTAATAAGCATTGAAGACAAATAGGTATTATGTCCTTGACATTGTGTTGCCATACAAAGGTAATTAAAAAGTGTCTGCTGAAAAAGGTATTACTGCTGTCCTTCCATTAGCTAGCCAGCCCATTCCATACAGTGTCCTCCACTGGCCAGCATATTACACATCTTAATTTTTCAAACTCAGAAATGCAAGCATCCATTGTTAAAATTGCCAGCCATGACTGCAAATTGTGGGAAGACTGCCGAGAAGGCATCCCATGGTTCACAAATGACCTGTCCGAGTCATTTACTTCTTTCCGTCCATTCAGATGACAGCAAAGTCACCATTTACATATTTTTTCTCAGTTAAGATATGGCTACACTAAGATTTGGCTGCAAGCCCTTTTTGTAGATCTTGCCCCACTAAAATGTATCTGTTTTTGTGCCTACTGTTTCTATTGGCTGTCATTCAGAGAACCAGCTGTCTAGCAGTCACGGTAGATAGGGTGAGAATCAAACAAAGAAATCTTTACATGGGTTGATGCGGTTCATTGGGTTCATCTAACAGATTTGTTTTGTATCTGGTGCCTGGGTCTATAGAACCTGCATATCAGTTGGCAGGTGCCCCCTGTCTCATCGCTCGATATGAACCCCTCTCTCTCTCTATGCGGGAGGACTCTGCCATCTGAGGTACGGCTCTCAGCGCTGCTCGTTCTCCCGGCGCAGAGGCAGCAGCTCGTCTGGTGGATAAAGTTAAAATAAGCAGAGTCTGACTCTGGAAAGTGTGTGCTAGTGTGCACCCTGGTGGAGCATGATGCAGCGATGGGACGAGCCCAGAGGTGCAATTAGGTATGCCAAACTGGAGAGAAAAATAGGGTGAGGAGGACCACCTGGGAGACAGAAAATAACACTGTGCTACCCTGCCATGTACTTATCTGTCTGTATTTTTAGCAAGAGATCATTTGAAACAGAGCCTGAGTGTGTGTGCATGCATGTGCATGTGTGTGTGTGTGCGTATGTGTGTGTTTGTGTGTGTGAGCACACATGCATGTGTGCATATGAATGATCTAGGCAATTAATCAGCCATTATCTTATTAGATTTTTTTTCAGGAGTTTGCCTGCTGGGTATTTTATATAGATTATTGAACACCTCTGTCATCATGTTCATTTAAATGTGAAATTGAAATTATACAGCATCAGCATCAAGCATTATTCAGCTACACTGGAGCAAGTGATGCAATGGACAGGTGTGCATTGAGAAATGACGATGGATAAACTCACATATAGACACACTTAGACACTTAAGGCATGTGTATTTGCACATTTACCCATACTTCCCCAACCACAGACATGCACAAACACACACACACACACACACACACACACACACACACACACACACACACACACACACACACACACACACACACACACACACACACACACATATCATTAATTTGGGCTCATTTAAGAGGTTTCACAGAATGTAGATGCTGTGAAATGGCAATATTAATGAGGTAGATCTTTCATGTGGAATGATGGCACAATTAGGAAAACAAAAGTGCAAGGTGCGACAATTTAACGAGAATGTGCTTTGTCAGTGTCTGTGAACAGCACCTCTGAGACGGCATATGCATAAACTGCCAGTGAACACAGCACTCATCAGACACGGTGTCTTCTGAGGACTCAACTCACTGATAGGGGCTTTACTGTTAAGTCCCTAATCACCATACTGGCTAGAGACATGTTGACATGACTGACTGACTGACTGACTGACTGACTGACTGACTGACTGACTGACTGAATGAATGAATGAATGAATGAATGAATGAATGAATGAATGAATGAATGAATGAATGAATGAATTGGAAATTAGTGTAATGATAATGAAAATGCATTTTAAAGATAGATTGGATGGCTTTGGAGCTGCACTGTAAAGCATGCATTATGAGACAAGCAGTTACTGTGTTTTACTCCTAACCCACATATCAACTTCCTTTGGGACTGAGTAGCTAATTTAAAGGAACCTGGAGTTGCTTCTTGAGGAAATGAAAGCAAGCATTTATAAATCCAACTCGTAAAGGCCACAGACTGTGTGTGTGTGTGTGTGTGTGTGTGTGTGTGTGTGTGTGTGTGTGTGTGTGTGTGTGTGTGTGTGTGTGTGTGTGTGTGTGTGTGCGATGTGTGTCTCTGGCATGTCCAACCAAATATTTTCCTTGCAGCACATCCCATACTCTAATTAGAAACACAGCTAATGATAATTGCAAGGTAAATGAGCTGGAGATAACTCTGGTGGAAAGCCCCCAGTACCCTTTTAGAAAAAGTTTGTTGTCAGTTCCACTAATTACAATATAGATTGGCTTAAAAAAATCAAGATGTTGTACTGAGGGGTTTTTCTTTTTTTTCTTTCTTTTCGTTATTTTCTTTATTTGTTACTAATTAATTTATTTATAATTTCCCCAATCTTCCCAGGCTTAAAATCAGAATTTGTGGGGCACATGATGCACAGAGTGAAGATTTGACAGCATGCAAGGCAGTGGCAGGTGACAGTCAGCTGTGGTTGCTTTCACTCTTCCTGGCACCTTCGCCAAGCTTGTCAGTAGGGTAATGACTGCTGGCAGGCAGATGTGCCAAAATAACGAGTTGTGTCAGTCGAAAGACATCAGCTCATTGTTTTTCTACATTTTTCAGTTGGTTTTGTTTTGACATCATTATTTCCATCTATCTTTCTCTTGGGAGGTACGTCCATGTGTCAGATTGGCACGAGCAGGAAACCCCGCCCACCCCACCCCATTGTCCCCTCTCCCCAGAAATTGGTTGGAATTAAACGTGCCAAGCTGTTTCAGGAACTGCGCCGACTTGACCCACTTTGGCGTAGCAGGAAGTGGCAGGCTTCCATTCCACAGGCTTTGTTGTCTGTTTGTCTCTGGCATGGCTGCGGGTCTTTGTGACATGGGCTAACTGCCTAGCCTTAAGGGTAGGGCCCACACAAGAGCTGTGACCTGCTTAGAGCAGAAATCAGAATGATGTCTGAACAACTGTGGCTGAGCCACCAATGGCAAACACCAAAACACTGCAAGAGTCAGCCCAAATAATAGGGGTGCAGCGTAAAATTAAAATTCTGTCTGGAGTCTGCTCTCCACTTTTTACTTTTTTTTCTGGCTACTCCACTGTCATAGTAAATGATCGCATCGTTTTTGAAGCACAGGTATTTATTGGTAAATTAAACCTGCACAAGGTTTCCTGGACTGAAGAGTTTATGACTTTACCACTGATGTTTTGAACCTTGAATATTAAGCTACCATCACCATCCTTCTCAATACCCTGTTGTGGTGGCAGGAGCAGCCTTGTTGACAGTTTTTTTTTCTGTCATTTCAGCTTCACACAGATTTGGATGTGGGTGGTAAGAACATTAAGTACGTGCTGGCGGGCGAGGGTGCCGGGACGATATTTGTCATCAACGAGAAGACTGGGGACATCCATGCCATGAAGAGGCTGGACAGAGAGGAGAAGGCGGAGTACACCCTCACTGCACAGGTCATCAACAGGGACACTAACGAGCCCCTGGAGCCGCCCTCTGAGTTCACTATCAAGGTCCAGGACATCAATGACAACTCTCCAGAGTTCAATGATGGCCCCTACCACGCAACCGTCCCAGAGATGTCCGAAGTGGGTAAGCCAACACTTTAATCCCTGAACTACTTCCTGCTCTTAACCACACTGATTTAGAATGGGGGATTTACAAGTACGATGTAAATTTTATTCATTTATGTTGTCAAAATTAACTTTCTGTAGCTTTCTAAATGTCTGTTTTGGTGTGCTCTCTGTCAGTCTGTCATAGCCTGTACCTGTTGTTCAATGATTTCATGTTCTACTGCATTTTTTTGTAATAATAATTTGTAACACATATATATCATGTTCAGGACATTTCTCTTGATATATTTCAGGCATAGTCAGTGTCTCTATGTAATCAATCTCCCATTTTTTCAGGATGTAAAAATGTGATAGATTTTTTTTTCCACAAATAATTTTCCCACCTGCAAGTAATTGTCAGTATGCAGCATTTTATTACAGCCAGGCAGCTATTCCCTCCGTGCGTATGGCTGAGTAAAGGATCATTTCTTGCCTGAAATGAAGCTCACTGATAAATGCAGGCACAGTCCCTTTATTAGCACTGATGCTTTTCATCGCTTATGACCTTCGGTTATGAAATTGCTTTGCAGGAGGAGGATCACAGTGGACATTATATTGATGGGAGAGTGTGAGTGGAGGAGGGGTGTGTCTTATTTGCAGGAAAAACACACAAACTAAAGGAACAAAATCATATAGCCTTCCAGCATTTAATTAATGTTGATCTTTTACACTGTGCACTGTATGCCTGTACTCTGTGCACATGTGTATATATTTGCCTGTGCAGATGTCACTTGTGCATCCTTGCTTGTGTACATGGGTGCTTGTCACCATGTGTGGACATTTTTGTGTGAGTCTGTGTGTGTGTGTTTTAAGATTACAGATGATTGTGTGTTTGCACATGCACTTGCATGTGCATGTGTGTGTGCATGATGATTTTCAATTTTTGCATTCATATTTCTTCCATTATACTATCAGTCCTCTGTGAGCTGAATTCTGCATGGGCTACAAAATAATATTTAAAAACACTTACATAGTCCATTATACAACAGAGGTTTGAAGTCTTTATCCTCCAGTGGTTTTGAGGAAAAGCTTTGCGTTTTTTTCCTTGGCGTTGTGAACTGAATTGAAACGCTCACAATACTTATCTGAGGGTTTTGACAGCAAAGTGAAGGGAATTTTAGGCAGTGGGCTGAGAAACAAAGTGGTCTTCGAGGGCAAATCAGGATTAGCAGCCTTTTCTATTCTCTTTCATGGAAGTCTGCTGGTTTTGTGATCGTTACTTTCTTTTGTCGCAGCTGATTAATTAAACATTAAGCGATGTTCCCTTGTTTGTTTGAAAGACATTCTGGAAGGCTTGGTTTGATCTTGTTAAGTATTTATGTGATGTGGGAGACAGCTATGGAAGAAATCAAGAGCTCTTTGAAATAATAACCCAAAACACAAACATGCCTTTTCATGACGCTCACATCACGGGGGTCTTATATTAGAGTTTAAATGATATCAGAGTGAAGTGAGGACTAAAAATAACTGAGCAAAATGCATTTTCCTCAAAGCATTTTAAACATGGCATAGTGATTCCAGTAATGGGTGTCACAGAGAACAGAGAATGTTCTGTCGTAAATATGAAAGGACCTCAAAGGTACAAGATAATCTCTACAAATACATCATGTACTTTGAGAAACAATAATTTAGTAAGAAGACATAATGCAGACAATAAAAATGCAATACTTTGACCAATTGTATGACATACAAAGCTACAGAAAAAATATTCCTGCTGAATATAATCTTTATTGCATTGATAAAACATATATCATGTTGTACATTTTACTCTTCAGGACAGATTTATATCCAGTGAACCAATTCAAGTTAAGTTCCTTTTCAAAGTGCTCATAGGAAAATGTAAGTGGTGTAAAATGGCGGTGTACTTGTTATGATTTCAGCTTTTTGGCCCTTCGATATCAGTAGGCAGATTGCAACATTTGGCATTTGCCTCAGGTGGTTCATACGACCTGTGCTTCCTGGGCCTCTTTTGCCTGTCATCTATGGAGCTCCACAAAGCTGCCTTTTCACTGTTTTGACTTTTCTTTGACACTTTGGGATTTATGCAAGATTGGAGCAGACAGCAGGACTCCAATGTACTCCACCCACGCCTAATTATTCTGTACAGCAATGAGGTCCTCCATATTAAGAGTGAAAAGCATGTGCACAGCCAGACCCTGGCTCACCTCCCAGCCCAGTCCACCACACACACACACACACACACACACACACACACACACACACACACACACACACACACACACACACACACACACAGATCCTTGTTGCTATTAACCCAGCATGCTATGACATCACCACACGTTAAATGTGCGCATGCAAAAAAAAAGTCACTTGATCATGTGACTTGTCAGGCTTTGTTTGTGCTGACTTTAAGGAATAGCGTGAACCAAGGTGATTGTGAATTTTGATATGCATTTTGATGCCTTAACCGTTAGAAGACAGGAAGTTGTGTGTTGAGTCTGCAAACTCAGATTTACAAGTCTTGATCCCTAAGCATGCCGTTATACTGCCATCTCTCATTTCAGTCCGGCGGAATGATTTCATTTAAACAAAAATATATGCCAATGCAAATATGCATTGCTATTTGCATTGCCAAAGTACACACCTGGAAAACACACCACAGACCCAGAATAAAGAGTATAAAGTGTAAAGAGTGGGAAGAGTATAACATAGATAATCACATTTCTCAGTTCTGCTTTCAGTCTCAGGTTAAAACAGCACATTTACAGTTTTATCAACATACAGTGGAACCTCGCAAATACTTTTTTTGTTTATTTTTTATTGCCTTTGCTGTTATATTTGTACACTTAATTGCTACAATTTCTTTTGTTTTTTCACTTAATGCTAAACTTAAAATTACGTACATTATTATTTTTTACTTAACACTTAATCTTCGTCGCTGATTTTTTTATTGGTCATCATTGACGTTCGCATCTTCTTCACAAACTTTTTTTGTTTTTTCGACATGCTTTCTTGACTTTGAACTAAAGGTCATTTCAATGAAAACCTATCCATGGTTGTTTGTTTCTTCCTTCCCTTCAGAATTTTTCTGAAATGCGTTAGGCAAGTGTCATTACGCAACACCAACACACGGCTAGTTGACACTTTTTCTCATTCTTAACACGAGATGCTGAGAGCGTTTGCTTGTCTTCTGCTAGCTTGGTAGATGGCTGGGCTGTGCGCAATTTTCAAAATCAAAGTCAATGTTCCAAACCCGTGTTGTCATTTTTTCTGCTCGTAACTTGGAACACTGGTAAGTTGGGTCACTCGTATGTCAATGTTCCACTGTACATGCAAATTTCCATGATTACTCTTACAACCAGGGTATGACTTCCAAACATTAAAGCTATTGAATTATTGTCACAATGATGCTTGTCATTTAAACGTTGACTCAGTAGATAAGTGTAAGCTATATGAAAGCCTGAGGTTTTTCCATTTATTTATTATTATTTTCAATTGATTGAAGTTTGTTGCAGAGGGACCTGTGGATCATTTGCATGGATTGGACAAATCCCATAAGATTACAGGCTCAGTTTTGCCCCTAAAGAATCTTTGTGTTTGACTCGTGCACAATTCCCTGGTCGGATGTGCTGAAGACATGTCAGATTGGCAGTTCTTCCAACTTCCCAACATTGATGAGGGGATTGAAAAAGTTGTTTAAATAGCCAAGTCTATTCAAGATTGTGCTTTACATAATTGGAGTGGAATAATCCGTCCCCTACCTACAGAAGAGGTGTGAATGACAATAATTGCTACACAGAAGAGTGGAAAATGAAAGTTGTTTTCTGCCTCAAACCCTGGTGTGAAGGCCCCCAGGGTCCTCTTGATGTTCTTATTTCGTTACAGAGGCAGGTGATAAAGCAGAGAACAGACAGCTGGCACCTCGTTCCCCCACCCTCCTCTCCTCACGCCCATGTTCCCCAGCAATATCAGAGCTGTAAAAAGTGGGGGAACAGGAATGTGCTGTTGTTCATTAAATTGGAGTCCTGAAATGAAACTGAAGTGACATTCATAAATTACACCTAGTTGGTTTGTATTTCTTGAGATTCACAAGCTTTGGCAGTCGCACTAATGAATGGGGGAGGGGGGCGTTTCTCACGAAGATTATGATTTCAGAACTGTGTGCTGTCTGTTTTGTATTGGACAATTTGCTCATGCTGTTGTTCTAATGAGAATGAGAGCGGTATTTATGAGGGGTGCTTGACCTTGGTGTATACGTACTTCTCCTCAGGCTGAGATTTGACCATTTAGGAAAAGAAGGAACCCACACATGCTGAGTGTTAATAAACATTTTCGAGAATAAAATGTGCTTCCATTAATCAGACATATTGTGACTAAAACCAAGCCATTGGGAATGTATGCTTTTATTTCTAGAAAACAAACTATTTAGAGTTGCCATGGACTCAAGTAGCATGAAACAAAAATAAAGCAGTGCACTTGCCAGTTTTGTGTAGGAAGATAAAATCATGTCTTGTCAATACTTACCCTGTATCATGAGTAACACAGGGGTGCTTTAAAAAAATGATGACACGTGCATCTTTAGTTATTGAAACATGGCACTGATTTTACAAAATCCCTGTGACATCACACATGTTATTTTGTTTTAGGAAACCATCCATGTGTTCTTGTCTCATGGTGCAGGGCCCTACTCAAATTCCTGTGGAACTGAGCAGCTCAATAGGCCAGGGGGTCTGTGTGAATAGCGTCTCATCGTGTTTTAATGCAGTTTATAAGACAAAGAGACAATTAGTCAGTTATATTTTCAAGTGTCTGGCTTAACTGCTCTAGGGACTTGACCCAAAGGCATTGTTGGGACATATACCCTGAGCAAGGTTATTGGAGGATAATGTCTCATTTTTGGTATGATGGCAGCTACACTCCCTAAAATTATAGTCTCTTTGAATACGTTGTCTTTGAGATAATGTTTGGATATTTGCTCAGTGGCAAAGTGGGTGATTGTTCAAGACCCCAATGAAACCAATGTTTTGAGGGAGGCTAATGCTCTTGAAAGTGAACCAGCATAATTGATGTAAAAGTGTGATGGGGTGAATGGAGGGGGGTTGTTACAGATTATCTGCCCCTCCTGCCAAAGGGAGGAGTCAGGGTAGTGCACAGCATATGAGATACAGATCCATGCTTACTACTCACACCCACAATGTGATATGTGTGTGTGTTTTTTTCATTCTGAAATAGATTACCATGCTCCCTTAAGAAGGCTCAAAAATTCTGAAGGCTCTAAGTTTGTTTGATTGTGTCCTGACCCTCTTCTTCGATTCCATTTCATATTTTTGTAAATGATCCCCCTTCCTCTCTTCTGTGGCTTTGATCAATGTTTCCCAGCTTGCCATCTGTTGTCAATGTCCAGTCATTTTAAATGTCGGTATGACGGATATCATTTGGCAGAATAGTAAGAATTCATATCCTGCTCAAGGCCATTTATAGTCAGTTTAATTATATACTGGGAAATTTTATTCTTTATATTGGTGAGTGTGATAAGAGGTGCATGTGCGTCAGATGCTTTAGTTTAAGCATTGGCAGTCTTTAAACAAGGAATAGCAGAGCTGCCTTTTTTGATTTTCATTAATACATTCTGACTTAAAGATGTGTTATATTCCATGACATATGTTTATGATAGAAAAGTTTTAACCTTGAAAAGGCAGTATCTGTCTTTTATAACTCTTGCATTGTTATGTGGAGTGCAAAAAGCAGAGCTTTTACTTTCAATTACAATGGAAATCAAGAAAAAGAGACCATAGCCCAGTGTGTGAGCATATGGGTGAGCCTGACTCTTGTTTGTTAATCAAACACAGAAATTAAAAGCACATTTCACTATCAACTAAAGATGGGCACTTCACCTTTTCTGGATACTCAATTAAAAAACAGAGGACATTCCAGTTGCTGAGCCAGTTGAATTATATTTTTGCAAGGATAAGATATATGCAAAAGTGTGGTGAGAGGGAAGGGGTGCGGGAGAGCACAGGAGTGCAGTTAGGGGTCCTAGCAGACTGTTCCAGTAGGTATGCCTGCATACCTCAAGCTTATTATCATCTGATAGCATGTCTGGATGCTCTTTCCCAGGCCTTCTTTTAGAAATCATGTTTGCTTAGTCTATTAATTATGCAGGCAGAGAGCTGTGGATATTTAATGCAGTGTCAGGGATTTTTTTGTGTTTAGTTTATCTCTTTCTGTCTCTCACTTTCTCTCTCTCCTTCTCCCTCTCTCCCATCATGTCCATGGGCAAAATAAGAAAGATATATGTGTGTGTTTGTGTGTGAGTGCATGTGTATGTGTGTGCGTGTGCATGCGTGTGTGTTTATGTGCGTGCGTCTGTATGTGTGTGTTTGTATGTGTGTGTGGGTATGCATATTTGTTTGGTGGGGGTTTTATATGTGATATTTTTGAGGCATATATCTATTGAGTTGTGCTGGCCCCTGTTTGCAGCATTTGCAGTTATGTGTGCCTTAACTCCCTACCCCCCCCTCCCAATACAATATTAATGCCTACAGTTACTGCTATTGCTGTGTATTCCTCAGGGAACTCCAAATCTCCATGCCAAATGAAAAGCACTGATTGCTACCAGTGGCAAATGGTGTCTTTTTATTTATTTTTAATGTATTTTTAAAATTCTGTATTCTAACAAGAGTGTGCATAAAGTAAACAGTAATTGGAAGGAGAAACTAGGGATATTAGCTGACTAAAATATGTAATGCTCTTTGTGGAAAACTCTCACAATCACACACAGACACTCACGCACACACACACAGTGTTGAATTTTCAACAAAGTGTTTACCACCACCTGGACGTGCACAGAAGATTCACGGACAGCGTGCTTTTGCAGTGGAGAAATGTAAAAGCATTTATCATGAAGGCAGAAGCCCTCACAAAAGAGCACCATCACCTACAGCAGAGGAAAAAGTAAAGATGAAATCCCATTAAGCAAGGTCACCAGAGAAGGGAACACACAGTGGTGTCATGGAGATCTAATGATAAATCTCTTGAAACAGAAGCCCTTTGGCCTCAGGTACAGCACTGCTGCTGATTCTTCACTTCAATATTAACATGATAAAGATGCAATCGTACGGAGACAGATGATAATTAGAATGAGAAGGCAATCCTTGAGTTGGTGTAAATGTGTAAATTAATCTGTAAAATTATTAACAGTATCAGATGTGTTTTTTGTACTGTGTATTTTGTTCAAACTTGTTCCAGTGTTCTTCACAGTACAAGATCTTTTCCTTTTTGTTATAGGCACATTTCAGCACATAATAGTGCTCTCTCTCTCTCTCTCTCTCTCTCTCTCTCTCTCTCTCTCTCTCTCTCTCTCTCTCTCTGTGACAACACACACACACACACAGTGGGTAGTGCTGAGGGCCAGACTATCCTATCTTGTCTGTAATTGGCTGAGTTTGACATATGACCTGTGGATCTCTGTTGGCGATGGCTCTTAGGGGATGGTAACCCTGTTCTGCTTCACATCAAAACATACAGAGCAGTGTAGGTGACAAGTCTAGGCTTTGTTCTTTTCCCTCTTCTATTCCTTTTTCTTCTTCTTCTTTAGTGTGTGTGTGTGTGTGTGTGTGTGTGTGTGTTTGTGTGTGTGTGTGTGTGTGTGTGTGTGTTTTCATATGCATGTGTGCCTGCACTTGTGTGTATGTGAGTGAGTGTCAGATGTGCATGCTTGCTGGTGTGTGTCTTTGTGCATGTGTGAACATTTTTGTGTGAGTTTGCATGTTTTTGTGTTTCTGAGAACAACTGCATGTGTGAGTGTGTTTTGCACATGCATGTGTGTGTGTGTGTGTGTGTGTGTGTGTGTGTGTGTGTGTGCGCTTCGTCTGATGGATTGCCTGACAGCAGGAGCTCGGGGCCCTAACATGGCCAGCTGATACATTAAGTCACAAGTCACGTACGCTGTGTTTGCTCTTACCTGAGATTCTCTCAGGAAATGTGTTAACCCTTTAGTCTCCAGGCTTTCTGCACAGTGCATTGGCCCTTCTCCATGATATACACTATACTGTGGATTCATTCATTTGGGAAGCCTGCATTTATGGCATATGCAGGATTTTGGGGCCATTAAGTGTGATGGTTTGCGTTTGGCAGTGAACAGCATGCCAGCAATGCATTTCATTGTTCCACATCAATCTTACAATATGCTTTCAGTGTGTTTTTCAGTCATGCAGCTGTCAACACACTTTGTAAAAACTAGCAATGGTCTGTCTTTTTTCTTTCACCTCCTGATAACAATGAACAAAGTTCTTCCTCGATTTCATGGGTCCTTTGAGCTTATTATATATATTTTTTTCCTAAAAGCTACAGTGTTAAACAGTGGTGGGTTTCCCGAGAACGTTGGATCGTAGGATTAACGGTGTGTTTAAGAGATTCTTAAGCAACAAACGTTCTGTCGTTACGTGGGTTTCCCAAACGCAATCATTACATGGAGCCTTAAGAGGAACTTTGCAAAGAGCTTCTTTGCCAAATGTGTCCTCGCTAAAGCATTATTAGTTCATAAGTCGATGCTGTGAGATTGTACGTCACTCTTTATAACCAATCAACACTGAAATACAATATTTTAAAGACACAGTGTTATCATCATACTATAACTAAATTAATTCAGTGTGTTTTTTAATTAAATAAGCCTACAGAAATATTACAACAAAAGGAGTAAAAACAGGAATAAAAAATAATTGAGAAAAGGCTATATAATTAAGTAAAACTCCTTTCACCTTTGTCTGCTCATTTCATTGTTATTCAATCCAGAGCCTGATTGCTCCAATAAATTGGCATGTGGCAATGTGGTGTCTGACAATCAGTCATGGAGGGGAAAAGGACACGGCAGTCAGCATTCACAAAGGAAGAAATCCTCATCTTACTTGATGAGATTGAACATAAGAAAGATTTACTGTTTTCCAAGTCCTTATTTATAAGATTATACAGGTGCAGCCATTTTGCCATTAATAAAAAGTAATTAAATGATAATTTTCTTATTTTTGTAATTTGATTAATATGATCAAATTATCAATGTGACATTATCATGTTCAAATTAATTGAATACACTGTTATTCCAAATCAGTGCATTAAATACAAATATTTACCCATTAAATAAGCACTGTATACTGAATATATATATATTCAGAAATACTTGTATTTTTTTTACTGCGTTTCCCCTTTTGTGGGCTGTGATTCTAAACGCACATAAAAATTATTTGCACATGCATATTGTGTGCGCTGCAGGAGCGGATGGCTGCGAGTGGGATCTTAAAGAGGTTCTTTGCTGTGAATGAGTGGTCAGGATCTCTCGTTAGTTAAGAACAAACTAAAGAGACGCTTTAGTTACGAACGTGTTTGGGAGACCCACGTTATTTTAAGAACGATCATAGTCAGGTTCTTAGCATTATGAGGCTTTTGGGAAACCTACCACAGGTCACTTGGTTTTAAATAGCAGACACATTGTAATGATGTACATATGTTCTACGCAATTGTTATGTAAATAGCTGGCTATGTTTCACAGAATCAATAAATTAATTCATAAATTAGACTGCTGTACTCATTATTAATTTTTCTTCCTTGTATGGTGGCTATTGTTATTACAGCTATTATAGCAACAGTATGCAACAATCAAAGGATATAAATAGCTGGGGGGTTAATGTGTGGGTAAGGAGATCACTGACGTGAAATAATTGTGCAAATGGCTCCAAATCATGGCCTTACTGAATCTCTTGTCATGTTCTATAATAATAATTTTGGCTGCAAATAAATTGAATCATGTGGTTGAAGTGTACTCTTGTGAGAGTAGAGGATCGTTGGTCCATAACAATTAATTAGACGAGTGATTCTATGTGTAGTTTTACAATGTGAAGCATCATTTCAGCTCTTGTTGTGACGACTGTTTCGAAGATGAATTTGTCAAGGACCTATTTTTGCATGCAAAGTTCTCCATTGCAATAAAGGGTGGCAATTTACCAGAAATAATCCACACGTGAGCCTTAGTATACCTGTTACTGCATACTGAGACAGCAATATAACTAAATGATGGCCCCATGCATATGGTACACTTTATATATCATACAAGGACACTCATTAGTGTAAAATGTCCCACATTCTCAATTTTTAACTGTCTTCTGAAAGTGTATGAAAGCACTTAATAGCACAAAGAGCCCTGCATAGTCTGCAATTCCTCAACAAAACTACCAGCACCACACATTGCCTGGGAACTAATTAAAAGGAATCAATGATACAACACTTTTAAATGGTGGCTTCTCGGCAAGCCAACAGAAGTGAATAAAGGAGATGTTTAATTGTTTTCCTTCATGTTTCCTGTAAAGTGTTGTTGAGCCTGCACTCTGCCCATCGCTTCTTTATGTACATTCCTGTCATCCACGTAATCCCCCCTCCACATTACTTTCTTTTTTCACTTAAGATATAGCCTCCACTCTTTATATTATCAAAGAGCATTAATTGCACCATAAAAATTACACTCCGGGCACAGTGGCGTTCCCTTACGCTTCACAAGAAGTCTCCATTCCGCAACCAGCTTGTGTGAGAGATTCACATGTCAGTGCTCACCATGTCACAGGAAAAGTCTTTCATCCTGTTCACACACTATTTAACTTCTTTCATTCTAAGGTAAATGATTTTGTACAATCCCTTATTCTGAAGGGCTGGACTGAATCCACTTTGATGTTTTAAAAAAGCATTAAAGGATGATTTGTGAGGTAAAATTTCAGGACAACGGACTAGAAATATGAAGAAGTCGATGGGACATCAATCAATCTTTAATTTCCACCATGTCTCAGCAACCACACCTGTGTGTAAGATGTTGCTACTGTGGGGATCCCATGGCTGTTTATATCCTGATTCTGAGACCCACATTAGGTGCACTTCAGAGGTGATTCACAGAAGAAGAGGCCATGTAACAGGCATGCTATTGTCTGTGGCTATCCCTTTTGACAACCCCCACCACAGCTTTCATATCATATCTACACAAACAGCATGAAGCAAAAGCCCTTTGCAATGATTTCCCTGCTATTAATTAATTAATCAGATATTCTCCCCACAAATTATTTCCCTGAAGATAATGCAGGATATCACACATTGCTCATTCTCGGTCTCTGTTTGATTTGCATTATTATCGGTTCATTTGCACTCGTGCATACTCTGAATGCAAGGCTTTTGGAGATTCTGCACTGTGTCACAGAACACACCATGTGACTGGCTGCTGCTGAACAGAGAACTGCCCTGATTCACTGTCTGGTTGCCATCTCAACAATCTATCCAGCATTCTAACATTACGCAACTTGTGATTCAGGATTCAGATGGTCGGATATTTTATCCTAAGAAGAAAATAATATATTGGTACAACTGCTACTGCTACAGGCACTTCTACTACTATGACTACTTCTGATATATTAATAATAATAATAATACCAATAACAATAACAATAATAAAAATAATATTAACTGTTCTATTTAAGTGGGTTTTTAATGCCATATACTGAATTGGATCGTATTGTAGCATATTCATGCACACTCAAACCACTTTTTTAAATTCATTTCATGTCAGCTCCCGCTGATTTCAATTCTGCTGGCAGGGATGATCACAGTAATCCAGATCAATACACAGTCATTATGATCAATGTATAACGTTGGTGTCTCATTCAACCAAAATTCAATGGACAGTGGGGGTTAGACTGACTGCACTCTGAAAGGGATCTGATAACATGATTGGAAGACGGGGAAATCTCAGCAAAACTGTTATATATTGTTATATAAAACTGATTATAATTGGTCTAGAGGACATGGATATGACTGACTTGTATGCATTTTCTCTAAAATTTGGAGATGCTGCTTTCAAACCAGAAATTATTTGGTAAAATGTAATATTTTTATTAAGTGATATAATGTTTTGATGTTCTCTGTAAGATTGCAAGTGAGTTATACTGGCATTTGTTGTTGCTGTTGTAATGTGGAAGTATTTCTTCGTGCTAGGTGTCACCTGATCACTATTGAAATCAGCAGGATCTCAGATCTGATTCTCAGACTGAACACACAAGTAGAGGTGGATGTGGATGCATAGATGGTCAGTCACCGTGCAGTCAGTACAGTCACACAGGCAAAGAATCAATGTGAATGGACCATTTTGTGTTAGTCGGTTCATTAATAGCTTAACTCAGCTCCTGCGATGAAAACAGTGCATACATCACTGCTCAGATTCTACTGTGGCATGCCTGTCTGGTTGGTCTAAGAGGAGCAACTTTCATTCCTTAGCTTACAGTCAGTAGCTCACTACATGTCATCTTTACTTTATATATATATATATATATATAGTTAATGAGAATTAGCATCTGAAGTCAGAGAAAGTTAGTGCTCGTTTTGGGGATCTGTATTGGCAGGTGGGCAAAGCATGTGATAAGGCTTCCTTTGAGTGAAATTTCAATGACAGACATCCAGGTGAGATTGTTTCTGCCTTCACAGGCCTGTCAAACATATGATGAGAAATCTGGAAAAATGTCATATTAAGAGGTTTCTCTGCACAGAACTGATTGGTGAAATGTCCAAAAAAACAAACTAATATGAAATAGCAAAAAGGGTTTTTTGTGCAGTTTGTAATTCCGTACTCTTAAATGGGATGGATGGTTTCATGACATTAAGTATCTCAGATTAAGTTTTTTTTTTTTCGTTTTTTATCTAAAAGGTAGAAATTGGCACAATGTCTAGCCATGATTTATCATGCATCAAGAGGTCTACCAAATATACACATAGTAATGTTGATGCCTGAAATCCAGAGAACAGTTTTATAAGAGAAACAGAACGCTGCTTTCAGAGTGAGGGGGCTGACTGAACTTGAAATGTAGATGAAAGATAAATATCATTAGACAACCTGTGAGTTCACAGTCGCAGGATAGTACTCAAAAGTATTCAAAAGCACCCAGAGAACCTTGCTCCAGACGTCTGCAAAGCAAAAGTATCCACCAAACTGATGACATGATACCAGAGGGAGGAGAGGCCAAACTTCCTCATATTTTTTCTGCCAGATGAAAACATTGCTAGTAAAACATTGTTAGTAAATTGCATTGAATGATTTGAATGCGGTCCATCCCATTTATTTCATGTATTTTCTTTCTGTACACATTTCTTATGATTTCATACCTGCATGTTTGGATTGATTATTTTTTTTCCACCAAAGAAATTGTCAAAATGCTGTAACTGAGAGTGGCAGCTCATTGTGCCATGGTGCGAGGGTCCCCCTGCCCCTTTCTCTTTAATGTGGCTTGGCTGTGTACATCTTTGCTGGCCTGTTTCCTTTTGTTTGAGATCATTTTCTCCCGTTTTATGGCTTTGTGTGTCTTCACGCATCAGTGGTCTGTATTCACATGCCGCCCCATGGTTTGGGCATCCCACAGAGGCAGGGCTCCCCATGGTGGGAAATGGGTTGTGAAACCATCATGGCTTCTCAATAATGTGTCTGGGCCAGAGTTTAAATAATTAAATCATGCAGTGTGACCATTTTTGTGAGTTTCTTTCTTCTTATAAGTTTGGATTCATTCTGCGATTTCATCTTAATTCAATATGGAGGGACATCCTAAAACATGTGGAAATGGATTTTCAGTATATTTATTCATATGGCCTTCTTATTGATGCTAATTTTCTTTCACTTTATGCCATAGCTGGTAATCTTACCTAAACCTTGATAATACTTCAAAAAATCCCTTAATAATTGAATTAAATAGTTTTTCTGCTCTTTCACATTAAGCGTTTTAGGATGTCCACTGCAGAGTGAACATGAGTGCTCTTTTAACTGAACTTGAAATTGCTTACACATACTATCACTGGTTTAATGCCTTACTACACTATGGTCATTCTAATTCACTTTCACATTTGTTCATTTTGCATATGCTTTTGTCCAAAGTGATGTACAAGGAATGCATACAGTCATTGTAGGCACAGGAAAGAAAGTGCATCATTGAAACATTGCTACAGCAGTTCAAAGCTAAAAATAAAGTCTATGTAACAGTCATAGTCTTGAACATAACTTAGCCTAGTAAACATAGCACATAACCAAGCAATAAACATAATACATAATAAACATCCAAGTGTCAAGTGTCACAAATGGGTACAACAAGTGCTAAACAGGGGCACAATGGTTACACCAGGTATAGTCTGAAGAGGTGGGCTTCAGACCACATTGGAAGGTGTGTAATGGTCCGTAGCGGGACAGAGAGTTCGTTCCACCACTGGGGAGCTAACGTGGAGAAACAATGTAGTAAATGTAATTCCCATCTGCTATTCATAAATCTAATTTCACTATATAAAAATAATGTGATTAAGTCAGGATAAATGCTTCTACAAAGAAAATCAATAGATGATGTTTTGACATAGCAATACATTGTCCGCCATGCTTCATATGAACTTGGAACTGTCCAAAACATTGGGGAAAAAAAATCTCTCTTTTCCTGAAATTGCATCCAAGTACTTAGTCAACAGTTTGCAAAAATTTCATATCTACAAAGTTTCTCTCATTGTGTAGCTATTTTCAGAATGTACAAAGCAATACAATGTAGTGGTATTTTTTAGAGTGAGTCATTTTGTCTGGGCTGTAAAAAATAAATAAAAAGTAAAACATTATTTATTTACTTATTCATTCTTGAGTCATATACCTCTCGGGCTATTGTTTAAAATAACAAGAGGAAAAAAAAAACATATACATTGTTTTTTATAGAGGAGAAAAATATTTTCTTCACAACTGCACATGAAAGCAATGGCTATCTTTACTTGTTTCAGAAGGTGGTAGATTTAAAGGAAGCTCTGTCTCGGGACTCCCAGGGCCAAATCGTTCAAAAGAATTCGTGCTCCCCTGTGTCCTCTTAGGAATTAGGAACAGACACAAAAAGAAACACCCAAACTCAAAGCATCCATTCCTCCCCTCCACAAAGCACACATACACACAAAACATCAGATCATACCATAGCTGTGGGCACATTCAGCATCCTTCAGCAGATGGCTGAGTACTCATGGTTTAGCCCTGACTACATCTAAGGTAAGGCTATGAGTTCTGTAGACCTTTGAATTTCTCACAAACATACAACTCTGAGGTTTGTTTGAGGGTCTAGTATTGACAATAAGGCTAAGATGTGAAAGCAGGTAGGACAGTCAGGTTGCTTTGGAGCAATGTGTGCTTGTATATGGGTGGGACTGAAGTCAGCTCTTGTTTTGAATGGGGAGGAACCCTTACCGTTCTGTTGTGATGTATCAGGACTTGCTTCGCTAGAACCAATCATAATATTCATAGTTACAAGCCACACCATGCTGGACTGTCACCCTGCTGATGATGATAGAGCCTCACCTTGTTCAGCAGCAGCAGAGCATTGCATCGTGGGCTGTGTGCATGGTGCCAAGCATGACAACCAATAATGTGTACCACAGTAAACCAATCTCTCCTGAAAGCTCTTGTCTTTGACCGCCTGTGTATATTTGTGATAAAAGCACTGCTTTCTGATGCTCATCAGGGAAACGCAGGTCTGTGTGCTCATCTGGTTCACCTGCTGGCCTCCCTAAATTAAACCTGATGAGGGCTGTGTAAAGCCGTGTTTGGCTGGAGCTGCAAAATATTTACCTCTCCTGGTGGCCATGTCATGTTGTCTAAACCAGGAAGCAAACACAAGATGTGACACTTTCCTTCCTAGCGTCCTCCTCCCTGACAGAGTCTGCCACAGATTTGGATTCATCCAGAGACTAACCATGAATATTCAGTGTAGAATCCACTTCCTGAGGACTCTACACTGAAAGAGGTTATGCTGAGGTCCTTTCTCATGTGTGAGTGAAATATATTGAAAAGAGAACATATTAGGTCATAACAGATATTGCACAGAAAATTATGTATGTGGGCAAATGTACATAAATGTACATGTAAATAAATATGTATTGCTGCTATATAAATTAATTTTGTAAAATGCATGCAGTGCAATATATTAATCACGTGTAACATATTTTGATGTGACAGTATAGTTCATTGTTGTGGAAGTCAATACTATTAAAGTCACCTGAGCAAGGACACGTAGGGGAGAAAGGTTTCCATCAACTTATAACAGTGGGGTCAAGCAGGCCCATCAAATGACAATCGTGATTTGCATCTTGGTTTTATTCAGAGCTCTGCCACCAGACCAGTATGCAGAGATTTCAGTAATCGATGATTCCAGACACGTGCAGCAAGGACTGTGGCCTCTTGGAACCACTGAGCACTTAGCAGAGCTGTCAGAACACCAAAAAGCTTTCTTTACACACAGTTATCACACCATCTGTACTGTCAACTCATTATGCTTGTTTTGTTCTGTCTTTTTTTTTTGTCCCTTCAAAATCTGATGAAGAGGGGTTAGAAAAAGCTCTAATCAAAAAAGGACTGCTGTGGATTTTAGTCCATAAAATTGTTTTGATAATTATTGAATTCTGGGTTGGGTGTGTTTTTAAGTCTAAATTTGTTTATGTTTTTATGTGTGTGCATGTGTCTCTGTGTGTCTGTATATATTTCTACTGGGTACTCATGAAGAAGAAAATAAAGAACAAATGAATAATTTGTAGTTTCACAACTGCATTGGCAGAGTAACGTATACCATTGTTTGATTTATGGCTGCTGAGAGAAGTGTATAAAAAGTCTCTCCATACAGGGTCACTGGATCAGAGGGAGCACTGGTCAACTGTAAATATTCATATGCAATGGATTCTGTAGAAAGGAACCAAATGCATTTATTAATAATGCATATGTATAATATAAATAATATAACTGAGAAAAATCAGTCAGCTAAATTGTTCATGATTTTGATGTAAAATGAGATTGCTGCAAGAGGGTTGTAGAAGTATAACATGTTCACATATAAAGAAGCATTGCTAAATAACAACTGTGCAAAAAGGTGGCTTTTTATGGACTAGGAAAGGAGTCGGTTCAGTCGTTTAGGATCAGGAGCTCTTGGTGCCATTTGCGGTTATGAGGGCAGGACTGAATTCTGTTCATTTGAGGAAAGGGCAAAGCCCCTTATCATTTTTATCCAATGGATCAGGTCATCAGGCCCCCCCCTTCACTAGACCTAATTATAATATTATTCCAAACTCCAACATTTCCACAAGCCCTCTGAGGAACGAGTGGGAGTGTGGAGTCGAACACAGTAGATAATGTACAGTACCTTACTGCACACGACTGCAAATCATCCTCCTGTGCAGGCCATACGGGGTCATTAATTCAAAGGGTGAAAAAGGTCATTAATTCAGCTCAGCTCATGTGCAGATATATGATTACAGAAGCCATGTTACTGTTTATTTCTGTCAAGTTGTGAAAATGATGAGTGGAAAACTATCATTAAAATAAGGTAATTTCAAAGGGTTATTTCAGCCTCAGGACCCCTTTAATACATGTTTGTATGGTTGGCTCATTGTATTTCTTTTGTCTGTGGGAGGGAATGATAGACCCATGGAGTTAACCTGGCATTTCCCTCCTATCCTTTTTCCACAGGCACGTCAGTCACCAAGGTGACAGCCACAGATGCAGATGACCCTGTCTATGGGAACAGTGCCAGGCTGGTGTACAGCATTTTGGACGGACAGCCTTACTTCTCCATCGACCCTAACACTGGTAAGCTGCCCCAATTGGGTGGAAAATAGCTACAGCCCGTAGTGGAAAAGTTATTATATGGATTTTGCAGCTGCAGAGTTTTCTCCCTGAAACTTCTCATTAGTATTGCTTTATCAATGGTCGTAGAGGTGTGCTAAGTTGGTTATAGCAACCATTACTAAAATGCAAAACTAGCTGTACCTGTATGTCAGAACCTCTCAATAATGAGCTGTGAGGTAGGATGTGGTCTCATGACCACATGTGTAATGGAGCTTTTATCCAGAATCCATGGAGTGATGTCACTGTCTGAGGCAGTGATGTTTTCACTGAGCATCACTAAAAGAGTACTCTGCAATGCACTAATACATAAAAACACACAGCCAGAGCAAATCAGTGGCAGGTAAATGCTTTATGTAACCTACGTCCACCCCTGTCCTGCACTCCTGTGTGGACAGAGAGGAGAACCAGTCACAAACACATCTGTAAGCTCTGATCAGCACAAATCAACTAATTATCTTTACCTTCCATAAAGTCATCTTCTTTATTTAACCTTGGCTTTGTTCCCTTCTAATTGTATTTTCATCAGACTTGTTATCCATGTGTCTGTAAGCAGCGTGATTAAATAATGATGAAATTACATTAATAAGTAATGAGCTCAAAATCAAAAGATTGCAATTTGGAGAGTAAGCCACAGCAGACCAGATGAGAAGAGATCAAAATGTTTGTTTGTTTTCTTGTTCAGAATTTTTAGGTTCAGTACATTTTCATAATTTTGCACAGATCACATGACATTTTGATATGTAACCATTCGGAAAAGGGAAATAATCAGTATCTCATTTGGAAAACTAAGTTCATACTTTGCATGATTATTGAGCATAAGCAGATGGCTCATTCAAGTAAGGCTGATGCTCTAATGAGCTGAAATCAACATTAACAGGTAAGAAGAAAACAACCACCAGAGTCTATGATGTCTCCCTCACCAATTCAGCAATTAGCCATTTAAGAAATTTGGTAAATAAATAAAAGCCACATCCTGAGTATGACTGAAAGGGAAACACACAGTACAGATAGAAGTTTCCAAAAACATCTGAAAAAAAAAACTAAACAAAAGGAAAACTTTCCTTCATGTTACATGCTATTGAAAACAAAACTTTACAGCAATTAGACAATCTAATTACATTAGAATAAAAAATATGGCTTTCCAATATGATTGACCATTAAATATGCATTATTATTATTATGTTATAGATAATGAATCAACTCTTTAAGTTCATGGTTTATTTTGTACAGATTGCTTTGTCCATCTTCATCAAGGCTGAAAATAATTATGGAGTTTTGTCCTCAGCTCATACATGTCCTAAATTATTGTGATGGTCATGTCCAATGACATTCTGCAAATATGTGATATATCCACATATAGATTAGATTGCAGCAGGGATGCCAGTACGTGGGCTGTTATGTAGTTGACCCATTCAAAATTCTGGCATACCTTTCACTGCAAGCAGGGCTGACTTAAAAGGCAGATTATGGGATGTGGCAGCACAGAGAGGTAGTACTGCTACTTACCTTCCTGTGGATTGTAATGTCGCCGCACTTTGCTGTGCTTTGGGAATCCCCCAGCTCCCATCAGCTCTGGGCTTGCCACCCGTGCTCCATGGTATGACACCTTTAGAGGAGGTCGCCTGGAAAGCGAAAAGTGCACTGGGTCATTATGATTCTCTGTAAGGCTCTCCAGCAACACGGCTGTTTTAAAACACAAAGAGAAAAAGTGAGCTTCTTGTGAGAGCTAACAGAGAGAAGATTGCAGGTCTGACTCTAAAGTGAATTATTGATAGTGCACTGACCTGGAGGTGAGAATACTGTGTTTGTAGATCCTGGTGATGAACAGAAATATAACAAGAGTAACAAGAGACTTGTTTTTTCCTCCCCAATGATAGAATTGAGTCTTCTATGATTCCTCCTTTAATAGAACCTAATGATATGATCATAAATTGTCACTTTAAATCTTACCCTGGTAACGACCATCAAGCCTAGTTAGCCCCTGATATAGGAAGGCTGCATATTTATTCAATAAATCTACAAGCTTTTTGTATTCAGCCCAGACAATCTACATCTGGTAGCAAGCTGTATATTCCCTTCTGTGGCACTTCAGTCAATAAGCTCCACTCTGCATACAATGTTTAAGATAATACCAGGCACACAGCATCTTTCACATCCAATCAGAATACAAACAACTTTGGGCGGGGGAACAGCAGTCCCAGCAAACAAGCCTCTTAATATGGTGGAGCTCTCTAACCAAAGCACTAAGCAGCACTATGCAGCCATAGCACGAGCCACAAGCAATTTTAATGTTGAACTACTGAAGCTTAGCAGGTGTGGACTTTGTTAATACTTGGATGGGAGACTGCCAGGGATCACTAAGCTGCTACTACAGGAGGAGTAGAGAAGGACAGTTGCAGGTACTTTTCTGTCTGTACCAAAGATAACTCCGGAGCTCCAGCACAGTGATGGGGGTAATGTACTGTTGAAGGTGTCATTCATATTGGCAATAATAAATAAATGAAGTCCCACTAAGAGTTGGTAATGAAATGGTCCTTCAATTTCATGCAATTCTGTGGGACTTTATGAGACCAACAGGAAGTCTTTTCAAACGGTGTACTCTTTAGCACACAGTAAAAAAAAAAAAAAAAGCATACATTCTCATTTTCTTATAGCTAACGGAAGATTGTCTCATTGTTTGAGACAGCACTCATGTCAGCATACCATTGCTTAATGGGTGTGAGTAGCATTTGCAATATGGTATGGTGAGAATGTGTACATGGTGGTTTTGGGGACTATAGCATCACCTGCCAGCTGACGATAGTCAGTGATGTTCAGTGGTGCAACAAATTTTGTTGGGCACAGGCATGCTACACTGTAGCACAGGGGAAATAATATACAGGTCATGTAACTGCTAACATGCCTGCTGCTTACTATTTTACATGTATGTTTGAAATGTATTATGCTGCATTTGACTGTGTGCCAAAGAGGATAAAAAGGATGAAAATCAAAACCGGGATGTAAATCAATGATATACGCATATAAGCCTTAGTGCTTTTTATCAGTTGTAATTGCAATATTTAGCTTTCCCTACCAGAGGCTGTTAAATTGATTAGTTTATATAAACCTATTAAATTTAACATGTTCATACATTAGTTGACCAATATTTCTGTAACTCTGACTTTAGTAGTTCAGAGTTTAGCATGCTTGCAGTATGTATACTCACAATGAATCATCAGTACACCATACAGGTGTATTGCAGGTATGTAATAATAATAAAAATCCCCATAGAAATAATAACAAAGCTTTCTGTAAAAGTTCTTTGCTTTGTTTAATTTTAGCGGACATCAAAGTTGCCCTGCATGCAATGGACCGTGAAGTGAGAGAGAAGTACCTGGTCGTCATTCAAGCCAAGGACATGGGGGGTCACATGGGAGGATTGTCGGGGACAACAACTGTCACCATCACATTAACAGACATCAATGACAATCCGCCAAAATTTGAAAAAAGTAAGTGACACATTTGTCATTTGAACAAAAAAAAAGTGTATCATAGTCCCCTGTATTTTATACAGAAGGGTACCTTTGAAGTTCACATGTCCAAAAAGGCTCACATTTACAGTAGGTGGATACTTAAGAGGGACCGAGTTCCTGAGAAGTTCACAAAACACAACTGCACTTTATAGCATACAGATGACAATTACAATAAATTGTATGAAGGTGCATGTCTGCAGCCTATCCTCTCTTTCTGACAGATCTGTATGAGTTTACGATACCAGAGGATCTGGGCCTTGGGAAACCTGGGGGGAAAGTGAAAGCAAACGACAGGGATGAGGGAGAAAATGCCCGCTCCACATACAGCATCATCGACGGAAACGAGAGGGATTTTTTCGAGATAACCACTGATCCTCAGACACAGGAAGGGATCCTTCAGCTAAAGAAGGTGGGTGAGTCTGCGCTCAACACAAGCCTGACGCAGGGGAAAATATTCTATTGTCTGAGAAACTTTCTATCGATTTTCAAAAGCGGTACAGCTTCACTTAGAGGTAGTAGGAGAGCACAAGCTTTCTGGGAATTGTACAGTAAGAAAATAATAATCCCAAAAATCTTCTCTAAAGCAGCCCCCAGTCCCTCTAGTCAGTTATGACCACTCAAGGTTGTGGTGAAATGGTTGTTGGATTTGTTTCATCCAGAGGCAGTTATCTTATCAAGACGATGACCCTGACTCTCTTAAGTGGGGGTGCGTATCCAGGCCTGGTTTCATGTGTAACAAAATTCATGTGCAATCAAATATGTGAAGGACAGTTCTATTGGAGAGCTGGACCAGGGTGAGGACTGTTTTCTTTGTCAGTATTTATGTCATTCAACACAAAAGTTATGCCATTTGATTAACATTTTAAAAGATGCAGTCATTCAGTAATCGTAAAACCAATTCATGTTCAGCAGTGTCACTCCAAATAATAAACTCTTTTGGTATGTCCTGATTATATCTATGAAAGACTAACTCAAGTCAATCATTCTGAACCTAGATTCACAATTATACTCAAGCAAGTCAATCATCATTTCGAAATACCTATTTATTTTATTAACATATTTTTATTTGTAACTAATTAACAAATATAATTGTTTGTCCCATGAACACAGTTTCCCACAGTTTGGGAAATTTAAAGTAAGTGTTACAGTACTGCAGGGGCCCTACTTATACCTGGCTTTAGGCACTCCATGTGAGTGCGCTTGCTATCTTCAGGCTGTTTCCCATTCTGAAAATGACAAATCAATGCTCATTCAACTTGGCAGATTAGTCCTAAGGTGAGGTGTGGTCAGGTTAATTTCTGGGTTATTGTTATGTTGGGCAAATGAGGAACTACATTTCTTGGCTGATTTACATGCACAGACATAATATCAACATTTTAATGATCGCTAATATAAACTGTTTTTTATGACCATCATAACATGGTATTCATACCGTATGTGATTATAATGCTGGAATCAGCCATTTTAGGAAACAAGGTAACTCAAGTCGAATGCTGGATAGAAATGGTTTCATCTATATCTTTAATTAAAGCAGAAACATTCTCAGAACTGGGACAGGAAGCTGAATTGGTTTAGTTAAGACAATGATTGGTTGAATCGGGAGTATATGTGCCTGGCTGCAGTGACCTCGATGGCCCTCCAGGACCACCAATCAGTTCTATGTGTTTAAGGTAACCCAGTAACAGTGGATGCAATTTGTCTTTCCCACTTCAGTATTAAAATTATGTATAGTTCTCACAATTACATGCCTTATAGCAGAGTAAATTAAACTCGAGAATTCCTCAGTATGTTAAGAAGATAAAGGATGAGTATGATTTATGTACTTACTGTAATTCTTCAAATGTGAATTATGGTTTATCACACACATATGATCAATGGTAAGCCTATACTTCCCAGGAAACAAACAATGACAAGATGAAATACCATGTTTCATGGGCCTGGGTTTGATCCAGTTGATGTGATGTGACAGTAATGTTTAAAGACCAATGGATTGTCAGATATTATTATCTCCAATTATGAAGGATCTCATTGTAACCTGACATGGTATAGGGCTGGTAAATGTGTACACAATGAATCCTGAATGCAGCATTTGTGTTTAAACCCAACATCCCTCAGCATTCTTACTTGTCACCAGCTAATCGGGTGCCTCTAGCTTTAAATCTATTTGGCATGAAACCCATTTCTGATTGATGGGGAGACGTATGAATTAGTAAAAAATTCGGAGTCGTTTGGAGGTTGGAGAAAAATGTTTCCTTGGCTGTGTGTGCCATATTTTCTCTTTTAATCTTTGACTGTTGTACCTGTAGTTCTTCTCGCTCTCTCTTGCTGGACGTTTCAATTTAAAGTCTTTTAAAAATGTTTTGTTGACTACAAGTGGTGAACCTACACTAATTGTGTAAATGATTTATCAGTCTTATTTCCTACTGTCATGTCTTGATTGTGATTTTTAATAAACATATTTAATCTAACATCAAACATGGAATTAGTCTGATGTGACAGTCGATTCCTCTGAAAGAGTTCTTACCCTCAATAATACATTATAGTTTAGCTGCCTCATGTTTTTGAACTTGAATATCATTTAGATGTCCTTTATCCTGTACTTTCTTGGCTTTGCATTCTGGAAAGTAATGTCTAATAAACATTTAGCACAATACAGTAGCTGGATACTGACCTTGATAAAATTCAACATTCAAAGATTTTACATTTCAACTTGTAAATGTTTAAAGAAGTCCATCTGTCATATCAGTAAGAGAACAGAGCATTATAAAGCAAACAATCAGTATACTAATCTGAGAAAAAAAAAAAAAAACTTAATTGACATCAAGATATTTCATTTCTTATATAGAAATTTAATATCACTCTCTACAAATGAGTGTTAAAGGTAAGAATCTAGCACAATTGTTGTTGGAGAAAAGTATATAAATCTTTTGGATTTTTACATTTCCAAGACTGATGAACCTTCAATTAATGTTAATGTCAGCTCTGCAGAAAGATGCCATCCATACTTAACTATCTTTGTAACTTAATCTCAGCATATTGGCATAACAGAAAAACAAATAACGTTGCTTGGGGTCTCATTTCTACCTATGCCTGCCTTTGGCCAGAGATCAGTACTGCTCAAAGAGTGATGAAATGGATTTCACTAGAGGAACAGTTTCAGCTCCTCTTCCTGTCCCTCTGCATCATTCCTGACTCTGACTAATATCAGAGGAGCTAAAAATACTTGTGAAGTTGTGAAACCTGTGGGTAGCCTGTACTTTAAAGAACCTTTCGAGATAGAAGCCAAGGAATGATCTAGGCTTTTATAAATCTACCTTGTCAGGGACATCAGCTTAGCATTTTCCTGGTATATCCACCACAATTCTATCCATACCCATGCAGAGGTGAAATATATTGTGAATATATGAACCTTTTGAAATGCAATAATGAATGTATTTAGCAAATATATTATACTTATGGTCCTGTCTCAGCCACTGCCCATCTCATATGTAAAATATAAGAAAATTCCTATACTCATATGTATAAGAAAATACATAAAAGAGGATGGGATGTCCAGATGAGGCAGCCGCAGCAGCAAGAGAGGCAGTGCAGGGCTAGCACAAAGAGGGCCTGGAAAACTGCTTAGCATTCGCATCATCCATATGACAACCAAAGTGCGGATCACTGAATTGAGGAGGGTCAAGGGCTGTTAAGGTTGAGCTCCCCGAATGAAACAGAAACCGTAGCCCGGCGGATTGTTGTTTTTTGTTCACAATATGGTTGACAGTCATGGCCAGCAGAGGGTCATTCATTATAATTACTTGGCAGGGGGTAGCGGATGGAGGGATTGGAGTACTATTTTCAAATGCGAGGCTCTGTAAAACAACAAGGGGTACAGTGTTTCGAGTCATAGTAAGCTGACAGGAGAGAGAATAAAAGATCCCTTTATTTAAAAATAGACTGAAAATGTAACAATGCATGCTGTCAGCATGTATAAAATCTATATTAAACAAGCTCCTTGCTCAATGCCACACATGTGCTAATGGGTGTCTGTTGAAAGTGCATTCATAGCATAGACATGGAAGACAGACCTTTTAAGCTTTTTATTTTTTTTCTTTCTTTTGGTACCCTTTTCAAGGTGGAGGCCACTTTGATTTAATCATGTAAAAGAGCCTTTCACATTTCCACCCAACTGCCACTGTTGTACCTCAGGAAACCTTGGATTTATCACGTTACTGTGTGCCAGGAAATGCTTTCCCTCTGCTCTCTGCCTGATGCCACTGTCCAGCTGTTTGTTGGACTCCAGGCGTGATGAAGTTAATAATATTAAAGAGAAAGGGGAAAAAAATCCTGCTTCGAACAGCTTCCCGGACTGAGGCAGCCGAGGTCGGAGGACTGCTGCCACCCCGATGCCCCAGTGCCAGGCAAGCAGACTTCAAAAGTGCCACATTGGTACCAATCCCCAGCTGCTCCCACTGACACAGCTGTGCCTTAGCTGGGCTCTGGCTTGGCCCAGACCCGGGGCCCCCAGGAGTGGACTGAGTTATTTGTTTATTTATTTATATGTGCATTTATTTTTGCCCTTTTTCCATAAACCCTTCTCGGGCTGATTTCTCTTTTCTGCGTCCATGCCTAATTCCCAATGCCCCTCTATTCCAGGGAAAAGCCCCCATCCTATTCCCCTATAAATCCTGCTTACGCGTACATACATGGCCTGACCCAGTATCCCTGCATCACAGGAGAAATCTGGAAGAGGACACACAGGACACAGGCTGGGGGACTCTGTAGAAAACTGGTCTCTATATATGGAGAATGTTAAATGGCAAGAATGTAGTCAGAACACATTACAATTTCCTGACACTAATCAAGCTGCATTTTGTCTTTTTAATATGGTTGGTGTTATTCACAAGGGTGGTCAGAATGTATGAAATATAGATGAAGTGACATTTTAACTTCCACAGTTTGTCTTTAATGTTTGTTTTGAAACTGGCATGGGAGTACAAGCCCCAAAATGTAATTCACAAAGGACAACAAATATAACATTGGCATTTTATGTGATGTCTTTTGTCTTTTTTATTATTCTCAAATTATCTCTGATAATGCTGTTAAACTAAAACCAAGCTTCCCAGCTTTAACAGATGTCCTCTGAATATACAGATAAATAATGCATCAATATCAAATTTTGGGCATGGTTTAACTCTTGAATTGCAGATTGTACACCTATTTTTGCTATTCCACTTTTTGTCCATCAGTCTTTGTCTGGAGTGTAGGATTGTTGCTGGTGACCCTGTTACAATAGGTACAGCAAAATGCCCCCCAAACCACAATCTGTCAACATCATGTTGTGTGCTGTCACTAAAGTGGTCATTAGTAAAAGGCATTTGTCTTTATCACTCTGTGTAGCACCTGGACTTCGAGACCCGAAGGTTCTACACGTTGAAGGTGGAGGCAGCAAACGATCGGTCTGACCTGCATGTGACCAGCCCGGGTCTGCTGAAGGACTCAGCGACTGTAAAGATCACTGTGGAGGACTGCGACGAGCCCCCCATTTTTACAAGACCCACCTACATGTTCCAGGTGCACGAGAACGCAACCATAAACACCACCATTGGACAGGTGGAAGCCCGCGATCCAGACTCCAAAGGGAGCCGTGTAAAGTAAGACCTGTCTTTCTTTACCTACAGCCATACAGTGATGGACTGTACATTACCATTAAGCTGCAGCAATTTTGTTTGATTGTATGATACCTAAAAGCATTTCTGAAGCAGCATGAGCCAATCGCACAAAAAAAGAAAAAAAAAACATACTCAGTCCTGTGGATGGAAAACAACTTGAATCAATTCTTTTGCAAATAGATTTGCTTTTAATGCAGAAATGGTCATGATACTCTAAAGTTTAAACTAGTCTCAGGAAGACACATTCATTAAATTATTAGATGGTTTTAGAGTTCATTTCAGCATGTTTCAAAGCCTGGTGCATCAAGAAACATTATTAATTATGTCGATTACCGTCAGACTGTGCCATAGCAACCAGAGACCAGTACTCTCAGGTCTTTAGAGAAGCAAAACTAGATTCATATCAAGCCGTTTTTGTATTCTGTATACTGAGGTATAAGTTAAAGGTATACACAAAATATTTTTTTTCAATTATTAATGCAGTCTCCATACACAGAGTAACTACATCCCAATTATTTGCCACTGAAAAAATAAGGCCCAATATAAAAAGAAAAGATAATGCTCAAGGATACTGTATAGCATTTCAACTGTGCAATGAATTCACACATATTAATAATAATAATAATAATAATAATAATAATAATAATAATAATAATAATAATAATAATAATAACACATTACATTACATGAAATGTCATTCATTACACACATTCATCTAGTAAGGAGAAAATGAAATGAACAACAAC
This sequence comes from Albula goreensis, assembly GCA_022829145.1. Taxonomy (NCBI): domain Eukaryota; kingdom Metazoa; phylum Chordata; class Actinopteri; order Albuliformes; family Albulidae; genus Albula; species Albula goreensis. The sequence continues at coordinate 21,017,281 of CM040755.1, read as the reverse complement.
CTAGGTTAAACACAAATTACAGTTAAAAACGAGTACAAATAAGTGCAGTGAACATTACAAAGAGCAAAGTAGCGGTGGGGAGAGGTGCAGCCTGAAGAAGTGAGTCTTCAGTGCCTTATACCATTGTTGTGTATCCATCTCCAGACAACAGATCAATTTCAGAAAACAGGAGAAGGGCACCTTGAGTTTACATTACACTGGCAATTTCTCTCTGTGCATCCCACCATTTCATTAATTCTCTAGTGCCTCTCTGAATTCTGTGGGCAACACTCAACAGATTCTGTAATTATGGAGTGACTGGCAGTAAGGATGAAATCATTGCCTGTACATTCAGTCACTTAACTGCTGCATGTTTTGGTGTTCTGTTTCAGAATTGCAAGTATCTGTATCTATATGTTTTTTATTTTATTTCATTTTTGTGTTAAGCTGCTCTATAATATTTGGATGCTATATCTTAGAAATAATTCATCCTCATGTTCTCTTACAAATAGTGTGATTGGCAGGTGTTTGTGTGTTTGTTTGTTTGTGTGTGTGTGTGTGTGTGTGTGTGTGTGTATGATAAATCACTGATTGCCTCTTTTAGTTAAACATAAACACTGGTCTTTATCCTTTCTTTGAAAACTGATAAACCAAATGAAAAATCTGACTTCTGTTTGAAATCAGCCATGTGCGCCATTGTCTTGACCAGGGGAAAATTTCAGTTAATTAAACAGCGTTTAATATAGTGCCATTAACAATTATTTTATCATAAATTGGGTATTATCTACTGTATATATCTACAAATGAGCATGTTCCATACTTCTACAATGTCTTGATTACATTTCTGCAGTTGTTTCTTTCCTGCTGTGCAACAATAGATTGACCGGGCTGAACGGAAGAGAATAATTATGATTATGAATTCCATGACGCATGAAGACTTACACTACGACAGCCAAAGCCTTGAGGCATAATAAATAATGTGCAACAGAAATATGTATAAAATATATAATAAAAATATAATAAAATATGTATATAACTTCCCCCTTTTTATTTGTATATTTATGCAATCAGAAAACCCTGGCAATCAGTAAATACACAAAACAGTTATCCATATAACATCCATATGTTTACATCTACATTGTGGGTAAGACCAGGCAGGGCCCACGGGTATAAGGTTAAAACTTGAAAGCCTACTTAGAGGCCACAGTGAGATTTATATTTTATTCTCACAATGACATTTTAAGCAAGGAAGTAGTAGCAGAAATTTTGTGCAGTAAAGTGGTTAATGTCACATTACTCCCCATATCTGCCAAACGAAATGAGAGTGTCCAGCAGAAAGAGCGGTCTCACTTACGGGACACGCCGACTTTGAAGCTAATGGCCCTGACGCGACCTGACATTTCCTTGCCATTTTGTGTGGTTTGCCAGTACTGATAAATCGTCCCACCTCAGAAAATGGCGTTCCTTCTTAAAGAACATCTATTACCCCTCCTTGAATATGATTACCACGCCATATATGACATTAATAACTACATTCTGTCATGTCCGTTTCACCAGGTGGTGTCCACATTAAATTTGACATTGGAAAAAAGGGAGGAAAAAAGCAAGCATTCTTGAAAAGCTTCTTTTCATTTTTTTAAATTCATTTCTAAACCTCCAAAAAGCACTCATAGTGTTTTGTACATCAAAAAACATTGATGTTTTTGACTCTTTTTGATTGTGTCCTGATGTAGGCCTGTTTATGTATGTGAATAACTAATAAAGGGTTTGCACATTTTCTTTCTGCTGTCTATCACTCAAAAATGACCTCAATTAAGGGAAGAATGGTTTAGTCCACAGCAACTGTTCATGTTTAATAGTATGCTATTTTATTTCTTGCTATTTTAAAGATGTTTGTTTGCTGTTTTTATTTCTCATTATTGTTTACAGACCCTTTAAAACGTCTAAATCCAACTCTGTTCAAATCAGCAGTAATGCACGTGTGTGATTTCTTTTCTCTGTTTCGCCTGCTACCCAACCACTCACATAAAGAACCAATCTCCCTGCCACAACAACCATGCTCCAAGAAGTCTGGAGCCTCCCCTGTTTCTAAGTCAATTTGCAGCATCCTAATTGGTATAAGCTGGAGCCACATCCTTATTTCCAATGTTCTTGCCCTTTGCTCCATCTAATCTTGTGTATACTGTTCAGAGTTATGTATATAGTAATGTTTTTTTTTTAAGTAAAAGACAGATGTCCTGTATAGGTTTCAGTATTTCTGTGTTAGTGTGGCTGGTGGACCCACTCCAGAGAGGCGCCAGACCTCCTGACTGCTGTGGGGCAGTTTGTTTTTGATGATGACTCTAATTGTGCTCCCTCTGTGGGTGAATGGGCAGAGTAAACTGGTACCTGCTGCCAGCATGGAACCATCACTTTTAGCTGCACTCCAGGACCAGTATTCTTCAGCCTCACCTTTAAATTCTCATTGTCAACATAACCCTTGCTCTCTTTTTTCAGTCTTTCTCTTTTCCTCCTTTCCTCTCACCCCTGTTTTGCTCTCTGCCCTCCATCTGTACTTTATGCACTCAGCCGAGAGTGATTTCAGGTAGTGTCCGAATAACACGGCGCGGCCTCTCACCATCCTCTGTTCTTTCCGCGTGGGCAATCACTTCATGCATGACTTTTTGGCATTACAGAGATCGCATTGCATTTGTTCAGCTGAGGGCAGAAGCAGGCCTTTAAGACTGAAGCCTCTGCTGAGTGAAGGTGCTGACTGTTAACCTGATTTGAAAGAGGATCCCAGACTGCATTCATGCATCGTGACAGCTGACATGTTGCAAGTGACATAAAAAGGTGTTGTAAATGAGGGTGCTGTGATGGGTAATGTAACAGAAAGGTGACGTTGTGAGATATGTATTTTTTTTTCTCTGTGAGACAGAGTTAGCGTTCAGTTGTAGAGGCAGACTTGCATAACGAGGTTGAACTGGAGGACAAGTGATGAGGAGCAGGATTTGTTGGCTGTACAAAGGTCAAAATCCTTTGGAAATATTCTCTGAAATGTGGATGTGTCTTCATACCAACATACAGTATGACAAGACATTATCATTATTATTATTAGTGGTCGTAGTAGTAGCAGTAGTATCATTGTTGTTATAGGAATATACAAATTTTAAAACACATATACAAAACATAAACATACTCATACTTTTTAAATGATTTTTCTTCATGCCCTCTGCTTCAGTTCCACCAAGTGAGCACAAATTATGTGCTTGACCTTTCTCTTGTGAATCAGCTGATCTGAAGCCCCCAATCGTAGAGCAGCTTACCAGTACGTGGGACTTGTAGTTTCACTCCCTAGCCTGTGATGCTCTGTCGTCTCATTAGTGCAGTAGGAAAGTTGTACAGCGAGCTGCATCCTGTGGCCCCTTAATGGTGTTACACCTGGAAAACACGTCTGTGGCTTCACATCACCTGCTTAGTCAGCTGATCCTCACCCCCAAATCCCAGAGCAACTGAGCTCCTGGAGAAACCCAAGCACCATTGGTATGGTCCTCTGTGGAGCCATTGTGTCACAGAGCAGAGGCAGCAGGAGTGCCTCCTGTATTCTGCTGGGATGCACATCAAAAGCAGGTGCTTGTCTGAAAGTCCCAGGTCCCATCAGCCACCACAGGAGATAAAACAGCACATGTGTTTTATCACTGGCCTGTTATTTCTCTTAGTCAACCAGTCTACTGTGGTTTTTTTTCATGATATGTCTGTGGTAGGGGTATGCGTGTATTCAGCAAAGAATGTGCAGAACAGAGAGCTATGGTCAGTAAACATTGTGAACATTAGTTGCTCTGTTATTAGTCCTCCTGCATTATTCAAGATGTTCTGTTGCCTTTTCTCTTTCAATAGGATTGTTTGATTTTAAATAATCCTATGAATTATGCATTCATTCCATACCCATTACAGTCATTACCAGCTGACCCTCCCATTGAGTGACATAGCGTATCTTACTTCTCACAGCTGGACCACTATGTTTAGATTGACTTTGGTTACATCATTCTAAAATAGCTCCCATGTTCTCAGAGTGAATCAGAGAGCTGAGTTTCCTGTTTTAAGTGCATGGCAGTGTTTGGTTTCCCACTGCCACCTGCTGCTATGGCAAGCTGTGCAGGGGGCAGACTCTCTGCCCTAGGATGGACAGAGAATAATACATCAATACTAACATCAAACGTGCCTTCACTTCATATGGGACAAGTGCAATGCTTTCATCCCCCAGTTCCTGCCTTTCAGAAATAATCCATCTGGGACTTGTTTCACACTTCCCAAAAGAAAACGACCAGAAAGATCTCTTCTGTTTTCTAAGGTCAGAGGTTAATTTCTCATGATGCATCACACTGCAAATCATGAGGTCAGAGTCTACATAACCATGCCCTTAAATTGCTTCTGAGGATACAATGCATACAAAAACCAAATATAAAGCATACCTCTCTTATATCCCACAGTATGAGTACTGGCTTTGCTTCTTTTCTGTGATTGTGTGTGAGAAATTCTGTACTTTTATTTGACACTGAAATGGTAATAATAAACAGTGGTGGCTGGTGAGCTAGAAACAGGGGAGGAACAAACTTTACCTTTAAACCTATCATTACGTTATACCTGTTACCAATTACCCTCCTTGATTAACTTGAAAATGAACTTTTCACAGGGTAAACAACACCAGACAGAAATAGAGTGAATGGTTACCAATTTAATTTAGTAAAAGAATTGCTGTTCTTTACAAACTAGAGTTATGTTTGTTTTATCCCTTGTCATTTGTAATCCATCAACAACTGTAAAACATAAATTAACCTAAAATAACCTAAATATGTAGGTATAACATGCATGAAAGAGGATCCCAGACTGCATTCATGCATCGTGGTATATATATATATATATAGGTATTACAACGACTGCACTTGCTTGTAAAGAAAAATATTAGGTTACTTTTACATTAAACTAGAAAAAAACCGATTTACATCAGTCAATGTAGATTATTCCATGAATTAATTAAATAATTGTTTTATTGTTAATCAAGGAAGATAAAGGGGAACAGGTTGAACATATTGATAGGTATAAAGGTAAAAATTTTGTTCCTCCCCTGTTTTGAGTTCACCAGGCACCACTGATAATAAGATGTGTTTTTTGGCACATGACAATATGCAAAACGTTGTTGTCCCCTTTTTAATGTATCAGATGCTTTGTTTAGTGTACTCTTGAACATGTTTGAGATGTTGCCATGGTGTTTTCCCTTGAAAATAAACAGTTGTCTAAGTGGCAGTGTTGAGTGAGTGGGTTTAGAGCTGAGCTGCTCTACTTCTGTCTACTGTGTTTGGGAGAGAGTACTGCAGGTAGTGCATCTGGGGCTTCTAACATGTTTTACTAAAAATTGTTTCACGTTCCATCTGTGCTAGTTTTCAGCTTCATCCAAATCGCCAGAGGAAAGAGGGGAGAATAGCTCTGTTTTCAGATACATAGCAACCTATATACCTTGTTTTAATGAACTAACAATCACACCAGGAGAGGGATCTCTTCACAAAGAATATCAACATATACAAATAAATTAATTCATAAATACATACAGTATATGCATACATGCATACATACATACATACATACATACATACATACATAAATCAATGAATAAATACTACCCATGTTGTAAACTCAAAAAAAAATGCTACAAAGTGACATTTAAATGTATATTTACTATGATGAGTGCTAGGATATTATATTTACTGAACTACAGGATATAGATGCATGTATTAAGTGCTGGATAAGGGTGTTCACAGGCCCGGCTGTGAGTATACAATTAGTGAGAGATGGCTCTCACAGCATCATAAAAAACAGCAACAAGTGCGATTAATTAGTAAAGGGGTGTCAGACAATACAAGAAAAAAACATGTTTCATTGCTTCAATTGTGTTTGTTGTATTATGCTGTTCTTTCGAAAATACCCTGCTCTTCAATTTACTCATTATCAAAAGAAAATCTTGCTTGTCATTTGGATAATTGTTTATTTCAGCACGATGGGTTTGAATATTTAGCAAGGCATAATTACTTTGGTTGCTTTTTCATTTGAATGAAGCCTCATGATTTCTTTCCTTTCCCATCTTTATGATCGCTCACAGTTCCTGGCCACATAAATAATATGGAAGTTTTGCAAATGAGAGTTATTCATAATAAAGATGTTTAGATGGAGTCAAGTAGTTACAGTAAGTGACAAAGCTCCTGGAAAACATTTCCAGAACAACACTGCTCACAGAGTCCACAAGTTTCTCATCTCCATTATTTTTTTGTAAAAATTGAGTCTCAAAAACCTGACAGCACTTTAATGTCCTCTCGTACTGATGCAGTTAATTACTCCTTAGGCGATTATTATTGAGGTCTAACACTTAAAAATATCCATCTACAGGAACTGCTTAATTAAGCATTCCCAGGAAGAAACCATATAAACCTTTGGATAATTATCCATAGCATGTGCATTTACATAAGATGCTGAAAGAGGTATCTATTTTATTCATTTATGTATCTATGCATTTTTCAGGTACTTCATTGATCGGCACACAGACTTGGACAGGCAGTTTGATATTAATGTTGAAGATGGGAAGATAACACTGGCAAAACCACTGGACAGAGAGACGGAAATGTGGCACAATATCACAGTGACAGCCACAGAAATCAGTAAGTATTATTTCGTCCAGAACTTCTTTCATTATTCCTCTTTCTTTTTCAAATTTATTTTAACTTTTAATTAAATGGTAGTAGATTCATGCATTTAACTGATTACTTAATTTATGATTTAAACTACATTTTAATATCTCCCTTTAAAACATACCATGTCTCAAAATAGAACAAGTTGGCTGACTTTAAAACATGGAACACCCCTTTAAGTGTCTGCTCTAAACTCTCATTTTTATGTGTAACCATTAAGAGTTCTTAGAGCAAAAGCTTCATTGGTTACAAACAAATCGTGTTCCAGTGCACGATGTGGAAAATACATTAATCCGGTGAATTTAAATTGAGTTAAACAGCTCAGTAGTTTAACATGTGGAACTGAAGTACATTATTGTGTATCTAATAAACACCCACACCACAGTCAATTGCAGCAATTGCAGTGTTCACAGAAGATAAAAAGATCCAAGGGGCTGAATAGCTTGAAAATAATCTGTGGAGCTTGCCATAGATATGTAAAAACATTATTTGCATTCTTATTGTCTCACAGGATAGCATGTGAGGATAACGCCGAAATTACCGTTTTAAACTAATGCATCTGTAAAGAAATTTGCTAACCTTGTTTTCTGTGAATCAGAGAAAGTCTGTACTGTCATTGTCACATACAATTAAAGCGCGGCAAATGCTTGGAGCGTTCGGTGTCTCAGTGCTGCCTTAAATGGCAGCGAGAGTGCTGGCAGGCTCGATAAGAAAAGACACTCAAGCGCTCCGAGTTTTAAGTCAGACACCTCTCTCTGAATATCATATTTGTCACATCATGTTCCGGGGTGTGCCTTTTGCTTTTGTTTTGATGCCCTTTGGCAAAGTGTCTGTGACTTGCGATAGTGTCGTCGCTCAACACACCTAATAGAAATTTGCTAAAATAAATATACCCATGTTTGCTATTGTTCCGTGGGCTTGAGATTGAACAGAAAAAGGCTCTCTTCCGTGAAGAGGAAGAATTGCATTCTGGCATAATGTTCGATCATGACTTTGCCACCCAGACACTGCCGCGTTCCGCTCCTTGCCCCAGATGCCATCTGACCAATGAGATTAACTTCCCTGCCAGCATAATAAAAGCCACTGAGACGTTGAAGGAGGTGCAGCAATCCCAATGTTTCTGTGTCCCTTTTCTTTTATCTCTCTTAGAGACCTACCTCCCCATACACAAACACACTCTAAGACCCACACACAAACACTTTTCCCTCTCTCTCTCTCTCTCTCTCTCTCTCTCTCACACACACACACACACACACACACACACACACACACACACACACACACACACACACCACACACACACACACACACACACACACACACAAACACACAGCCAAAGCCCTCTCAACCTCTACTGTGGACCTTAAAGCATCTTGATTAAAGTCACTCATAAACTCAGGGTCAAGGGCTGCTATGCACATTTTCAATCATGAACTTAAGCCAATAATAAACATGATTTGTTACATGGACAGAAGTAAATGAAATGTGAAATGTGATTAATGAAAAAGGAAATGTGTAAATTGTGTTCAGAATGAAGGTAGGTCGAATCCTTTAAATTGAAATTAAGAGATGTTTTTTTAATTCATGAGTTTTATTTATTTGTTAATTTGTAAGATAAAACTATACCTGACCATTGTTTTATATGTATTGTAGAATAACTATGACAGATTATCCACTGAGTGGTCTTTGGTCTGCTCACAGTGATGAGATACAGATACCATGAATGTTTACAAGAGTGAACAAATACCATTTCTTTATATTGATAAGAAATTGTAGCTTCATGAACCCCAAGTGACACAACTTATGAAGTAACAGGCAGTTTAGAGTCCATAAATTAACACCTGAGTACAACAGTGGTGTCAGTGAAATAGAAGAAGCTGCAGTTGCAGTGTGCTAATGAACGCAATCACAGGACAGTGGAGGATTATAAAACACTTCCTAGCCCGATGAAGCCAAGCTCCTGCTGTTTTACACTGGTGGGAGGACCAGGAAATGGTGAAAAACCACATGAGTACATTGATCTGTCCTGCCCAGTGTTACAATTCTGGCAGGTGGTGTGTGTGTCCTGGTTTGGGGTGTGTTTCTGCGACTCCCTTGATGTAAGCTTTGCAACTGCAAGTGCCACAGTATACCTGAGCATCATTTCCAGTCAGGTACATACCTTCATAGTAGCAGGGTATCAATCTACCAGTGGGCTTTTCAGCAGGATAAAATGCTCTGTGCCACAAGGCATTGTCTAGCAATATTTCTGGGACCATGACATTGAATTCAGCTTACTGCAATTAACTTCCCAGGCACCAGAGATGCATTGAGCTGATTAAGGATTCTCAAGGTATACAATCTGCATTTTTCATTGATCAGTGAAACTATTGTTGTTTCCAAACCTGTCTTTTTCTCTCTTTTTTTACCCAACCAGAGAACCACAGTCAGATCTCCCGGGCGATTGTTGCTATCCGAGTGCTGGACATAAATGACAATGCCCCAGAGTTTGCCATGGAGTACGAGACCTATCTCTGTGAGAATGGGGCAGCTGGACAGGTGGGAAATCAGTCTGCAGCTGCTAATGACCCATCATGTCGCCGCAGCCACCATAAAGTACAGCCTTTGTAATTTGCCCAGAGAGCACTACGCTGACAGACATGTGGGGACACACAATAGTCTTAAATTTTGGGTCTATAGACTGGTATTCTCCTCATTCAGAAGACTCTTAATGTCAGGAATATTTTAATGAAAATTTGCAAAATCAGAATTTTTCACCTGAATATTGTTTACTAAGTCTTGCCAAATATTGCTGAAAACAAAACTGCTGAAAAGGGAACTCTCACAGGAAGAAGCTGCTTAGTTTCCGTAGTGAATGGAAAGGGCATTCCACTGTATGAAGAGTGATGGATCTGCGAGATTATGAAGCATAGAAAAAAAAAAACATGAAACTGTTTCTTTTTTGAACTTCCTACTTTATCCTTGCAACCTGCAGGTGATTCAGACCGTCAGTGCCATTGACAAGGATGACCCACAAAATGGACACTCTTTCTTCTACAGTTTGGTGCCAGAAATGATAAACAACCCAAATTTCACAATTGAAAGCAATGGAGGTAAGGACTAGTCCATGAGGCACATTATAAATTCAGTGATAGTAAACAGAACCAAAACAACTCAAAACAATATTTAATTTGTAGCACTCAAGTGTTGTCTGAAGGCAGTTTTCCCCTTTTTTGGTAACAGACCTGAGAAGCTGGCATAGCTAATAAACAGTGGCAGTTGTCTGGCCATCATGTACCTTGTTTTTTGACAAAATATGTTATTGAGAAGCAAAATTAACAATATCCCGATCTTATGTTTTCCTTGGGAAACTAGCTTTGCATATGAATGCTGCTCGTTTGCAGAGTGACTGTATGACTTGGTGTGGTAAAGCAGATGGTTGTAAATTTGTTTCCTTAATACAATGACTGCTTTAGTGAGATCTACCATCCACCCCCACTAAAGTCACACTTGCTGAAGAGCCTGATGTTATGTAATTCTTTAAAAAGGCATGAGGTGAAGATCTTTCCTCCATCTATTCTGTTCTGGTTTTGGCCAAACCAACATATTCACTTATCAAGAAAAATAAAATAATAAGCTAAGTGGTTATACTGCAAAAAGTGGTTGGAAACTTGAAAACATTCAAGAATTAATGGTTAATTAGTTTACCTGAAAAACAATGTCCTTCAATTGTTATTGCCATACAAATAATTGTGTGGTTTCATTATTAAACCATTGCTCTATTAATAACCTACCTAAAAGTTCATCTGTGACAGATGTTTTAATCTAGTGCAATATGTGTTGTGTAGTAGTGCTTCCTGCTGTATTTCTTGCCAACATATAAATTGTCCCACTGGAGTTCATGTTATTTCTAGGCGCTGTACTTCTTCACATCTTATCCATTGTTATGTGAGGGAAGTCATTTTGTATTTTTCCATTTAATCTTGGGTGAGGTCCCAAACCAAATGTTACCCCATCAGAAACACACACACACACACACACACACACACACACACACACACACACACACACACACACACACACACACACACACACACACACACACACACACACACACACACACACACACAGACACACACACACTAAGTATCCTCCTTTTTTGTGATGCAAAAATAAATCCAACAGAATAATCCAACATACTGCATGTACTCTGGTAGTGTTTATTCCAGTGTTGCCTGCTCTGTGGAATATATTATCTACAAAGCATTGTAAACATTCTACCACCCTCTTTCTGCCTTTTCCAGTTTATTTTATTTGAAAGATAATGCTTTGGCAAAAATGTTTTGCTATTTTATGAAATAGGCTTATTTCTTCCTGTAATAACTCAATCATTGAAATACATCAGCAAAAAACAAAATATCAACGACTAAAATGCATGGCTGGCAGAATCTGTCCCAGTCCTAGCTGAAACAATCTGCAAAATTGTACCTTAATGTGTTCTGAGAGACAGATATATCAGTGTACCATTATCATTTATAGGATGCAAATAAAAGGGTGTCTGACAGGGAGATAGAGCAATATACTGAAAACCCTGAAAATTAAGAAACAAACAGAACAAACATCATCCTGTATGTTTTGTATAAAGAGCAGAGTTAGACCTCCAGTCTGGCGCTGTATGTTTTGTATAAAGAGCAGAGTTAGACCTCCAGTCTGGCGCTGTAAGTTTTGCATAAAGAGCAGAGTTAGACCTCCAGTCTGGCGCTGTATGTTTTGTATAGAGAGCAGAGTTAGACTCTCCAGTCTGGTGCTGTATGTTTTGCATAGAGAGCAGAGTTAGACCTCCAGTCTGGCTCTGTATGTTTTGTATAGAAGAGTTAGAGTTTTGGTAGACCTCCGGTCTGGTACTGTATGTTTTGCATAGAGAGCAGACTTAGACCTCCAGTCTGGCGCTGTAAGTTTTGCATAGAGAGCAGAGTTAGACCTCCAGTCTGGCGCTGTATGTTTTGTATAAAGAGCAGAGTTAGACCTCCAGTCTGGCGCTGTATGTTTTGTATAGAGAGCAGAGTTAGACCTCCAGTCTGGCGCTGTATGTTTTGCATAGAGAGCAGAGTTAGACCTCCAGTCTGGCGCTGTATGTTTTGTATAAAGAGCAGAGTTAGACCTCCAGTCTGGCGCTGTATGTTTTGCATAGAGAGCAGAGTTAGACTCCCAGTCTGGTGCTGTATGTTTTGCATAGAGAGCAGAGTTAGACCTCCAGTCTGGCGCTGTATGTTTTGCATAGAGAGCAGAGCAGAGTTAGACCTCCGGTCTGGTACTGTTAGACCTCCCAGTCTTGCATGTATGTTTTGCATAGAGAGCAGAGTTAGACCTCCAGTCTGGCCCTGTATGTTTTGCATAGAGAGCAGAGTTAGACCTCCGGTCTGGTGCTGTATGTTTTGCATAGAGATCAGAGTTAGACCTCCGGTCTGGCCCTGTATGTTTTGCATAGAGAGCAGAGTTAGACCTCCGGTCTGGCGCTGTATGTTTTGCATAGAGAGCAGAGTTAGACCTCCGGTCTGGCGCTGTATGTTTTGCATAGAGAGCAGAGTTAGACCTCTGGTCTGGTGCTGTATGTTTTGCATAGAGAGCAGAGTTAGACCTCCGGTCTGGCCCTGTATGTTTTGCATAGAGAGCAGAGTTAGACCTCCGGTCTGGTGCTGTATGTTTTGCATAGAGAGCAGAGTTAGACCTCCGGTCTGGCCCTGTATGTTTTGCATAGAGAGCAGAGTTAGACCTCCGGTCTGGTGCTGTATGTTTTGCATAGAGAGCAGAGTTAGACCTCCGGTCTGGCCCTGTATGTTTTGCATAGAGAGCAGAGTTAGACCTCCGGTCTGGTACTGTATGTTTTGCATAGAGAGCAGAGTTAGACCTCCAGTCTGGCCCTGTATGTTTTGCATAGAGAGCAGAGTTAGACCTCCGGTCTGGTGCTGTATGTTTTGCATAGAGATCAGAGTTAGACCTCCGGTCTGGCCCTGTATGTTTTGCATAGAGAGCAGAGATAGACCTCCGGTCTGGCGCTGTATGTTTTGTATAGAGAGCAGAGTTAGACCTCCGGTCTGGTGCTGCATGTTTTGCATAGAGAGCAGAGTTAGACCTCCGGTCTGGCCCTGTATGTTTTGCATAGAGAGCAGAGTTAGACCTCCGGTCTGGTACTGTATGTTTTGCATAGAGAGCAGAGTTAGACCTCCGGTCTGGTACTGTATGTTTTGCATAGAGAGCAGAGTTAGACCTCCGGTCTGGTGCTGTATGTTTTGCATAGAGAGCAGAGTTAGACCTCCGGTCTGGTGCTGTATGTTTTGCATAGAGAGCAGTGTTAGACCTCCAGTCTGGTGTAAGGTGAAGGCAGGATGAACTCATCCTTTACACCTCACTAGGTGGAATCCCTTTGAGCCCCTCGAGCATCCATACTTTTATATCCCCTACTCCCATCTTATCTCAGTACCTCCCACCTCATCTCTCTCTCTCTCTCTTTCTCTTTGTTTAAATTCTCTCACCCCCTCTCTCTCTCTTTTCACTTTATACACAGTTCCCTTGGGACAGGGATCTATGTGTAAACCATTGAACAGTGAAATAAACTATTCTTAGGACTTCTCTTTTAAGTTGAAATAGGCACACAGGAGGCTGTCGATGACTGGTGAAGTATATCAGAGCTGTAGAATATTTCATTCCTCATATCATCAGTATGTTGGTGCATGTTGTTTCTCCCTAACTATTTTCCCTAGTAAAATATCATCCTTTCTTTCAGACAATGTGTTCTCTTATTGCAATCAACATTTACAGACTGTAAAAAAGTCATTTGGTTGGAGGGCAAACTGGAAATGTTCTTTATTCTGCACTGGCATATTATATTTTCTTTTACCCAATTATCTACTTTAGAGGGTGTACTATTGAATCATTTCAGTTTAGTAGCTTTTTCAACACCCAAGTCCTTCTCCTTTCCCTCTCTGCTCCTTAATATAGTCCTCAAACAGACAGTTGTGGTGAGCAGACAAACAATCAGGACTTTCAGGAATGCATCTCCAAATGAGGTTTGTGTTTGTCACCCACACAGGACCATGAGGGATTGTGAAGTATAAAAGTGTGTTGATAAGTGGGCACACACAGGGGTAATGAACATAGATCCTCCAGTAGGAGTCATTTCAGAGCCTGTGGCTTTGAAATAGGTGGCCTCCTTCTTCCCATATATTCAGCTCCTTTTGTTACATTGATAAGAAAATGCCTCAGTGCATCTCTAGAGATTCAGAACTTGTCTTTAAACATTGCTTGTGATTACAGTTATTCTGTAGCTTGTGACTTCATTGAAACAAATTGAGTTGAGGGAACTCAAGGGACATAAGCATACACTGAGCACTGGCACCTAATATACAAAACCCATTCCATTTTGTCAGCTATTTTCTCATTTTATTTGAGTTTTCTGCCCTGCTTTTGAGTAAAAAAGACATGTTATGTAGCCAGTCCCACCCTTGCAACATCTGTTTATTCAGTTCAGGACACCATTACCTTTATCTCAGCAATTCACCAGTTACGTCAGGCAGAAGTTAGGCTGACTTCACTTCCTGTGCAATTGAAAAAGACACATTGCAAATATGTGATTGACCAGTAGGAATCACTGTTGTGCAGTTAGGCTGGAAAGCCCTGCTGACTTTAGCCCCCAACCCCCCTACTAACGCTATGGGCAAAATCAGCCAGAGCAGCAACATGGTCAAGATTCACTTTCTGAAAGGGCAGAATGTCTGTTCCCCCATGAACAGAATTTTACTTGAAAACATCACCATTTAGGTCTCAAACTCACATTCTTAACTACAAAGTACATTAAGAAATGCATATCATTCAGTGAGGTCACAGTCATTTACCCACAAACAAAATCATGGAGAGATGTTTTGCACAATGGCAAATAAATTGAGGTTCAATGCATGTATTTATTAATTTAGGTATTTATTTATTATTAATTATTTTACCAATGATGCGGATGGTTTGTACTGAAAACCAGGCTGAATCATTACTCGTTGGATTATATGAGAGTAATCCAAAGGTAAAGAAAATCAGTCAATATCATTCAAGCAATGATCAATAGACTACCCCAAAGGTTATGTTGAATAGTCACGATTAAAAACATTTTTGAGGATATTGACAGAAAAGTATGTGCCAGTAGTCAATCGGTAGCCTGTGGTTTTGCTAACCATTAGTTCTTAGTTCTGATACTTGTTGATACCCAGCGTCTCCCAACTTCCAGCTGCTCATGCTTCAGTCTTTTCTAACGTTACACTATCACACAGTGCATTTATTTGGTATGCACACTATAGGCCAGGTTCCATTGTTTGTGGTTGTAATGTTCATGTGTGGCCATTATTTCTAAAACTTGAAACAGGGATTATGAAGTCTGTGCAGAGACCTGTCAATATCAGTCACACGTGGCTTCCTGTCTCAGCCATAACTTCCTGTTTTTTTTCCAAAGACAATGCCATCACTATCCGGACCAAACATGACACGTTTCGGCGACAGAAGCAGGAGAGTTACCTCCTGCCAATAGTCGTAACGGACAGCGGGAACCCACCGATGAGCAGTACCAACACACTGACCATTCGTGTGTGTGGCTGCAATCGTGATGGAGATATCCAGTCGTGCAGCATGGAGGTGTACGTCCTTCCCATCGGGCTGAGCATGGGAGCCTTGATCGCCATTCTGGCATGCATTATACTACTATTAGGTACGCCCCCCCCGTCCCCCTGTTCTCCCCCCCACCCCGAGTCTCAGCCTCAGAATGTAGAGTTCAACTTCATGTAATAAATTTAACAACTTCAAAAAAAATTTCCATAACTATTAAAAGAAGGCAAGTGCTTACCAAGGTGGTAAAAAATAAATTAAATCATTAAAAATGTATGTTATCATACCAAATTTGAGAATTTAATTTATAATGTGTAATGAGGTTTGGTAAGTTAAGTCAGCCTGTTGGAGTCTGCACAGTCACAACTTGAATATAATGATAAACAATGGAAATAAATTAAAAAGAAATACAAACATTATTAATTGCAATATAAATGCAGCTTGAAATGATATCTAACAAAAAAATTAACTTTCTTGTTTTGATGGCACCTTCTCCAGTCATCGTCGTTCTTTTTGTGACACTGCGGAGACACAAGAATGAGCCACTGATAATCAAGGATGATGAGGACGTCCGGGAGAACATAATTCGCTATGACGATGAGGGTGGTGGTGAGGAGGACACGGAGGCCTTTGACATCGCCACGCTGCAAAACCCCGATGGCATCAACGGTTTCCTGCCCCGGAAGGACATCAAGCCTGACCTCCAGTTCATGCCCCGGCAAGGGCAGCACTCGGGCCCAAATGGTGTCGACGTGGACGAGTTCATCAATGTTCGGCTCCACGAGGCTGACAATGACCCCACAGCGCCACCGTATGATTCCATACAGATCTACGGCTATGAGGGCCGGGCTCCATCGCTGGGTCGCTCAGCTCCCTGGAGACAGCATCCTCGGAGTCGGACCAGAACTTCGACTACCTCAGAGAGTGGGGCCCTCATTTCAGAAGACTGGGGGAGTTGTACTCTGTAGGCGAGAGTGACAAAGAGACCTGACCTCAAACCAGAGACCCTTTTCAACAGTGTCTGCATATGCTACGGTTAACAAATGTTATAAACAGCTGTTTAAAAAAATGGAGGGGACCTGTTTTCTAAAAAAATGTAATAAAAATGTCTTAGAGGAAAATATAGCATTTGTCACCTAATGCATTGTAATTTTGAGCCAAACTAAACAATGTCTATATTAGGAGGTCTGTTTGTGGAGTGTGAATTAGAATCTGTGGAGTGTATAGCAGTATTTAAGGTATTTTGTTGTTCACTGTGACTGCCTGAAGCATCAAGATCTGGGATCTTGGTAGTCGCATGAAGAGCCAAGGTGGATGATGCTCCTCTGGATTACGTCGACACCGGCCTGCTCAGACCACAGAGGGTGCCACTGGGGAGTAGGCCATTGTTCAGCCCATCAGAAAGAAAATGCTAACCGATATGCTCAACTACTAAATCAAGATGAAAAAAGCAATATACAGTCTTCATCAAAGTATTGAATGTACGTATGAATACAAAAAGACAAACCATCACACTATTGGCTTAAAAAACCATTAGTTCTTAGTTCTGATACTTTTTGATACCCAGTGGCTACATTTATTATATAAACTGACAAACTGGATGAGCCTGTTGGCCTGCTTTATAAGACTCTTTATATTCACCTATTCTAAGTGTGCTACACACTCAAAGAAATTAGCCTATAACAGATCATAGAGATGTAAATTATAGGTAAAAACGAGGCCTTTTTACAAAAGCAAGCATACAGTTATACTAGTCTTTATTTATTATTATTATTTTCTTAAAAGGACATGCTGTCTCCTTATTCTCTCCATAGTAAGTATAATTTTTATAATGTCAATTGCTGGTTTTGTGCAACAGATATGAAATTGGTGTCATTTGATTATCTTGTTTAAATTTTATGGACTTCGTTCACCAAGCTCACTGTTATACTGAAGCTAAACTGGATGTCCAGATGATCGAATGAATACAGTCATGCAGACAGAAGGAACTATATCAATCAATGAGTATGGTGAAATTTAATTGGTTGGGGGCTGGGGGTATTTTACCACATAAAGTGTGTATATATTGAATGATTGAAGCACAATATGCTGGAAGACTCGAGTTTGTATGGATATTGGACAGCTGGACATTGAAGTTAAAATACACCTGTCGATCTTAACTCATGAAGAAATACAAACCCATGCTTATTGTGCTATACTGTATTATATTAGATTAAAAAAATACATGTACATAGGATTATGGCTAACTTTCTTAGCATTTCTTTTAGGCATTAGGTTTGTCTATGCACGTAGGCTACTGCACATAAGAATCTGAAAAGGCACTACAGCTGCGTGCATACTCGGTTTGTACTGATTACAGTATATGGCAGTTCTCTGTAGACTCAGCGGTATATATGAAATAGTCTTATCTGCGATTCATATTTTCTACCGTGCTTTTGACGCTTATAAACTTATGTATGTTTCATTATTTACTCTCTGTATTGTACTCAAAGATACCCCTGTATTGTTTCCTACTTTGTGAAATATATTTTTATAAATACTGCCGGGGCGTCTTCATTGGTGATTACAGTAGTCATTTTATTCATCAGTTTAGTACACTCATCATATTTCCACTACGTACCAATCTGAGGAAAACCTGAAATTTTATCGTTCATAGATACATTTTCAACAGTTACAAAAGGATACTGTGCTAGGCAATAGCGTGCTGCACCTGGCAGAGATGTTGCAGCCATGGTGCAAACGCAGGTGGGTTTGTTTCATATTTTGACTTGATATCTTTGTTGAATTAGTTTGAACAGTAACATTACTTTTTTCAGGTTTTTCAACAATTGTGTAAAAGAAAACTGTCAATTTTCAGACCAATGTTTAGTTTTCAAAATATAGGATGTAGTATATAGCTAAAAACACATAATGAGACAAACTAGTTTTAATTAATATGTTCTTACCCACACAAATTGGAGCTCACAATCTGACAATCTGTAAATCTGTGAAGATTACAAGAGATATAAAACCTAAAACGAGAGACATAAAATAAACATTGGTAGTAGACAGACATCACTGCTAATCTTATAGCAAGGTTGCTTTTGCACTTGCTTTTGTCCAGAGAATTCTATGACATTTCTCTTATATGACAAAAACATACAGGACATGAGCAGAATAACTTTAAATCCATGTCATCTCCCAGGACTCCCATCTGTTTATTAAAGTGCATGAGATTTTTTTAGGTCTATTTCTTCAGTAAAAATACAATATACATAAATTCCATGTGAAAAAATCAGTCCAGTATTTGCCGAAGGGCTTCACTGGCTGCTAAAGAAGATTTTCCTTTTCAGCAACTTGACAACAACTGGAACTGTCAGCTTGTTACAGTGGCTATATGTCAAATATGTGCCCTTGCTGCTCCTTTTATCATTGACTACCAGTGCAACCTTCACTGCAATTATTCTTATCCGTAATATGTAATTGACTTTTTGAATCCAGAGGTCAAATGTGAAAGAGCACGGGTCTGAAATTTCACGTTCTCAGTACGGAATGGTTTTCCCCTAACCTATGACCTTCATTTTGTTGTCAACCACATAGACAGATGGAATGCAAGGTTGTAGATTGTTTCAGAAAAAGAGGGCACAAAGCCTCGTTTGAATCCATTGCAGGATCTCACATTTTGAGGAATTCATCCTGCGACAAAAGGTCATTTCCTCATCCTCATTCCATCTCCCTGCACTCATCATCACAGGAGGTAACTGCAGGAACGTCTGACAGTTGCAGATGCAAGTATCTCATAGCGGATATTATGAGCCGTGAACTTGAATGCTCGACAGCAGCCTTGAAAACAGGAAATGTCACTCGCTCATTCACCGGCCCCCTTAAAAATGAACACAGCACCTGTGTTCTCCTGCATCGTGTGCGTCTTAAATTCTAATGGACTTTTAAATGTCTCTCTCCTTGATGCCACTCAAAGACAAGGCTTAGAAAATAGAAAGTGATCTTATCTATTTCAGCCATATCTGCTCTATGTGTTAATCCGCCTAAAAGATAAGAATTTTTCTTTGCACTTATCTGATATTATTGCCTTTTCATGAATAAGAAAAACTCTTGTTATTTACCAAACAATATACCTCTCTCTCTCTGTCTCTCTCTCTCTCTCTCTCTCTCTCTCTCTCTCTATATATATATATATATATATATATATATATATATATATATATATATATATATATATATATATGCTACCTGTTTCTTTTTGGATCTTCTCAGCACCATGATAGTTTGATGCAGTAGGCATTGTGCAACAGTGTAGGGCCATTGTGGCTGTGGGCAAGTAAGGATGTTGCACTTTAAAAGAACATTAGCTGTTGCTCTCTGCTCTCTAGGTAATATAGTGAAGCAGTTATGATGTAGCAACTGAGGCAACAGAGCATCAATCATTTCACTGTGGATGAAGAACTCCTCATCAGCAAAAAATGTGGCACACAAACATGCCCTAACAGGAAGAAAAAGAAGAAATCACACTTCCCACAATGAACACCTGAGCACTAATTATTCACTTTGGGTCTGTTGTGATTGTTGGAATGTCTCTATACACTCTGACGAGAATCATCCATCTCATTATATGAATTTCTAGACCCTGATACATCATTGGAAACTTTCAGTTTTTTCTTGGAGTTCATATGCAGTGAAAAATAAAGAGAAACTGAATGATCAGTATTTTTTTTTTTTTTTTGCTACCCCTGACCAGACAGACTGAGATTAACTCTCAAATAAAAACATTCAGAGTAAGATAACAATTATGCTTTAGTGAAATTATTGTTTTACAATAATTATTGTTGGTAATAGAAATGGCATGTTTTGTCCTACAATTCGTTGACTTTATTCTAATGATTCTCCCCTTTTGATTAAAATAAATTCATATGTAAGGTATTGTTGTTTTATTTTCACTTGATTCTAAATTATAATTGTTATTGTTATTTTATTAACTACTTTCCTGTGAAAGAAATGAGGAAAAATTTAATTCACCTATTTAATTGGCAAAGGTGGGCACAGTCATATTGCACTTTATGACAACAGGTCTACGAAACTTATATTTGTTCTACTGTCTCCTCTGTATCAGTCTTAACACCCTTTGACAGTGGCACTCTCTCTGATTCAAGGTCTGGTTCTGTGTAATGACCCTGACATGTCAACTGACTGGTTCACTAAAGCTTCAGTGTTTGGTGTTTGCCTGGTGATGCTTTCACAATTTGTCTGTAATAAGGATACATGACCCAACACTGTACAAAGTGCCATTGAACAATACATATTGTGTGAATACAGTGTTCAACAAAATAATGAAAACATATATGAGTAGGTCAGAGGGTATGTAGATTCATTTTTATTGTTCCTGAAAATACTTTTATCGATGGAGCAATGTGCATAAGGGTTGTTAGAATATTGATGGAAAATTTGTTTCCATCACTGGATACACATGATTGCCTAAAATTTCTCCTTACCCATATTCTACTACACAAATTATCATTCGAATCCAAGGACTGTCACAACATGGCTGCCCCTTCCATAAAATAACCACTGCTACACTGGACAGCTGGACCTAGGAAATGCCACTCCAGGTGAAGGAAAAACAGTATGACAAGTCAAGAGACCTTATTACTTTGATGCACACTCCAGGTTTTGTGCTCAGAAAACCAGGGCAGACACTGTTGCACACTGGCCTGGGTTACACCTGGTTTCCAAATGGCAGGCCTACAGTAAATATCAGCTTTAGTAAATTGTACACAGTTGGCTATCCCTGTTGTTAAGGTTAGCTGTTCCTTTTTCCTGATGCAATGTTTCTCATCATGGTTTTTGACACATCACATAATTTTGCTATTTCAGTGACTTATGTACCTGTAATTTTACTACCAACTATATGACCTCTTTCAACATCTGGCGGAGGTTTAATGTTGCTTTAGAAGCTCACACATTAAATTGCTGATTTTAAAACAGAAAAATTCACCATACATAGATATAAAACATATGTTAACTCACTGCAGCAGGCAATTTAGCTACTTCAAAATATGAGTCCTTTATCATTTGTTATCTGATATTTGATCCCCTTCCTGTATGTATGCCAATTAAGTGAGAGGCAAGTTCATTTGTGCACAAATGATCAAAAATGTAACTGAACCATTACATTTATTTTAGTCCTCATTGGTCCACCTTTTCTATAATGCAATATACAACATCTTTGGCTTCATCAAGACCTGTTGAAGTGAATCTGGAGAGAGTATCTGTGGTCTTAATGAAATGTATGCACACAGGGATCTATTTAAGAATCAATATTTTCAAAGTGGTGCTTGAGAGTCATTGATTAAATTAAAAAGACTGTAAGCCCATGGCTATGCCAAAAGGTATTTTCACGAGCAAAATTATTACCTTGTTACACTTGTGTCCTGTCAGTCCAGCCCATTATTATCATTTTATTTTCATTTTATGCTCAGAACCAACCTTGAGTGTAGGTGCAACATTGAAAAGCCTCTATCTCTCTCACTCGTGCTCCACTGATGGCATCATGCATTTTTCATTGTGAGTGTAATGCATGTGAGTTCTCTGCTAATGCCCCTGAGAGGGACAAAGCCAAACAGATCACTGTTGCATCTTGGGGGTTGGGGGGGGTGTGTGACTTGAAGCTTTCTTTCCCCAGTCCTCAGCATATCCAGTCAGATGAACCACAGCTACTCAGCATGATGGGAAAATAATCAGGGACTGAAGCAGTGAGAGGAAGAGAGAGGAAGACAGAATGACATAGTGAGAGATGAAATGAACACAAAAAGACAAAATTAGAGGGAAAAATAGATAGAGAACAGATAGAGAAAGCATGATCAGAGGAACAGACAGAAGCACAAATACAGATTGATGGTGATGAAAAGAATGAATCAGAGGGTGGAATGGAGAAAGATGGAAATATAAAGATAGATAAGGAGACTTCTGCTTAGACATGAAAAGATGCAGAAAGAAGTATATTGTAGTGACGGGGGGAGTGATGCAGGTTTAAAGGCACAGGAGAGCTAAGAGACAGAAATGACTGTTCAAACAGGCAGGTAAACTTTCCATATGCAGTGTCTGCACCACAGCCTAACCCACACACCATATTTTTAAAATAAATATGCACTCCATCCTTTTTTTAAACATCATGAATTGAATTGAATTGAAAAACAAAAGTCATGCATAAGCTTTCCATATAAAATGCTCAGGGGCCAGTCCGCATATGGAACTGGCTGACTGATAGGAGCAGCCCAAATGAATGAGTAAAGCCATGGAAGACGGGAGACAACATGGATTCACAGCAAGTTTTCACAAAATGGCTAATTACCCAGAAATGCTTTAATGAGTAAAATGTGAACTTGTTAGATAGCATACGAGTCTTGGAATTGTTGGAACCAATGGAAAAAAAATCCTAATTACTCAGGAACCAACATGCCTAAGGAAATTTAAAAATCAACATGATTAAGTACATTTGCCTCCCTTAGCCTGTTGAAATATCTAAAGCCTAATTTCATTTCTATGGCTAATTACATCTTGCTCCGCTACTCACCAAAGCCTCACCTTGCATTTGTTGCAAATTTACCCTCCCAGTACAATTTGCATGCTTTATTAAAAGACACAGGTGCCACCAGCTAGGCCTGCCACAGCGTCTACCATATTGCCAGAGTTTGCTTTAAATTAATATGTGTAGCCTCCTACCTCCGAAGCTTGATAAATAGATATTTGCACATCAATTAAAACAGAGTTGTGTCCTGAAGGAAATGTGCGGAAGTAAACAAACAGAAAATAAATGATTAGGTCTACAAATACACCTTAATGAATTCCCTGAGCTCAATGCAGTGTGCATAAACCATACAACTATTTGAATGCAAATGAATTTCCTCAGACACCCCCACTTCACTCCTCCAACCCCCTGTCCAAATCTGAAATGTGTAGTCTTATAACTTTGGGGTTTATTTTTAAGAGCAGAGATTTCATCGCAACCTTAATACCCAGTCTCAAAGAAAAGAACAGGTTTTACCTTTCCCCTTTACCTTTACCTGTCCTCTTCTGCCCTCAACTCACCATCCTAGATCCTTAAGCAGTCTGAATCCCAACCCACTGATTCACAATGAGGTTAAGACATTTGGTTTCTCTTACAGCACAACACCATTCATTGTGTAGCATTGCTCATGAGCAATGAATTGTTAGTAAATAAGGTAATACTTAAAATTAGTAAAAACAATTACTGTTAATGAAGAGACATGTTCACAGTTGAAGACAGATACTGTACTTACACAACTGGCCAGGGGATCACAAGCACAGAGAAATGTTCAATGATTACAATGTGTGGTCAACATTTACACAGTTAAGGGAAGGACACGAGCATGTGATGGCCAGGTGACCCATGATAATATACATGATTATGGGGACCCGCGCGCTCTGTTCCCCAGACGGTAGGTAACAGATCGTTAACAGGAGGTGTCATTTGGCTCTCATCAGATGTGACAATATTCCTTTGTTATTCTAATATACATTCGCAAACACTGCACTAATCTCCAGAACTGTCTCCCAACAGAATCATAAGAAGAATGGTTGCATTTTACATGCTATGATCACACGTTCAGGTTTAATTATTCCCAGAGGGAACCACTTTTTCTCTGGTGCCCCTCGGATACCCTAATTTCATTTCTTCATGTGGAGACAGACTACCACTGGCTGCCAGGTCTAATAGTATGAGCGGTGCTCTTGTGAGCTTCCATACTTCACTATCAGGGGGTGCACTCACACTTCACTCTTCACCAAGACTGTACACACTTGCTGATTGCTTGAATAAAAGATCACAGTGAAATGTTTATCCCAAGAGCAAAACACTGAGGGTGTTTAAATATGCTTTGTCAAACTTTGATACATTTCAAATCTGCACTTCAGAACATACATTTTATGTTGGTTGATCATTATCTTTTCATATTGAAGTCTAAGCTCTATATTGACATCATTGCTTGTATTTTATTGACCAATTCCTCTGAGCTATATATTTTGGTTGTATTGATAACTTGTGGCCTGTGGTCTCACAAATCTTATACCTACATTACATTTTTGTGGATTTTCAATTATTGAACTGGGCTTGGATTGACGTTTGTGCAAGTGCACCATACCATGAAGCATAACATTTTAACAGTTTTGGATTATGTTGTTGGAACAGTTGTGTATTATTCACTCCAAAAGGAGCAGTCTGTATATGACTGTGTGAATACGGCTTTATTTTATACAGAGCAATGAGATTAATGTATAGAATTCAGTTTCAGCTTTGTACTTGTCAGCATTAGCACAGTTTTTATTTCCATCAACAGAAAAGCAATATCTCCAAAGCTGTAGCTCAAGGTCATATGACATTGAAATCAATGTCTTGTTGTAATTAATATGACTGATGAAAAATGACTCAGTCTGGAGCAACAGTTTTAAATGTGCATATTGACTGAATACAGGTTGTGTAACTGGGTTGTTTTATCTCTTTTTTCAATTCTATTGCAGACCTTTTTTAGACAGGTGATGATGAAAGTTTTTTTTTTATTATTATTATTGATTAATTAATTTATTTTTTGTCCATGCCAATCCCATTTCCACTGATAGTTTATGGTTTAACTGATTGTGCTAGCAAAAATTGCAATACATGATTGCAAATAATCACAATTCTTCAGGTTTAGTATTAGAACAAGCAACACACATTGTATGTATATTTGGTGACATATTTTGCAACTTTCTTTTCTAAGACATCCATCAATTGTTTACTTGTGATGTCAGTTGGCAACTAGTCAATAACTATTGATACATTAGGGCTAAGTAGCTATGCAGGTGAGTGGGTTTGTCCTTGGATAAAACAGCCAATACTTACAACTCTACCACAATTAATTTAACATGTACCTTTGACAGATGTCATACAGTATGCAGACCTCATAAGGAAACATGTAGAGCTGGTCAGACCAAATACAACAACATTATCCATCGCTGATCACAGATCCTTGTACATCACCTTCACAGGTTAAATCACATATTGATTTTAACTCCTCCTCCATCCAAGACAAAGATTAGTCTTGTTAGGAGGTAGATAATTAGTTTTGATGTCACCCCTTCAAATGCATCTACATGCAACCTCCCGTTCAGATAGTTTCTGTTGTCAATGTGGCTGATACACCATGGGCAACTATTGTTTTAAAGGTCAGTTGATTAAACAAGCATTATTTTCACACCAGTAGTGGGTAATGGGCTCTGTTTCATTAATCCACTGTAAGAGAAGTTTATTATTCAAAATTGAGAATTTCAATTTTCAAAATTGGTTATTGTTTAAATATACCCACTATATGATCAAATGTAACCAAATGAAGAGCAGAAAATATGAATTGCAGTAAATATATCCAAAAAATAAATAATATTTTATAAGAGACTTTGCATGGATGAGAGACCATTTGTAGCTATGATACAAGCATTGTAAATTGCTATGTGCAGAGGATAAATGCAATATTTGCTAGGGCTGGTTTAATGGGTACTGCAGTACCGTGCACAGAGAGGGCTGCTTGATGTACGCACAGGCTAAATTGAAATTCTTGAATGAATTTAACAATTGTTGGAGACATTCAATGCTAATATCACATTCTTAAATCTATTACTAATTGTTAAGGATAAAGGTCCATATTTCTTGGATTTGAAACACAGGAGACACTGTAGAACCCCTCTAGAGCTTAGAGATAGCCAAAAGAATGTTCAGTTTTACAGCAGAACAGCTGAATACAATACAATATTTTGACTTGTTGAGTGATGTTTCTCATCGTGCATGATGACATCTTTTTTTTAGATTCTGTTGTTTGCATCTGAACTCCATTTTTTGTGACTGTGTATTGACCAGTGTCATCTAGGGAGAGGGAGCTGTGATATTTTGTGTACTGTCCTGTGACCACTGGCACAGCAGTGGCACACCACTGATATGAAGCTGCAGCTACTGCCTCACACCACTGGGGGACTTCTTCGGGACTGCATAGCTGTCAGTATATATATATATATATATATATATATATATATATATATAAAATATTGTCTCAGCAAAACTGTTGTAAGTGATTTCAAATAAGATGAACAGCTGATTCTACACAATGTAATGTCATTGGTTTTTACAGGTCTATACCATATACAAATGCATTTTTACAGGGGGTAAAAGTCAATTGTAGCTTCACAACAATTGCATATAATTTGGTTTGCAATGATACCATTAACAAGTACGCACACATTTGTGTGCCCTTGTTCTTGTGTTCTTGTGTCCCTTTGGAAACCACAAAGGTGTGTTTGGAATGAACTGAACTTGAGTTGAACTTGGACTGAGTGATAGCTTTGTAATTGAAGGTAATGTAGCAGGTGCAAATTGTGTGCTCAAATTGCATGAAAAGTTCAGTTGTTGATACAGCATACATTTTTATGTTGAGCGATTTCAGGGTCACCTAGCTAGTTACAGACATGGAAAAACAATCTAATGTAGTGCACCAGGCTAGACCTCTTCAAGAACAGTGATAAGCAGCTATTTCGCACATCCAGACTCAATGGTTCAGGGTAAATTCCAGATAAATTCTCTGTAGGCACATTTCTCACTCGCCCTTACACTCACCTAGGATAACGTGTGTAGAAGCGGACAATCTTACAAGTCTTAACTGACAAAAAACTCAAATAATGTGTTACGACTATTCATCAAATTTAAAGACTGTGAAAAGTATTTGTTAGTACAAAGCAAACTATACACTCTGACCCATAAAAAGCCTTGGCAATGTCAGTGAAAACTAGAGTTTGCTAGCTAACTTTGAATGTAATTGCATATACATATCATATGAATAAATACAGATACGTAAAAGACATGTATTATCTCCCTCTATGCTATGAACAGGGTGACTTTACATCAACAAGATGTCCATGGTTGTCACATTGTTCGCAACAAATGGTAGTGTCCTAATGTACTAGACTCTAACTGCTGCACTATTCCAGTGTTTCCTGACAGCACAGCACTGTCCCGGGACAGTCTCCTAATGGAGCAAACCAGTGACTTGTCAGTACAATTTGAGTACCGAGATGCAGTGGAGTAGTGTCCCGAGGCAGTCATCCAGTAGTGTGAGCCAGTAGATTACAGTCCTGAGGCAGTCTCCCTGTGGCGCGAGGCAGCAACTGCACCTTATTTTCAGTGGCATGCCACTGCCTTGCCAGTGGCCACAGGACAGTACACAAAATTTTACAGCCCCGACTGCATCTAGGAATGTGTGAACTGTCTTTCACAGCATGAAAAGTTAGTTGTGGGTTCTGAAAAATGATCACCCAAAAATAATCCACGGTTGGAAAAGCTGACATAAACCTCCATCAACATCTCAATTGCCTTCCCTGAAATGGTTAAACCCAACTGAAAAGCATGACGTATTCATAATGACATATCGACCCAGCTCACAGCACTAAAACACTTTTAATGTTGTACGGTTTGCTGAGCTATCCAATTAGGAGCTAGAGTGGGCAACTTGTTTACAAGCAGCGGTGAGGAAATGAGTTCCACTATTGATTGACACTATTGGCCAGGCAGATAGACAGTATGGCAGGTATGCTGACTTTTTTGTGTCGAGATCTGCCAAACTTTAACAGAGAAAGTGATATGCATTTGAGACCCCACACAGCCTGTCAGAGAGATGGATTGTGAAATGACTGAGATTCTTTAAATGGACTTGGATCAATAGAGGGCTTGCTACATGTGAAACTCCTGCTTTGGTATTAAAAGGTCTTTTTTTCTTAATTCATTTTCCTTTTGTGATGAATAAATAACAGTTCAGCTGTGATTGCCTGTGATGGAAGGCTAAATGAAATCAGATAGTCTCTTAAAATGTTGAGGTAGATTTTAAAATTGAATCAAGAGCATGATACTCTACAATCATTAGATTTAATCAGGCAATCATCTTACCCCACACTGAGTATGGATAGAAATAAACTGCCAGTTTTAACAACTGATTATACAATCACTTCAAAGAATATGTGCATACGTGCAGGACTATGCCTGTCCTTTATTTACACTATAAATGTTCCACCTCTAACATTGCACATATAATTTTCGAGCTGGGCTTTGGCCTGCATTGTTTAACATGTTTGATTAATTACATGTCCTTACCAAATGCAAATACATTTTCAATGAATTCTGGACATTGTCAGCGTTAATGTATGGTTTATTGTTGTCTTACAGAATGTGTTCCGCAGGTCCATGCCTCTTTCCTGGTCAAGAAATGCTGTGATTTTTGGTCTGTTCCTGAGATGCACATCAATAGTAATAATTCCTGTCTTATTGAGTCATCAGCCCTGTTGAGTCAGTAACCCTGTTCAAACCTGACAGTAAGCTCTCTTCACTTCCCTCACTAGTGTATTATTTACAGACATTCAACACTGTGTCATAAAGCTGTCAAAGTAAACTGCATATTTAATTATTGTAATTTATTTATTTAAATTGACCTATTTTTTCCATACTTTGAATGTCCAGACAAGCATGCACATTTCTGTGACACATGTAATGTCAGGCTAATGCTATTTTTTGTCTATATATTTCAACAGCCCAAACTGATGTTGCAATATGACCAAATCTGAATGAATAATAAAGGAAGGCATATTAGACTGACTAATTGGCACATCATTTGAGAACATTTGATTTGTGTGATGCCTGCACCAGGAGTTTGTGCCATTAACAGAACACACTGAGGTGTAGGATGATACCTCAGAAGCAGTTTACACAGGCAGACTATAGACACCTGATTTGCTGAATGGGGGTAGTGGTGTATGATGAAACATGGATGCCCCACCAAATAAGCATTCTGAATTTTATATGTATGCATGGGGGCAGTCCCTACACTAGAACACTCACATGCTGAGTCACCCAACATCCTGCTCTTTAGTTAAACAGGATGTTTTAGTAAAAATAAATACGTTGTGCTGTATGGTTAGCTTAAATTAAGAAGATCATTTCTGACTTTCAGTCAAATTTCAAAGCATTGAAGTATGAAGCCAACAGTCTGACATTGCATGGGACCCAACCATCATTCCATCAACAAGTTATCAATTTCTACAGTATATTCTTGCACTATATTTGAACTAGTTGAGTAATTTACACACATGTCACAAGTTTGGCCATGTCTGAATCATACACAGAGTTACACTCTGTGTTTTTCAGTGCAATGAATAATATGAGGATCTTTATTATGAGTCTTTCCTGGCCTCACATTGGAGGCAAAGACCTTATCTCTCCTTTACTAAAAGGCATATCTGTGTGTCACCGAGGGGCCAGGAAGCAACACCTCCCGTCGCCTGACTGCGCCTGTCTGCTGTGCCTCAATGGCTCTGGCTGGGCAACTCCTCGCAAGGCATGTGCCATGGCAGAGGTGACACCGCTGTCTCACTTCGGCTGCCAGAGCAATGAGACAAGGGGCTCCTCTGGCCAGAGGCCATGGAATTTTCCAAAACAGCCATACACTGTGCAACACTGCTTTTCTCAGATACTCTTAGCCTGAGTGGCTGAACAGCTGAATGCTGAAGAGATGATTGGCCACTTTGTTCTCCTTATTGAGTAGCAAAATGCCAAAAAAACAAAGAAATATTTTCCCAGCGCCTCACAGGCTGTACACAAGGGGCACATGTATGAGACTTGCACCCTATGTGTGATGGCCACCAAAACGAGAATAAGATTAGAACAGATCCATGGCATGCTACTGCTGCCAGGCCAGAGAACATACTCCATTCAGAGGCATGCGTGATCAGAAGCTGTTTCAGGACTGGCAGCCACAGTGCAGTTAAGCAGGAGAGAGTTCTGGATTACTCTCCATGCACAAGTCAACATTTGTTTGTATGTGTATGTGTGTGTGTGTGTGTGTGTGTGTGTGTGTGTGTGTGTGTGTGTGTGTGTGTGTGTGTGTGTGTGTGTGTGTGTGTGTGTGTGTGTGTGTGAATAAATGGGAGCTCCTCAGTCTGCAGCCAGCCCCATTGACTGGGCATCAATTCCTCCCTATCTCAGAGGTGCAGATGGAAGCAAAAGCCTCTCAATTCTGTTTCCATCTCAATTTGAATAAAATGGATTCCAGTGACAGATTTCAAAGCTGTGATCTGCGCTCTCAATTCTCTCCTAATCGACGGGCTCTTCTAATAAAGACACATTTGATGTTTCCTTCGAAGGAGAGCTCGTAGTTGGGGTGGGGGTGAGGGGCTGAGCACATGCCGATTATCTTCAAATGAAAGCGCTAAACAGGGAGTGAAAGTGGAAAGGCAGAGATGATCCCCCATCATTACAATGAGGGAATGAAATGAAGTGCTCTTTGAAGGGGCATTCCGCAGAAAGAGGGGGAAATAACTCAAAATTCGATATGGCTTTCCTTACCTTTTAATGTAAATGTTATACAATTCCTTGTGTGCTGAATGGATTCTGGTAACTATGGACCTCTGGCACAAACATTCAGCGTCTCTTCATTGCACAACACCAAAAGCTCTTAAGGACACAGTCAGGTTAATGGTTAGCTAAGAGAAAATGTTTAATCCTAATGTGTACTGTCTACCTATGCCATTATAATACTCATCCTTTTCACCATGTACATCTATTTGGAATGAAAGTTTAGTGCAGTTGATATATGTACACATACGCACACTTAGATGGATAGCTTAAGCAGGACTTACAAGTTACATATAATGAGTCATGATAAAGCTGTCCATATAAGTGAATGTAATCACTACTTGTTCTTGTCACCAGCTGATATATTTGACCTATATTACAGCTAATTATGTCTGTATTTTAACAAGATAAATTGTAAATTATATTTTTTTTTGTCCACAGGAAGTTCTGATTTTCCTTGTCCCCTGTTTGCCAGTTCGTAATGAATGGATGGACATTTGACATGGTTGATTCAGAAAATGAGTTATTCAGAAGAATGCCATTTTCATTTTCTTTTTCCTTTTTCAGCAATCATATCAATATTTTCAGTGTCGTTGGTCTCATTTGTGTCTTCTATGCAAAGCAGGGAAACAAACACAGGGAGGTAGTGCGGATGAAAGCTTGCAGTTTTTTTATATCTTTATAGAACAGAAACATAGAGTTCTCTAGGGGGTTTTTCCTCACAGAGAACAGTGAGCACATGTGATTTCTGTCAGGCTGCTTTGTTAATATGATGATTTTGTATAATTTTCTGATGAGTTGGATAACTCAAGCTCAGCTGCCTTTATTACATGACTGAATAGTATTCATTTCAGTGTTAAAAGCTGATACTGATAGATGGCCTTTCACTAACCCAATGCAAAGATACTCAGCAGAGTAATGAGGTAAGGTGTTGATGTCCGTCAAACATTTATGGTAATGCTGTTAAGACCAAGGCCAGTGAAAGCACAGCACATGAGAAATATGCAGTCATTATGTGCACATCTGACATCTGAATCCATGAATGAGAGTGAAAAACAATAAGCCAAAAAAACCAGTACGTCATAATATGGCAGATTTCATTCTTTTAATTTTTTTTAGAATCTAGCTGCTTGTAAGCCTCATTACTTTCCAAAGAGCATTGACACACAATGATGCACAGTGCCTGTATCTGAGTACATGAATCATTCTGGAATTTACCAAAATGGTTATTGTCTCAGACAAATTCATTGGGCCTTCTTAAGTGATGACTATGCAACATGGTGATCATGTACCATTTGAAGCTGGGAGAACTGTCTCAAGAACAGAGGAAGACTTGCTCTTGCACCGTACAGTTCAATTATGCAGAGCAGTTCCTCTAAATGCACTGTGTGTTCTGATGGCCAGCCCCATTAAAATAACACACAATCATCAGGACTGGAACCTTCATCATGATTGCTCTCTCAGTTTCAAAGTGTCTTTGGTGATGTTGCCAGATAATGACAGACTTCTGAGTTATTCACACACATGTGGCTCCCCATTAAGTTTCCAATCACTCCTGCAAAATATGCGCATGTCTTTTTTTTGGGGAGCACAGGGAAGGACACTTTTATATGTGCATGAGGTGAAGATAAAATCGTACTATCTGTACAGCACCCCACAGAGTGCAATAATTTCAGTGTGATTAGAATGCTAATAAACTGTAAATTCTTAAAATTACTCATCAGCACTTGTAAGTATATGGTACTGTTTTTTGCATTGTATACAAATGCCATTATGTCTGAACAGAATTCAATTGCAGTAAGCAATTTTGTCATTCCTAAGAATGTTCAGTCTATTTACATTCACACAGAAGGAAGACTAAACCAGTATGACTGCACACATCAAAGGGTTAAGTTATTTTCAGAGAGACAGATTTGTCTTTTCAGCTCCAAAAAAGTTGCAAAATTACATCAGTTCAGAATACTGATGAGTTCACTTGGCATAATAACTGAAGAATTTTGAGGCATGGTCCTACATGACTGACTGAGGGTGGAAAGAGTAATCTACAAGCAGAGAGCTTGATTGCTTGATTCAGTGAATCACACATTTTTGTTCAGCCGCTGTGAAAGTATTTGGATGCGGTTGACTAGAAAAAGACAAATATTTTGTACAATAAAAGAGGGTCCAGTTTTGCACCCAGGCAGAATGAAAGAACATACATTTCCAGTATCACATCCCACTACTCATAAACAATTGTACTACACATAAACAATGTCATACTCTATTTAAAATATTGGTAACACTGTATGTTAATGTGTGTTTATAAAGTATAAAAAAACGATTATTCAATACTTTATCAACCATGAGTACACTCATAAATGGTTTGTTAAGAATTGTAATTACTTCATGAATTAAATCATGAACAACAGTCTTTATATATGTGTTTACTAATGTTAACTTATACATGCAATTTAGTTACTGACTTACAAGCAGTGTACAGATGGTTAACAAACCATTAAACAATGATTTATTTACACTGTATACACTTCACACTTCATAAGCAGACATTAAAAGTGTTACAACAATATCTTATAAAGGTTTTATGCAGCATGTGTAAAGATTTTCTGTGTAAAGTGTGTGTGTGTGTGCGTGTGTGTGTGTGTGTGTGTGTGTGTGTGTGTGTGTGTGTGTGTGTGTGTGTGTGTGTGTGTGTGTGTGTGTGTATGTTACCTCAAAAGAGTAAATTCCAAACCTATACATAATCAATTGTCATGCTTCATAAGAAAATGTTAAACATTATGATGGTGTTGTAAAACTGTTGCATAGAGAATGCATGGGAAACTGTGATGAGCATGATGTTATTTGACACTATGTATTTGAAGCCATGACACAATGTAAAGAAGTGGGAGAGAAATTTCTCTAACATGCTAATAGTAGTGATAGCTCGTATTAAAAGTGTGCCATGCAGCTCTGACTCCTATATACTTGGTACTTGATACAAATTCTTTTTAAATATTGTTCCCTAAGCATTGTATGACAGAATATAATGCATTGACATTGTGGAAACAAGTTGTAACTCCTTTCTTTTAGTGGGGTTATATGAGATGAGTGGGTGATTAATTGTGTCTACACTGTAGGAAGCTTGCAGTCCTCAGCCTCGTCATAGAAAATACTCATATGCATACGTCAAGTGTGACTTCCGTATTATGGTGTGATGCTAAATATCAACTGTGATTTAAAATGTGCATACTAATGCAATGGTATAAATCACATAAATTGACCATATTCTGCAGTTATACCAAAAAATATATTAATACATCTGCAGATTTTACAGTGTTTCAATTTCATGATGTTTCTTTAATCATGTTGCTTTCACATTTATTTTGGTGAAAAGGCTGGAACACAGGTAAAAAGTGAGCTGGGATTAGCCCAGGGCAGTAGGATGGTTTTGACACCAGACTTACATGTGTGTTTGTCAAAATGATCATCATTCGAATCAGCTGAATTATTCATAAACATTACATGTATTAGTCCATGGTGAGGTTCTCATTACACTTAACTGACACTTCCCCAGGTTGATGGATTACGTCTGTCACTCTGGTTCAATACGGCTGGAATATAACTTGTTCTTATTTTATTTATTTATTTTGTAAGAAATATACTGCACAGTGAAATTTGTGAAATAGGTGAAGATTTTCTTGAATTTGTGCAAAGCATACATTTTCTTTAACTAGGAGATATATTCTTTTCACTGTTCACTTCAACACCTTGAAGTTCACATGTCATTCCATGTACAGATGTAACAACATAAATTAGCATTAACAATATTAATAAATTAACAATGTTATTGCCCTTGAACATGTGTTTAAAAAATAAAGAAATTCAAAATTCCTATCTTGACAAAGTTCAGTTTCAAAAGGAACTACTGTATAGCCAGCCCTGTTTACTTTGGAGTTTGAGAGAGTACTTTATTAATTGTTTTAATCAGTTTCCTTTTAAAAAACATTTACTTTGTTTTAACCAACTGCTTTTGTGTTCTTATAACAGACGGTGATCTAATGAGGGAGAAATGCACATAATAAGCTTCTAAGAACATGCTGACTGATCACCTGTCATGAATGTTCATATTTTGCCATAATGATGATGTTTTAATTTTAAGTGATCAAGATGTACTATTGTTAAAAGTATGAATTTATCCAAAAAAGATAGCACGTAAATGTATTTCCATAGCTCAAAAATCATGTCTGTTCCATATAGTTGTTCTGCTCACACTAATTAAATTAACTGAAATGGGCTTGTGCTGCAGTTTTTGTGGTTTTCAAATTGTCAGCAAATTTCTAAAGACAACCATTTGAATTTCAGATGATAAATGTAAATATGAATCCTCCTTTTAGTGAGGCAATTACATTAAAGACCAAATTATGGAAATAAGAATAAAAACCTACAAAACATAATTCAATTTAAAACATTTAGTTTCTCATGGAAATATGAAGAGAAAAACACTGTATTTAATTTGCTAACGTTTAAGTGCTTCGTCTTCAATGGAAACCAAATTAAGGCATGCAAGTGAAGTATTTACACAGTGCCAATCCCTAAAATTGCTGTCCTTTAGTTATTGCATTTGAATAAAGCACCCCGATGTAATTTAAACACTTCACTAAGAGCAATGGATTTTTTTTAAATATAATGGAGTACTTAAAAAGAATACATGTGGATTCCAAAATGCATTTATTTTGCATAGCTTATGGAATGGAAATACAATTTGTTTTCCATCTTTAGCCATCCAAAGCCACATTGAAACATTCATGACCAAAGCAGGGCCTTATGTATGTTTCCCCAAACATGAACTGCATGCCTCATTATGTAATGCCAGCTGCAGCAGTCATTGTCAGCACCTTCTCCACACTTACACATTCACAAACCAAATCACTCATTTATAAACTACAAAAGGAGAGATACTGTATGTATAAAGAGAAATGACACTTAGGCCTCAGTCTGTTTGCAACAAAACATCAGAACAGAGTCTGGAATTTCTGTTTCTATCAGCAAAGTTCATCAGTGGATCATTAGGCTCCAATTAACTTCAGACAACTGTTGACCCTAAAGCAGTAGACCCTATGCATGTGTCCATGTAGGCCTATGTATTAAAATCCAAATGCACTGCTCTCCTCCTTGTTTACAGTACATCATCAATCCCCCTTCCAATATACCATCTTCATTCATGGCTCCATGCTGTGATAAGTGAACAGTGTGTCAAATGAATGATATGATGGGATGCATGTATTGCATAAGGGAGAAGAGACCACATTCCCACATCATTATACCTGAACTGATGCAACAAGTACAGGGTAAATTCCAAAGTAAATACATGGGAACAATTTAGAACTGAAGATTTACATGTGAAGTTAATTTATTTATTCATACATTTTTTGGGGTTATAAAAATATTACATTTGGGATTGGGCATTTTGTTGTCAATTCTGTTCCGGTCCAGATGAGTGGTGATAAAAGAAGATAAAAAGTTTGTTCCTTTGTGCATCTTTGCAAGCTCATCCATTGCCACTTTTAGCAAACCAATCACATTAGTTCTTTCCACTGGGCAAAGCTGCCCCCAGAACAATTCTGAGAACGAAAACCTTCAGAACAGATTTAAGAATGGGCTATTCATGAATGTACCATCACAAGCAATATATCAGAACAAGAGTATACCACAATGTGTTTGAAAGTGTAATTTAAGCTCTGTCTGGTTTTCAATATTGTAGCAGTGAGAAGAATGTAGTTGATGCTAGTGTGCTGAAGAGCACTTAGTAAGTGGACAGCTTTTTTCGCAATTAGCATTTAATGTCTGAAATGCTAACCTGAGGAGTGGGGAGGGATAAAGATAGCTATATCTGGTGCTAGTGGGCAGAAATGATTTTATCACATTCACTTCTACTGCGACTGAGGCCAAATGGAGGGAAGGTCATTCCCTACTACTTATTTTGGAAGCGGTTCTGGAAATTATACTGTAAAATGAACTTTCATAAACAACAATTTTGTTGCACCAAAATGTTCACAGCATAAAATATGTATAAAACACACTGTCAGACACAAGGAGGATCTGTATGTCGGTCTGTGTTCTGGAAAGCATTGAAGCTTAGCTGAGGCTGGGATGATCTCCTACGGGAACTCCGTAATAGAAGACACATTACAGGATCATTAGTTCACTGGATGCACTGCCCATAAATAGGCTCTGGCTTCAATTGGTTTGTGCCAAACAGTTTGTCATGAAACTATCCTCATTTGTCTTACAGACTGGAAATTCAGCAGTGGCTTGAGACATTTCTGAAGTGGTACGGTGAGTTCTACACAAAAGCAAGGATTTCTAAATGTTAGATCCCTAGTGGAAATGAAGCACATAAATATCTGACCAATGACATGGTCTAAATCAAATGTCTTCCTATTGGACTGTGGTTTGTAGGAAGGAAAAAAATAGTACAACAGCTTGTGTATCACGTGCAGTTGGATACGTTTGTGCTGTGAATTATTTGTATTTGCACATGGTGGTAATGGTCCTCCTGGTCCCGGCTCTTCATTCTACTGTGGTCAGACATCAGCCGACAAATAAAAAGTGCATGAGCCCAAGTTCACAGCAAGGCTGATGTTATCTTAATGCCAATTCCAACCTGTATGGTCTGATTTCCCTCAGTATGGATACTACTTAAAACTACAAATAGAATTCTGATCTTATTCCCTTGCCACTGAAAGCTTGACGTTTGACCACAGAGACACTGAAGCCATTCCAGCAGGCTATAATGATAAAATATTTATTGATTAAATACAGGGCCTTCCAACATCCATCTTACTCAGAGCTGTGCTGGATATCAAAAAAGAAACTCATCAATTATGTTTTTTACTTTATGTATTTCTATAATATTTTTCCTTATCATCAATTACATCAGTGTAGGTGTCATAGTCGTCTGCACAGGGAATGAAGAGACACCATATGCATGCTTTTATGCTTTGTAACATGGGATTAGCTGCTTGTTTGTGGAGAGGAGCTGCAGTCAGGATCGTCCAGTTGCTGTGTTGTTTCATTCTTTTTCTGGGAAACTAGCCACTCTAATGAACCCCGGAGGATCTAGTGTTCATCTCCCTGAAGTCCAGGGGTAAAGGAAATTGTAGGAAAGTCTGTATTTGTGAAAGAACAAAGTGAGAAATGGAAATGATTGAATGAATAATAGGAAAGGGGTAAAGGACCCTCAGCGATTGCGTGGCGAGGTGTACAGGAGAGCGCAGAGCAAGGGGAGCTGGGAGGTGCTGAAAAAACCGCATTGCTCTACAGTGCACCATTCTTTCACAGTCAGCAGCTTTCCTGTGGTGTTCTCTGTGTGTGTGTGTGTGTGTGTGTGTGTGTGTGTGTGTGTGTGTGTGTGTGTGTGTGTGTGTGTGTGTGTGTGTGTGTGTGTGCGTGCGTGCGTGCGGGTGTGTGTGTGTGTGTGTGTGTGTGTGTGTGTGTGTGTGTGTGTGTGTGTGTGTGTGTGTGTGTGTGTATCTCACCCTGGAACATATCCTGCTTTGCTGACCCTAAACAAAAGAATAACAGAAATCAAAGAGGTAGAAGTTAACAGCAAATAAAGACAGAATTGCCACAGAGGAATGAAGTTCTATTTATTTTGTTTTCTTATTTCCATTTGTTTCTTTTTTATTGTACAAAGTGTAGTCTCCAAGCTTCCAAAGGCAGGTGAAATATATTATTCATTTACTGTACTTATCATTGCCAGTGGCTGGCCCAAAGTGGTTTGCAAATATGAATAAATACAAAGAAAAAATGAAGGCAAACTTTTCATGTACGCTTGTGGAATTTATGGCACCATGGGAAAGCAGTGTGCAGGGAAATCTGGTAAGTGAATTTGATCAATTTTTCATTGATTTTCAAGGATGTTAATGAAAAAACTATACCTGCTCTTGCCTGTACATTGAAGGTGATTCCAGAAAAGGAATTACAGAAAATACATTATTGAAAGCATGTTTGGATCTCCAATCCACCTGACCCAAGGGGACTGGAGGGCTTCTCTTCAGGTCTGATAATTAATAATTTGAGACTATATCCTACATAGTTAACTACATGCAATGATGTTACTTCCATTGTTTGCATTCAGTTTATCATTTGTGCAGAATGTAGGTAGAATACAAAATGGGACATTGCACACATTAGTCTCCTCTTTTGACTGGTATTTTGGAAATTACCACCAGGTGGCATTATAGGTAACAAGCAGCCTGCAAACAAATAACTTTTCCTAATATAGTTTCTAAGCATGCATCTTACAATCTGTCTCTGCCTATGCGAGTAGCCTCTTTGGGCCCCAGCAGGCTTAATGAAAGAGAATCCTTTTCATGACTTTTGGTGGTCAAGTAGGAGAAAGGCTGCACTTTAAAACACAGTGCAGCCCTGGTTTAACAGGGGGAAGGCTGTGCTTCCAAACACAGTGCAGCCCTGGTTTAGCAGGGGGAAGGCTGTGCTTCACACAGTGCAGCCCTTTTTAGCAGGGGAAGGCTGTGTTCAAACACAGTGCAGCCCTGGTTTAGCAGGGGAAGGCTGTGCTGCAGCCCTGGTTTAGCAGGGGGAAGGCTGTGCTTCCAAACACAGTGCAGCCCTGGTTTAGCAGGGGAAGGCTGTGCTTCCAAACACAGTGCAGCCCTGGTTTAGCAGGGGGAAGGCTGTGCTTCCAAACACAGTGCAGCCCTGGTTTAGCAGGGGGAAGGCTGTGCTTCCAAACACAGTGCAGCCCTGGTTTAGCAGGGGAAGGCTGTGCTTCCAAACACAGTGCAGCCCTGGTTTAGCAGGGGAAGGCTGGTCTTGCAGCCCTGGTTTAGCAGGGGGAAGGCTGTGCTTCCAAACACAGTGCAGCCCTGGTTTAGCAGGGGGAAGGCTGTGCTTCCAAACACAGAGCAGCCCTGGTTTAGCAGGGGGAAGGCTGTGGTTCCCTGGTGCATCCTGGTCTTGATGCTTCTAAAAAATCACTTATTCGTCACACATTTTACTGAGGTTCAACTGGGTGCTGTCATTAATGTCACTCTCCTTTCACTCTGTACATAGTCTTATTCTAGGGTTCCAGGCACTGTGAAATACGGGGTATGAAATGAAACATGAATTATTATTATTATTATTAATAATTAATAATTAATAATAATAATTGTTGTTGTTATTATTAATAATAATAATAATAATAATAATAATAATAATATACACACAATTATGTTCCAGGGAAACATTAAGGAAGTGTTAGTTTTCCAATTCTCTTCAGAGCTGGAGCTAGATTTAAATTTGATGTGCATCCATTGCACCATGAATCAATTTGCTTTTAAGTTACACTTGCATCCCAAAGCAAACAAATAAATACATAAAGAAATTAAATAAAACCAAAAAAGGAATAAAATACAGACATGGTAATTGAATGGGTTCACCAATTGACCATATTTGTATTAGACTCAAATGCAAAGGCAGGGTAATATTGCTGTCAAGTTGAGAGTCAGTGTAAAACTAACAACAAGTTTACAAAGACATGACACAGAGGTTAAATACTTAGTCCCTCCAAATGCATAGTTACTCCAAAGAAACAGCCTATCCATGCTGTAAGTGCATTCCAGGAGTTCATGCCATGAAAACTAAGTCTAAAAACCATTTGCCTAAGAGTCATTTGAACATTTTTGGAATCCCTAAATAAATGGCATAAGGTACCTCTGTCCAGACATGAATGTACAGGAATAAATTAACAAACAAATAAATTAATAAATTAATATGTGAATGAAGCAGCCAGCAGACCTGTCCACCTGAGAAGATGAAAATGTTTGTACATAATTTGTATGTTCAACTAAACATTTTCTGAATGGTCACTTTTTAGCATTGTGTTAGGGGCTGCATGTCGTTGACTTCAAGATAATTTTTTATACAACAGACAAAGGGCAACTCTAAGGTAAAAGAGTTTTATTTCTCTCTTTTTTCACGTATCTGCCCCACAGGGTGGCGCTTAATTGGCAGTTTGATCTCCCACAGAGACGAAGGGAGGGCTCTCAGTGAGGATCGATGCAACAGCTGCAGCTGGCCCAAAATGCTCCAGCCAGACTGCTGACGAGTGGCAGAAAGAGAGCCACATAACTCCCATCCTTTCATCTCTGAGCCAGCTACCTGTGACTTTTACAATTGAGTTTAGGTTTTTTTTTAAACTTATTTTCCCCCTTTTTTATTGGTGCTTTAAATTGAGAGAAAATACAGGCAAGTTAAGCATTTATAACACTGATGAAAATAAATTCTGAATAAATATACACACACTGTATGTATACATAATAAGATACCTACTTAGATAAAATATGCTCATGAAGTATTTGGTTATTTACAGCATAAAGCTAGCACACTTGTCATTTATAATGTTGTTACATATTTTATGCAGTTCTGCTGATCACTTCAGCTTGTGCTAAGCACTAATCACTGATGACAGTAGGTCTGCTTTTATGATGCACTGCATCCTGTCCTTGTGCTTGTAATGACATGTTCACATTTCATTTCATCTCTAATTCCACCTCCTGGTCTCCATGTGTTTCAGGAAATGAAAATAAAATGAGCTCAGAAAGATGTAAAGAAGGCTCATAAAAGGTGAACAGTGGAGCGAGGGAGTTTTATGAAGGTGGGGTGAACATGTCATAAAACGACTGCCCTACCTAGTGACATTGAGCAGATCTATCTGGTTATAATATCAGATGATACTCAAATGGTAATTAAAATGGGCACGAGTGACTAAACCATTTCATTACGTATATTGACAGCTTCTCTTGAGAGAGAAAAAATCTTTGAAAAATGTGTTAACCAAACCCTCTTTTATTGATGTACAGAGTATCTCAAGGGTGTTATGCACAGTGTGGGCAGTGCTTAAGTTCATCCATTTGAAAGGCGGCTTATAGGATTTTAATTTCTGGTTTAGAAAAGTCCCCACTGTGAGCATTGTGTCCTTGAGAAAATGTAGCATAACAATTACTTATGTGCATTGATCTGAATCCCAAATAAGCATTAATAAAAAATGCAAACAAAAACAATATCTGCTGGCAGCAGCATCCACGACAACAGATGCCATCACCAATAGACACATTTATTAAGAGAGTTGTCCTGTGGTAGTATCACAATAACGACTTTTCAAACAAGCAGGAGTGGGACTCAAGACAATGAGTCATGAGTTTTAATTTTTATTGATCGTAAAGCTAAACTCACCTTGAGGGTTCATTGGATTGATGTGGTAGAATCTCCACCCTCCAGTTCTCCCTTAACCCCAGGGGAAGGATGTACCTTTCTTTGAATTTAGCGCGGGTGGGGGTGGCACAGTTGCAGGGGGCAGAGGGATACCTACACAAAGGCAGAGGACAGATGCACTCTTGTCTGACAAGGATGTGATTCATTTTGGCCCCGGGAATAGTTGTTCAGATGTTGTTGATGGTCATTTATTTATTCGGTGGGGGTGGGTGTGTTTACTAATTAGGAAATATGTTAAGTGATCACTTTCACTGGAACTCCTTTAACAAAGGCAAAAATGTAATAATCTTAAACACTGCTAAATGTGAGGTGTGGTCATTTACATTTTGACGTATAAGACAAAATATTATTTTTAATTATGCATAAATACACTTATTAGAGTACATACAGTTACAGTCATACATTTACTCAGTGTCTTAATGCATATGCATATTGAAAAAAATATATTTTTCACATATTTTGCAAGATATGATTTAACATGTAAAGTGTTTATTAAGCAGCAAATAAAGAATAAACTCAGACATTAGTTAATCTTTTTGATACACAATGTACCTGTTAACTGTTGGCATGTAAGTTAGGCAAAATGTTTTTCGATTTTAAGTTTCTTGTGTTTAAAAGACCTAAAAAACAATTTTACAACAATTGATAACAGATTTTGAACTCTTTTGAACATTGCATTTATTGGCTCTGAAGGACATGCACAGTGATTGAAAGCTACATTCATGTCTTTGACTAATTTAAGGTTGAGAGTTGTGATAAATGATCTTATATGAAACTAAAGATACACCACTGCAACTCTAAAACAAGGAAATGCTTCATTCAGCAAGGCTCTTTGCTGTTACTTGTTCTCAGTCAGTGAGAAGCATGGAGGCCTCGGGTCCAGGCCAAAATGGAGAAAAAAACATTCATTTACTCATGTGCTTCGATAGGTGTACATTTTCACTGCATTTGTAGGAGAGCTCCAGAAGTATCCATGGCTATTGGGAACGCCATGGCGACGGGACGGGAAAAGCTGACCTTTCAACTGTTTGAGCTGTCCTGCGGCTTAAGCTCCGGTGGCATTTACATTAACATTTCAATACATCAAGCCCTGTTCCAAAGTAAAATATTCATCTGACCTTTACTACTGCACAACTCAAAGTATGTAAATGCTGTCATGATATCTTCCTTATCAATGCACAATTTGAGCCCACGACAAAAGACTCTGTCTAATGGGAAAAAAGCACACTCATCAGGTCCATGTAAGCAGCTGGTTATTTACTGAAACAATTCAGGTGAATACCCTTATTTAAAGACACATCAACAGAACCTTAGCTTTCTGACCATTACACTGCACGTAACACGCTACTGCCCGCTTATGTCATTAGATGTCCTTCCCTTAGTTATTTGAAACCCCTTCATTACCTATATGTAATAAATTAGAAATCTATGATAAATGCATTCCTTGTTTAGTTAAGATTGGCCATTGTCACCTTTGAAGTTTTCACAGTGCTGTTTTTGACTTTGGACACCAGGACATGCTATCATTTTGACATGCAATTGTGTTCTTTGAAATGTTATCGATTCCCTTAGTGCTTCTGCTGGATTCCTTGCCATGTCTGTTTTTTTTTTTTTTTTTTGCAGCCATTATTTTACAAGTGTGAATCATATTTTGATGGATATTCAAATATTCATTCCTAAAATTCTAATTTTCATCAATTTTTAACTTTCCTTACAGATACATGAATGACATGATTTTGGTACATTAGGCTACATTTTTGTGGTTGGTAAAGGTTATAATTGTATTATACACTTCAAATGTGAATGTGAACCATTAAGATGAACGTAGAAGGGAAAAATAAAAAGGTGTGTCTAATTCTGACCTCCTCAACCATACTTGCAGTGAGCTGTAATACAATGGATGCCTGCCCTTTTAAGATTCTGGGAAATAAACACTGTTGACAGAACAATTAGCATTTTAAAGGCAGAATAACCTTTACTCAATTCATCATTTTTATTACTCTGGACTTCCTGTTCCTCTGCCACAAGGCCAGCGGCAGGCCTGGTGTCATGTGATGCCAGAAGGCTTTGGCGCTACAGTGACGCCAGGCCCATTTAATGCAGTAAAACAGGTGCAGCCAGACAGAAAGGCCAGTCTGGGCCCCGGCAGGCTAAAGCCCATGTGTTAGCACCACTGGAAATGCACCACAGAGTTGAGGTGAATTTCATTTCAATTCATTCAATGAATTAATTGTAAAAATGTAAATTTAACTTA
This sequence comes from Albula goreensis, assembly GCA_022829145.1. Lineage (NCBI taxonomy): Eukaryota > Metazoa > Chordata > Actinopteri > Albuliformes > Albulidae > Albula > Albula goreensis. Next base: position 20,973,021 of record CM040755.1, on the reverse strand, counting down.
ATTTCCTCAAATTACATTTCCACTTCCTGCCCATCATAAATGTGTATAAAATCACATAAACAAGATGAATTAAGCTAAATGTCCACAAATAAAATGACCCAGTTATATCCTTTGTAACTCACCCTCACCTTGTCTTGGCTATCAGCTTCAGAGTCAGTAATCTTGACAGCTCAAACAAGCTCTATACCATTGAATACATGATAATGAAAAGATGCAAGGATGCCTGAACTGAAAACACATTATGGTCCTTTGTTCACAGAATTGTATTTCACATTCAAGGACAAGCTAAGCTCAATGGGCCTGGCCTTCACAACTGCAAACTGTAGTAGTATAGCCTGTCTGCTTCCTCCTTTCTTTTTTCTCCTTTAATTAAAAACCTTGCCCCCAGGTGACCAGCCTGTTGCAGACACCTGCCTGCACACCCCATGTGCATAATTCATAGTGCAGGGGATCTGTCTGAAATTTAAAGGCCTCAGACCACATCAGTGGAAATCTATATACAACCCTTACTCTTACACATGAGAGATAATATAATTAGCCTTTGGAACATTGGATGGGAGAAGGTTTCATTTCTGAAAGGATATTAGCATTTCAAAACAGTGTTTGAAATGTCATCATGTATATCATCTGTAAACCTGATGGATAGCAGGTAATGAAATTGCATCAAAAAACTGAACAAAGAACAGTCTGGAAACCTGGCATGTACCACAGACTCACCCATCAGAAACATAAACATTGTACAAAACTTAAATTCAGTTTGATATGAAAATGTCTTCTGAATTCACAACAGGAGTACACCAATTAATCTAATACATTGTAATTTTTTTTCTTTCTTATTTCAGTAATCAACCAAAGATGATCCTTGTACCTGATTTCCAGACATATGCAAATACATTTAGGATATATTTGACTCTTATATAGTCACTGTGATAAGTCTGGGGGATTTGAGCTGTTACATTGTGAACATTCAGCAATGGGTGTTACCAAAGGGGAATGTGAAAAAAAACCAGCAGAGTGCAAAAAAAAGAGAAAAAAAATAGTTCTATCATCAGGACATCACGTTTTACTGAAGCACACACACAATCATTAAAACCTTGTAAAATGCTGCATTATGCTCATTTTCATTATGCCTGTCATTTCCGATGTGGAACCTGAAGCCCCTTCGTGTCACTAACATACTGTACTGGGGAATATGATGCATATGCATATGATATGAAGTGTCTGCATTGTTTCTTAACCTGATCGATATGCAGGTATGTTTGTTTAGCAATACATGAAAGCATGCATCTCAAAGTCGTACATTTCTATGTTTATTAGAATAAATGTGTGTTTCTGTGTATTGAGTATGTTACTGGATTCACACACAGTCATAGTGTGATTTTTGAGAAGGTCATGGTAGAAGGAATGAGAAAATAAGTTGTTTTATGTTTTAAGTTTAGAAGCCAACAGAGAGTGGCTGAAGGACCTGGATTCCATCCAGTGAGGTGTGTTTCAGGGTGTTTCTCTCCGGTCCACCTTAGCTGGCCACATTGTCTCTGAGGTAAGGTATGGCAAACGTTGCTTATGTCATCTGAGATGGTGACACATGCATGGCAATGTCTGTGCCTTTATTTTGTCTATGCCCTTTATTGTATGACTACTATGAATACTTTTAAATGGTATTACTGTTAAAATGAGCCTTTGCCTGGTTTTACTAGGTGCAAAAAGAAGATATATAGAATACGGTGGTGGAAAGTTACTCAGATGTTACTGATTATAGGCTGTCAAGACTTGTCATGGTAAATACACTATGTGAAAAGAGTCAGTTTAAAAAAGAAAAGTAATGATTGACATTTATGCACTTATAACATAATGGCTAACAGTTCCGTCTTAGTGCAAGAGCACTTCAGAGTAAGACACTCATTATTAGCTGGGCACTGTTTCCAGAGTTACCTCACTTGTAGTTAACAATTATATTTCCATAGTACATTTCATTGGATGCATTACAGAGATCAGTTTGATCAAGTCTGTCCTAGTTCAATCAAAACACCAGGGAATGTATTTACTTACTTGCAAAGTCACTGTTTTGAAGTGACAGAAAACATCTTTGGCAGTGCCTTGCCTGTCCATTACCCCTATGTGTTGTAAGACTGCATCACTGCACCACCTGATATTCTTCAATTTGAGCAGTTCAGATTTCTCCACATGTCAAAAGCACATTAATACATCAGCTGATGCACCATGGGTACCACCGCTGTAATGGAGCACATTCTGCTGATGTCCCCTGCCTTTGCTCCAAAAAAGCCCATGAGAACAGATACTGCTGCTATCATGGATCTTTGCTTCTGTCTAAGCCTCAAGAGGGCCGACCTGGGTATCGGACCTTTACTATCCAAATCATAGCTTTATGACGCACATGAAATATATGATGCTGATATTTTGATTCCACATGTTACATGTACATGAGTATTATCATAAAATTATATATAAAATGTGATGATGAAATTATGAATGTGTAAAAACTATACTGTCCCTTTAACACACACACACGCGCACGCACAGACACATGTAACACACACACACACGCACGCACGCACACACACACACACACACAAAAACTTTTATAAACTCTATATATGAGCAAGGAATTTAACAAATTTTCTGCATACTACTCTGAAGTTCCATCAGATATAAGAGTTGTGACGGCCACCATACATCTGCAATTTTTGGCACCTTTTAAAAGATTTAATCATAAGATTGGGACGGTATTTCAAATTTGAAATATCTAAAGATGTTAATCTAACTCTTCTTGGTCGATGTGGTAGCATAGCCCAGAAAACTGATTTTCTATCTCCCCTGCATCTTATTAGACACAAAATGTGTAATCACCCAGACATGAAATGCCATAAACACGCTTGCAGTTCACTTTTTAACTTTACATGTGGTGAAATAGTGGGTAAATACAGTCTGGGTAAATCCTAGCACTGTAAATCTGTCCATTCTTGTGTATTTAATTTCACACATATTTGCTCAGGAAAATTACATTTTACTTATCTAATATAGCTGGGAATCCTGGGTAAATATCAAGCTTGTGGATTTCTCAGGGATATTCAGCTGTGTACATGACTCCTCACGTACTGGGTGAGCTCACACAAATAAATAATCTGCTAACTGCCAATTCAATGACTTCATCGTTCCCCCCTTATATTTTATTCATTTATTAGTTTATGCATATTTTGTTTTCACAAAGATCGCAGATGAAGCTCATTGTAACACCAGTGGTGGAATGAAAAAAAAAGATGAAGTATAGATGGGATTAAAGACATATTGATGCATGTACTGTAGCATATCTCATTTAAATTGATTTCTATATCAATGCTGACTCCACCTTTTGCCTGTGTTTATAGCAATGTGATAATGAAAAGCATGTTCAGGCTTTTCTCTCTTTTCAACTGGTTGCCTGGAAATGGATCAATAACCATCGTAGTCGCAAAAGCACAGGGCCTAACTGTGTGTTGATATGCCTTTGTTGCCTATGATAATGGCTCTCAAAGGTCAGTACACTGACCATGGCTCACCAGTGTATTTAGGTATTAGTGCTACTTGAGATTTTGCAAAGATGTCTGCCAACATGGGTGCCATTCCTGCAACTATAACAACAGCATAGTCTTGGCAGTTTCCTTAGAGACAGATTAATTTGTTGGGGTTTGTATATTATACTGTTTTGCTTCTCAAGCATATATTTGTCTATTGTTTATAGTTGCACGTATGCCACCATGTTGGCAGATGTCTCTGCAGGGTCTCAAGTCGCACTACTACCTAAATACACTGGTGAGCCATGGTCAGTGTACTGACCTTTGAGAGCATTTTTTGGGAGGTAAACCTGGAAATAAACAGAAAGTTTTCAGGATTTTGAAAGATTTAAAGCAAGCAAAATGCATGACATTTTCTAAATGAAGTAGAAATATTTATGTCTTTGTCAAATTTAAGCAAATATATGACATTGACCATGTTAACTCCATGTTAACTCCTTTGTAACATCAGACCTCATCAAACTTTTATAGGGGCACTTAAAGACCAAGAACGTTTTGGCCACTTGAAAACTATGGGATAACATGGCTGATCAGGTCCATGCCATCTCCAGAGCACGCTGGCATTAAAGCAAGTGGGGGACATACCAAAAACTGAAACATTCTGAAATTCATGTATATCTTTTAAAAGATTCAGCTTTTCAAATTGGTAATATAATTTGTAATGAAAAATGTTGTATTATTGTTAAAAAAATGCAAAACAGAAGCACTTCCACTCGTGGTCTCAGACATTTATTACCATTGCTGTTAGAACTAGGATGAAATGAAAAAATCAAATACTGAACTTTTTTGGGATTAAGGCCAGTCTGAATTGTCAAGCATTTATGAAAATGTAATACGGTATTATGAATGCAAACATAAACTAAGTTTATTAAAGCACAGCAGGTATTCTGTCAAGCTCCAGTGCTTGTAGTCTCATAGTCAGCAGAATGCTGGAGTGGCATTGCCTTCAGAGTGCACCTCCATACTCAGGGCTAGATTTACTAGTAGTCACATCACAAAAATATTGGCCATATATTGACTCATTTGCTGTCACAAATGACTAGTTTACTAAGACTAGCTCTAATTATGCAATCAAAACGTTAAACACCCTCATTTTACAATTTTGCAGTATGAGACACCCCTAAAAATGTCAAATATGGCATGTCTTCACATCCAGATAAAAAGGTGCGGCACAACAAAGCAACCAGGCACAAGTAGTGAGAGAACTTCAAGAAAAATAAAACTTAAATTTACTGATCAGGTAATAGATATAACGGCCAACGAGCCACAGCTTCATAATGCTTTTTTACAGCATAGGAATAAAACAGCAACCGCGAGGAGAAAGTTTTGGAGCAAGGTCATATTCAAAATTAATGTATTTGGTATAGGCTAACAAAAACAAACAGTAGAGGAAGTAAAGACAATATGGCATGATGTTAGGTGGCATACAAAAAGCTTTTCTACATTCCAGCATAATGTGGGCAAAAGATGCAGGTGGTGGTCCGACAACAGAAATAACATTAACACTGATTGGAACAAGGTTATTACAACAAGTTGAAAACATTCTGCTTGTTCCACCCTCTCACACTTTCTGTAGACAGAGCTGCTCCTGGAAATGTGACACTGCTGTGAACTGCGGTACTTTGCATCAACATTTAATGTTATTTGTTTTGCATCACACACAACCTGTATATTCATAGGATATGCATGTTTTCTATTTCTGAGCAAGTGTTCATTGTGTAATGGACCCACGCAACTGTACTCTGAAAAGATCTAGACAGAAGGACATGTAAAGTTAACAGTAGTTCCAGTAGTGCGGTAATCCTGTGACTGTCCAACTTATATCATGTCACTATTTGCTGTTCAGTTAACTGAAAGAGGACGGAAGACCATCTCTATTCTTATTCTTCTTTGCCTTTGTCCGCTGTATCTTCTCGCTGTAATGCCTGCTGCTGTATGCGCGAGAAAGATCAGCTTATTAACATGCCTTTTATAGAGTAAGAGCTATAATCTCTACCAACACAACATTTTGTACTGCTTTCAGAAGTCATAAAAATTCCCAAGCAAAGAGGGGAGTCAATTACTGCAAGGTTTAGTAAATTACAGGTAATACTTAATTGAACTCAACTGCAAAATCTCCACACTGTTTAAGCTCCTTCAACCCAGGTGTACATATGCATGGACGGATTTTACTATGAATCAAGGGGGAAGTTGCAAAGTGACATAGTCTGGCCCTCAGTTCAGTTGGATTCACTGGTTTGATGGTGGAGAACAAAACTAATTGGCCAGTATTGCTGCATAAATGGGTGCCAAAAATAAAGAACATAATAGACACACCTTGGTGGACTGGAACAATGATGACAAAAAGGGCAACAAGCGGAAGTTAACTAAAAGCAGTTAATTTAGCTAAATAAAACTTACCATCCTCCACCGGCTCACAGCAAGATGGATGGCAGGGAAATGCAGCTATAGAGCCCCTGTGTGGGCGTGTCTCTTGGCTCAAACAGAATCCACAAGGAAGCACGAAAGAGCAGTTAGTAAGGGCACCATAAGGAAAAGCGTTCTTCCCCTAACAGCGGAGCGAGCGCGTTTTAAAAGTGTCAAAGCTCTGACTGAGAGTGGCCACAGCAGTAGCTACCTCATTCCTCACGCTGTGTTTATTGGCCACTTTGTGCCTCTCCCCAAGGTCCTGACCTTCCTGCAGTGCCACTGTCCCGGGTGCTGTGCTGCTGGAGACAGCCAGACATCTACCAACTCTCAGGGACAAGGACAGGCCTTGTGTGGCCACATCCAGTCCTGTGTCACGCAAATGAAAAAAGATTCAGATTTTGGTTTGTGGGGGTGATCTGGTGATCATTCTGATGACATGGTGCTGTAGCTGTAGAGAATCAGTAAAAGGCATAGCTGTAAACATGCAGTTTTTCTTTAAACTTTTTTTCTTTGGGATCACAAACAAAGCATGCAGGCCCAGCACAAAATGCATAACTTTTTCATATCGTGTGATCCTTGACATAAACAATGTTCAGTGGATCAAATACTTTTACTAACAGTTTAAACTGAGCCTTTGGGGTTTGTTTTGCTGTTCTTTCAAATGTGATGCAATTTTATGCATGTCATCAGACGAAAAGCAAAGATCAAAACGGTCACAGGTCTAGATAAGTACCTTGTTACTGTATGTGTAGCCTGCCTATCTCAATACTTCCAAACCTCACGTTTGCCTGGAGTCAGACTTCAAAGAGCAGCAAAGCTTGTTTTCAGCTACAGGCAGGTTCATATAGCTCTGTCCTTTGTTATACTAATCATCCCATGGGCAAAGCACCATAGATAACAAAGACTGAGACAACAAGCAGTTATCTCAAAAGAAAAGAAAACAAAAAATAGATATCCCCTTAGTGCATAATTTATTGTTGTGCACATCTTTTTTTCAGAGAAGGAACTAGAGGAGAAAGTGATGTTTGTTTCTGGATCACAGTATACAGGCAGCAGTGCATGCTTTTTTGTATTATTGTTTCCATTTTAGAGCTGAGGTGCTATGGAGTCCTGAAGGTGCTATGGAGTCCTGAAGGTGCCATGGAGGCCTGAAGGTGCTATGGAGTCCTGAAGGTGCTATGGAGGCCTGAAGGTGCTGTGATGCCTGAGTCCCTGAAGGTGCTATGGAGGCCTGAGGCCTGAAGGTGCTATGGAGTCCTGAAGGTGCTAAGGTGCTGTGGAGGCCTGGAGTGCCCTGAAGGTGCTAGTGGAGGGTGCCTAAAGGTGCTATGGAGTCCTGAAGGTGCTATGTGCTGTGGAGGCCTGAAGGTGCTATGGAGGCCTGATGGAGGCCTGAAGGTGCTATGGAGTCCTGAAGGTGCTATGGAGGCCTGGGTGCTATGGAGTCCTGAAGGGGCTATGGAGGCCTGAAGGTGCTGTGGATGAAGGTGCTGTGGAGGCCTGAAGGTGCCTGAAGGTGGAGTCCTGAAGGTGCTATGGAGTCCTGAAGGTGCTATGGAGGCCTGAAGGTGCTATGGAGGCCTGAAGGTGCTATGGAGTCCTGAAGGTGCTATGGAGGCCTGAAGGTGCTATGGAGGCCTGAAGGTGCTATGGAGTCCTGAAGGTGCTGTGGAGGCCTGAAGGTGCTATGGAGGCCTGAAGGTGCTATGGAGGCCTGAAGGTGCTATGGAGTCCTGAAGGTGCTATGGAGTCCTGAAGGTGCTATGGAGGCCTGAAGGTGCTGTGGAGTCCTGAAGGTGCTATGGAGGCCTGAAGGTGCTGTGGAGTCCTGAAGGTGCTATGGAGTCCTGAAGGTGCTAAGGTGGAGTCCTGAAGGTGCTATGGAGTCCTGAAGGTGCTGTGGGAGGCCTGAAGGTGCTATGGAGTCCTGGAAGGTGCTATGGAGGCCTGAAGGTGCTATGGAGGCCTGAAGGTGCTATGGAGTCCTGAAGGTGCTATGGAGGCCTGAAGGTGCTATGGAGTCCTGAAGGTGCTATGGAGTCCTGAAGGTGCTATGGAGGCCTGAAGGTGCTATGGAGTCCTGAAGGTGCTATGGAGTCCTGAAGGTGCTATGGAGGCCTGAAGGTGCTGTGGAGTCCTGAAGGTGCTATGGAGTCCTGAAGGTGCTATGGAGTCCTGAAGGTGCTGTGGAGGCCTGAAGGTGCTATGGAGGCCTGAAGGTGCTATGGAGGCCTGAAGGTGCTGTGGAGTCCTGAAGGGGCTATGGAGGCCTGAAGGTGCTATGGAGGCCTGAAGGTGCTATGGAGGCCTGAAGGTGCTATGGAGTCCTGAAGGGGCTATGGAGGCCTGAAGGTGCTATGGAGGCCTGAAGGTGCTATGGAGTCCTGAAGGTGCTATGGAGTCCTGAAGGGGCTATGGAGGCCTGAAGGTGCTATGGAGTCCTGAAGGGGCTATGGACGCCTGATGGTGCACTTTAGGCAGAAAACTGTGCTAGACCAACAATAACATGAAGAAAGTGGCATCAGTTGTTTTTTATGCCATGAATTTGAAGTGAATTTTCAGTAATAGAATAACAATTTCACTCCAGACCAATCCAGTGGCCAGAATAGGATCAGGATTAGAGTTAGTTGAACTTTATTTTAAAGTTCTTTTTATTTTAAACTTTATTTTAAAGTTCAACTGTGAATATACTGTGCATAACATTCTTAATATGTGTCAACCATTACATTGTACTGCCAGTTAAAGTAGCAAAGTCCTCACTACTTAAAGAAGAAAACTCTGCAATGTGACAAAGCATTTGATTAAGCGCAACAGCATGTTGCACCTGATAGCTGAGTGGGAGAACTTGCTCAACGTTTCACCTGATAGCCAACTAGGAGAACTAGCACAACATTTCACCTGATAGCCGACTGAGAGAACTAGCACAACGTCTCACATGATAGCCAAATGGGAGAACTAGCACAACGTTTCACCTGATAGCCAGCTAGGAGAACTAGCACAACGTTTCACCTGATAGCTGACCGAGAGAACTAGCGCAATGTTTCACGTGATAGCCGACTGAGGAAACTAGCACAATGTTTCACCTGATAGCCGACTGGGAGCAGCAGCACACTGCCTCATGTAATATCTTGCTGAGGGAACTGGCACAAACTTTCTCCTGATAGTTGTTGGATCACTGGCACATCATTTCAAGTAATATCTGACTGGGATTACTGGCACAGCATTTACCTGAGACCTGTCAGGATGCTGGCGCAGTGTTTCCACCTGACTGCTGACTGGAGATGCTGGCAGAATACTTCACCTGATAGCCACTGAAGCGCTGGCTCAACATCGGGACGTGCCCTCTGGACTACAGGAATCTGGACACAGGTGAGGCTCAATTTGCATTTCTAACACACTCAGAGTGCAACAGCTCGCCTCTAGTTTCCATTGCATGCTGATGCTGAATCACTTCCGTGCCAGTGCAGTACACAGATTCATGCATAATGCCTGTCTCATATATCACCCTTCCACAAATGTGTTTTATGAGCAGCCAAGTTTTTGACAGTCTGGTTTTTTGTTGCCAGTTTTGATTTTGATGTAATATATAGTTGGACTGAATGCTAACCTGGCAAATATGCACATGCCTACCTTTATTATAAAGAGGAAGCAAAGTTTTGCTCTGTTGTGAGAAAGGTCTAAAGACTGATTTATGCTTCCTTGCCAAACAGACATCATCTGGTTCACTCATATATTATGGCATCATTTGATGATGTTTTTGTTTGACAAGGGTTTGAGATTTATTTGGCAGGTTATTCCCAAGCCATTATTTATTGACTGCTTGTCAAACTGCCTTGCAGAACTTGCAGATATGTGCTGGACCTAGGTGGAGGGTTTTGCATGAAACAGTAAGTTTAGTTGTAAAAGTAGATGATTTATAAACTCACAGCCAAACAATATGCAAGATCATGAAACTGGCCAGCAGACATTGTAAAGCAAGTATTTTGCTATTCCTCATCTATCATGCCCATAAGTATGGGCAGCATTGTAAACTCCACCTTAGTTTTAATGTATCTTTTGAGTGGCCACATGTACTATCCTCTCCATTACCATCTGTTGTACCATCATAGTTGTAACTTTGCCATCATAACCAAATCACCAGTCTGGGAAGAAATTAAAAATAATTTGTCCAGTTCCGAACTGTTGTTGAGCTAACTGCAACTGATTGAGATGATAGTTTAAAACAACATTGTTCAAAATATAACAACAACTAGTTTTCACAGATGTCGACTAGCAGACAAAAGTTTGGCTTCAACTGGGGTACTGAGAAATTAAAAATTAAAATCCATTCAGTGAAATATTACAATTGGGACAGGACTTTTTATTTGCGATTAAAGACATTCATATAGATTTCAACAAATTGGTGTAGCAGTATGTTTTATAATGAAAGGCAGGTCTTATCAATGAATGCTAATAACTGACATACAGTTTTTCTTGGAAATGTTAAACATGAAGCTTTAGTTTTAATGTCACTGCATTGAATATTGTGAAAGTTTTGAAACAGTGGATAATGGTGGAACACATGTCTCTGTGCAGGGTGGCTGAGAGGCCAGCTACACTTGTGAAAAGCAGTGTTATACAAATCTCGCCCATGAAAGAGTAGCGGTGGACTCCGATGGTGTCTCTTGCAGCACCCTGACTGACGCTGAATGCTGAAACGGACCATGTTTTATGACAGTTTCAACAACATGGAAAAACAAATGTATGTATGAGGCTGGTTTAACCTTCATGAATAATGTGTACCTTTAGTTAGTGTGATATTAGGTTGCCATTTCCAATGAGGTGAATTTGTAATGCTCTCTCCTACCTCTTTTGCTGCATGTGCAAATGGCATCACATCTTAGTTGTTTTGGTTTGCCTGTGTAAGTAGATGGGCTGTCCAGTCAGTCAGCCTACCACAGATTTACATTGCATAACTCTGTCATATGGTTATGATTCCGTACTACTATGCATTCTTAGTTGCTTCTGTCCATGTCTATGTACAGCCTTTCTGTTGGAGATAGACATGTGTTTTTTTTTCTGTTTATTGTTGGAGATGACTATATTGCATGTCTATGAATAGTTCTGCAATCAATGAAGAGTGTATATAGTGATGTTTATTTATGGAAATGAGGATGGGGGCTGATATGAGTGGGAGGGAGGAAGGAAATGATGTATATGTTGTATATGCAAGTTGCTTGTTAATGTGCATGAAAATTATAAATAGAATTATATAAAAAAGAGAAGCTCTGCAAGAGTACAAGTATAAAAGTATAACAATATTGAAGCAAAAGTTGTATTCAAGCATTGATATGACTAATTTATTTATTAAGTAAGACAAGCCTGACAAAGCTCCCCCACAAAGACACATGAAGGTAATAGTGGAATTCAGTTGCATCCATTTTCCGCTGAATACCTGAGAAAGCACCAGACAGTCAGTATGCTTGGTTAAGATGCTTAATCACTATATAACTTTTCCCACTTTAGACAAAGTTCAATAAGTTAAATGTTTGTAAAGATGGAGCAGCTTGTGTGTGAATTGTTTCACTTTTCAAAAGTTGTCTGTCAAGAGGCAATGATCTGCATTAGAAATATACTATAATATGGACTTTCTTGTTTTGACTTCTCTCTAACAGTTGCCTAATGCCACAGTCTCTCTGAGCTGCAATAGTTTGTTATGGACTAGATATTGGAAGGCTAGTTTCTCCAGACTGACTTTTATCTTATTGGTTTCACTCCCACAGTCAAACGCCATGGTCAATGCATGCAGAAGTTTTGATATTGACAAAAAAGATATTTTGACAGTAGTATACATTGGCTTGTTTTATTTTTCAAAAACTGATGATGTCATACAATAGTTTAGTGTCACACAGGGCATGTTAGCAGAGTCACAGGTCACTGAGATCTGGCACAGGAGTGTGAATCTTATATGATTCAAATGTATTGTTTGTAACACCAATGTCTTCAGAGATCCTCTGGCATAGGTTAAAGGAGATTCAGATTGTTCTTGTATTTCATTATGTTTGTGGAATATGTTGGGCCTTTGATGGACCAGGTCAGATTCCAAACCCAGAAAGATGTGGGGCTTTTGTAGTACTTACTCAGATTCCAAATAAGGAAATCTCCTCCCACAGAAAACCACAAAGGCTAATGTTGATTTGCAATTTGATCCATTCAGGTTCAACACCTGGGGAAAGCACAGCAATAAACTATGTACCTTACATGGAAATAGCCTCACCCAGTAGAGGTCCCTCAGAGAGCAGAAAAGGCTTTGTTTTTTGGAATATCTCAGATATGTTTGATAACATAAAAAGCATAATGCAAGTAATCATTGCATATAGCGCAACGATTAATTGCTACCATTTTTTTAAAATGTGGTGCCATTTTAACACAACCTGGTTTTAAAAGTTAAGTGGCTACAAAAGTTAACTGCTGAAATGTGATAGAGTGAGCTATACCCATGCCAATGAATTATTCAAAAACAAATCCACCAGTTATTTCATGTTATGTAGTCTTTTATCATTGCATTCCTAGTTTGGACTGCCAAAATAGGCCTGAGGTGCTTTCACTAAACTTGGCCAACATATTTAGTCCCACAAGTATTCTGCCACACTGAAAAGATCTCAGATTTGAGTTTTTCTGAGTGGCAATGTTCTTTTGAGGAAAATTGTCACTGACTTGACCTTTAGAAGAGGGGAAAAACACGGACACTGAAGAATCTGTCCTCTACCTGTTCTGAGGGCACAGCCAAAGTTTTCCCTCAGGTTGTGTTTTGTTTGTGCTTTTTTCTCTTTTTAGTTTCCTGATACAGTTCAATGTCAATGAAACCATTCCAGTTGACTTGTGGGAGTACTGATGAGCTATGAAAGAAGTGGCCTTGTCATGCTGCAGCGCAGCAACTGCCAGCCGCTGTCTGACTCAGGAGCGCAGTGGCCCGGTGAGATGCTGGCCTCTACCGATCTTTTCCCTGTTCTCCAAACCCCTACCCCCTCCTCCTCCCAGGGCCATCTGGATGCAGTGATAATTATTCACGAAATAAGTCAATTTTATTATCTTTTATTTCTCTAAAATGAAAAGATAGTTCTAATGTGGAAAAATTACATTTTTAGAAAATTTCAGCTTTAAAAAAGATGATGAAAACTTCCCACCTCAATAAGTCTCTTGATCAAAAGAACACAACATATTCCCTTTTTAAGAAGAGTTAAATAAGAGGCAATTCATTCTGCAGGACCAGTGTTTTATGATGAATCATTTTTGTTTGAAAGGAAACTGGTCATGGAAAACAATCCATGATTTCCTCATGGTTGCATCATGGTAGGATGTTAAAATTCAATGGTCTATGATTTTAGAGCATTTTCAAAATGTATTGGAAGAACAATGGACCATAAAGTCTTGGTGGTTGGTGTTCATATTTTTGACCATTATTTTTTCTGTTTCGGAGTGGCTACAACACCTCTGTTAATACCTTTCTCTCTTCAAAATAAATCCAGCAGAGTTGCATTTTCATGTTTAGCAGTGTGATTATTTAGTCTCTTAAGTGTAATTTCTCTGAATGCTGATAAACATGTATTTTCTTTTTCTTTCTTGTGCATTCTTGCAGGATGGTATTTTGAAAAACTCCTAAACATGATAATGATTTTATGTACATACAGGGCACATACAGTGTATGTACCTGTCCTTGAACTGTTATGCAACATGTTCAAATTTCAAAATGGACATCAAGATTATAAATATCCCAGTTTTATTTGTATTTACATATTAACATTGAAGTTAAAAATACATTGGTCACATATTGTTACTGTGTTCATTTTACGTACCTGGTAGGTAACTAGAGCATTGAATAAAGCCGTCTGAGATTATGGCGTTGTGATATAATTTCTTGTCAGTCCCAGAGTAAAACCATACATGGGATTCTGAGAGCTGTGTTTGGGTGTCTCTGAAATGTACAGTATGCTCATCAGGCCACATTTGGTCACTCATGAAAGCAAAAGCAGAAAGCTTTCATCCTCTATCTACAAACAGGAGCTCCTCGTCACCTTTATATACAATCCTCCCAGCAAATGTGCATGAAATGAAGAAGGACTTGGGATTTGGGAAAGGCTATTTGTGGATTTTCAAAATGTTTTTGTGGTACACAAGGTTTTTGTTATGAAGTATTAAATATCCATTTCAAATACCAATCACATCATTTTGGTTGAAAATTTAAAAAGGCAAACCAAAGTCAGCTAATTGTCTTGTGTAAAAGTCTAATGTTAAAATTGAGGGACAATGCAATTGCTTGTTTATATCCAGTGGATCATGCAGATTTACCAAATTGCAGCACATTTTCACAAGACTGATGCCTATTCTGCTACTTTATCTTAATTACCCTTTGAATATTTGCCAATATATCTAATATATTTTAACCATGTTTCCAACTGGAACACACCATCAGATTTAAAATATTAAATACACTCACTACTGCAAAGGCTGCTATCAAACCTAAGGCATACATAAGTCAGAGGAAGACAATCCCTGTAAATCACTTTGAATTGCGAGTGTCTGCTAAATGACTAAAATGGGTTAATGCAAGATACCTATGGACAGGCTTGTGCACTCAGTTGACCTGTAGGGGTCACTAGCCAGTGACAAAATGTGTAAATCCAACTGAAACCCCTTCTGCTGTGGACAATCCTAAGTCCAGTCCTGCATTACCCAGCTTTTCATTTGAATTTAATGGCAGCTTGCCCATAGGATCACGGTGGTAACATCTGTTGGTTACCTGGCTATAACTTGTCTATTCTGACGTTGGTATCTGAGGAAAAAAATAAAAAAAACGAATCACCTCTTCCAAAGCTGATTACTAAGTTTTCAGATTTTCAAGACACTTGGCATGTTTGCTATTTAACACTGAAACCATTTCAGTGTTCCAAAGGTGATTGTTTCTTTAAGACCAACCCCTTTTGCAAAGTGGTATATTTATTTTTTATGAAGAAGTCAGATTTTCAAGGATGTTTGCTATTTAACCTGAAACCATTTCAGTGTGGGGGAAGACAGGGGTGGCAAAAGAAAGATGCCGTTTTTTTTTTCCTCAAGCTTTTCAAGCAATATATCATTTATTTGTTTGTAGTATAAATCTTTTCCTTTAAGCTTTGGTGTCCATGTGTCATTTTTTCTGACTGCTCCCCCTAGTTCTACAAATGATTTAACCTTCACTCTGTATTGTTTTTAGTTATTGTTATAAAATAACATCTAAAACCTTGTTTTATGAAACCCTTCTGCTGCTTTTGTACAAGATGGATGTGGGCAAAGGAAATACTGACACCATTCCAAAAAATAACCCTTACCTTCTGGCTTGGCATTTTTTATGTGTAATGATCTTTCAATTCATTTAAATATCTCTGAAGTTTGCTATGTGGTGGTGAGTTAACCTTAAGAAAAGTTTGCAATAGAACATTATGTGCCTAGCACCCACCAAGTCTGGCTTTTTTTTACCAGTATGTGCCATTAATTTGGCCTGACAATTTGTATGCATGTATGTATTTTTTTTTCTTTCTTACACCATTCATGTAACACACATAACTTAAAATAAATAATTTTAAGAATAAATGCTTGTTGAGAACTGACGCATGTCAATGGGCCTTACCTGGCTGTCTCTTAAAACTATTTCCTTATGATTCTAAAAAACAAGACAAAAATCAGAAAAATGGTGTATATTGATTTTTATGTGTAGTATTTAAAATGGTCTTTAGTTTATACTACACAAAAAAAGGAGCAGCCACCCAAAAGGGAACACAAATAACTTCTTAAAGACTAAAAAAGTGGAGTTGTTGACACTGTAAACAGTGCAAACCTTTAATAAACAATCTTCCACGCTTCATTAATAACGTCCTTTCATCTCCTGTCAATCTTAATCATGAACCCCAATTACCAAGTCCTCACTGGAGGGTAAAATGATTCCGTTCATCACGCACGACAGGAGAGTGTGAAAATCTATGAACACACAGTACAGGCAAGAATCGGGAGAAGCACTCAATAATTCACTTAGGCCAAACAGGAAATTGTGTATTGTAGTGTGTGGTGCAAAAATGTAGAGCAAAATGATGGGCTGTTTGTGGAAAAATTGGGGATAAAATGTAAAAATATTAGACAAAATTACAGATGTATATTTTGACAAAAGTATTTTAACACATAAAGAACACATTTTGACTGCTGTTGTGGTAGCAGCACTAATAGCAGTAGTGGTAATAGTCATATTTTTTATATTATTATTTAATTTAATGTGACAAAGAAAATAGTGATGGCATCAGCCATCACCCTGAGTGCACTTCAGAGGTGGGTCAGGCTTTGCCCATGTCCTGTTATATTTACAGTGTTGTTCATAGAGATATTCTGGAACGTTCGCACTATGAACAATGGATATGTTGCCGCCTCAGACAGCATGCAATGTATGCTACATTCATACCAGAGCCCCCATGCATTGTGCTTTCTTCCACAGTGAATACGGTTACACTCCAGTGAAGCGGGCTCAGTCAAGGAAATAAGCTGACCCATTTCCACATGTCTCTGCTAAAGTGATCACTGGCCAGATGGTCACCTTGCATTGGGAGTGGTTGAGAAAACAGCTGAAGTAATTGCCCCCGCTCCCTATGTGAGACTAAGAAATGAAAGGAAAGTTCTCTGGTTTGGTCAGTGAATGTGCGCAGGGCAGTCCTCGCCATGGGAGGACCCATGTGTGGAAGCATGTGACTCGGGGCTATTAGCTGGATGCCTGCCCTCGTGTGCTGGAGCTGCAGCCAAGCTGCCACCTGAGATGGTCCACCACACATGTCATTCATCCAGAGGGGGAGGCAGCGACAGACGCTTCAAAGCAGCTTTGTGCTGTGGCCAAGAAATCAGCCCCCAATGACCATCCCCAGCCCATCCCCAGCCCCACAATCTCACAATAACACTGGGCAAAGTGGAACATCACAGTTTTACACTTATATGTTTCACAACCATTAAATGGAGTAAAGAAATTAAAACCGATATAAGCTGAAATCAGTCTTGCTACAATAATCATGCAAACACTACATAAACACCACGCTATATGGATGTGTCGGGTATATGAGGAAATTATATATTATTTTATTCAACCAAAAACAGTGTCCACATTTTTTTTTTATTTAGAATCTCTGGGAGCTTATTATGCCCTTAAAGCCAAAAAATATGTTCTATTATTCCATACTATATGTCTGTCTTTGGATATGTATGTTCTGCACTTTTTTATGTTTCTGTATTATTATTATTATTATTATTATTATTATTATTATTATTATTATTATTGTAAATTGTAAATATACATTATAAATTATGTGTGCCTACAAAATGATATTTGGGTTAAAGACATGAAACATAGGGAGATGTTGACCTAGGATTCAAGTTCTTTTTCAGTCTCTCAGAAGGCTTAGATTTGACCCTAAACTGATGCCAAATTTATTCCTTATACTTCGGCTTAGCTATAATAGAGAATGTTTTATGATAACATTTACAATAAATGGATGAGAGGGGATCCATCAACATGGTGCTACATGTCAGGTAGTGACATGGGAGGTTATGTTTTTTCAGGGGGTTTGTCAATGTCAAAGTAATCAAGCCCATCTTTATTTACTGGCCTGGTTTGCTTTTGGCCCAGGACCATATGGTACCCAAGTGGCCGCTGAGGTCGTAAACACTCCTGTCACCCTGGCCTCCCCCGCCATCCACAATTCACCCCAACAGAGGTGAGCAGGCCTTGTTACTGTGTTAGAGTTTACACATCTTGTTCTACATGCTCCCTCCCCTCCTCCCCCACTCCTATAATCGATCAGGAACATCTGTCAAGTAAGGCTGTGTGCCATGCATTGTTTGTGTCATTAATCGTGTCAATTAGACTTGTCTTCAGAAAGTCAGTGGGCTTAGATTCTGCTCAACTACAAATCTAACCACAGAGAAGGGGCAGTTATGCTGGCAACACCAGCAAGAGTATATGCAGTAGGCAATATACTGCTTTATTTAAACTTAACATTGTACAACAACTAGTTCTGACCCTGCATTATGATTGGCTGAGAGATGCTCCAAGCCCTACCAACTATAATAGTATACAAATGAGTGTGCCATCACACCTGAATCACTCTGCATTGTTATTGCATAATTATCAAATTAATATGTTACAGTTCACAAAGGTTATTTCACTGTCAAAATGATAATATTTGGTTTCTGGGAGGATCATGCAATTATCGAATGTTGCTAATAAATTTACCTTTAATGAAACCTTATTTACAAACCTTGCCTTATGATAACATTACTGTCAAGCAAATCTGTTTTTGATTTAGCTCAGGTAATTGAACATCTCCAGGAAAGCCTGTGGTCAAACAATATCATCTGCATCTCAGTGGACCATTTAAAAGAAATATTGTTGAATTTAAACCCCAAGCAACATATAACACATTCATATAACACAGTCTGTGTAAAGCATCAGTGCAAACATATTTTGGCTGATGGTGTGGTGAAAAGTTATACATACAGTTTTGGCCAGGCTTCTGAATTTAACCACTATGGTAGGCTTTAAGCATGAAAGTAAACCTGCAGTAGTTTGGAAAACACAAAAGCTTTATGTGCACTCATTCATTAATTAAAATAAATTTAATTTCAATTAATTTTAATTTCATTTTTTTGGAAAAAACATACATTTTTCTGGAACCATTGTCTTGTGTGCTTTGCACACTGTCACTACAGATATGTCCATGTCCAAGGCTCATTTGCAGGAACACTGTTTAATTATTCATCTTAAAATACCTGTAGGGCTTTGGAAGCCACCCGCTCCCCTCCCAAGAGTTAGCTCTGTTAGCGCTAACAGCAGCCGTCATGTCGCAGTTAAAAGTCAATGAGGTGTCACATTATCTTAAGCAAAAGTTGAACATCTTTTTTCCCTGTTAATGGCTGACCCTTAGGGACATGCTCTGATTTACACTACCAGTTCTGTGGTATTTCAGTCCTCTGTGATGGGATTAGGGCATCAAAGGTGGATGAGTGTCTGTGGCAAGCTGTGGGCTTTTTCACATTTATACTTGGGACAGTTAAAAGGCCACTTGCCGTGATTTTCAGAAAAGTCATACACCCAAAGAAAGCATTTTACTTAGATGTGCCAAGCATTTATCTGTTGATTAATTATATATTATTATATATCGCTCTCATTTTAACTTTGTAAATCTAGGCTGATGGCTTCCACTGTGAAAATATCAAATCAGGTTTTTTGTTTTTAAATTTTTCATTTTAATTTATTTTTAGTGCAATCAATCAGGCTTAAGAAAACAGTATCATCACTGTCAACTATTGACAGGTATATATAATAGTCTTTCAGTGGAAATCAGTGACTGACTTAAAAAAATAATCTTTATAATCATAATGCATACATTTTATGCATCTTTCTTGTTCTTACTGACATAAACTTGGTATGGTAACAGTGGTGACATACATTTAACCCTGTTGTCTGGGGCCACTATGGTCCCTTACTTTTTTCCTCCTGGTGAGACCATAACCCACTCATACCTAAAACAGAAACAAGTGAAACACATAACATATACCAATAATAAGAAGGCCTATAATAAGGAGACACACAAACACTTGAGCAGATAAGCACACAGTCATGCACACTCAACCACAGACAGGCAAGTAAGACTCCCAAGGTTTTGGGAATATATGTGGGAATGGAAAAAAAAAAAAAAACTGCATGCAAAGCACACACAAACACACACACACACACACACACACACACACACACACACACACACACACACACACACACACACACACACACACATACACACAAGTAAGCTAATAATCATTCAGTCTATGTGAGGCTGATGAGGATTTTTTGTGTTCTTTCTGAAGTGTGATAAAAAAGTGTAAATAACGTACATATAACAACTTCACACATTAAGTATATTTAGTAAACTTATGAAGAGTCTTCCAATTTGTATTGTTCGTTCTGGGTGTGATAAATAAATAACAAAAAAAGGTTTTTTATGAAAATATATTCATATTGTTATAGCAACAATTAAATGTTTGCTGGACTGATTAGTGTATGTTTAGTCTTTAGTTAATTACTTGTAGTTTACCATAAATCAAAGTAAGAGGTCATCACAGTAAATGCTTTGCTCTGGGTTATAACCTGCCAATCTCATTAATGAAGCAAAGTTTTTGGGGAAAAGGGCAAAATAATCTGCTTTCCTCTGTGAAATGAGTTTATAATCAATAGCATCTCGCAGCAGAAATAAAAATGTTACAAGCGGTGTGCCGCAGGTTTCCGCGACACAGAATCATCTTATGAGATAGCGCAGCTCGTGTTCCCCCCCAAGCTGTCGCGCTCCCAGAACAACTCCTTTCCTCTGAACACAGGCGCAGATTGTTATGCAGAGTGTGCAGTGCGGCGGAGGACTGGGCTGACCCCCCGGGCATTGCTCTGATTCTTATCGCCGTGCTCCGATCTGATGAGAAAACGGCATTGGACAAACATAAATCCCTCTACATTCCACTCATATCTCTCTCTCCTCCTTTTGCCTTTCTTTTTTTCTTAAAGATTACATCAAAGCAGAAGCCCAAATGAGATGCTGTAGCTCACAGAAGTGTGAGGCGCCAACTCTGTTTTTTGTTGTTTTGTTTTTCTTTTTTATTTTCTTTTTTCTTCTCTAAATTGGATTGTGAAAGAAAAAACATGACTATCGCAGGAGTCCAAATGAGAGCCTGGACCACATCAATATCACTCATGTAACTACCCACCAGCATTACAGGACAGGTTAAAAAAAATTCTAAATTCCTCATAGTGAAAATAATCCAAGATTTGCTCTCACCAATTAAGGTAAATAAGGATGGTGAACGGGTTATTAAGCATTTATCTATTCTGTCTACACAAAACCTTCAAGATAACTCTGTCAGGGGCTTGTCACCTCAGCTGCAGGTTTCATTAATTGGCGTTTGCCGGAGAGAATGCTGAAGGAAGACATTGACAACAGGATGCTGGAAAAAACAACGCTGACAGAACATTAGCTGGGACCTGGAACACAACCCAAATACAAGGGTCAAGTGTAGCACTTGTGTAACCCCGTGTGGGGCCGGGACAGTCATGTGGAAGAGCTTGTAATGTGATTTCAGTGGCCACCAAGTTGTTTTAAATCTTAGCTTGGCAGTGTGTCACAGGCTTCTCCACTCAGACAGTCACGGTTTCTGCTCTCCTCCCCCTGACAGACAGCACGCTCTCAGGGGAACAGGGGTAATTGGCTCTTGAGATCATTCAGCTGATAAGGTTTTTTTTATTATTCTTTATTTTAGAATATTTATTTATTTTATATTGCTGCGTATTCTGGAGAGGCAGCCTGTTGTGAACCATGTAAATTCCTTGGCTACTCAGCCTGCTGCTCTCCATGGCTGCTTTGCATTCAGCGGGTCAAAAGCAAGGCCTCATGGGATGCAAAGCAGCTTTCTATGCATGAGGTGGAATGACCTGCAGGCTTCGACTGGTTTTTCCTATCACATTACCGCAAAGATTTATGACACTCCTGTCCCTCTGTCACTAAAGACAATCACTGAAATATGGGAATGGATGATCTCACCTTGTTGTATATACATGAATATAATAAACAAATAAAGTGTTTGACTGACTTTTTGAATATTTTTATCATATTTATCTACATAGATTTCTATATAATTTTACTGTTTATGTGTACTTTATATGTGTCCTTGTAACCAGAAATTCTATGTTTAGTTTGACATTGTACAAAGGTATAGCATTAAAATTAGTACATCGCTGTAGTAACCATCTCCTTATTATTTTACAGTGGGCGAAAGGATATCTAATCATGTGGATATAATGCTCAATTCTGTCCATTACTCATAGTTAAAGTAAAGGTTTGCATCCATGGCTTAAAAAGAAGTTTTGCATTTTTAGAGCAATGATTTGTCATTTTCTGAATGTATAACAGTGCATGCAGCCAAGGCTGTGAGAACAACAGATGGATTCGGAATCTGAGGGCCCAGTCATAGCTCTGCATGCCCTAGCCATGCTGGATCTCCGACATGTGGCCGACATATGCAGACACTCTCATCCAACACACCCGCACACTCAAACATGGTCCCAGTGCATTACAGTAATTATTATATTTCCTCTTCAGTGATCTATCAGTGTAATAAGCACAGCCTGGGATATTGGATGTCCATGGAGTAATCAATGGCAGAGGAAACAATCGTGGAGGATTTTGAAGTAAGTGGTTGCTGGTAATGATGCAGTTAGCCCAGGAAGTCAAATTAAAGTGGCCTGCCAAAGATGTGAAGCAGGTACCCCAACATAGATAAATGATTCTCTGTTAAATAACTTCAAATTAAAATGCATTTGCTGAACAAAATAGTCTCTTTCAGAGCTCTGCCTGTAATAGGACAAATAAATAACATCTTTTTTTCAATGTACAAGTAGAAAACCCTTTTTTTCATTGCTCAGGAATTACTGCAAACAAGGAATGACAACTATGAGCAGAAGGGCAAAAGGACAGCATTTTAGTGAAGATTGCTGTTACAGATAATTGAAATAAACCATAAATATTAAATTAAATTAAGGAATAATTACAAAAGTGTTTGAACTGCATATGGACATAAAGGAGCTGAGTGGTATGATCATGTACATTGTATAAAAAGAATATGTACAGATGTACATCTAAAAACAGGAAATCTGTGTCATTGGTCATGGTAATTCAGAGGGGTCCTACACTGGAGAGCCAAAGGACATTCAGCTTTTCACTGGGACTCTCCTCTGAATCAATCTGCAGATTGAACAATAACCTCACCTGATCTGTTGGTTCTGAATTCATCAGTGATACAAGATGAAAACAATAACCGGCAGATCATCAGATTTTCCTGGACACAGATCTGAGACTCATGCCATAGTTCTTGTCACATCAGGTTTTGTGCAGTCAAACCCAATGATTTAAGACATTCAACAGAGGAGCGGGCTGAAAATATAGCCAAGAAAGTTAAAATACCCATTTTGTAATCATGTTTTCTGTGATCAGTGTTATGCTCTCTGGGTTGATAATAAACAAAGGTTCATGATTTTTGCCACTGCTCTTCCAACAAGGCATCTGTGATAATTAATACACATATTCCAAAGGCTCTGTTTTGTTAGGAGTTCAAAATGCATTGCAAATCATGATTGTTTCAGCAGTAGCTACAAAAAAGACTTTTTATTAAATGATTGTTTTCACTCAACCATGTATTTCACAACTAACATAACACAATATGTAGGTGTCTTAAAAAGTGAACATTACAATAAGTAATCCAAGGGTAAAGTGAATACAATTTTATCTTTAATGAGCATTATAAGAATGTGGAAAAGATGTTTTTGACAGTTAGTGTAGAGTTTAGAGAATGTGTGTCATGTACTGAGGACATTGTGGAGTAGGTAATCAGGCAGACTTTTTCATGTACTTGCGTACATTAGATGAACATAGGTTCCTCTGCTGGTTGGCATAATCTGGGCTTTAATGCAAATACAAATGAACAGACATGCTAATAAAAACGCCTTACATCAAATGCTCCAATATACAGCCCACTCAATTATCTCTGACCTTATAAAAGCAAATCGCTTGTGAGAGGAATTTTACCCACTTAATGTTCAGTAAATATTTAGCCACTTATTTTATTTCATTTAATGATATTGTAGGCACAATCCATGACTATTGAGAGATTACCAAATGGCAGTTAAAAAAATCTCCCCTTTTAAGATTTCTGTGTTACAAAATATTTACGACTGTGAGAAGCACATGAAATATTCAGCAGACAATGTGAGATTGACTCCTCTCAGGCATGGCATCAGTCACTTGTCCTTGAAGTGTGATAATCCTTTGAGTTTGTAGTGATCAGGGGTAGTATTGCACATCTCACTTTACTTTCACAGTACCATTGACATGGTCCTGCTGCTCCACGCCCCACCTGCTCTTATGTCCAGTGTGTGCAGACTGTGATAGAGTCCACCCAGGAGAGCCATCCCTCATTTCATCCAAACCTCTGTGGCCACCAGCCAGTCGATCACAATGGTTGCTCTTTGTTTGGGTTTTGTGTGTGTGTGTGTGTGTGTGTGTGTGTGTGTGTGTGTGTGTGTGTGTGTGTGTGTGTGTGTGTGTGTGTGTGTGTGTGTGTGTGTGTGTGTGTGTGTGTGTGTGTGTGTGTGTGAATATGACTCCCCAGCACCATCAGCTTTATGAAACACTCCCCTGGGCCTTTTCAGTAATGGATGGCTGTCCAAACAGGGGAACCTTCGACGTGCTGGCGTGATGCATATGGAAAAGCGACATTTCCCCTGCTCACTCGAGCAGCGACACAGTCAATCACACCTTGCGGTGGTACTGACGCAGAGGCGCCAAATCTCAGTAGTACTTCAAAACGTCTCACTACTCCATTCATCCAGGAGGATGCCTGTGCTTTGGGGATCCTTGTGACTCCAGCTCCACACCTACAGAGACTTCTAAAAACAAATACAAATATTTAAATGTGTATCTCATATTAAAACAAAAATTCAAAAGTCAAATATATCAAGGTACTACGGTGACTCAAATGTCCATTCCTTCATAAACTACATTACAGTTTAACCGAAAACAAAACAAAAGGATACCTGAATACATGTATGTTATGAAACAAAACTCATACAATATTGCTTTATATAGTAACACAAAAAGAATAATTAAATAGGATTGTCAGTTGAGGTAATGAAAAAAAGCATACCATCTGTGATTTTTAAACTATCCTGGGTCAAGAGTCCAGAACAGGCCTCAGTTATTGTTTTGTTATTTGTAAGTTATCATTTTGGCAGAAATCCAACAGACTGCTTCAGCTGCAATCAACATAGCAAAAGACCTGCAACAACAAACTGAGTGCCAAAAATTACAGCAGTACTGTGGAAAGAACACTAAAATGTGTTCTTCAGAGAAAATGCATTGAATACGGCCTACAGAAAAAGTCCACAACTGTCCTTGTACATGCAGACAGACATAAATAAATAAATTTGCATTGTATCCAAAGTCTTTTTATAGGATGAGCTACTTCAAACCATTTCAAACATTCTACTGGAGCTCTGCTTGCAACTGCATCACTGCCAAGCTACAAAGTGCCACTGTAGATGTTGTTTACAGGCTTGCGTGACTTGCGTTTCACCACCTCTGTCTCCTCCTGCCTTCATGTCTCATCGAAACATCTTTCAAGCTCTATTTAGGTATATTTATGTCCTCTCTTTCCACCCTTTCATCAGTTTTCCTGCAAGACACAAAAGGTGCCTTTGTTATCTTGTCATTTTCTTTTTTTGAAGGCGGGAGAAAAAAAAAAACAACCTTCCGGGAGTCTTGACTAGAAAAGAAGACATGGTAAAGGAGAAGAGGCTGTGGGAGGAGAGCTGGAGAGATGTTCCACTTAGCAGCGCACCAGGGGAGACTGCCGTGTCCCCCGCTTGTTATGTGGTTTAATCTTTGATTGTGCCACCCACCACTCTGAAATCCTGCCTCTGCTAATAAAGAGACTTTCTTCTCTTTGAATTAGTTTAGAGCTCTGCAATTCTCACAGGTTATACTGGCAGGAAGAGAGACTGAGGGGATCCAAATCATTAACGGTGAAGAGGTCTGAATTCTAGCAGAGAATGGTGTAAGAATGTCTTCATTCTACATTCTAAATTGTTAACTGAGCCACTCTTTTTTAACATACTCTCATAGTATTTCATTTCTGTATTAATTTCCTCCTCACAACTGTGTGGCCTCACATTGTATATGTACAACACTCTTGTTTTTGATGCCTTACTTACTCCTGAAACATTTATGTGACCTAAATTTCATTATTTTGAAGAAGCTTCTTTCTATAATTACATATTGGAGCAGAAGGAAGTGAGGTTTTTTTTTCTGTAGAATTATGTAACATACTGTCAAGTCTCAAGGTAAATTACATGTGGGCTGGTGTGTGCTTTTTCTCCTACTTTCAGAGGGAGCAAGGAGTTCTAGATTCTGAAAGTATCAGGAAGGAGTGGAGGTGGATGATGCACAGGGCCCTACCGCAAGAAATCCATGGATTCACCATCAGCAGAACCTCACCTCAATAATGATGAAGCTATGGAGGACACAGGGCAGAACCAGGACTGGATCCAGGGCCAGATCAGAGAGCAGCTGGCCTCTGGGTGGGGTCTCTGTGGAGCCCTCTGCCTTTAAGGAGCACACAGCTGAGCAGTGCTATATGTGTGACCACTTTTCATCATTACACCAAACCCCTGTTTCAGCTGGCCTATTGTGTGATGTCCTGTCCCACCTATAGTGGTAGTCTATGGTGATAGGAAGCCTTACAGCAAACACCATACAAATACCACTTGAGTATATTTGTCTGTACCGACATACAGAGAGCAAGGCAGAGTCAAACCATCCTATATAGTGGGGTTCAGTGTTACAATGAAGCAGTAAACCCAACGCCATGCACATAAAACTAGAGGGAATTTGCCTGCGTTGAGTAGAATTAATGTAAGGCCAGAAATTGTCAGGGAAAAAAATGTTTTAGAAGATGTGTAAATTCTTTTTTAAGAGATGTAAAGTGAATAATAAAAGATGAAAAGTTATGTCGAGGTGTGATATTAGTTCCGCCAGTTATTCTGATGGGCACCATGACAAAACCGCAGTCACTGATGAATTTGGCTGAAAGGTAATTTGAAGGTGCTGTGGAACACCAGTGCATTAACTCTTAGGGCTATATTCATCTCAAACTTTGACATACAGCATCAGTCATTAGTATGCTTGTGATCCAGATTCTAAGCATTTGTCATGAATCTGCGACATGCATAATTCTGCGATTTTTCCGTTCTGCCAAGGAATGAATGGACTTTTCAGGAAATACAAGCACCTAATTTAGAAATTTAACCAATAATCAACAGTGGGTTTTTCACTGGATATTTCATATATATATATATATATATATATATATATATACAACTCTATGTTGATGTAACATCGTAATCAGAAATGTACGTTATGCTCACTCACACACACACACACACACACACACACACATATATATATATATATTGTGTGTGTAATACATATATATAGAGAGATTTTATGATATATCACAGGTGAAAGGTAGCTGTTTTACAGGCTGTGATCTCCAAGAAAGCAAGGATATTACTAATGGCCTACTCTTCACCAATGATTCTTCTGCCCCAGTTAACAGTTAACTGCAGTCCAACGTTGATTTAATGCAATAAAATTCTGCAGAATAAATGTAATTGCATTTTAACCTTACCTTAGGAGAGAATGCTTTAAAGGTTCTCTGTCTTATTCCAGTATGCTTTAATTAACAGCAGACATGCCAGTGATAATTTGTTCAAATTTTCTGATGAAAAGAAAGTCGTTTTGGCAAGGGACTGAGAAGATTAAGTCAATTTTTCAGTTTAATTTGGAGATTAAACCCCTAGAGATCGAGGACCACAGCTTTTGCTCTTACTTTTTTTCTTTTCATTATATTTTCCACATACAAATTATCAAGGGGCATCATGGGTACAAACTCTTTGCTTGTGAACATGCTAATCAGCGATAAAGATGCTTCTAGGTATAACCTACTTCAGTTGCAAATGAATGTGCTAACCCACATGCAATATAATAAGGGAGATAACATTTAAGAGTGCCATTTAGAACCATTATATAAAACAAAGAGAGGCCCTCAATCTTCTCCAAGTTTCACATTCAATTAACGGGGAACCAAATAATTTGATCGGTTCAGCTTAAACAGAAGCAGAGCCAGGTGTCCAGCTGTAGCGTTTGCTTTGTTGTTAAATCTAGTATCATAACAAGTCTGAACTCCAGGCAACCATGTATTGGATATTTAAGTATTAAAAATTCTACTCAACATACTGTTTCCTCCTTCAACAATCATACAGAGCTGGACTCTTATATGGTAGATTGCTCAAAGTGCACATATGGCCCCAAACACAGAAAAACATGACAAAAGCCATGCCCTTAATATTTGTATCTTGTCACAGTCCCTTAGATTAATGAGAACATGTCATTTGTTTAGATGTATGTGGATGTGAAATTAAATATCCAATACAATTTATTATTATTTCTCTAAAATTCACTTCACTTGCAGTGTTTTCTCATCTTCATTTTATTCACTATTCATTAGACTTGTTCATTTCTTATAATTTGAAAGATTTGTCAATTTTATAAGCATATATTTATATGCAGAATAAATGTAGAGAGAGAGTGTGTGTGTGTGTGTGTGTGTGTGTGTGTGTGTGTGTGTGTGTGTGTGTGTGTGTGTGTGTGTGTGTGTGTGTGTGTGTGTGTGTGTGTGTGTGTGTGTGTGTGTTTTTTGTGTGTTTGTTTGGGATGGGGATAAAATGTAATAATGTAAGATGAATTTCTGAAGTCTGGTCTGGTTGCACACATCCTTAAAAAGCAAGGTAATCATCCTCACGCCAGTGAAAATCCCAGGTGCATCTCTCAAAGTGGAAATGCCCCTGACCACAGAGAATGAGTATAGAACAGGCAAGGATGAGTCATAAGTTGCAGTGGATCTGAACCATATCCAAACAATGGTGATTCATAAGTCAAAGTGTTCTCTTTCGATTAATCTGATCCCACATCCCAGATGGTTGCAGACTCTCTCTCATACAGTCTCTGGACACACATTTTAGTCCACAGTTCTCTGGCCCTTACAAAGAATGTATTGTTGATATTATTATTTCTATTATTACTATTATTATTATTATACCACTAATAATAATAATAATAATAATAATAATAATAATTATAAGGTGTGGTATGTAACTTGCAGATGCAGAGTTCTGCTTCATCTGCAGCACCCTGCTAGCAGTGTTTTGATCATGTGTCAGACATGTTTGTTCATGGCTATTGTACTGCTTCTGAAGTGTGAAAGCCAGTCCAGTTCGCCTAATTCTGGGTGACATATTTAGTGCATGACTTAGCTAGCAGAACCACAGCTGTGTCCCAGGCTCTCTGATGGTACCGCAGGCACAAACGGGAGCATAATTAACCCATTCATTATGAAAATCAGGAAGCGTGATGTATAAATTGTGTTGGCTTGGCAGATATGGAGATCTGCAGCAGATGGAGCATCACTGTGACATCAGCACTGTGTGCTTTGTATCCTGGGTGTGGCATATGTGTAGTGCAATGCCAGGAAGTCAGTGGACAGATTAGCTTTGTGGATGAGGATGGCACACAGTTATTTTTATTACCTAATACCCTTGCCCAGTGGAATTGTCAGACAAAAGACTGGAAAGTATGATCTTGCATATTCATGAAAAGTTGCCTGCCTTGAATTCAGTCCAACATCTGAATGATGCATGCTTAAAATGTTGAAATCTGTGGCAATTTTACAGTAAAGACATGTTATACATTAAAATGGCATGATGGTTTTGAATGGCCACTGTACGCACTGCTAATACACATACAGCAATGCCTTTGCTGTTCCTGCATTGTTGTAACCAGTAGTTGTATGTTCTGCTTTACAGAAGGTAGGCAGTAGAAGACATCTCCCACATAAATAATGTGATCTGACCAGGCATTTCCACCCTCACTAAATTAGCTGGTTTTTCAAGGCCGATTAAGAATCATGTCACACTCTGTAGCCCTTGTGTGTGCATGTTTATTATGCAAATGCTGAATAAACTTGGGATTACTCTTACAGAACATGCTCTGACTGACATTTATGAAAGCATTCATTGAAAGGGAAGGTTCTGTTTAAAGAACTCTATCTCTCTAACTCTCTAACTTTCAAAAAATAGACTTTATAAGCAATGCATGGAAATTTCTCTGTCACAACCCTTTGTAGGTTTTGATCGACATCCGGAGCTCATTGCATATATGTTTGCTTGTACAATCCATGTAATGCTTTTCATGCTTAATTTCCTCTTCCAGTTTTTCTGTCCTGGTTTGTTGTTTTATTTGTTTTCCAACAAAATTTCACATGAAGAAGATACATGACAAGAAAAAACAGGCCTGGGAACTGAAAAGAGGCAGGATTCTACTGACTTAGCTGATCATTAATTTAAGGTGATCTGGAGCACATAGGCACTAAGCACTAACACTTTAGTTAATTTTGGAGGATATATATATATATATATATATATATATATATATATATATATATATATATATATATATATATATATTTATTTTTTTTTGCACATTATTGCACATATACGTATGCAATAATGGCCATAACAATGAAAAATATGACCTATATAGACTTTTAAAAATGTCTTTATTGATCACTTACCAACACCTCTCCATTGATGAGAAGTATACAATTACAAAACCGTACAGTTGCTTCAAAATCTCACACCCCCCACTCCCTCATAAACCCCCTTTACTCACAAACCAGCTATATGGTAATATTGCACTCTGTCCCATCAATACTGCAAATTGCACCCTGAAGACTCCAAACCTCTCTGAACCTACCAATGGTGTTAGCCATCAAATAATGAATCAAAATTTAGCCAAGCAGTTACCAACCCCCTAAACATTAAAACTGTGTCCCTGGTTCAGCACCACACAGTTCTTTGTGAAGCTTCAGCTTTTAGTGGGAGCTGTCTCTGTTTCTGATGGGCCATCCTCCAGAGCAGCATTTCCTCTCAGCACACAAAATACTCATTACACCAGTTTAACCAACACATGGCTTAACTTTTCCTCACTCTTTTAAGGGAATTTGGTGAAGAAAAACTTTACACCATTAGACCTACTGCCACTGCATGACCTCAGATTCTGTCTGGTAGTGTGGAAGACTGAGTGCTTTAGCCATTCATCTGGATTTGTTGGCAAAAGGTTATTAGTTACAAATACACCAGTGAAAGCTGCAGTCATAGCCTACAGCAAGGTACTTAACTTGAGTCATTTAGTGAATATATCCAACTATACTTTGGTCATATGTACAACATTTAAGGCACAGTTTAAGCACACTGTCATATGTAAGGACATTTCCAAGAGAAATGAATAATACATGGTAGGTTTGAGCGCCACTGCTCTCTCAGCAAAAAGATAAAGAATGTTTCAATGTCCGCATTTGGTAAAAACCATAGTTTTCCTCAGGGCTATTCTGACAGGTCTTAAAGATATGGTGCTTAGCCTTGTGGTAGTTTACAAGTTCCAAGGAGAATCGCATACTGCACATGGGACATACAAACAACTTTGCAAAGCCAATGTCAACCAGCCAATGAAAATAAGGGTTCTGATTGACGGTGGCAACACAATATTAGACAGTGCAAGTCTGCATCCATAGATGACTTGTTTTTTGTTTATTTGATTTGACACATATTATTCAAAAAATGAAAAACACTGTCAAACTGTGTTGTATTTTTGGAGCCCTTATTCTCAGTCTCCCAAAGTCCTGAATGTTGCTCTCTCTCTCTCTCTCTCTCTCTCTCTCTCTCTCTCTCTCTCTCTCTCTCTCTCTCTCTCTCTCTCTCTCTCTCTGCAGACTTTAAATTACAGCATAAGCTTGTGTGAGTATTTCCTATTGTGCTGGAATCAAGGAAAAATGTTCTTTGGAATGTGTTCTCTTTCTAAAATAGAATAACATATTCCCTTACAAAAGACTAAACTATTTTTTGATTGAATTGCATATGACTTAAATGTGAAACTTGGAGAAGATGGAGGGCTTCTCTTTACATATATACAGAGTATATACATGTACCCCAAACCTGATCACATGATCATCCCTAAACTCCCCCCAACCCAGCAACTGACTCCCAACTCCTGACCACAATAATGGATTGGATCACCAGCGCTCTTTTTATCTCACAATCTCAAAACATTATACAGTTAAGGGGAGAAACTCACCTCAGACTCCACCAGTGTGCAGCACCCACCTGGGCGACACACAGCAATCCCTTTAATAGCAATTAATTATTCTTTCTTATTATTAAAGTCCCTGTACACCCTTGAAATTAAAGCTTAATCATTTCAGCTGCTCTGAATAGGGAATGATTTACAATGTTCATCCAAAGAAAAGTGGAACAAGGAAAAAAAAGCTAAAAGAGGAAACGATAAAAGAGAAACTGAGGATAAGATGAAACTATAACATTTTCAAACTACAATTCCAACTTTTTCCTTTCTCCTGTTTTCTTATTTCTCTGTTCATTTGGCAGTTAATCCATCTCTCCATCCAGCACTGTCCCTGGGGTGGGGGTTGTAATGGGGCTAGCCAGTAAAAGGATTGCGTTTTACAATAATCAAATGTCCGTACCACAGCAAATTAATTTCTCATCTATGCGGAAAAGTTTAATTTTTTTTCGAACAGATTTTATAATTTTATATTCAAGAATAAATTGAATAATCACATGAAAAAACACAATTCCAAATTAAAAGTAAATTGTTTTGCATCTTGTTCTTCTTTTTCCCCCAGAACAATTTCACACATTGCCCTTCATCACATAAATAGTGCTGCTCAATTAATTAGTTATGTATGACTGTATGATCAGTGGAAAGGCTAAAGCAAGGATTCCATTTTGTTCATACCACCCAAATTTATTTAAATATGGTTTAGTGATGACCTTTATTAAGCATTGTAGCAAGATATTTAAGGTTAAAATGTACATAAACAATATTGTTGTGGAGGTCACATGAGTACAAGGGCAAAGTTCTTTTTTTGTGGTTCTTTTTTGTGTTTATTGCAGGGTGAACACTACACTAGCACTAGTTTCATTTAAGCCAGGCACAAATGTCTGCTGGCATATTTCACAAGGTTCTGTAAATGCTGCCATGCGTGTTCTCTGAAACCCTGGGTGCACTGTCGATCTTCTCACTGTCTTTCTGGGAGGGATTCCTGGGGTGTGATATTTGATACAGAATTACAGAATAACTCTCCACATTTGCAGTGGAAATTGAACCAACACATGGTTTGTCTTCCTTGCCCTCTCGCAATCTCTCTTTCAGGTACTTGTGTTTGAGATGTAGATGTCATATTACTGTCCTGAATTTATCATTATTAATTGTAAAATGGGGCTAATACAGAAATATTTAGACTCAACCAGCAACCACTGCTCACTCGCCCGGGCCCCCACTCTGCTTAGTCACCAAGGTACCCATACTCATCTTGGTACTCATACTCACCTAGGTACCAATACTCACCCACATACCCATACTCACCCTTATTCACAGATATGGCAGTTCATGACTGGGCTGAGAGTCACCATGCTTGCTCGTATGATGAAGACATGATGAAACATAAATATCTCTACTCCTTTATGGCTATCCAGTGAGCGATTCAACAGTAGAAACTGCAGTATTTGCTGCTATGCTGGCACCCTGAACAGCTTGTCAGCCCACTACATGTTTATCATCTCACTGCACCGGATCACTGCAGTAATTCCAGAATTCATCACAGAGATCTGTGATGTATACTTTGGACATGAGTTATGAGTGGTAGAATATTAACATAGTTTATATTCGGAAAAATCAGACAATGTTCTTCGGCGGTACAGATGTTTTTTTGTAGATGATACTGACCTGAGCTTTGACCTTTTTTAAAGATTAACAGAAAATTACAAGAAATTACTGTGGTGAAAATCGTGGTCATTAAAGTACTTAAATGTACTTTAGATGTTAGGGAAACAGATTTAAACCGGAATAGTGTCTGTGGTCAAACAAAAGAGAAAGTCAACATTTATTCTTTTAATTTGACTTAATTTTGGCCATCATCTCATTATCTTCAAAAACAAAGATAATAAAATAAACTATGTGGCATGCAAATGTTTCTTTCTTTTTTTTTTTTATGTTTTCATTCCCCTTTGCATCATTTGCTGTCGTTTGAAAAATGACAGATGAAGCACTCAGGGAGACTGTAAACATGATCCTTCCCGAGGAAAATGCTAAAGGAATGAAATGGTACTACAAAGCTGAATTAATTACTTGCTCTCGCCTGAGACAATGCTATGACACAGTCTGACTGGCTTCCATTTGAGGAACAACAATAAACAAGTTTACATTTTGACATAGAAATGTGGTTCTATTTTGAAACTGATCAACATTTCTTGCAAAACACAACAGCAGCAGCAGTGATGCTGGTAGAAGCATTAGAAGCATGGATGGCCCTCCACCCCCCCGGAGTGCTGGTGAGAGTGATCAATATACTTTAAAAACAGTTTTTGATGTGTATTTTTGCTTGTGTTTTTTTTTTAACAGATTCTAATTTCACATGTTGTGGTCTGAATGACATCATGAGGAGAAATCTACCTAAGCAACACTGGCAGATGCCCTACATGATGTTAATAAATCAACACCAAGATGGCAGATTTAGTCCCTAATATGATGTTAATAAATAAACTTTTATTAAAGACTGACAGATGGGAGAGACTCTGGTGAGTAAACTACTTACTGGCCAAAATCAAATTTCCAGTGTTTGTGAGATTAATTGACATCCATTCAGACTCTCTGCAGAGAAACTTCTTCCACAATTCTGGGTCACAATATAAGAACACGAATGGAATTCACTTAAAAGAACCATTTATGCATATAGGCATGTCATGGTTATAGTCATCTCACTGCAGTTTTCTTCACAAAAAAGTGCTCTTCCTCTTGCATGCATGAAGTACTCAGCATATGGGCAACTTTTGGAGCTATGATTGCAGTTTGTGATCTATATGGAAGACAGGTTTGAGAAAAATGGCTTACAGCTGTGAAATTATTCTCTTCACACTTTGCTTTTGGAGCACCTGTCTTTCTGAATATACTCTTAATGTAGAATCTCAACAATACTTCTTTTCAAAATATTGTATGTCAATAGCTTATTTGCCTACCTGACTTTCCATTTAATTAATTGAATTAAATGCTACATAATATTTCTTTAAATTACACTTGCACAGTTGTTATTATGCTTACGTAATTGCAGGACCAGGGATTGCTGTTGAAAAAACATGTTCAGCACCTGGATAGGAAGTCAAACAAGTAACATCAGTAGACCTCCAAC
This sequence comes from Albula goreensis, assembly GCA_022829145.1. Taxonomy (NCBI): domain Eukaryota; kingdom Metazoa; phylum Chordata; class Actinopteri; order Albuliformes; family Albulidae; genus Albula; species Albula goreensis. Next base: position 20,938,030 of record CM040755.1, on the reverse strand, counting down.
TATGGAAACCAAGCTTATCTGACCCGTGGAATGTCAAGAATTGAGTGGGCCATGGTTGCAGATGTTTCCATTTATCAAGTTTTCACCCTTGAGGAAATCTGCTACTGATGTAACACTTGAAAACAAAAACAGGGAGACTTTACTGCCCCCAGGTGTGAGTGGAAATGTCACCAGCCACTTGTCAATTAAAATGTATACAGTTTGTTGCACTGCAAGATGTTCCACAAGACAAACAGAATCCCAATAAATAAACTGACCAAATATTAGACAATGTCAAAACTATTTAAAGACATGTGGGATTATTGTATGTTTGTATTTCCATTATGAAAATATATCTTTCCACTACACATGCAGAAAAACACTCTTAACTTTCTGCTCTGCACTCCAGCAATGCCTTCCCCTGCCCACTGCAATCCTGCTCCCATGTGTTGCTGCTTTGCAGCTCTCATTGTTTTGTGTTATTCTTGTCTGCTATTTTCTCTCAATACATTGTGTTATCTGGTGAATATTTCATTACCAAATGGTCTCTCTAATGACCCATCGGCAGTATCCTTGATCCGACCCAGGCTAAGTGCTCTCCATGCATCCTGCTAATGGACTGTGGGGTCCTGCCTCACCACTGCATTTCCTGCGGGTTAGCTCCAGGAAGTCTTTCACAGGATATCGGTGACAACCTGGTACATTAGAGCGCTTCATAACAAGCCGAGCCCTGGCCTTTGGGCGAGCAGGGCAGATCTACAAACAGAGGAGAGTTACTCAACAGGAAGTGCTCCACAACATGGATCTTGGGACACATTTGCCCTTTGTGGTAGGACTCCATTACAGCTTTTGATAGTCTTTTATTTTCTTCCCATGTCTGTTGTGGCAGTCCATCAATCCATTTGTGTCAGAGGGAAAGCAAAATAACAATGAAAGCTTGAGTAAAAAATTAGCATGCTATTTATACCACTTTGTTATTCAAAGACTGAAGGTATTAATTCCCAAACATATTTCCTAATGGCCCATTGTGTTGTGTTGTTTGAGTATATGCTGTAAGACATTTTCCTGTAAGTTGTGGTTTTCTTTGACTTTGCCATTGTTCTCAAGTATCAGTCTCAAAGGCACTGTCAGTTTAAATTGTTGAGCTGCATCTCACTCCCTTGCAAGGTCAGACTTCATTGAAATATAAGTAAAAGCAGTGGTTCTGCTATGACTACCAGTTTCAGTACACAATTCTAACACTCAATGGTAAATGACAACAGTGTCCTTTCAAGTAACATGGTGATGTACCAGTGACATCACCCTCAAAAGTGAATAATTATAATTGATAAATAGCTAAAGATTGTTGCTGAGACCCAATCAATTACTTTCTTGGGGGGATTTGGAATTCAGTCAACACAGACTTTAAATTAAAGCATACATTTCTTTTATTAATATTTTATTTTACTAGAGACAGGAAAATATGCCCTTTTGAATGTGATCTTTTCATTGTTAAAATGGAAAGTATTTGTCCTTAAAAAGGTAATTTATGATTGAATTGCATAAAACTTTACAGAAACAAATCACATTTAATTGAATCCAGTCCAATGCCAAGCTTGCCTGCTTCTCCTTTGACATAAAAAGGGGAATTTCTTTAGATTTTTAAAAGGGACAGTACAATGTTTCAGTTTTTCTTATGTCACATTACTTCCATATGTACTAGGATACCAACACACTAGTCTTCCCAAGACATGGAGAAATCTGATGCAATAAAATATGAAAATGATAAAAATAGCTTTGTGTTCTGTACATATTCCAGGCTCAAAGAATAGGCTGAATACAAATATTGTTGTGGGAGCCTTACTAACATATTCAGTGGAGGTTCACTGCGTAAATATTTTGTATTCAGCAATTTAATGAAGGTCCTATTCATGCGTCTGATGTTGTACACAGAGCATGCAAACCATGGTAGTGGAGAGCTTTCTGAATAATTACCAAGCTAGTTCTTATGTGTCAGGGCAGCAATGATAATGAAGTTTGTCAGCTACGTTCTATGCTGCCATTCAACTTTTTCAGGAAATGAAGATGAAGAATGATAATCATTTTGATTTATCATACTATGACACTTCAGACATTACATAAATCATATATTTCAGGCCTGATAAATGTTTCAAGTGACCAGTAACTTGATGCATTGGATCATTTAAAAAGCATGGCACAGTGACTTTACAGACTTCCAAACATACTGTTTTAAAAATAGGTACTCTGCCATAACATTAGAAACTTATCAGCTGGTCAGTAAGAGGGATTTCTCAAGACTAGTGATTAGATTAAACAGCCTGCTTTATTTGAAAATATGTATAGAGAACACATTTATGGTTTAACAGACAGAACTCAACAGAAAGTGACATAGCCCATAACAGATCCAATGAAAGGCATTATTAGTTCCTCTGCCGAGGCCCTTCTTTCAGCTCAAGGGGGTGACTGAATCCCTTGTTGTTGAATGTGGCCGTCAATTGCCACAGGTTAAAATTCACAGCAATTACCCTAGCTAGACAGTTTGGTTTGTGATATTCCGAAACTGTGTTCATATCAATGTCCGACTGCTATCAGCAGGAGAGCTACATGTCCAACAGACGTACATTTTAATTATACTCCTGACAAGGCAGGAAAAACATATTGTTTGTTTCTGTCTAAATCGTCAGTCATTTACTCTACCCATGTTCATTCGTTTATTCACATACAGCTTTTGACAAGTTTTTCTCCATTTGACAATGCATGGGAGAGAGGGCAACCAGACTATTCTGAATATGGAGCCCCAGCACTCTCACAGCCGGCTAAACCTGTCTGTCAACCTGAGAAATGTGCTTGAAAGAGATATTAGATTTTCACACCTGATTGATTGTGAGGCACTGATGCACCCTATTGATTTTAAGGTGAGCTTCCCATTTATTTTTCACTTAAATTTCAACACCTGTGCATCAGGACTGGATAACGTTTTTGCTTTGTGTCTCTCACACATCTGATTCTGGTGAACCCCATACCATGCAGGCTCTTAAAAATAAATGATTTTTGTAGCGGAATTAGTCATTAACAGGGGTTTCCAGCTATATATACATGACTGCCTGGAGCTCTGCTAATGTGTTTTACCTGTTACACAAGTACAAAAGTGAGTTTCCAATTGAAACTGCTGTATGCATGCGTGATGTATTCAAAATAACAAAATGTCCTTCATGTATGTAAATACAGCACACCTGTATCTTGGCCACATTACACTGGCCATTTTCAATGAAGGCCTCCAGAAAATCTGATCAATACGAAATCTCTTGTGGAGCTAATATTCTCTAACTGAAAAATGTAACAATGTTACACCATGCACCAGGGTAGGGGAGGTCGTATCGATTCTGTGGTCAATAGCAAAACACTCCACATGCGGCTGTTTTCCACTTACCGTAATGCTATGGATCCTCTTGACCATATTAGAGAGAGAGTATTCAATAATATTATCTAGATCTTGTATCAATTTACTGTTTATGAGACATTTTTAGTGTCTTGATATATTTTACTCTCTGTTTGAAGTGTGTATCATGTATCTCATGTTCTGAGCTTTGTTATATACTTTAAATTCCATGTGTAACAAAAACTAGACCATAATACAATTTGTTGAAAGGACTACATGTAGATTAATGAATCAGTCAGAATTTTGTAAATCACCTCATTCTGAATTCAATTAGTACTCATTGAGGGCCAAGCAGCAAAGCTGTGTAGGCACCCATTGAGTTTCTACCTTTGTTTATTATGCATAATCATCTTCTTCTTCTGCCATTGAAGTCTATGGCAGCCCCTAGAACTGTATGGTAAAAAGTTTGGAAATTTGGCCCACTGATTGGGAAAAGTCTCTTGAACCTTTTCACCAAGTTTCATGTCAGCACTCTAGCACCACCAACGGGGTCAAAGTCTGAGGTGCAATTGTGCACCTAACTTTTGAACCATTTGCCCAATTTTCACCCCTTGATGCCAATTTCTGCTATATTTTGTGTGGATTTTGTGAAAAAGTAAAAAAATTCTTCACTGGCTGTGGCCAATTTTGTCCAGTCTTCCCCAAAATTTGAACAGACGATCTTCAGACCAAACCTCACAAGTAATTAGATGGATTTTGATTTTCCAAACCTTTTTTCCGTCACAGCCGGTCGAAATCAGCGGTGAAGCTGCCAACCAGGAAGCGAGGTCACATCTCAGCAACTCTTTGATACATTGGTATGGATATAACTTGGTATATGGACTTAGAACCCTATTCTCGCGATGTCCAAAAACATTTGTGTCATTTGGCCACTGGGGAGTGCTGCAATTAGAAAAAAATAATTTTGACGAATAACTGTTGATGTGTTTGCCTTAAAAAAGACATTCCTGTGTCTCATTATATCTTGTGAGATTCCAAGGCTGAGACATGGCAACTTAATTGATGTGGCTGCCATATTTGATTTTATTGAAGGGTGTAAAAAATTTTCACAGGCCACAGATTTTGTCCGATGTTCACCAAATTTGGCACAGTGGATCATCAGAACAAGCCTCACAAAAGTTATCAGATGAATTTTTGATTTCAGTGTCTAAACTGCCACACAGGAAGTGAAGTCATTTCTCAGCAATGCTTTGATGTATCGATGTATCAATTTTGGTGTGTGGACTCAGTACTCCTTCCTGATGATGTGCAAAAAATTTAGTGTCATTTGACCTCTGGGGGGTGCTGCAATAAGCAAAAACACGTTCTCTCTAATAACTGTTGAAATCAAAGGCAAACAACTCTAACAGGATGTGAGCTCATATCTCAGTTACATCTAATCTTTGGTCAACCAATATAGAACTTCCTATCAGTGCTTACATCCACGCTTTCAACATGATCGGATCAAGTTGCCATGGCGACTTTGCCCTCCTGGACTTCTTGGCCCCCTCATCACTGTTTGCAGCTATATTTTTAACTGTTTTTGATCACAAATGAATCATTTTCCTTTTCCTCCTCACCGGCAAGAATATGAGAAGATCAGCAATTACTAAAATCATTTATTTAACTGAGGGCTAGATTTGCTCAAATACAGAGACTTAAAAGCTTGCTTCTGCTGATAATTTTCTTCTGATTGGTAGTTAAGGAAGTATTTTAAATGTATAAATGTCATATCTTAACAGTCTCTCAAATGAAATAGCTGAAGAAAATGCATAAAAAAATGCCATGAACATTTTTTTTTGCATGACTATCTGAAATCTCACAAACATGTTAGTGCCAGAACATTATGAGCTCATTAGTCTTAATTCTTCTCATAAACATTGGGCTTATATGGACACCAGCAGAAGGATATATTTGAGGCAGAGGTGAACATCCCTGAGTTAGCCAGTGAGTGGGATCACATGCCATGTTATCATAGCTAAATCAATCTGGGCTTTATTTTCCTGTCATTTATCAGTTTTACATTGATTGGCTTTTCTTTGGAATGCAGAAATGCAGCCAAAAGTACAGCTATTATCAGATTATCACACATCCAAGGGTAAAACATGATCAAAGAGAAGTCTCTCATGGTGTTTCACTTATCATTAAGTATTTTACTCCAGTAGCATTTTATAGTGTCACTAGTCATCACTATGGAGATCTGGCTGGAAATATGGATGCAGTGAAAATCGCTTGGGAAAAGGTATGGCAATAAAAAAAAAATGTTCAGAGCTCATCAAGATGTCTTGTCTGTGGCGGTAAAATTTGAAGATGGTGTATTGAAGGGACATGTTTTCAGGAGCCTGGAGATTCATTTACACATATAGTGGCTGATTTCATGGCAGGCTGGCCTGTAAGTGCATGTTCAAGATGTGAAAGAAATCACAGAAATCACTTTGTTTGCTCAAGCCCCACTTTGTCTCAGAATGAAATCTTTTGCCCAGAAGAGAGGATCCATGAATAGGGTAACATTCTAATACCTTGGATGACTGGAGGACCAACATATCAGCGAGGTTAATCAGCAGTTTGGACTGAAGCTTATCGAATGCCATTTATTTTCTTGAGTCACTGTACACCACAGCAAATTTTATGACATGATACTAACAAAAACCTTTGGAGTGAAGTAGATTTAATTGAACGCTGCAGTTAAGTGAAGCTTTAACATTCCATTTTGTGGGCCCTGTACATTCTAATGGACTCATTATTTAAAACCATTTGATTTAATTACAGTTATATTGTTGTGACCCCCTTGTATTAAACATGTTAAAAATGTACATACTAGGCAACAGCAGGTGTGAAGACCAAGGCAAAATGAGACCTTGGATTCACGACCATGGACATCCATGTTCACTGAAATGGATAAAGATGGCTTTGAGAGCAGATTTCAAACAACATGTCTGTTCATTATTCAACAACAGCATTATTTCTCAGAGAAATTCTCATAGAAAGCAGGAAATCAATATGGATGGTTTGCATCAGATTATAATATGATTTCTCTGATACTGTTTTGCATTTTCACATGTTTTCATATTTATTTTTATTCATAAAAGTAGCAGCAGTATAAATCACTCCAAGTTACGTGCTCTAAGGATATACCCACACAACCTTCACACATTTCTTCAATAGATCATAGTGATCTTTGCTGCTATCTGCCATGATGTCATTCACAGTGAGTTGAGTAAATACCTAAAAGTAACGTGCTGTTGCACAAATAGTTACAATCTGTTGTAACACAGGGCAAGCTACACGGCACATACAAGTAAAGCACCAGTCTTTGGCACAGTGATACCTGTCATGCTAATCCAGGTGGAGCTAACTGTGACTGGGATACATAAGGGCTAGGGGTTTCACATGGAGGATGGGTGTCAATCCACAAAAGTGGTCTGTCTGATCAGCTGAGCACCTGGTGTGTGCCTTTGCCAGCTATGAATGCAGTGCCTCAACAAACGGCGAGCCATTCTTTTCTTAAAATGTATTTATAATAGAGAGATGAATCCTCCCTTTATTTTTACTGGCTGTGAACATACTATGTGCTCTGAGAGAAATATAGGAAGGGTCAAGCCCCAAAAGAAACACTATGAAGCATTTCTTCCCTTGAAGGAACTTTAATTGCTGCCTATGATTTGCTTAATATGATGAACTATGAACAACCAATTATGCCATTTCAGATAGGTAAAGAACCTGCCATTCATTCGCCCAATTAAAGAGAAGTTAAGATCCATTGGGACAGCCATTGTCAAGGTTTGTGGTTGCTGGTTGCCTTTTGTTTTTTTCCTTTATTTAACTCATGACATACATTTTATATATTGATAAGTTTTGCATCACATTTATGTTTTAAAATCAATGCTTTAAATGAGATTTTAAAGCAACATGGAAGATCCAGCAGCGTTAGAAAAAACAAAAACAGCCAGTGCAAGAATTGCAGCTGTATAACTCATAGAAGTGTGACAGTTTTTATTATGTCAAGGGGAACAGTTCTGAACACCATGGTAGCATATACCAAAAAGGACAAACAGTAAGAAAGCACAAGAAAAGATGAACAGTGGTTACAGCTAGAACTTCACTGACGTGGACAGAATGCCATTTAATCAGATAGGGGCTAAAAATGACAAAACAACATTGTAAAATATTCACAGAACTGAGTTTTCATCATTTTCATCCACTCAAAACCTGAGGTCACTGAGTAAATACCCACCTCTCTGTCTGACAAAGAACAGGACACGTTACTTCCTGAAGAGAGGTCCGACAGCCCAGCAGAAGCAGTTAAAAATGTGTATAAGACAAAACCTGTTCTCAAGCTAAAGGGCAGTGCAACTCATTTGTTAATAATTATTGATATATTGCGGGGTTATTTCTACTATTTGTCTACTACTTGATATGTACCCATAACTCAAGAAGATCGGCATAGTATGGATTTTGCCTGAAGGAAATTATATAACACTAAAAGAAAAACAGGCAATCTTTGAAGGGGTTAAATAAATTCAGAAGCTTTGTCTTCCTTAGGGATTCTCTGCCTGATTGCTGCTGGTCTTGATGAATTGAATCTAATGGCTAGTTAATTAGTTTTGTAAATACTACAGGTAGTGAAAACAAGTTTCCTGCCTTTTGCTTCACGATGACATGTTCTGGGATCGTCGCTCACATCCAAGAGCCAATCGTTGCATTGGTGAGCGCAGCCGGCATGATTGCAGGCCTAATTGGTCTATAATTAAGCGTGGACTTTCTCATCAGGGCCACTGAGAGGGATGACTCCAACTAATGTCAATAACAGTGGTGATGACTGCAACTTTTTTTTTTTTTTTTTTTTTGCTCTGAGATCAATTAAGTTAAGATTAACAACATGTAATTACAGAGGAAAAATTGAAGTGTCACCGTGTCTAACACAGAAATTAAGTGCAATCTGCCAGCGGTGGGGAGGGACGCCACGAACGTGCCAGTGCTGTCGATAACCGCATTTCAGCTTTTACGCCAACTAATCCTGTCACAGCGTAGTAAGCTGTAGGTAGGATTGGGGAGGAGGCAGCACTAGGTCTGTGCGAAGCTTTGTGAAAGTATTATTCATTACTGTTTGAGGAAGTCCATGTGTGGTCCAGAGGATTTCAAAGTTAAAGGGAAATCTCTGTAAGCACCCAATGTTTTCTTGGAGTTTTGTTTTAAAAACAAAACTATCATATTAACCTTATGAAAATTTCAGAATGTGTTATTTTCATTCTAAAATAGAACAGCATAAAGTAGAACAGTGAATTTCAACAGAATTTTGATTAATAAACTACGTTTGTTTGATTTGTCCAGGCTTAGTGCATTCAGTGCTAAACTCCTCTAAATATATACTTTACTCATGTTTCTTTCTGCATGAGTGTGTGCGTGTGTTTATGTTTGTTTGTGTATGGGTTATAATTTGTTCCTGTTGATTACAATGGAATCCATGGCTCTAACATTTCTCATCCACTTACACTGACATCTGGAGCCAGCCTAAAATTGACCTCTCTTTCCTGTCTTCTCTGATGGTGGTCCTAAACAAATAAATCTTCACTATTTTTCACTTTATATGACAAAGACCTGTGGAGGACAGCACTTTATTACCCAGAAAGCTTTTCCTACCACAACTACAGCAACCTTCACCTTAATATGCTGAGGGAGTAGCGGCCCTAACATTTTGAGCTATGTTGGGTTTGCAGAAATAGGTTCATATATCACTTCAATTTTAGGAGTTCAGTGCTGCTAGCCATTTAAAGGGACCTTTATGTTAAACATTAGCAGATAAAAATGTTCCTGAGAAGTTGTTTCTCAGAAATACTGTGGCCCTATGAGTTAATTTTTCTGTTTTTAATTCTATTTTCCTCTGTTTCAAACTGTCACTTTTCCTCAGCATATTATTAATTTAAGTTATTTAGTAAGCAGAAGTGTAGGGTTCCATCAAGACCTGCTGAGAGGTTCCTTCACAGGCCTTCATACATTCAATAAAAAAAATATTTTTTCATAGCGGCTCAGTTCCTTGACAGTCCAGGTTGAGAATCTCTAATCCAAAATCCAAAATGCTCCACAATTCAAAACTTTTTGAGAGCCGACATGATGCCAAAAGTGGAAAATTACACACCTGACCTATGCAACTTTCAACCATCCATACATACAACTAAAAAATAAAGTATACATTTTTAAAATATAAAGAAAAAATATATGTAAATATAAAAATTATGCTTGGTCAGATGTCCGCCAGTGCTAATGGCTGCATGCGTACAATAGTGGCCATCAGACAATATCCCGGCATTGTGTACATCTTTTACATGCTACATGTGTACTTCTGGCTGCTATGCTAACATACATCCGACTTACGTCCATTTCGAGATATAACCAGTCGGTCAGAACAGAACTCGGATATATCAGGGAATGGCTGTATATGCAAATATTCCAAAATCCGAAAAAATCACAAAACACTTCTGGTCCCTGGCATTTTGTATAAGGGTCAACCTATACCTCTTCTGTTTTTGGCATATTGTCAGGCATCCTGCAGTATTGTCTACGGGATAATGTGCTATTATTAACTGTATGGTGGAAACTTTCCTATTTAAGGATGTTTTCAACACCCAACCCAACCCAACCCAACCCCACTCATTTACTCACACACACATATAAAAAGGGGAAAGATGCCTTTGCAATCTTGCATATCTCTAATTTTGCCTACTTGCTTTATTGAGCATAAAGGCTGAAAAAGGCAAAACTCCTTGTAAGGAAATTTGTTGCTCATTACCCTAAGGATAGACTACATATTTCTTCAGCAGAAAGTCCCCAGGTTACTCCCTGGTTATCTCATTATTGCTTTTTCTCCTTCCAATAAAATGAATGGTTTGACGTTGATTAAGGCCAACCAGGAACCTGCTTATGTGTTTAAAATATCTCCTCAAAGCTTGAGGGCAGATGTACCGCAGCAGTGCCTGGAGACAGCATTATTCCTGCCTTGTCAATTCTTTCAGGATCTGAGTTTTGCATCTTATTGGTTGTGTAGCTGTGGGACAGGCCATAGGCTCTTTGTCCATAATGAATTAAAGAGATTAATGTGGAAGCAGAAGCAGAGGAAGACCATATTTAATGGTGATGGGGAAGAGTTGAAGAGACACAAATAACCTGAGAAAAGTCATTGATTTGTTCACATCTTCTTTGTGCAGCTTTGTTTTCTCTCTGTCTCTCTCGCGCTCCCTCTACAAACAAAATCAGGATGGTCTCAGTGTGTTTTGCTGTGGATTTAAGGTGAATGTATGGTCAAGTGCTTATCTTGCAGAGACAATGCAACTGCAGTGAATCACTTTGGCATTCATTAAACATAAATGCGCTTGCTCTTATGTGGGCGATCCTCAGTAGGAAACTGCAGAAAGGCTCCATGTGAGCACTGCTTTATAGTGGGCTATATCTGAAGGAGAGTGTTCAGAAGAAGTTCTGTTTGTCATGAAATGATGCACAAAGGCTGGGATTCAGTCAAGTGTAATTTATGTCTCTTTGAGGACTTATGCACTTCAATCAAAAATGACAAAAATTTTACTTGGAGTGAGTAATATTTTGCTGGAGACAATGCCCATTGCCCTTTGGAATGTTTTTCATTCTCTAACAGAGTGGTATATGTCCTTAAAAGGTTTTTATGGAATTAAGATGTACTTAAGGAGGTTATACATGGTAAAGTAAATCTGGCATCTAAAATCCCATCAGTTTTGATTCACAGTTTTGTGCACCAGAACACCCATAGTGACTCCCATTGCCATCTGCCCTACAGTGCAGACATCATGCTAAAAGCACATGTGGCATTTAAAAATCATGTAATTTGCATACCTTGTATTATTGTTTGTGTGATGGAAAAACACTTTTGAGCCATACCAATTAATTATGCCTTACGCAAAACATGACCATCCTGCATAAAACAAAATTCAGTAAGGGTCTGAGGGAAGAAAAGGGACCAAAAGACAATTAGACACACCTGGGCTGATTAATAACTAACCTGAGGCTGCACAGAGGTGTGGTCACCAATGTCCATAGCCCAGAAGTCAGGGTGGAATCTCTGACTGCATTCAAAAGATTGAAACTTTTGATACTTTGATTCTTTTTCCACATGAAGATATATTTTAACCTAATAGTACTTCACCACATACTTGAAAAAAAAAAAAAAATTATAATAACACAGTGTACATGTTGCTGAAAATTGTGCCGGAAAAATCACTCAGCACCCAAGCCTATGATAACTATATCACTGCTTCAGACTTATCACAGCTTCACCCAACTCCCACCCCTCCATTACAGTACCTCAGACTCCAAACACTTTCCCATGGCTATGCCTGTGTGCAGGATCCTCACACATGACTAGTGCATGCAATCCATGGTACCCAAAGGTGTACAGCGAGTAAGGTACTAATCTAGTTTGTTCTCATCCATGTGTTCCCTATTGCTGTGACTGATTGCAGTTCCATTGTTCATGTTTCTTTTGGGGTGTGGATTCAAGGTTCCAACTCCCTGCCACTGCAATGACAAAATCAAAGGCAGCACATTCAAAGGCCTCTCACCAGGGGACGGTGGGAAATGGTTTGCGGCTCTCTCTGACTCACATTGCATGCTTGATTAGCGTTTCAGAGATGAAACAAGGGTTTGAGCCTCAGAGGAACAACATCTTTCTCCAGAGGCCAGATGTAAGCTCCCCCATCAAACAACGAGTCCTTAAGTTAATGGTGTTCAGGAGTGTTATCTCCATCTTAATGTATGTCTAAACACATTATGGATGGGCCATGGTGAATAACACATGCTGTATGAAAAAAGATAACGGTGGCAGACTTCTTCAATAACTTACCATTCCAAGGTCTTCTTCAATTGCTTGTTCTTCAAGTGTACTCTCAACACTGAAGTGGGCTGTGGTCGTCTATGCATGTGCTGCCTAAATAACTGCTTTTAATTCACTCCACATGCTGTCTAAGATCATGATTTCTAAATTAAAGCAATGTTGAGTTAAACAAAGGTACCCACATGGTTAGTTTGCAACAGGAAATCAGATAATATTTAGCTGATTAGCTGTTTTTGGTTGAACATTTAATAGTTATATATTATTATTCTTTTTTTTTTTTTTTAAAGGAGGTACATGGGAAATAGAAATGATACCAATGTTTTGATGTGACAGTTTCAGTATTATCAGCAATTGCCTTAGGAACATGCATGTGCATGCATACACACACTGATTGATAGATGTTCATACACACACACACACACACACACACACATAGACACACACAGATGCATGTTGTGGGTGGCAGGTGAGCACAATCCTTTCCTCAGTCTGGCCCTCTAGCCATAATATATATGTGCACACATGCACACACACACACACACACACACACATACAATGAATAAAGCCTTACAGTCACACACAGAAGCAAATGCATTTTCCACAACTTCAGCATGCCTGGGTACACTAACATTTTTACACACATTGGTTTGTTACAAATTAACACTTCATATGTGTCCTTTATTTATGGCATTGTATACATTGAAGTTCCCTTTTTAAAGAGTATGTTTATGTTTAACCAGCCCCATGGTCCTTAACATGTAACACCTTGTGAACGGAAAAGTGTCAATAGCTCTTTACTTCATATTATTTATTTATTTATTTATTTATTTATGTATTTACTGGAGTGTGACTTGCAAATTTGTCCCCATTTCAAATAAATTGTATCATCACAGTTCTGGCTATGTTATTATGGCATTGAAAGGACGCTAAATGTTATCAAGACATTCACTGCCATTGTACATTGGTACATTATCATCCAGTGGACATTTTGAAAAAGGCCATTTTCATTGGACAAGAAATAACAGAAATGTGTCAATACTCTCCTTGTCTGGAAAAATGTCCAGGCACAAAAGTTGTAGAACCTTGTTGAATAGGCATAGAGTATTTTAAAAGTGGCATACAAGGCTATGCTGTGCATGATTTTTGTGCCTGAGCATAATACATTACACATTGTTGTAAAGCCTTTTTAACTGCAGCAGTAGTACTTCAGCTATAAAGGCTTCATAAAATGATTATAACTGGACTACATTTTAATGTGCCATCCAAGTCTTTCAATCATCCAAGGCAATGTTCATCAGAGTAAGTTTCTTAGTCAGGCATTTTCTTACATTTTGAATTACAGGGTGCCAAACATGTTGTAATAAACATCATTATCATTGCTTGTTCCATTCATTTACTTTTAGGCCAATACTGATATAAATCAGGCGTGCTGATAGCACATATGATGTGCACCAACTGTTTGATTTAAAGACCTCATTCTATGATCACTGCTGATCACACAAGCATGCAGGATACATCTGGGACACAAATGCATGGCTTATGATAGTATTTATGTCCAATCATATTTGGGTTTCCTCTTATAATACAATGCATAATAGGGGCCTGACTGATCTGTCAAGAATTAGTGATATTTTGTGTTAAATCCTGAAAGTAAGTTGCACAACCCATATGCCATTGTATTTGTCAGAAGTATATAAATGAGCAAAACATGCAATAAAATTGCATGTTTTTTCTCAGTTTATGGGTATGGGGTTAGACACTGTGTGCCCAGCACCACTTAAATTGCTATCAGTGTAAAAAATGTTCAAATAAAACCGCAACCGCAGCAGTCCTTTCTTTAAAAAAAGAAAAAAGTTTTGAAACTGATTACATGCATAATTCTTATCAAGAAACAAATTACACTATAATAACTTGAGCCTACTTTTCTTTTGGTGTTAATATGTTGAGGTTTAATGTGTTGGAAAGTCAGCTGAATAATAATTGGATCTATTATCCTTTCTCATCTAGAGTAAAACCTAATATCCAGCTGACCTATTTTATGAGATATATGACACGTGTAAATAGCCAGAGGTGGATCATGTACGTTTGAAAGAAGTCCTTTGCTTGATTTTCTTTGTAATGAAGTTGTCATACATTTACTGAAAGTGGCAATTTCCAAGCTGTCCACTTCAAAATCCATTGACATTTTGCTAGTATCCTTGATATATATGGACAATTCAAGGATGGTGGAAATCTCTGAAAGCCCCTACGTTATATTCATCTGCTTAGGACATGCTAATTATAACCTTACAAAGGCATGTTCCTTTGTTGTCAAATGGATTTCAAACAGGGAGCTGAAGGAAAAATGAAAGCACTTTTATTAGACCCGGGCACAATGGTTTTGAATAGCTGGGGGCCTTCACTCCACTTTCAGAGGAGGTGATTTGCCTGCTTGCCAGTGTCTCAGAACACACATTTATGTCTTTTGGTGTGTGTGTGTGTGTGTGTGTGCGTGCGTGCGTGCGTGCGTGCGTGCGTGCGTGCGTGCGTGCGTGCATGCGTGCGTGTGTGTGTGTGTGTGTGTTTGTGTGTGATGTCAAATATGTGTGACATCAACCATCTTACTACCACTTACTACATACCTCTTACTACTATTAAAGTACTAAGTTTGTAGTTAATTGTGGTGCATAGTACAGACAGAGAGAGAGAGAGAGAGAGAGAGAGAGAGAGAGAGCGAGAGAGAGAGAGAGAGGTTGTACCAAACGATAAATTAATGGGGAAATGTGCATTTTCATTATTCTCTCACTACCAAGTTTTAAAAAGGAGACCTCCCTCTGAATTCAGTTGCAGACGAGCACCTAGTGAAAATAGACCATTTCTTAGCATAGTGGGGGTGGGAGTGAATTTGCTCAGATATTCAAAACCCAAGGAAATTATTCTCTTTGTGGCTGGCAGAAGAAAAAGCCTGGATTGATTACAATTGTTAATCAAGATCCAGTTGATTGCACTCCAAGAAAGAGCACTTAGTGAAAAAGGTACGCTCCATCAATCACCCAGGCTCATTCTTAGCATAGGTATCAGTTTGTAAAAAGTCAAGTTTTCTGTTTAACTTTATGGTGCAGTAATTTACTTATTATACCTTTATTTATCAATGAAGATCAACTGAACCAAGAGGTTTCTCATCCAAATACTAAGCAAGGCCACATCTGCCAAAACCAAGACTACACACAAAGAAGACAAGCCAAAAACTAGACATACAAGAATGAAGGATTCGGCAAATTGTGAAGGAGGAGGGTTGGTTACAAATTGATAGCTACCTCAGTTTTGAGGTAGCTAATTAGCTAACAGTATCTACAGTCACAATGTAGAGTAACTAGTTAGCAGAAACAGCTGAACTAATCTAAACTCCAATAAGCTTACCAGAAGAATTCGGCCATGATGCTTGTTATCAGGAAGTTTGCAACATTATATTTTTCAATTAATTATTTTATAATGCCCTGTTTGCAGATGGAATGTTTGTGCCTCGCAAACCTGTCACACTCTTTTCAAAATAATATTGTTTGTTTTTCTTTCCCTCAGGGCAGGATCTTAAATTCAGCCCTATGCATAGGTCAACAGTGTAAGTCAATATCATCAAATATGAATGAATATCTAACGGAAAATAATTAACGTTCATGTAGTTGCAAGCTACATGCCTCTGACTGACACACACACACACTCACACACACACACACACACACACACACACACACACACACACACACACATGAACTCACACACTGGGCGATTTGGGGGAGAAAGACATTCCCTTATTGGGTAGAAATAATGAAATGCAGAAGCTAGCTAGCTAGCACACAATTGCACTTCATTGATAAAAAAAGACAATTACCATTGCCTGCAGCATGCTTTTTCTGTTTTGTAGCTTTCTCCAAAGTTCACTGTGTAATTCCTCTCTGCTGACATTTCCCTCACTAATCCATTGAAAGCCCCTGACAATGGGTCATCAGCCACTCTATCTGGCAGCCATACATGCCATATGCTTCAGACTTGTGTCATGGCCTCCAGTGATTATTTGCAGTAATTGTTGTTTCCTTTGTGGAAAGACCAAGATATGTCAGCCCCAGATGGAGATCAGCCAGGACTGAGGTATCATTTTGGCCACATATGATGCTGTGTCAATGAAATGAGGAATTCACATTTTCTTTTTGTTTGTACATAGATTTTGAATTCACTAATGCATGTCAGAACAAACCACTTTTGGATCACGACTTCTCCTGCTTCTCAGGTGTGGGTGATGATTGATTGATTCACTGGAGAGATGCAAATTAAAAGCTAAACACACTGTATTCCAGGTATTTTAATCCATTTGATAATTGCAAAAATATGTTTAAATTGTGGAAAATTTTCCAGAGTGCTGACCTGCTTGCTGACTGGACTTCTCTATCAGATGTGCAGTTTTACAGCCATTGGACCACCATTACTGTTGAACCCCACCATGCAGTGACAGGACGTAATACAACAACAACAACATTAAATCACTAGGTGACTTGACTGCAATGGAGCAATGGAAGTCTATGCTCACAATAAGCTCTCACTGTTAGCCACCAATGCCATTCGTGTCTGGCCCAGAACAATTTGAACTCTAAACCCCGGCCCCCTTCCCCCCCCACCCCAGAATGGCTTGTTCCTCCGGCCAGCCGGGTTTTACACCCTCCAGCAGATGGTTTGGACAACCGGAGCAAGCAGGAGGCATGGTGAGGAGCGCCTCATCACAGTGGGGTTATTAATGTCACCTCATGACTCACCCATATGCCTCTTAGGTGTAAAGTCAGCACGCGCATCTGTTTAGCTCCTTGCCACAAACACACATGAAAAATACACACTTAAAATAAAGGAAGGTCTGGAGTGTCAGGATAGCAACATGCATTTCATGAGTATTTACTCTGCTCTCTTCTTTCATGGTAACTTGCCATGCACCCAGACACAGCCTAAAAGTGACAAATGACCAAATAGAGCAACAGGCATGTCAAGCATGGCAAAGAGTAAACATTAACTTAAAACGTAAAACGCAACACTTAATCTCAATAATTAACACAACAATAATCTTTATTTATATTATATATTATATATTCATCTTGTGATCCTAAATATTTTTGCTAGTCCTTGTTTTAGTGTTGTAACTGTCAAATAAACCTTTTTAAACTATTTCATTTGCAAGTGTGTATGTTTCTGATAAAACCTGGTCCATCAGACTGGTCATTCCTATAAACAAACTTGGTGATTTAATTAATAGTTAAAAGTTTTAATAGTAATTATCTAATTGAATTAGTTATAACTTATTGCATTGAGAGTGTTGGATTTGAAGAGAATCAGCTCAGAGAATTGTTATTTTTGGTCTGTTCTAACTTCCCTGACAATGGGTTTATTCTTGTTATTCCACTTCCTGCATTTAGAGGTACTGGTAGTATAGCCCTGTTCTCTGTTAGCTAACATTAAAACTTAAAAGTGCAAAAAGCACAATGGACCAGTTTCACATTAATTTCAATTTATTTGGTGAGGACAAAACATTTGAGGATATCATCTATAGGATATGTCTTAAAATAATTATATTTTGATCCGAAAAAGGGGCCATATAATATATTATTGAAATGACCACACCTAGCAAGTAACTGTGATATAACGCCCCCCAAGGTGTCTGTTTTATCTGTGGGAATATTTTCTGTGACTAGCTGTGACCAATGGGCATTTTGAACCTTGTCAGTTCTAAAACATCTAACATCTGGCTTTGAGTTCAGGAAATGGTCACCTACTCGAGTGTAAAGAAGTGCCTATCATCTATAGTGACAGTATATGTCTTAAAATAATTATATTTTGAGCCGAAAAAGTGAGAGTATATTGAAATGACCTCCACCTAGCTTTGCGTTGTGGAGTTCTTCACTTCTACCTCCCTTACACTCATACAAAGGACACCTCATTGGGTGTTATGGCTTACTTAAGCAGGGGATCAAATAGAGAAATGATAGAACTGGTGACAAAAGATAATAATAAACAGAGAACTCTCAATGTGGGAGCCTGCTGTTATATCAAATATACAGTAATTTGAAAGAACATCTGTTTACTTTTTATTTATTACTGTCTCTACAACTATTTTATATTTTTATATGGGTATGTATGTGCATGACATAGGCATTGCTCTGTATTGAATGCGCAAACTATTTGTTTCATTAATTTATTTTGTGAATTCGGTAGCCTTTTAGATTAATAAGGTAGTCAAAACTGTGAGGATTTTCCTTTAAGCACTATTAAAATTATTAATGTCCTTAATCATTACCCATGGTCTATGATGACACAGCATTAGAAAAATTCATATTTCACATTGTAGAAGTGTGACTGGCCATGAGGTACCTCTATAATTATTTGCTCAAAGTATTGTCATTTTTCATCAGCTTTAAGGGTTTTCCATGCGATTTATGTTGGTCTGTCAAAGTTGAATTCATACCAAATGCCCTAAAACCACGTTTACCATCTTTGGAGCAAACACTAACTAATGCTTTTTCAATGATGTTCCCACACAGAGTGATGCTTAAACTTTTTATATGATCTATTAAGGTGGGACAATTAAGTGCACATATTTTATACTCTCCAGTCCAATTCCAGGATCATTAAAAATGAAGACAAAAGGGAAATACAGATTTATTTTGGCAATGAAACACCACACATTAAAATATGCATTTATTGAAAATCTATCAAATAAATCCTAACTATTGCATGATCTCACCATGCATAATTATTTTTAGGATTGATAGGGATCAGGATGAATTACTTGACTAAAATTATTCTAGCCTTAACTTTGAAGAATAGTGTTTTTTTTTTTATTGGAAGGGAGAAGGGTTTTTTGATGTTCATGTTTTTTATTTTTACTTTCATATCCAGTCACACAATTCAGCACTGTGTTCCATGTGCAAAACCAGCAGGGAATGGAAAAGTGACACAGGACGAGAGGAGAATAATGAGCTAGCTAAGAGAAAAAGAGATTCATAGATAATTTAGACTAGAGTACTCTCTCAACATCAATAATTCTCAACCCCCACAATTGCTTTAAAGTTAGCTCTGTGTAATCTGGCGTAGATCTATGGACCAGAACTGGAGATGAGACTTGCTTGGGTTTATTCGAGTGGGAGCTTTGACTAAACCAATATAGCAATTTGGTAAATTCAGCACCACGACTAAAAAAAAAGGCTCCCATGAGGCACCTTCAGTTTGTCATCACAAGCTCTGGCTGGGTTCTACAATTTTGCCATAGTGGTTATGAGTCAGTTATTGGACTCTGATGTTAGTAAGTTGCACCTGGTTTAAACCAGCTTGACACAACTGCATCCATCCTGAAAAAAGATGAGGTGAGAATAAGTCATGCTTTGAGCTGCACAGGGAAGCCCTCACAAACTAACCGCTACCGTCAGTGAGACACAAACCTCTCCTCTAGTGTGTGGAACTAGTCTGTGACTATGGGGGACGGCACCTGGGGAGAATACAGACTTCAGCTACTATGCTTTATTTTGCACTGCATAGGTGATTTGAATAGCCGTTCAAAAATTGTGGAGAAAATGGATTATAAAGTCACCACAACTAATGCTGCCTGGGGAAAAAAAAAAAAAAATTGTTTTTAATGGATGATGAAATGCAAGTGTTCATATTTGTTTTCACTGACACAGTTTGGGAAGTTTAGTAATCATAAAATATCTGCAAGTATGTGTTAAAAGTTAGTTAATGATACTCCAGTCCAAGGTGTGTATACTATGGAGTCCCATGACCTTAGGACCAGTGGGACCTGAAAACCTTTTTGTGTGAGACATATGTTCCCCTGAGTCTGTCCATGCAGCAAAGTCTGTCCAATGCACTCTATCAAACTATATTTAATGTGATGACTTTCTGACTACAAATCAACACAGGGATCCTGTTTTCATGTAGAATAATGAATAAATTCAATCAATATTTATCCTTACCTTTGCTTATTAAATAAAGTATAGTTTTTCAATTAGGTTTTTTTTTTTTTGAATTACTTCATCTGATCATTAAACTACTCAAACAGAGTTTATGAATAAAAAAGAAGAAACTTATTTAATGGAGTTTTGAGTAAATGTAATTTAATTTTGAGATTTTGATAGTGTGCCAAAGTTAAGGGTAAATGTTGACTGGACCCAGAGTTTTAGTTTATTCATGTCTGTAAGAAACCACAGCTGCTCAAAGGACAGTCAATTGCATTCAATGTTCCCCTGAAGATCAAAAGAGTAAAGAATTCCTGCATGACCAACTTAGAACAACACAATGAGGCACCATGTGTGCCTTTATAAATCACAGCACAGAGGCCATAAAACATATACATCTAAGATACTTTCATTTTGTGTGTGTCTGTTTTTTTTTTTTTTTTTTGTTTTCAAGGGGCTGACAGGCTGGTGCTTTTGCTCTGTCTTTCCTCTACTCATTAGGGACGGTCCTCCTCCTTTGTCGTTGAGGAGAGATTTGCAAATAATGGTTTAATTTTCAGCTTCGGAGCACACCTGCACGTTCTGGGATCCTGGGATTTCCGCATTTCCATGCACAATGCACTATGTCCCTACTCCATTATTTATACAGTTAAGTGGGCAAGAGAAAGTAAATGGTGGAGCATACAAACAAATTGCTTTGACTGGGTCTTAGAGATGTAGAGTGAATATTCATAGTTATTGTAAAATGTGCAAAGTGTCAGTTGTGCATTCTGTTGTTTGGAAGTAGAGGCTAAGCAGGATAAAGAACTTTTTTTTTTTTTTACCTCATGTCCTCTTCTTCCCTATGGATTAGAGAAAACTTCTGAGTTCAGGCAGAAGAGAAGTGCATAATAATAGTTGTGATTGTACTCTGTCTCAGTGGAAATGAGCTATTTCACTGATTTGTCATAACATGTCCTAGATAATATTTAATGAAAATTCAGCTACCCTACATTTGGTGATATTGTCTTTGGTTTTTGGGATATTGCAGGTACTAGACAAAAAAGCAGGTATTTCTTGCCATGTCCTGCAAAATTCATAATGGCAAACTACATATGTATTACCAAAAATAATTCATCTACATCTACGTATTAGGAATATGAATGGGGGTGGTCCTCCCCTCCCCAAGGAGGTGTGTGATTGGAAGTGTGCCTGCAGTGTGAAAAGAAGCAAGGGCTTGGCATCATGTGAGTCAGATGAATCATGTTCCACAGCCTCCCGAGTGGGTAGGAGCAGGTTACTGCGGTGGGCTAACCTGTTTGATGGGTTCAGGGTGGGAAAAAGGGGAAAAATAAAAAAAAAGAACTTGACTGCTTGACTGATCACTGCATCATCTGTACATTTCCTTTTTGTAGGGAACACACACAGATAATCAAATATTTTTTTCTCATAGTCATAAACAACCACACATGCAAATGAATGCAAAGAGAAAATCACAACCACACATACACATTCAGACAAATACAAATACACCCACTCCTCAGGCCTGTTTCCCTAGTGCATTTACAGCCATGGTTTAATTGATAATAGCTCTGTGACGGCTCAGGATGGCCCTTTCAGCAGGTACCCACACTACCCCTGTGCCATATGATTCTCCCAGTGAGTTCATGCCTCTACAGGATTCACACAGGCCACATGCATAGAGAGTGCAGATTGGTCACAGAGGAGAGAGGACAGAACAGTCCCCTCAGAGTGTCCATTTAAAATACCTGGGCCAATGTCATTTATTTAGAAAAACAACATATCTTCACAGGCCATGCATAAAGAAAATGCTCCTGAAACCATGGCAGAGCCGGATTCTCATGCCTGATGACCTGTAAGGACTCAACACTGTCAACATCTAATGACATTAACTCAGGCAACTTTGTATGCATTTTGGTTACATACCTATGTCAAATACGTCAGCTGAAACATCTAATTCCAAATCCAGTTTCCTAACCACAATTCAAAATTCGCCATCTCCCCTGACTGACACATTTTTACTTCTTTTCAGCAGTCTTTCATTAGGTTGTACTTAAATTTAATGCTATCATTTATTGTGGTAAAATGTACTGTTGATTTATTCATTAAGTTCAATATTCCAGACAGGCCCAAGTTGAATGTATACTTTCAGCAGTAATTCAGCAAATAAATAAAGAAATCATTCAACTTATACTGCAAATACATGTCTGTTAGATGCCTCACTGACTCCACTAGCAAAGTTGAACTCAAACTCTTTACTGAAGAGATATTAGTTCATTCAATCAGTGATGTTCAGGAAAATCCATAACCTGCAGCAGAATTTCACCCTTGTGTGCCATATTTTTTATGAAGTACAGTCTCAGGAAGTATAGCTGCTAGGGTGCAGAACATTTTTCAAATACCCTGATGTGGAATGATTTTGTCAAGAATATAAAAACTAGTGAGTGCAATTTTTAAGTGCTTTGTCTGTACAGACAGACCTGCCATTCGATGTACGACTGTGAGCATCAAATAAGACTCTGTTATGGTGAGGACAACTGAATGAAATTATATCGCACCCAACTACTGTACTTCAATGGACTGCATGATTTTTTTTTTCTGCTGTCTGTTCATTGGAAATATAAATAATACAATCTTTACTTATCCCCCATCCCCGCTGGTGAGTTCAATACTCACCACAATAAACAGCAAAAACTGAGTTTGTATGTTTGTTCCAAATAAAACTGGGTAATACTGGAATTCAGGCTGTCTGA